>OX457085.1:75459721-76119186 GCA_949752835.1 Empis stercorea | reverse complement strand
TAATTTTTATATTTAAATATTAAGTCTACAATATCTTAAAAAGATGCAATTTGGAAGAGTGCTTCATATACCCTTTTGATCTACCTAGGATTTAGTGAAAACGAAGAATTAAATAAAAATTATGATTTTTACAAAACTCCCAGTGTGGTACAATTTAACATTACAATCAAGTTTTTATAAATAAGTACTCGAATTTGTATACTAAATACATGAAATGTAATATACATATGTTTTTATTCTATAAATTTCGAACTTTTTGCCCCTGTAAAATGAAGAGGGTTGAAGGTACGTGTCTCAATTTTGTGTACAAGGTGTAGGTGTGTATTTTTAAGAAAATAATTTCTCATTTTTTCAATCCAGTCCCCCGATGAGGTGCTGCAGCCTCTTTCATAAAATTACCCCCTCACCAATAATAAAAGGGAAAGGGTAAAATTTTTGAATGGTTTCGAAAGATACCAATCTATTATACCAAACCTACAAGATATAAGACCCTATCTGAAATGCGGTTTATTTTATAGTCATTTTAAGTTCCAAATATTAAATTTTCATAAACTATATAATAAATTGTGAAATGTAACATTTCTAAGTGATGTAGCTTAGAGGGGGTTGCAGGTATGGAAATAAATTTTTGGCACAAGGTGTAAGATAGTATTTTTAAGAAAATAATTTCTCATTTTTTCAATCCAGTCCCCCGCTGAGGTGCTGCAACCTCTTTCATAAAATTACCCCCTCACCCATAATAAAAGGGAAAGGGGTAAAATTTTTGAATGGTTTCGAAAGATACCAATCTATTATACCAAACCTACAAGATATAAGACCCTATTTGAAATGCGGCTTATTTTATAGTCATTTTAAATACCAAAAATTCAATTTTAGTAGTCCCATACAAATTCTTTCACCTGTAAAATCCAGGGGGGTTAAGGTACGAGGCTGATTTTTATGCAGAATGTGTAAGTGAAATGTAACATTTCTAAGTGATGTAGCTATATAAAAAATTTATTTACAATATATGAAGCAAAATTCAAATTTTACAAATTTTACTATATTTGTATAGTTTTGTATCTATATTGTGATTGACTATTTATTTATTTCTTATTTGGTTATCTTGAAATATTTCATGTTATATACTATACGCAAGCAAATGTTTATTATTGAGTTGTTTGGTGAATTTGTTTGTTGAATTCCTTGACGATGCTGGACTTGATGTGTGACCCTTCTCTGTAGTTTAGATTTTGAACATCCACCTTGTTATTAGTTTTACTTCTTTTCTCGATCATTATTACTATTACAGTAATTATACTTAAAGTTATGAATATGGAACTAGCTGAAAACATATAGAGTAACGATGAATTTTAATTTTCCCACTTCTGTTCTTCGATTTTTCTGGATAATTTTTCTGGATTCTATTCAATTTGCAATTCTTCTATTGATATTGTGGTTTCAGCTTTATTTCATTTCAGGTTTCCCATTATTTCATCTTTTCCAAGATTTAATGGCAGTTTGGCTCTCGAATTTCCAGTTAAATTTAATTTTTTAACTGTTGAATTTCGAACTTTTGCTATTAGTTTTTCCTAAATAGTTGAATATCCATTCTATTCTATGTCTTTCAAATGGGATTTTAAGTTGTTTATTTGTAAATTTATATGGCCTTAGGTTTCCTATCTTGGATATTTTTGTTGTATAGTGAACACATCCACAATTTATGCTCTAAATCATTTGATTTTTAAGACTATAAAGCCATTGATTAGTTGTAAACATTTTTATTAGCATTCCCCTTTTGATGAAACTCCAATATATTTACAGTTAACTTCAGAATTTTCTGAATATTGATATAAATCTATAAGACATTCTGAGCAACTACTGGTGAGAAATAGTTTTCTTAGTTTGCAAATAGCAACTGATGAAGATGCGTTGTGTGCTATTTGTGATCTATGTATGAATCATAACTAAACTATAGCTCATATTTTATGAAATCCTATTTGATCAACAAAATTTATAACCGATAGCGCTATATACATACATAAATATTATGTTATGATGGGTATATGAAGGCTGAGTCGCAGTGACAAAAAATCCGAGAAAACGCCGGGGTTATTTCAGAATTTTTATAGTTTTAATTTTTAAATTCTATAGTTAAGAAAAAATCAATTTTAAAAAAATAATATTTAATTATTGAATTTTAATTTATTTACAGCCACCATTTCCGATATCTAAATGGCATGGGATCAAAGATGCTAAAAAACTTGGTAAACAATGTCCAGCATATAAACCATTAGAAAAACAAAAATTCAATTCATTATCTGAGGATTGCTTGAATTTATGTATTTATACCAAAGATGTAACTAAAATTTTCTTACATTTTAATTGTTCCAAAATATTTGTTAAAGCTTACTTAAGTTTAGCTTTAACAAATATTATTCAATATTTTTTTTTTTCATAGTTCCGCGCTAAACGTCCAGTCATGGTTTATATTCATGGAAATTTTTTTAGAAACGATAGTGATGTTATTGAACATTCTGGACATTTTTTACTCGAAAAGGACATCGTCTTTGTTGCTATACAATATCGGGTTGGTGTATTAGGATTTATTTCGACACAAACTCTTGACATACCAGGAAATATGGGAATTCTTGATGTTAAATTAGCTCTCGAATGGATTCACGAAAACATTGAATATTTCGGCGGGAATCCAGACGATGTGACAGTATTTGGCCAATCTGAAGGCGCAATAGTTATAAGTTTGCTGATGATTAGTCCATTAATTTCTCAGAATTTGTTTCAAAAAGCAATATTGCAATCAGGAACTATACTACTAAAGGATGTAGTAGACATTGATGTATTAGAAAATACCCGAGAGCTATGTAAGAAACTTGGGTGTAAAAGTTATAAAAATGTCACTGACATTAATAACTGTGTAAAACGAACAAAACTTTTTGATTTACTTAAAGCAGAAAATGAGTTACCTGATCTGCAATTTGGTTTAACAATTAATGATTTTGGCGGAGTTGTTCCGAAGAAACCTAAACAATTACTGATGGAGAGTGATAAGAAATATCAAGTGATGGCTGGAGTAATGCAAAATGATGGAAGTTTTGGAATAAATGATCGTAAGTATCGCTAATGATCGTAAGTAAAAATTATATTTTATTATAAAGAAAAATCTTAATTTTGTTTGTTTTTACAAAATAATAGTTTTTCCAAATATTACTTTACCAACATCAAATGGATTAATGTTCATCACTTCAAAAAAATATATTGAAGGAAATACCGATACAATCAAAATTAGTAAATTAATTGTAAATCAGCAAGCATTGTCAGCGATAATTGATGTATGTAAAAAAAATGTCATATTTAATTAAATTGTTATTTTAGTTATTCATTTTAGAATCTCTCAACGACTTTAGTTAAGTCACCAATTCAAAAATTTATGGAATTATATTCTAAAAAATATTCTAATCAACGTAATTATCTGTATACCATGGATTATGCTGGTCAACATGCATATCTACCACAAATGGATATTCTTAAGAAGATATTTCCGTTTTATCCATTTGTTGGTGGTGTTCATCATGCTGACGATTTATTATATCTTTTTCCAACGAAAGATTTGAATGAAGAGGACACAGAAATGGCTAAAACAATGATAGATTTGTGGACTTCATTTGCAATTAATGGAAAACCAGAAGTTGAAAATGGACCAAAACTATTACCAATTAAAAGTAAATTATAAATGAATTTCTTAATTTCAAAATTTTTTTATAAACTGTTATGTAATTTGTAGATGGTAAAGGACCTTATTTCCATATAAACAAGAAAATTACAATTGATGATGATTTTTTAAAAGAATTTGCAGCTACAATGAAGAAATTGAAAAATCTTTAATTACAAAACTACAAATTTCATTAAAGAAAAATTATTGAAATTTTAAAGAACAACGTTGTTGTGAATTGAAGCACCCAGTACTTCAATTCACAACAAAAAAAAACTGATAATTTAATATTTTGTAATAATAATTAAAATAATTTATAAATATTGATTATTAATTAATTGATTAATTAATTGGATTGGTTAATCAAAATATCACATGCGATATTTTGGAAAACCAAAAAGCTCTTCCACCAAATAAATTAGTAGTTTTTTGGTAACAAAAATTAAGTCTTCACATCAATTATAACAAATTAAAGTCTAATTTGGTTGTCAAGAAGACACCAAATAAAATAATACAAAAGTTTATTTTAAATTAAAAAAAAAAAATTATTGTTAAAAGTTTATTAAGTTTAAAATTATTAAATTAATACTAAAGTCGATAATAATTAAAGTATAAAGTTAAAACTCTAAATTTAAAACCACTATTATTTCATTTATTTTTTTACCATACACTTTTAACTTTAATTAAAAATTCTTACAAATTAAATATTTTTGTTAGGCAAAAAATCATATTTAATGTTCCTATTAAAAATTTATTTCGTTTTTTTTTCGCTATTAAATTTCTTTATTATTGATATTAATTAAGTAAGTAAATAATTATTTTGATATTACAATTAAATAACATAATTATTTTATTTAAATTTTATTTTATTATATAGTAAAATTGAGATTCTCTCGATCATTGTATTTATTACTATAGGTAAAGAATATTGCATTCATTACATATACTACTCAAAAGAAAAAACGCATCAGAAATATAATTGTTAATTCTGATTTATTTTCATAATAATATACATTTTAAATGTTTTTTTTATGGTCTTTCACATTTAATGTTAATTGTTTTTTAAAATAATATTTATTTTAGGAGCATGGGCCTATTTAAACTGTCTCATGTCTAAAAGTAAAAGAAAGCAATTTCGATGCCTTTTTTTCAATTTTTAAACATAATACTTAATAAATTTGTGTTTCAATCCAATATTCCATTGGTTTCTGAAAACATTATTTGTTTTCTTATTTACATATTTTTTCTCTAATATCTATTTTTTTAATTTTTCTGTTAATGTATTTGTAGATACCCCCATCTATTAGTAGACAAGAGACATTCGTCTCTTGTCCAATTTTTGGACAATTATATTATGTCCCTAACTATTTCATTCAAAACACTGTATCTGTTTGCATCGTATTTAAATTTTAATTTTTTTAATTTGTTTTTATAATTGTTAAATTTTATATCTTATCATTTCTTTAATATGTATTTATACGATTTAGTTTACAGTATCTTTTTTTTTTTAATTCATAATATATAAACTATTTGTTTTTTATTTTATTTTTAAATTTTGAATATATTACAAAATCTATTATTATTTTGAATTTAAAATATTTCAATTTTTGGAATTTATTTATAATATTGAATTTATTGAATTATTATTGAATTTATCTTAATGTTTTATTTATTTATTTATTTAACCAAACAAGGTATACACATCTTAAATCTATATCTTAAATACTAAGATTATTTTTATTTATTTATTTATTTATAATTTATAATTTAACCTAATTGAATATAAAATAAAATATTAACTATTAACTGTTATTGGTAATTAAATTTAAATTTACATTAAAGTTTTTGTATCTTAAAAATATATAAAGACATTGTTTCTTAAAATAAAATACAAATTACTATAGCAATGTAAGCATATTCAGGCAGGATTAGATAAGGAATGAATAAGGTTAGTCTTGAAAGTGGCTTTCGAGATATTAGAGGAGAAATTATTGCTGTGTGAATTAAAAGTTATGCAGCATCTGTTAATTGGTTCATTCTTGGCATATTCTTTCGTGTGTGGATAGGTTTTTAAGAGGCTAGTGTGTCTTGTTCGTCTGACGTCGTCATTAAACTTAATTCTATTTATTATAGAAGTTACGTCAATTTTACCTTTCAATACGTCAAAGGTGAAGCAAGAGGTGAGCACTGAGCGTCTTGTAGAAAGAGGAATGATATTAAGTAACTTAAGTCTATGTGAGTAGCTTGGTAAATTTGTGAAGTCATTGGGGTTATGTAAATTACGTAATGCAAATAGAAGAAATTGTTTTTGAATAGATTCGATTCTTTCGCTATGAGTTTGGAAAAAAGGGTCCCAGATAGGACAGGCGTATTCAAGGATCGGACGGACGAGAGCACAGAATAATGATTTGGTTACCCAGACATTGTTAAATTCCTTTGCTCTTCTTTTGATGAAACCTAGTAGTTTTTTTGCTCTACAGATGATTTGGTCAATATGACATGTAAAACTGAGCTTTGTGTCTAACAAAATACCCAAGTCATTGATTTGATTGACCCGATGAAGCTGCGTACCATTTATATGGTAGTTATGTAGCTTACTTTTGTATAGCTTTAAGTTTTGTTTTGAAAAAAAAAAAAAAAAAAGATTATTATTAATTTTATTACTATAAATAAATATTATTTTGAAATAAAATTAATATAATTATAAAATGTTTGAAATAAAAAATATTTTCCAATTTGGTAATTAATTTGTTTTTATTTAAATATGTATTTATGTTACTCATATAATTTATACTATATATATATATATATATACTATATAAAATATATCTGAAATTCTGGATTGAATAAGATATTTATTAAATAACTTAGGTATTATATACTATTAATACAAAATTGAAATATCCGCTAAAGAGCATAACATATTTTTATATATTTTGAATGAAATATAATTTAAATTTATAAATTTTCACCAAAAATGAATTAAAATCACGTAGGCTGTGGCATTGAAAAAATAGTCTTCAATAAAATAAATTGAAAATGTACATAATTCTAAGAGCTCTACCTAAACACCGGCGTACGGCGTATGGCGTATATACGTCGATACGCTGATACGCCAGCGTATCCCGAAATAAAATGCCACATTTATATACATTAAAATTTTTTTGATCGATGTTTCTTTTTGCTAAATTTCATAAATCAAATTAAAAATTTTTATACGCCCGTCAAAATTGGAAATTCCAATTCTCGGCGTACGTACGTTGCGTATTTCGGGTGCTCCAATACAAAATGTATGTACCAATATCGATTTTGACCGACGCCATACGCCGTACGCCGGTGTTTAGGAAGAGCTCTTAGTTATTGCCAATAGGGACAGTTACGGTACACATAAAAATGTTCCATTAACATGGAAAATGTTTTTCGAAATTATGATTTAATATCATATGGATAGGAAAGATAAGAAACAGGGTTGGTATTCCGTAAAGTGATTTGTGACTATCAACTATCACAAATCACAATCTAGCATCGCGTAACATGATTGTCACAGTGATAATCACACTTTTGTGATAGTTTTCGCGTGATATGTAATTTGTTGTCACAACGGTGGATATTTTTATTTTTTTCTTGATTTTTTTTCTTGACTCTGGATGGATTGGTATGATATTTGGTAAACACATTCAAATTAGTGGTCCGGATGAAATGATGAATGGTCATATTTTCATCTGGGATTTTCTCTGGTACCTCTGGATGGATTGGACTGATATTTGGTAAACACATTCATTATAGTGATCTATAGTTAATTATGCTAGTGTACCTCCATTAGCTTTACTTGGAAGATGGTTATATGATGTAAACGTGATTTCTGATATTTTGTGGGAAAAAATGGAGGAGCACTGGCATAGTTAACTATAGAACACTATAATGAAATATCAGCACAATCCATCCAGAGGTACCAAAGAAAATCCCAGATGAAAATATGGGCATATATAATTTCATACAGGATAATATGCATATATGTATTGAAATTTAATAACAAAAAATGAAATACGTTCGTATTTCAAATACGCCGTTTTGTAGAATAACCCCCCCCATTGTTTTCAATGTAACAAATTTCCGTTTGTTGTCGATAAATTTATATATGGGTCTACAAAAAAAACACGGCTTTTGACATAAATTACTAGTGTTACCAAGTTTTTGCTTACAAAGTACAAGTGCTGCCAGTTTTCGGTATAAATATATTTCACGGGTTGCCAGATTCTAGTTAGTGATTTTGTGATCACATTATATAATACCAAAAATAATTGTGATCACTTTGGAATATCACAAAGTGACTATCACACCATCACCTTATGCAATACCACCCCAGGTGTTACATATAGATACTTTTTATTGTTATATATTTGACGACTAAGTATTATGTCTATTTATTACTTAGGATTAGAAGTTATCTGGAAATTTAATTTACAGGCTCCAATTAGACCAATCCTATATATCCTTGATATCCAATCTCTTATTATAGGATAGGTTCTAGTTGGAAAGCAAATTCACAATTTGTAGTCAATTGTGTAAATAGTTCATATTATATGGAAGAATATAAAATTTAAAGAAGGCCATATTTCAAAGAATATAAAGAAGGTAAGGTAACATCAAACTACTCCGAGCAATAAACGTTTTAGGTATGGATTTATGTAGATATGGATTGCTTGATTTGTAAATAAGGTCAATAAAATTGTTCTTAAAAAGAATAATTTGGGTATAATTTATCTTAACTTCGTAACAAAAACAAAAACCTATAGCTTTCAATTTTTCCATTCTAGAATATTTTATATACATATGTATGTGGATAATATAAATATATATTTAATATTTAATAATCTAAGAATTCATTCGGCCCTTATTAAAATCTAATCTAAAATTTATTTTCTATAATATAAATTACATATAATGTCAATATGTAGATACAGGCATTATTATAATTAATTTAAAAAACAGAATAAGTCTTAATCTTATCAGAATAAGTCTACAAACATTAGTCATTCAAGTATTTTCTATTTCTTTAATGATAACTGGATAATTCATAAAGATCATTTTACTACTGTAGCAAATTATGTAAGATCTAACGTAATAATATATGTAAACAAAAACTCTGTACATTAAAGGTACATTTGAGATATTATATATATGTAGTAATCAATTTTATTTCCGTTCGACGACCCCTAATGTAGCATATTTCGTTGTCTTAAAATTTATATTAAATGTTAACTTAGTACGACACGGATGTCTCGCAATTGAACTCACGATCTCATGCACGATCTCATGTATAGTATACTACATACAAATCTATCGCCGTTCACAATGTTAAAACTTCAAATAATAGTTTCACTCATCAGCCTATAATAATTTTTATTTCAAATTCATAACATTTAATTAAATCTTTTAACTTAAAATTGGTGTATAAATGTAAAAGCTCTTTTAATGTTGATAAATTTCAATCGAATTTTTTATTTTTTATTTTAAAGCTTTTAAAAATATTTGATATATAAGTGCTAGTAATATGAATTTGAATGACAGAAGTGTATAAACTTAAGAACGATAAAATCAATTTATATTATTTTACTTTGTTTGTCTTTTTTTTCTAGTCAAAATAATTTAATGTTATGGCTAATAATTTTGATATTTTAGTTTTTTTCTTTATTATCTTTGTGGCTTGGATTTTCGTATCTAGACATAATGAAATTAATGATAAACAATTGTCCCGAAACAACCTAAACAATAATAATGATAATAAGAAAAATGGTCCTGAAATCTCCCGCGAAAACGTAAACAATTATGATAATAAGGAAAATGGTATTATAATTATTAATATACCACAATTAGGTGAATTAAGTGGATCACAAGATTATACAATATGGACAAAACAAAGTATTTATAAATTTTTGGGAATACCTTTTGCTGAACCACCAATAAATAATTTAAGATTTAAAGTAAGTTACTTTTATATAAAATAAAAATTATAAATTCAAATAAATTTAAGCTTAAAGATAATTTGAATTTATATAAATTTTTACTTTGTTTTATTGGCGAAATATTATTAATTATGCATTTACAAAATAATCAATAAATTCTAGAAGCTAGATTTGTATTGTAAGTATTTATTAGATAATATTGTTTATTTTAAATTTTCAAAATGTAAAGCTTTAGCTGAGAGAGCCGTCAAATAAAATTAAACAAATTAAATAAGTGCTCATATTTTGTTTAAAAAACTGTAGTTAGTTTAAACTTGTAGACTTGTAGTATACTATTACCACAAAGCCGTTTTTTTAAAATGCCTTCGAACTAAAATGTCGCATTAATAATAGTTGTATAGCTGGTTGGTTTTTACCAATACTGGTGAACTGCAGGCTATAATTTGATTTACTTATAAATAAAAAGACAATTTATTTTTTACTATATTTTTAACAATTTTATTTTACGATTTTAAGGACGCGTCTATATTCTTTGAGATTACAACTTCAATTAATTCTCTTCTTATTAGAAAGAATAAGAATGAGATGCTTGGTTTTGCCGTCAAAAAAACCGCTGTCACCAAACATTCTAGAATATTAGACAGTTTTGCCAACTGTTGAAGAATGAAGTTTTAATTAAAGTTGACTGCTACACTACTCCCCCGCCAGTCATGGACATATGCTAATTAAATGTCCAGACGTGATGGAAATTTAACTAGTCGGCCTGATCGTGTACTAGTCGCTTTTGGTTCTGATTCGTTGTTTACTGATGATTTATTTTGTATTGCCTTTTTGACAGGTGTTTCTGACGAAGGTGACAATGTTTTGTCAGAAACAACGAATGCAGCTTTGAGACGGTCTATTGTGATGTTTTGAACTTTACCATTGACATCGATTTTAAAAACTTTCTCTCCTCGCTTTATTACTTTGTATGGCCCGTTGTACGGCAATTGTAATGGTGTACGCTGACTATCAACTCTAATAAAAACAAATTCACATGTTTTTAACTCTTTTTGTATAAAAAAAGTATTGCCAGTATGATGATTAGTTTGCATTGGCCGATTTTCGTTCATAATTTGTTTGAACTGTTTAATAAATTCTGGATCGTTGACGTCAATTTTGGATTCTTCGAAAAATTGACCTGGTAATGTTAATGACGTGCCGAGCGTAAGTTCTGCAGGTGTTGCGTTAATATCTTCTTTCAATGCTGTTCGAAGACCAAGCATTACCATTGGTATTTCATCAGTCCAATTTTCTGTTAAACGTGCTTTTAACGATTGCTTTAATGATCGATGCCATCGTTCGATTAATCCATTTGCTTGCGGGTGGTACGCAGTTGTACGTAGATGACGTATACCAAGTGAAGCATTTAATTTTTCAAACAGAATGGACTCAAACTGTCGACCTTGATCTGTTGATATTTTTAGTGGAACTCCGAACCGAGAAATCCAACCTGACAAGAGACATCTGGCAACTGTTTCTGCTGTGATGTTTGACATTGGTATGGCTTCAGGCCATCGAGTACTTCTATCAATTATTGTAAGTAGATAATTTTGTCCGTTTGATGGTGGTAATGGTCCAACAATGTCGACATTTATGTGTTCGAATCTATTGCTGACCAGATTATACTGTGAAAATGGTGCTTTAGTATGACGGAACACTTTCGCTCGTTGACATGCTATACACTGTTTTACGAAATTTTTGCAATCGTTTTTCATATTAATCCAAACAAAACGGTCTTGGACTAATTTTGTAGTTGAACGAATACCTGGATGACTCAGATTATGAATCTTTTCTACTACGGAAAAACAAATATCTTTAGTAACATATGGTCGTATATATTTACCTGAAATGTCACAAAATAATTTTGTTTTTGTGCCTGGTAACTCCATCAATTTTAATTGTAGTGAAGTTTCGGTTGACTGAAGAATTTGTTGTAGTTGTTCATCGTTTTTTTGACTTTCTGCAAGTTTAGCGTAATCAATTTCTGTTGTATTGATCTGATAAATTCGAGAAAGTAAGTCTGGTACGGTATTGTTTTTGCCGTTTACGTGACGTATTTTTGTTGAAAATTGACTAATATAATCCAGTTGACGTGCTTGGCGCGGTGATGCTTTGTCGCTCTTTTGATTGAACGCGAAAATTAACGGCTTATGGTCGGTGAAAATTTCAAAATCTCTGCCTTCTAACATGTGTTTGAAATATTTTATGCCTTCATAAATAGCTAGTAGTTCTCTGTCATAAGTTGAATATTTGCGTTGAGCGCTGTTCAACTTGCGTGAAAAAAAACCTAGTGGTTTACACTGGCCGTTTTCAATTTGATGTAACACTGCGCCAATTGCGTTGTCAGAAGCATCAACTCCCAATGCGATTGATGCTGTTTTTGATGGATGCACGAGCAATGCTGCATTTGCCAACATTGTTTTATATTCGGTGAATGCTGCTGATGCGTCATCTGTCCATTCAATGACAGTTTTATCGTTTTTTTTATTGCCCTTTATTAAACATTGTAATCGATCTTGCGTTATGACAGCGTTTGAAATAAAACGGCGATAAAAATTTATCATCGCAATGAATCGTCGAAGCTGTTGTACTGTAGTTGGTTTTAGAAATTTTTGGATCACCTCAACTTTGCTGGGTAGTGGCTTCACTCCATTGGCTGTGACAAGATGTCCAAGAAATTCTATTTCAGCACGCGCAAATTTGCATTTTTCTGCGTTGATTCTCAAACCATGATCTAGTAAACGTTGAAAAACTATGCGAATGTGTTTAATATGTTCTTCATAGTTTCGTGACGCAATAAAAATATCGTCTAAATAGGCAACGACAAAATCTAAACCACGCAATACTTCATCAATTAAACGTTGAAATGTTTGCGCAGCGTTTCTCAAACCAAATGTCATGTGTGTGAACTCATATAACCCAAACGGTGTTATTATTGCCGTTTTTGGTATGTCTGACGGCTCCACTGGAACTTGGTGAAATGCTTTTTTTAAATCTATACAGGTAAAAATTTGTTTGCCTTCCAAAATGTTGACAAAATCTTGGATGTGAGGTATGGGATATTTGTCTGGGACCGTAATGGCGTTGAGGCGACGATAATCACCACATGGTCTCCACATACCATTTGATTTCGATACCATATGCAGTGGCGTTGACCAATTTGATTTAGACGGGCGGCAAATTCCTAACCTTATTAACTCGTTGATTTCGATTTTGGCAGCTGTTAATTTATCTGGTGGTAATCGTCTAGAACGTGACGTTACTGGTGGACCAACTGTTGTAATGTGGTGTGTGACGTTTGTTGTAATACCATTTTTGACAGTTGGTTGGTCAGCTAATAATTCTCGGAATTCACGAAAGAGAAATGCAAATTTATGATTATTATCTATAACAGTTACCTGTGGTGCTAATGATTTTTTGATTATGCCGATGCTATGTAACTCTGTGGTTGTATCAATAAGTTTTTTTTGTTTTAAATCAACCATGATGCCATGATGATGCAAAAAATCTGCGCCAATAATTGGTGTATCTATTTTTGCTTTAATAAATTTCCAGGAAAATTCTCGTCGAAGTCCGAGTGAAACTTTTAAAATTTGTTCTCCAAATGTTTGAATTTTTGTGCCATTTGCTGCGTACAGATGCGTATTGTCTGCGTTATCAGTGGTAATGCCAACATTCCATGTGGTGGTTGGTGGTATTGCTGATACGTCAGCGCCGGTGTCAATTAAAAAATTACGTCCACTAATCTCATCATAAATAAAAAGGCGATTTGTTAAAGTTTTGAGCTCAGACGCCTGTACTGAAACTCGTTTATTTAGTTTTTTGGATTATTTTTAAAATTACATGGTGGTTTACATTGCGTTGCTGCATTTTTATAAATGTGATGATACCAGCAGTTTTCGAATTGACGTTTCTCTGGTTTTTCTGACTGTCGTGAAGGTGATTGCAGACGTGACGACCAGCGTGTATTTGAACGACCACGTGCTGGTGTCATGTCACGATAATTCCTTTTTTCGATTTTTTCGACACGTTCAGAAAGGAAATTTACTTTTTCGAATAATTTTTTTAGCATTTCCATTTCAGGTGAATCTTTTGGTGGTGCTGCTGGCGTTGACACTGCGCTGATTGAGACATCATCATTATTTTCCCATATTTTGTCAGCCATTATAGATAAATTTTCTAGTGTATCGAATGAGGCAGACAAAATAGCTTTAGCTGTACGAGGTAGACGCTGTAACCACAATGTGCGTAACCAGTCATCGTCAACATTGGCACCAGCAAGTGTTTGCATTTCGCGCAACAAGTGGGATGGTTTTTTGTCACCGAGTACGAGTTGTGACAATAATTTTTTTATTTTTGCTGTTGCTGAGTCAGCATATTCTTTAATTAACCGATTTTTTATTATAAGGTATTTACCATTAACATACGGTGATTTAATTATATCTTTAATGCGCTCAGCAATGTGCTGGGTTAATAAACCAACTATGGTGTTATACTTTGTTGCATCACTGGTAATACGTCGCGTTGTGAATTGTGCTTCTAGTAACATAAACCACAATTCTGGATCAGCTTCATAGAATGGCTGAACTTTAATTTTTGATGCGGCGTTTAATTGTGCGTTATCATCCAATTGATTTTCAATATCCGGTTGATTTTCATCACCTAGATCAATTGGATCTACTGGATTTAATTGTTCAACCTGTTCTTCGTCGTCACTCATTTTGTATTTCTAATACGAATAAAAAAATTTTAATAAAAATTTAATGAAATTGAAAAACAAAATGGTGGTGTTGAATGATGCAATATTATATAAATATGTTGTCTTTGATCGGGGTCACCAATTTATAGCTGGTTGGTTTTTACCAATACTGGTGAACTGCAGGCTATAATTTGATTTACTTATAAATAAAAAGACAATTTATTTTTTACTATATTTTTAACAATTTTATTTTACGATTTTAAGGACGCGTCTATATTCTTTGAGATTACAACTTCAATTAATTCTCTTCTTATTAGAAAGAATAAGAATGAGATGCTTGGTTTTGCCGTCAAAAAAACCGCTGTCACCAAACATTCTAGAATATTAGACAGTTTTGCCAACTGTTGAAGAATGAAGTTTTAATTAAAGTTGACTGCTACAGTTGAAATAAATATTATAAATATAAAAAAACTAAATTTTTAATTTTCCAATTATTTTATTTGTTAATAATTTTCAATATTGATTTCGTTAAGCCACCAGTGCCGATATCAAAATGGCATGGTATAAAAGATGCTACAAAATTTGGTAGACGATGTCCAGCTGTAATTGATTATATACCATTAGAGAATCAAAAATTTGATTCATTATCTGAGGATTGCTTGAATTTATGTGTTTACACCAAAGATGTAAATTTATTAATTTCATATTTTAAGATTTTATTATTCTATTTTGTTGCATATAGCTCAAAGAAAAACGTCCTGTCATGGTTTATATTCATGGTGGTGGCTTGTGGAATGGTACTGCTAATGAACATCCTGGACATTTTCTACTTGAAAAAGACATTGTCTATGTAGCTATTCAGTATCGTCTCGGAGCATTAGGTTTTATTTCGACACAAACTCCTGACATACCTGGAAATATGGGAATTCTTGATGTTAAATTAGCTCTTGAATGGGTTCATAAAAATATTGAATATTTCGGCGGGAATCCAGATGATGTGACAATTTTTGGTGAATCAGCTGGTGGCGCAATTACAAGTTTGTTAATGATTAGTCCTCTTATTCCTCAAAACTTGTTTCAAAAAGTTATTGTACAATCTGGATCTGTCATAATGCCTCTCATATATGATAGTGATCCATTGGAAAATGCTGAGATGACATGTCACCAACTTGAATGTGATAGTTGCGAAAATGTCAATGATATTAATGAATGTCTAAAACAAGCACCAGTTTTCGATTTACTTAAAATTGCTCGTGAATCACCTAATCCTATACGATATTCACTAACAATTAAAGATATTGG
Organism: Empis stercorea; assembly: GCA_949752835.1. NCBI lineage: Eukaryota > Metazoa > Arthropoda > Insecta > Diptera > Empididae > Empis > Empis stercorea. Next base: position 76,103,468 of record OX457085.1, on the reverse strand, counting down.
TGGAGTTCTCCCAAAAAAACCTAAACAATTATTGAGAGAGAGTGATAAGAAATATCAAGTTATGGCTGGAGTATTGGACCATGATGGAGGATTTCTCATTAGTTTATTTCGTAAGCAATACAAATTTGATTGTAAAATTTTGTGAAATCAATCAGTGAAATTATTGAAACAAATTGTTTTTGTTTCATTTAATAGTTGATCCAGCATATAGTCCACAACAATTAATATCAAACTTAATAAATTTATTTAGTGGATCAGATGACACTGGTATAATTGAAAATTTAATTACAAAATTATATTTTCAATCTGATCATTTGAAAAATAGTACATTGATAGAACTAATTCCACAAATTATAGATGTTGAGTAAACAAATTTAAAATTTATATGATTTAAAATTAATATTGAATTATTATTGTAGATTGCATCAACAATGGTATTTAAATCACCAGTACAAAAATTTATAGAATTATATTCAAGAAAACATTCTGATCAAGAAAATTATTTATATACTATGGATTATGCTGGTCAACATTCATATATACCACAAATGGATATTCTTAAGAATATATTTCCGTTTTATCCTTTTGTTGGTGGTGTTCATCATGCTGACGATCTATTATATCTCTTTCCAACGAAAAATTTGAATGAAGAGGACACAGAAATGGCTAAAACAATGATAGATTTGTGGACTTCATTTGCAATTAATGGAAAACCAGAAGTTGAAAAAGGACCAAAAATATTACCAGTTAAAAGTAAATTACAAATAAATTTCTTAATTGTAAACTGTTTAAAAAAATTTTTATTTCATTTGTAGATGGTAAAGGACCTTATTTCCGTATAAACAAGAAAATTACAATTGATGATGATTTCTTAAAAGAATTTATGATTGAGTCGGCAAAAACAAAAGTTTAATTTTTGTATTTAATTAATTAAAAATTGTTGAAAATAAAATATAATTATAAAATAAAATGATAAATTAGAAATTAGAATAGTCATCAGATTCCATGAACATGTAGAAATATTTTGAATATCAAAAAATCTGATAACAATTTTGAAATAGAATATCAAAAATAATTAATCCACCGAAAATGATTAATTTGTTTTGGTGCTGTTCAGATTAAATAGTATCTTTTATTTCCTTTTTGAATATACATAATGATCATCAGTTCATTTACTTATTTAGTTGAGCAAATGGCGGTATCTATTGATAAGTGAAAACAACAAGCCAGTAGCAGTTTGGTATTTCAATGAAATTTCATTACAATGAGATAATATGTGTTTTTTAGTAACCACATTGAAGTAAATTTTAATACTTGTATACTTATTAAAAGCTGAGAAAACTTTTAACGATAATTTCACTCATATACGCCATTTTATATATTAACTTAGTAAAATCTTTTGATAAGTGGACCAAAAATTCCCTATATGAGTATTTCCTTTCCCCTGTTCTTCAATTATACTTTAAAGATATTAATTTTAGAATACAATACTTAGGATATTATGAATTTGATTTAAGTTTTTTCATTATTCATGATGAAAGATAATATTTTGTCTAAAAAGTATAATAAATAATAAATAAGTACAATTAAACAATTTAGCGACATAGAAGCAAATAAATAAGAAAAGTAATAACACAACCAAAATTTAATTATACTCGTATAAACTGTCATTCCCAAAGGATACGTCAGAAGTTCATAAATTAAATAAAAAAGAGAAAGAACAAAGAACTTTGAAGTGTTTCTCGAAATTACCAAGACCAACAATAAGATGGCTCCTAAAGTTTATTACTCATCATTTTACATAGCTCAGTATTGAGATACATACTTCCTAATAGTTACATGTGATAAATATTCATGGTTGTAAAGAAATAAAATGAAAATAAAAATACACTTTTTGTTGTTATAATTTTTCTTTTACTATAGATTTTCTGATTTTATAAAATGACTATACTTTATTTTCTTTCACTGAAACAATAAATTCATCCGAAAAATCATCATGAATTGTTATTTTCTTGTTAATATTGAAATATGGTCCTTTACCATCTATAAATTACATAAAAGTTTATATAATTGTTTACTAATAAGAAATTTGTTGCAACTCACTTATAACTGGTAATATTTTTGGTCCATTTTGAACTTCTGGTTTTCCATTAATTGCAAAAGAAGTCCATAAATCTATAATTGTTTTAGCCATTTCAGTGTCATTTTCATTTAAATCTTTTGTAGGAAATAGATACAATAAATCGTCAGCATGATGAACACCACCAACAAATGGATAATATGGAAATATGTGTTGAAGAATATCCATTTGCGGTATATATGGAGAATTACCAACATAATTGACATTATATAAGTAATTGTTTTGGTTTGAATGTTTTTTTGTATACAGTTCAACAAATTTTTGTACTGGTGATTTAAAGAGAATTGTTGACGAGATCTATTAGAATATAGGGAATTTCGAAAATATTATTAAGTTTTAGTTTTCGAAGATTAATAAAATAAGAAACTTAACATCAACAATGGCAGGCATTAGTTCTTGTATATTAGCACGTTCTAATTGACCAGGTTGAATATATAATTTCATAGCTAAATTTGCAATTGTACCATGATCGTCTGCTTCTCCTAAATAATCTATTAATGTCTCGATGTAATCTCTTGGATCTTTTGGTTGACCTAAATATAAAATACAGTATATAAAATTATATTCAAAGTGAAATTATAAAATGATATAAAATGTTTAGTTTGGTTCACCTACCAAATCCAGCTAAAAGAAAAGCTCCATCATGTTTCATAACACCTGTCATTACTTGATATTCGTTAGTACTTTCTAATAGTAATTGTTTTGGTTTCTTAGGTATAACTCCGCCAAAATCATTAAGTGTAAAGCCATATGGAACTGGACTAGGTGTTGCATGTGCAATTTTAAGTAAATCGTAAACAGATGCTCTCTTTAGACAATAATTAATATCGTTAATATTTTTACATTTTTCACACTCAAGTAATTCACAAGTCTTTCGAGAATTTTCCAATGGATCATGATCATATATGCCAGCCATTAAGGCAGATCCAGATTGTGCAATTACTTTTTGAAATAAATTTTTAGGAATTACTGGACTTATCATTAATAAACTTGTAATTGCGCCACCAGCTGATTCACCAAAAATTGTCACATCATCTGGATTCCCGCCGAAATATTTAATATTTTTATGAACCCATTCAAGAGCTAATTTAACATCAAGAATTCCCATATTTCCAGGTATGTCAGCAGTTTGTGTCGAAATAAATCCTAATGCTCCTAGACGATACTGAATAGCAACATAGACAATGTCTTTTTCAAGTAGAAAATGTCCAGGATGTTCAATAGCTGTACCATTTAATAGAGCACCACCATGTATATAAACCATGACTGGATGTTTTTCTTTGAGCTATACAACAAAATAGAATTATAAAATCTTAAATTATGAAATAAGTAAATTTACATCTTTGGTGTAAACACATAAATTCAAGCAATCCTCAGATAATGAATCAAATTTTTGATTTTCTAATGGTATATAATCAATTACAGCTGGACATCGTCTACCAAATTTTGTAGCATCTTTGATATTTTGCCATTTAGAAAGCGGCACTGGTGGCTATAATCACATAATTAAATTTAAATAGTTAATAAATAAATTTAAAAATAATATAAGTAGTAATTTTCATTATTTAAGTATATTTATATATAGCATTTTCGAGTTAAAATAGTCTTTTTAAATTTCAAATTAGCCTTTTTAAAAAAACATATTAGTCTCATACACACACAACACACACAAAACACTAATTTAATTTTGTAAAATGACTAATTTGATTTTACTTGAAAAGACTAATTTGAAATTTTACTTGAAAAGACTAATTTGAAAGACTATTTTTACTCGAAAATGCTATAGTAAATTATTTGGTGCTAGCACAACAAGACTGGATTATCCAAAAAAATAGTTAGTTAAGAGGCCTTTGCCCAAAAAGTAAAATTATATCTGGTATACTTCGTTTTGTTATACTATACATGGTGTGTATAACAATTTACAAAGCGCACATACACAATATTTGGTATAACACTTTTCTCAAATTGTGTATTTAAAATTTCTCACTTTTTTTCAAATAAGCAAGCGTGTGCCTTTTTTGTGAAAATGAGAATTATGTACAATAAAAAAATAATTTTGAATTTTAGAAAATTTTGTATTTTTTTGTAAAAAAAATGTGAAGTTTGAATTTTAGCGAATTTTTATTTATTATAAGAAAAATGGTTCGGTGATAACTGCGCACACGAAATTTGCGCACATGAAAAATGCGCACACGAAAAATGCGCACACAGAAATTTGCGCACACGGAAATTTGCGCACACGGAAATTTGCGCACACAGAAAAATGCGCACACAGAAAAATCCGCACCAAGAAAAATGCGCACAAGGAAATATCCGCACATGGGAATAATAAAGGGTTTATTGTTTTATTAAAATATTAAACATAATTAGAGGCAATTTACAATAGAAGGAAAAGATCAACATGAATACTATTATTATATAAAGAAAATGCTATAAATAAAAAATAAATAAATAAATAAAGTTGATTTAAAAAAAAATTGTTATATGGACCTACATATTAAATTTATTTATTAATAAAATAAAAATTAATTAAGTAAAATTTAAAAAAATTAATTAAAATATTAAGAATTTTTATAAAAAAAACAGGTCAAATCTAAGAAATTGACAATGAAAATATTAAATCTCGGGTTTTTATGTTTTTCAGATGAAATAAGTAAAATTTATAAAAATATGAATTAAAATATAAAATATTAAATTAACATAGGCAATTTTTATAACAAACTAAGGTAAAATATAATAATATATTAGAATATAATTTAATATATACATTTAACCTGTTTTTTTATAAAAATTCTTAATATTTTAATTCATTTTTTTAAATTTTACTTATCTGAAAAACGTAAAACCCCGAAATTTAATATTTTCATTGTCAATGGCTTAGATTTGAATTTTATAGCATTTTTAAATTTTTCTTAGCCTTTTAAGACGTTTTAATATTTTGAAAGAAATTAATTTTTATTTTATTAATAAATAAATTTAATATGTAGTCCATATAACAATTTTTTTTTAAATCAACTTTATTTATTTATTTATTTTAATTTTTTGACATGATTAACTTAACCTAATAAAGTAAAAGTATATATGTAAGTATTTCATTTTTATTATTATTATAAAGCATATTTTGCATTTTCTTTATATAATAATAGTATATTCATGTTGATCTTTTTATTGTAAATTGCCTCCAATTATGTTTAATATTTTAATAAAACAATAAATCCTTTATTATTCCCATGTGCGGATATTTCCTTGTGCGCATTTTTCTGTGTGCGCATTTTTCTACGTGCGCATTTTTCTGTGTGCGCAAATTTCCGTTTGCGCAAATTTCCGTGTGCGCAAATTATTGTGTGCGCATTTTTCGTGTGCGCATATATGTCTGTGCGCAAATTTCTGTGCGCATTTTTCGTGTGCGCAAATTTCGTGTGCGCATTTATCCGGTCACGAAGAAAAATGTATGGATTTGATTTTTGTATGAATTTTATGTTTGCTACATAATATATACAATACATATGAATAATTTATTTTATTTATTATACTCTTTTAATAATAATTTTAAAAAACAAATCATTCATAATTTGATTATCTTTTTTTCCCAAAAATATCATTTTTTCCCAAAAATAGGGAAAGATAAATAATTCTTAAATTTTCAAATTGAAATAAAAATATGCATGAAATTTATCTATAAGAAAATACCAAAAAGTATACTTTTTATATTTTTCTTATTTTTAGGAAAAAAAAGTCATAGTTCAATTTATACTGAACTGATGCATTTGATTATTATAATAAATATTATTATTTATTAAAAATTGTTATTTATTATAATTTAAATAACATTCCCGTTTAAACATGCTATTGAGTTTTCTTATTTATCCTGTTTTTAAACACATTCAACAAAAAAACTATTAAACCCCTAAAAAATTATAAATATTCTGAATATAGAAAACGAAAAAATTCTAAAATATTGAAATTTAAAATTTAAATGAAAATATTTGCATATAACTAAAACCTGTTTAAGAAAATGCAAAAAAAAGTATGTATACCCAAAATAAGAAAGGATATAGAGAACAACCAGAGAGATATAGTTACAAAAAATAATAGCGAATATAACAATTTACAACCGACGATCCTATTAGGAATTAGTGGAACTATTTTCTGTATAACAATTTCAAATTAGTATTTTTTTAGAAAATTTTGGAAAAAGTTACTTCCTTAATTTGGCTCCTACAAACTTATTTTCTATTATTTTTGAAAATTTTAATTAAGAAAATGTTGGGAAAAGAGTAAATTTAAAAAATGACTTCATTTTATGAATTTATTTTCTTTAGTTTAGTTTTTATTCCATATCAAAGTTTTAAAATATAATTGCTGTTAAATCAAAATTAGAGTCAAAAATCAAAATTCCGGCTGCCTAGTGTAGATTAATTTTATAAAGACTACTTGTCTTCAAAATTTCACCCAAATTGGATGAAAACTGTGGAAAAAATCTAGGTCGCAACGTTTTTTTGTATGGAAATGAAATTTTTTTTTTAATTTCCAGACAACCTAGGTCAAAAAGTTAAAAAAAATCTACTAGTGTAAAAGGTCGGTCTATTACCAACCATTTGCAAAAAACCAGATCAAAATCCGATAATTACAGCTCAAGTTATCTGCTCCAGCGCAAAATCTTGTCCTACTTTTTGGGCAAAGGCCTCTTAAAAGATGGTAAAGCATTTAAATATATTTTTATTATTCGTTACTTTTACGGAAAGAATATTTAATATCAGCACACACAAAACACACAACACACACAAAACACTAATTTAATTTTGTAAAATGACTAATTTGATTTTACTTGAAAAGACTAATTTGAAATTTTACTTGAAAAGACTAATTTGAAAGACTATTTTTACTCGAAAATGCTATAGTAAATTATTTGGTGCTAGCACAACAAGACTGGATTATCCAAAAAAATAGTTAGTTAAGAGGCCTTTGCCCAAAAAGTAAAATTATATCTGGTATACTTCGTTTTGTTATACTATACATGGTGTGTATAACAATTTACAAAGCGCACATACACAATATTTGGTATAACACTTTTCTCAAATTGTGTATTTAAAATTTCTCACTTTTTTTCAAATAAGCAAGCGTGTGCCTTTTTTGTGAAAATGAGAATTATGTACAATAAAAAAATAATTTTGAATTTTAGAAAATTTTGTATTTTTTTGTAAAAAAAATGTGAAGTTTGAATTTTAGCGAATTTTTATTTATTATAAGAAAAATGGTTCGGTGATAACTGCGCACACGAAATTTGCGCACATGAAAAATGCGCACACGAAAAATGCGCACACAGAAATTTGCGCACACGGAAATTTGCGCACACGGAAATTTGCGCACACAGAAAAATGCGCACACAGAAAAATCCGCACCAAGAAAAATGCGCACAAGGAAATATCCGCACATGGGAATAATAAAGGGTTTATTGTTTTATTAAAATATTAAACATAATTAGAGGCAATTTACAATAGAAGGAAAAGATCAACATGAATACTATTATTATATAAAGAAAATGCTATAAATAAAAAATAAATAAATAAATAAAGTTGATTTAAAAAAAAATTGTTATATGGACCTACATATTAAATTTATTTATTAATAAAATAAAAATTAATTAAGTAAAATTTAAAAAAATTAATTAAAATATTAAGAATTTTTATAAAAAAAACAGGTCAAATCTAAGAAATTGACAATGAAAATATTAAATCTCGGGTTTTTATGTTTTTCAGATGAAATAAGTAAAATTTATAAAAATATGAATTAAAATATAAAATATTAAATTAACATAGGCAATTTTTATAACAAACTAAGGTAAAATATAATAATATATTAGAATATAATTTAATATATACATTTAACCTGTTTTTTTATAAAAATTCTTAATATTTTAATTCATTTTTTTAAATTTTACTTATCTGAAAAACGTAAAACCCCGAAATTTAATATTTTCATTGTCAATGGCTTAGATTTGAATTTTATAGCATTTTTAAATTTTTCTTAGCCTTTTAAGACGTTTTAATATTTTGAAAGAAATTAATTTTTATTTTATTAATAAATAAATTTAATATGTAGTCCATATAACAATTTTTTTTTAAATCAACTTTATTTATTTATTTATTTTAATTTTTTGACATGATTAACTTAACCTAATAAAGTAAAAGTATATATGTAAGTATTTCATTTTTATTATTATTATAAAGCATATTTTGCATTTTCTTTATATAATAATAGTATATTCATGTTGATCTTTTTATTGTAAATTGCCTCCAATTATGTTTAATATTTTAATAAAACAATAAATCCTTTATTATTCCCATGTGCGGATATTTCCTTGTGCGCATTTTTCTGTGTGCGCATTTTTCTACGTGCGCATTTTTCTGTGTGCGCAAATTTCCGTTTGCGCAAATTTCCGTGTGCGCAAATTATTGTGTGCGCATTTTTCGTGTGCGCATATATGTCTGTGCGCAAATTTCTGTGCGCATTTTTCGTGTGCGCAAATTTCGTGTGCGCATTTATCCGGTCACGAAGAAAAATGTATGGATTTGATTTTTGTATGAATTTTATGTTTGCTACATAATATATACAATACATATGAATAATTTATTTTATTTATTATACTCTTTTAATAATAATTTTAAAAAACAAATCATTCATAATTTGATTATCTTTTTTTCCCAAAAATATCATTTTTTCCCAAAAATAGGGAAAGATAAATAATTCTTAAATTTTCAAATTGAAATAAAAATATGCATGAAATTTATCTATAAGAAAATACCAAAAAGTATACTTTTTATATTTTTCTTATTTTTAGGAAAAAAAAGTCATAGTTCAATTTATACTGAACTGATGCATTTGATTATTATAATAAATATTATTATTTATTAAAAATTGTTATTTATTATAATTTAAATAACATTCCCGTTTAAACATGCTATTGAGTTTTCTTATTTATCCTGTTTTTAAACACATTCAACAAAAAAACTATTAAACCCCTAAAAAATTATAAATATTCTGAATATAGAAAACGAAAAAATTCTAAAATATTGAAATTTAAAATTTAAATGAAAATATTTGCATATAACTAAAACCTGTTTAAGAAAATGCAAAAAAAAGTATGTATACCCAAAATAAGAAAGGATATAGAGAACAACCAGAGAGATATAGTTACAAAAAATAATAGCGAATATAACAATTTACAACCGACGATCCTATTAGGAATTAGTGGAACTATTTTCTGTATAACAATTTCAAATTAGTATTTTTTTAGAAAATTTTGGAAAAAGTTACTTCCTTAATTTGGCTCCTACAAACTTATTTTCTATTATTTTTGAAAATTTTAATTAAGAAAATGTTGGGAAAAGAGTAAATTTAAAAAATGACTTCATTTTATGAATTTATTTTCTTTAGTTTAGTTTTTATTCCATATCAAAGTTTTAAAATATAATTGCTGTTAAATCAAAATTAGAGTCAAAAATCAAAATTCCGGCTGCCTAGTGTAGATTAATTTTATAAAGACTACTTGTCTTCAAAATTTCACCCAAATTGGATGAAAACTGTGGAAAAAATCTAGGTCGCAACGTTTTTTTGTATGGAAATGAAATTTTTTTTTTAATTTCCAGACAACCTAGGTCAAAAAGTTAAAAAAAATCTACTAGTGTAAAAGGTCGGTCTATTACCAACCATTTGCAAAAAACCAGATCAAAATCCGATAATTACAGCTCAAGTTATCTGCTCCAGCGCAAAATCTTGTCCTACTTTTTGGGCAAAGGCCTCTTAAAAGATGGTAAAGCATTTAAATATATTTTTATTATTCGTTACTTTTACGGAAAGAATATTTAATATCAGCGAAATTTTGAACTTGAACTTTTCTTTATTGAAATTATATTAATAATTCGGTTATCAAAAATAATTTTTATAAATAACATTTTTATTATCAAAATTTCAAATCTGAAAAAAATGACCTTGAAAAATATTAAAAATTTGGTAAGTCAATTTGGTATAAAAGCCAAAAAAAAAAAAATCTAATAAAGAAATATTAAATTTAAAATATTAGAAATTGTATAATATTCGTAATATTTAATACCTTAAATCGTAATTCATTAATTGGTGGTTCGGCAAAAGGTATTCCCAAAAATTTTATAAATTTCTGTTTTGTCCAAATTGTTTGATCTTTGGATCCTTTTAATTTTCCTAATTCTGGTATATTTATGATAATATCATTTCCATAATCAATAATTTCAACAGATTCATTTATTATTGATAGATTATTTTCTGGATTTTGTGTTAAAACAATTACTAATGCACCAAATAAAAATACTAAACACCATTTGTCTTCTGAACCGGCCATAATTATATATATACTATTTTAAGTTAGAGTTGATTAGTATACGAATTAATTCAAACTGAAGAAATATTAAAAGCTTTTTCAATTATTATAAATGATTAGCTTTCATAATTTTGATAAAAATTAAATTTTTTTTTATATTAAATTAAGAAAAAAAAAGTTAAGATTAAATTTATAAATATAATTATTAAAAGCTCATTTATAGTTAATTATAAATATTTAATAGATTAAATAGTATTTTTAAGTCTATATAATTTATTTATTATTATTGTTATGAAATTATGTTTGGCAAAATATTATAAATTAATTTTGCTGGTTTGTTGTCTTTTCTAAGACTTTAAAGATCTTAGAACTTTTAAGACTTTGTCGCGGATCACATATATATATTCGTATATATTCGTCAAATGCGCTTAACTGGGTAACATGCACTGCCCGAAACAATTCATATTAGATTCTACATATTGCAATATGCAATCTCGATATAACTGTTAACTACAATTTTGCATGATATTGTTTTAAGTTTTTACTAACATTTTGAATTTTCATATTTTTTTTTCACCCGGTGTATATACGTCAACGCACCATAGAAGCACTTCTACATGACGTATATATACGTCAAACTGGTTAAATAAGTATATTTAAAATTATATTTAGTTTTTAATACAAAATTAAAGGAGTACTTAGGAAAAAAGAATATTCCAGTTTAATTACTTAACAGATTAACAACAATTATACTTCGGTTATCTTCATACAACTTTCATACAACCGAACGTCTCATATTCTTCATCGATAATCGGCACTGGTGGTTATAATTACAATGGTAGATTTAAGGATAGATAAATAATATTTAAAGCACTGGTACTGACACATGGCGACGTATTAGAAATTATCTCCCTTTTCTAATCCGATTAGACCAATTATATGTTTCATATAATGCTATTATGACCTTGGCTTTAAAAAAATACGATAAAGCATGTGGCGGGTAAAACAGATAGCTAGTGCATGCGAGACAAAGCCAACTGACGTTTTAAAAGAAATGTCAACCAAAAACTTGTTATTTTGATAATCGGTTTTCATTTATCTGAGAAGAATTTTCTGAGAAAAAATTCTCAAAATAATAAAAAAAATGTGCGATTCACATATAACAACAGTTTGAACCTTTTGCTTCTCTTTGAAAAAAAAAATGTTAATACGTTTGCCATCTAAAACAATTTCCAGTATGTTTATTGTAATTTGATGGGGGTAATATAAAATGCTACGTTATTCAAATTATTGTTCATTATTTTTATTTTATAACAATATTTTGAATGACCGAAATTTTCATTACATGGTTACATTACAGCATATTTATATATTTATTTAAAAATTAATAATAATACCGTATAACAAATTGAATTTTTTATTTTAATTAAACGACGAAAAGCAATAAAATCTTTTAATTAAATTAACTGTTTGAAATCAAATCATGAATTGCACATTTCTAATGTTAAATTTGACAATTAATAGCCTTATTCACAAACCGACTTGTTATCTTGTTAAGCTCTTAAATCGTTATTTAACAAGCAAAATTGAAAATAGCTATTCACAAATTGTTAACAAAATTGTTAAGAAAATGACAATTCCTTCATTATGAACTGTCATTGTTATTTAACAAGTTGGTATATTATAAAAATTCACAATGTCAAAATTTTGTATGAAAAATTCACAATATTGATAAAAATTCACCACGGCTTGTTAAAATTGCTATTCAGAAATTGTTGAGATAATTGTTAAGCTGTTAAATTTCTTTATTGACACTTGGTATTTAACAACCAGAGTTGAGTGGTTGTTATTTAACAATTCCATATAAAAGTGATTTTTCGTACTTGAAAATTAGATGATTTTTTTTTAAAACTGGCAGTAAATAGTAGTTTTACATACAATATATATACATATATATATGTATTCTATGTTTATATATATATTATTATCAATTATGAAATATGAAAAATATATACATATATGATAATTTTTATCTTTTTTTATAATTTTTAATATATGATATATATATATACCTACATATATATATATATATATTATATACCGATCTTTGTTATCTAGTAGGTATATAAGCCATAATAATAGATATATATAAATTTTTTTCGAATTAATACTGACTATGCGAATACAAAAATGAAACATTTAAATTTTATCCTTCGAACAAATATAAAAAAATTATCATATATTTGAATCGGTATAGAATTATTCATATTATAATCATTTTCATTTAGAGGTGTTTGCAATTACTTGCATTATATACAAATAAATATTTTTAATATATATAATTATATTGAAAAATGTATTTTTGTAGTTGAAAATTTTATGAATTTAGTAGTTGTACATACAATATATATATATTGTATTTATATATATATATATATATATATATATATATATATATATATATATATATTATGGTTTATATAACTACTAGATAATAAAGGTCACTATATATATATATATATATTATATATATATATAAATATAAATATAAATATGTACTAACATTTTCACAAAAAAAAAAAATTTTCCACAAATTTTTATGATGGAACAAATAAAATATATAATACATATATTGTATGTAAGACTACAATTTAAATTTACTACCAGTTTTTACAAAAATTCATAAAATTTTCAACTACAAAAATACATTTTTCAATATATATATATTAAAAATATTTATTTGTATATAATGCAAGTAATTGCAAAAACCTCTAAATGAAAATGATTATAATATGAATAATTCTATACCGATTCAAATATATGATAATTTTTTTATATTTGTTCGAAGGATAAAATTTAAATGTTTCATTTTTGTATTCGCATAGTCAGTATTAATTCGAAAAAAATTTATATATATCTATTATTATGGCTTATATACCTACTAGATAACAAAGATCGGTATATAAAATATATATATATATATGTAGGTATATATATATATCATATATTAAATATTATAAAAAAAGATAAAAATTATCATATATGTATATATTTTTCATATTTCATAATTGATAATAATATATATATAAACATAGAATATATATATATATGTATATATATTGTATGTAAAACTACTATTTACTGCCAGTTTTAAAAAAAAATCATCTAATTTTCAAGTACGAAAAATCACTTTTATATGGAATTGTTAAATAACAACCACTCAACTCTGGTTGTTAAATACCAAGTGTCAATAAAGAAATTTAACAGCTTAACAATTATCTCAAAATTTCTGAATAGCAATTTTAACAAGCCGTGGTGAATTTTTATCAATATTGTGAATTTTTCATACAAAATTTTGACATTGTGAATTTTTATAATATACCAACTTGTTAAATAACAATGACAGTTCATAATGAAGGAATTGTCATTTTCTTAACAATTTTGTTAACAATTTGTGAATAGCTATTTTCAATTTTGCTTGTTAAATAACGACTTAAGAGCTTAACAAGATAACAAGTCGGTTTGTGAATAAGGCTATTAAACTCACGAAGGAACTTCAAATATTGTTAGTTTCTGTATAACAATTCTATCAGTAATGTCACGGAATATTTTACTATTTTTGCAACTAGTTTCACTTATTGCTTGTGTAATTTCCAAAACAGTTTATTCAAATAATAAATATGAGCTTGTAGTGAAATTACCTAATCAAGGTAGTCTTAAAGGCGCTGTAGATCAAACAGAATGGACAAAGCAAAATTACATGCAATTTTTCGGTATACCTTATGCTGAATCACCAACCGCAAATTTAAGATTTAAGGTAGGAATTCGAAAAAATATATAGTTACTTCTTACTAATCATTTAATCAATTAGGCTCCAGTTCCTAAAGGAAAATGGTATGACGTAAAGGACGCTACAAAATATTGTAGAAGTTGTTCAACTTTAGAAATGGTTAAAGGCCTAACTGCTGAAGAATTAAAAGAAGACTTGGAAGATTGTTTGAATTTAAGTGTTTTTAAAATTATCCTTACAATGTAAGGATAATTTTAGCACACTAAAATAGAAAGTGATTTCTAAAATGCAAAAACTTTGATATTTACAGCTCACAGCAAAACGACCAGTTCTCTTATATATTCATGGAGGTGGATTTAAACGTGGGGGTGTTTATGAAGATCCTGGTGGTTTCATAATGGAAAAAGATATTTTTATGGTACAACCACAATACCGTCTTGGACCCTTTGGTTTGTTATCAACCAAAACTGAATCTATGCCTGGTAATATGGCAGTTTTAGATTTAAAAATTATCATTAAAATGGGTACATGATAATATTGAATATTTTAGTGGTGATCCCAGACTGGGATCCCAGTAATGTTACAATTGCTGGTGAATCAGCTGGATCATTTTTAGTAAATACTTTACTTATAAGTCCAGCTGTACCAAAAGGATTATTTAATCGCGGTATTATGGCATCTGGATCAATAATTAATTCTCTCGCTGTTACAAAAGATTATTATAAATTTTCGCAAAATGTATGCAAGCAAGTTTGCTTAAAATGTAGATCAACAACAGAAATAAATAATTGTTTTATGGATGTACCAGTCAAAACTATATTAGAAACTCAAGGAAGCGAAGGTCTCAGTGATCCATTACCATGGAGATTAACTCTTAATGATTATTATGGTATTTTCCCCGAAGATCCGGAGATTTTGGCTCGAAAGAATGTAAATAAATTACCAGTTTTGGCATCTGTTACTAAACAAGATGGTGCAGTTGTATTTGCAGGTGAGTCAATTTATTATTATTTTCCTAAATGCAATTAAATTCCAGTACTGACTAAATCTAATTAACTTATGAACTAAGATCAACACAAGTCTTTTAATTCATTTAACTTGTTATGAAATGATCGTAATATAATATAATCAATTATTTGATATTTAGTATTGGCACTAATTATATTATATGTTTAACAGATATTTATTTAAAAGAAAATTCAAAAAAATTAAATGCATTAGAATTTTCTAAAATTATGGTGAAATTGTGTGGTAAAGAATCAATGACTACGTGCGAATTTGAAGCACTTATGGATTACGTTTTTACACCCGAGCAACTGAATGAAACGAATTTGACAAAAGTTTTTCCAGGATTAGTTGATGTACCTACGTGTAATGGTATATATATTTTTTATATATATAATTATCATTAATAAACTTCTAATTGCGCCACCAGCTGATTCACCAAAAATTGTCACATCATCTGGATTCCCGCCGAAATATTTAATATTTTTATGAACCCATTCAAGAGCTAATTTAACATCAAGAATTCCCATATTTCCAGGTATGTCAGGAGTTTGTGTCGAAATAAAGCCGGAACCGCAATGTCGCGGCAAATGGACGCGTCGCTTTTGACAGCAACGCTTCAAAAGTAGAATGTACAGTGATATATGTAATGGCCCACAATATAGCGTCGAGTTGATGCGGCAAATTTGCCGCGACGACTAAGTATAGACCTACTTTCTACTTTTGCCGCGCGCGTCATATCTAAAATTTTTACATATTTACTTTTTGTTTTGTTCTTTTGATATAAAAAATACTGAAATTAAATTTAAAATTTTTAAAATGAGTTTTGAAGAAAAATTAATAAATAAAGTTTCTGAAAATGAATGTTTATATAACATCAAATCGAAACTCAATTACTCAATATACTTTATTTCATTTCTTTCAACGCGTTATTGTGGTTTGCCAAAGCTTCAATGCGTCGCTTTTGATTTAAAGCTTTTATTTCAAAAGCGACTCCTCCATTTGCCGCGAAATTGCGGTTTCCGCTTAAATCCTAATGCTCCGAGACGATACTGAATAGCAACATAGACAATGTCTTTTTCAAGTAGAAAATGTCCAGGATGTTCAATAGCTGTACCATTTAATAGAGCACCACCATGTATATAAACCATGACTGGACGTTTTTCTTTGAGCTATACGACAAAATATAATTATAAAATCTTAAATAATGAAATTAGTAAATTTACATCTTTGGTGTAAACACATAAATTCAAGCAATCCTCAGATAATGAATCAAATTTTTGATTCTCTAATGGCATATAATCAATTACAGCTGGACATCGTCTACCAAATTTTGTAGCATCTTTGATATTTTGCCATTTAGAAAGCGGCACTGGTGGCTATAATATCATAATTAAATTTAAATAATTAATAAACAAATTTAAAAATAATATAAATATAGTAATTTTCATTATTTAAGTATATTTATATAGTAAATCATTTGATGTTAGCAAAACAAGACTGGATTATTCAAAAAAATAGTTAGTTAAAAGATGGTAGTTACAGCATTTAAATATATTTTAATTATTCGTTACTTTTACGGAAAGAATATTTAATATCAGCGAAATTTTGAACTTGAACTTTTCTTTATTAAAATTATATTAATAATTCGGTTATCAAACATAATTTTTATAAATAACATTTTTATTATCAAAATTTCAAATCTGAAAAAAATGACCTTGAAAAATATTAAAAATTTGGTAAGTCAATTTGGTATAAAAGCCAAAAAAAAAATCTAATAAAGAAATATTAAATTTAAAATATTAGAAATTGTATAATATTCGTAATATTTAATACCTTAAATCGTAATTCATTAATTGGTGGTTCGGCAAAAGGTATTCCCAAAAATTTTATAAATTTCTGTTTTGTCCAAATTGTTTGATCTTTGGATCCTTTTAATTTTCCTAATTTATACCAGAATTGCATGTAATTTTGCTTTGTCCATTTCTGTTTGATTTACAGCGCCTTTATTATAATATAATATCATTTCCATCATCAATAATTCCAATATATTCATTTACTATTGATTGATTATTTTCTGAATTTTGTGTTAAAACAAAACAATTGCTAATGCACCAAATAAAATACTAAACACCATTTGTCTTCTGAACCCGGCCATAATTACATATGTATACTATTTTAAGTTAGAGTTGATTAGTATACGAATTAAATCAAACAGAAGAAATATAAAAAGCTTTTTTTATAAATATGATTAGCTTTCATAATTAAAAAAATTCTGTTTTTTTATTAAATTAAGAAAAAAAAAGTTAAGATTAAATTTATAAATATAATTATTAAAAGCTCATTTATAGTTAATCATAAATATTTAATAGATTCAATAGTATTTTTAAGTCTATATAATTTATTTATTATTATTGTTATGAAATTATGTTTGGCAAAATATTATAAATGTTGCTGGTTTGTTGAATTTTTTAAGACTTTAAAGGCCTTAGAACTTTTAAGATCTTGTTCAGTCTGGTATTAACCGAATTTAAATAAGTATACATTTGCAATTATTTTTAGTTTTGCTCTATAAAATTCCAATATGTAATCAAATCAATTATATATGGAGGCGGTATAAGAATTCTAGTGGAAATGATTAAGATTCGAAATTTAAATTCAGAATTATTATAGGAGTAATTAGGAAAAAAGAATATTCCAGTTTAATTACTTAACAGATTAACAGCAATTATACAAATTACTTCATACAACTTTCATACAACCGAACGTTTCATATTCTTTAGCGATAATCGGCACTGGTGGCTATAATATCAATAGTAGATTTAAGGATAGATAATATGTAAAGCACTATGGTAGGCACATGGCTACGTATTAGAAATTATCTCTCTTTTCTAATGCGATGCGATTAGACCAATTGTATGTTTCATATAAGAGATGCTTATTTGGTTACCATAATATCGCGATTCACATAATAAGAAGAGTTTAAACCTTTTGCTTCTGTTTGAAAAAAAAGTTTGAACACTTTTGCCATCTAAAACAATTTCATGTATATTTATTGTCGTGACCGGATAAATGCGCACTAAGAAAAATGCGCACACAGAAAAAAGCGCATACAGAAAAATGCGCATAAGGATATATCCGCACATGGAAAAATTAAAGGATTTATTTTTATATTAAAATATTAAACATAACTGGAGGCAATTTACAATAAAAAGGACCAAAGTGAATACAATTATCATATAAAGAAAATGCAAAATATGCTTTTCATCTATGTAATAAATTATTTTATAATACAAAAGTAACATATAAAGTAAAATTAGTTGTAATAATTCAATGGTAAGACCAATTATTACATAGTATGGAGAACCAAATATGCTACAATATAAATGCAACAATTAAGGAAAAAATTCGAAAGAAACTTTATAAGATCCTGCATCTCTAAATGGAGAAATCCAACATATGATAATTTTAGATGAAATAATATATATACAAGACAGTAATGGTATTCTTAGAATATAAATTTGAGCTTCATATTCCTGACGAAGATAGAAAATATTTAAATAAATATACTAAATATTAATAATGATAAAACAAATTGAGAAAGTATTGTAAGAATTAATTTTAGATTACAAAATATGAAATGTATGTCATCGTTATGTCCCATAGACTAAGTTTTAATTTTTATTTTATTTACCTTGTATGAAAAATCAGAATATAAATTTAGTTTTTTTTAAAATAAATTTTAAATGTATAAAACAAATATAATAAGCTAAGCACCATAAGTGTTAAAATTTTTATTTTTTATAAAAATAATTTGATGACTGACCGAAATTTTCATTAGATGGTTTTTCATCACCATATTTATATATTTATTCAAAAATTAATAATAATATAACAATTTGAATTATTTATTTTAATAAAGAAAAGCAATAAAATCGTTTAATTAAATTAACTGTCAAATCATGAATTGCATTAAACACTTCTAATTTTAAATTTGACAATTAAATCTTTTTGGTAAATAGATAAAAAGATAAATTCAATTATACAATTTTTTTTAGTAAATACCACTTTGAAGAAATTTTTCTGATAATTTATATACTTAGATAAACCTTTATCTTAAGTGGCGTACTATGATTAGATTTCCAAAAAAATTATATTTAAACTCATCGAGCAACTTCAATTTTTGTTAGTTACGGTATAACAATTCTATCTGTAATGTCACGGAATATTTTACTATTTTTGCAACTACTTACACTTATTGCTTGTGTAATTTCCAAAACAGTTTATTCAAATATTAAATATGAGCCTGTAGTGAAATTACCTAATCAAGGTAGTCTTAAAGGCGCTGTAGATCAAACAGAATGGACAAAGCAAAATTATATGCAATTTTTGGGTATACCTTATGCTGAATCACCATCCGCAAATTTAAGATTTAGGGTGGGAATCCGAAAAAATATATAGTTGCTTTTTATTAATCATTTAATGAATCAATTAGGCTCCAGTTCCTAAAGGAAAATGGTATGACGTAAAGGACGCTACAAAATATGGTAGAAGTTGTCCAACTTTAGAAATGGTTAAAGGCTTAACTGCTGAAGAATTGAAAGAAGACTTGGAGGATTGTTTGAATTTAAGTGTTTTTACCAAAAATGTAAGTAAATTTTTTGTAACATTTCTCTTTTTAAAAAATGTTTTTTAATTGAAATATTTTTATATTTAAAGCTTACTGCCAAACGGCCAGTTGTCGTTTATATTCATGGTGGTGGATTGAAATATGGGGGTGCTTATGAAATTCCTGGTGGTTTTATAATGGAAAAAGATATTGTTATGGTAGTACCACAATACCGTCTTGGACCCTTTGGTTTGTTATCAACCAAAACTGAAAATATGCCTGGTAATATGGCAGTTTTAGATTTAATATTGTCATTAAAATGGGTACATGATAATATTGAATATTTTGGTGGTGATCCCAGTAATGTTACAATTGCTGGTGAATCAGCTGGATCATTTTTAGTAAATACTTTACTTATAAGTCCAGCTGTACCAAAAGGATTATTTAATCGCGGTATTATGGCATCTGGATCAATAATTAATTCTCTCGCTGTTACAAAAGATTATTATAAATTTTCGCAAAATGTATGCAAGCAAGTTTGCTTAAAATGTAGATCAACAACAGAAATAAATAATTGTTTTATGGATGTACCAGTCAAAACTATATTAGAAACTCAAGGAAGCGAAGGTCTCAGTGATCCATTACCATGGAGATTAACTCTTAATGATTATTATGGTATTTTCCCCGAAGATCCGGAGATTTTGGCTCGAAAGAATGTAAATAAATTACCAGTTTTGGCATCTGTTACTAAACAAGATGGTGCAGTTGTATTTGCAGGTGAGTCAATTTATTATTATTTTCCTAAATGCAATTAAATTCCAGTACTGACTAAATCTAATTAACTTATGAACTAAGATCAACACAAGTCTTTTAATTCATTTAACTTGTTATGAAATGATCGTAATATAATATAATCAATTATTTGATATTTAGTATTGGCACTAATTATATTATATGTTTAACAGATATTTATTTAAAAGAAAATTCAAAAAAATTAAATGCATTAGAATTTTCTAAAATTATGGTGAAATTGTGTGGTAAAGAATCAATGACTACGTGCGAATTTGAAGCACTTATGGATTACGTTTTTACATCCGAACAACTGAATGAAACGAATTTGACAAAAGTTTTTCCAGGATTAGTTGATGTACGTATAATTTTTTGTATATTTTGAAGAACAATATAAAATTTTTTCTTTGTAGCTTGTCAGTACTGTCATGTTTAAGAAACCAACAATTGATTTCGTTAAAATTAATTCAATGAATACTACAGTTGAAAATTATATTAGTACATTTGATTATCGTGGTGAACATTCTATATTTAATGTACCAATTTTATCAGAAGCATATCCATTTAAAAACGGTGTCCATCATGCTGATGATTTATTTTTATTATTTAATAGAAAAAAATTGAACGAAAAGGATACAGAAGTTTCGAAATTATTGATTGATATATGGACATCGTTTATAATTACTGGTCAGCCATCCATTTCAAATGGACCGAAATTAATTCCAGTAAAAGGTAAGATAAATTTTCTTATATTTTTAATAGCAGTAGAGTGGTACTCTCTATAGGTCCTCGGTTTTAATGATTCTGACATCGATGACTTGTTAAGTTTATTCAGCTTAAAATGAGAATCAAAAATAATAGAATGTAGTGTAAATTTTAGTGTAAATTTGCACTGATAAAGTCATCTGATGACAACAATACTATTAAAAGGTGTGCCCATCAAAAAATGTTGACGCTAATATGTAATTTGTGTAATCCATATGAAATTTCTAGTTCTACAAACAATTGTAAAATCTATTGAAAAGCTCTTCAAAGATGCTTATGTACATTTGCGCTATTGGATTTCTGTGCTTATGATTTCAGTTGAATATTTTTTTGAATTTTTGGTAACTCAGAATATTGAAGTTCTAAATACTTGAACCATTTATTTAATTGTTTATCATCAATTTGCGTATACATTTACTATGTTAAATATATATTTGAACAAGTTTACATATTGGACGGAAAAATGCTCTAACTTAATGGATTTTTTTAAACGCCTTACGCCTTAAATGGAATTCTAATCTTAACGCCTTAAATAAAAGCCTAATCTTATTGATGTAATCATAATCATGATTTAAATTTCCAATTGTATGTTTAGGAACTCATTAAAACTAGTTTTAAGCACGAATTATTTCTGGAATATTATATTATTGTAACATATTTTGGAAATTTAAATTTTTTACTAATAACAATATTTTTGTACAGGTGATTCAACTCCATACTTCCATATAAACAGTGTAGTCACAACAGGAGAACGATTCGAACACGAATTTTTGGTATCAGTTCATGATTCTAATGAATAAAAATAAATGATAAATAAAAATAAATTTTATACAAAAAATAGAATTTTTTAGTTTTATTGTTTACCATTAATATTTAAAAGAAATCCGACTTGTCGTTTTTGAAACAAACAGAATATTAGTACAACAGAATACATAGATCCAGTAAAGTTTTAATATCAGAGACAAATTTTTCATTTGTCCTGTCATGGGTTTAACTCAGAACCAAGCAATTGATCTCGGTAACTCAGCTAAATGTGTTCATTTGGTAAACTTATATCAAAGCCGTATATAATATTGCTTATATTATAGTAATATTCCTACAAAAAAACTTTATTAGGTCCAAGTCTCGAAATGGTCATTTAAATGAATATATATATCTATTTCTGATAAGATGAAAAAGGAAGAGGGAGAATACGAACTATATTTTACTAAGAACAATAGCTTGCTTGCAAAACAAAAGGCTCTTCAACCAAATAAATTAGCTGTTTTTTGGTAACCAAAATTCATAGTTTTAGTTAAGTTTTAGTTTTTTTTAGTTAAGTAAATAAATAAATTTATCATAAAAAAAATATTAAATATTAATAATAAATTAACATAAAAATAAATACGAAATTAAACAGTAAAATGATCAGTGTTTTATTTAAAAAGAAAAACTAAAAATAGTAAAATTTAATTTTACTACAATTTTATAAATTTCTGGTTTGTGTAAATTGTTTGATCTTTGGATCCTTTTAATTTTCCTAATTCTGGTATATTTAATATAATATCATTTCCATCATCAATAAATCCAATAGATTCATTTATTATTGATTGATTATTTTCAGGATTTTGTGTTAAAACAAAACAATTGCTAATGCACCACATAAAAATACTAAACACCATTTGTCTTCTGAACCGGCCATAATTACATATGTATACTATTTTAAATTAGAGTTTTAGAGATTAGTATACGCATTTTAGAAATTAGAGATTAGTATACGCATTTATTCAAACGAAAGAAATATGAAAAGCTTTTTCAATTATTATAAATGATTGAAAATTTGAATGAATGAAAATTTTTTTTTTATTAAATTAAGAAAAAAAAGTTAAGATTAAATTTATAAATACGGTATAATTATTAAAAGCTCATTTATCGTTAATTATAAATATTTAATAGATTCAATAGTATTTTTAAGTCTATATAATTTATTTATTATTATTGTTATGAAATTATGTTTGGCAAAATATTATAAATTTTGCTGGTTTGTTGTCTTTTCTGAGACTTTAAAGGCCTTAGAACTTTTAAGACCTTATTCAGTCTGGTATTAACCGAATTTAAATAAGTATACATTTGAAATTATTTTTAGTTTTGCTCTATAAAATTACAATATGTAATCAAATCAATTATATCTGGAGGTGGTATAACAATTTTAGTGGAAATGATTAAAATTCGAAATTTAAATTCTGTGGAAAATTGCCAAAACATAATATCTACAAAATTTAAATTTTCAGCAGAGCAAATTAAAAAAGCTGCCAATTTGGAAGAGTGCTTCATATACCCTTTTGATCTACCTAGTATTTAGTGAAAACGAAGAATTAAATAAAAATTATGATTTTTACAAAACTCCCAGTGTGGTACAATTTAAAATTACAATCAAGTTTTTATAAATAAGTACTCGAATTTGTATACTAAATACATGAAATGTAATATACATATGTTTTTATTCTATAAATTTCGAACTTTTTGCCCCTGTAAAATGAAGAGGGTTGAAGGTACGTGTCTCAATTTTGTATACAAGGTGTAGGTGTGTATTTTTGAGAAAATAATTTCTCATTTTTTCAATCCAGTCCCCTGCTGAGGTGCTGCAGCCTCTTTCATAGACTTACCCCCTCACCCATAATAAAAGGGAAAGGGGTAAAATTTCGAATGGTTTCGAAAGATACCAATCTATTATACCAAGCTTACAAGATATAAGACCGTATCTGAAATGCGGCTTATTTTATAGTCATTTTAAGTTCCAAATATTCAATTTTCAAACCCTATATAATAAATTTTGAAATGAAACATTTCTAAGTGATGTAACTTAGAGGGGGTTGCAGGTAGGGAAATACATTTTTCGCACAAGATGTACAGTCCCCCACTGAGGTGCTGCAGTCTCTTTCATAAACTTACCACCTCACCCATAATAAAAGGGAAAGGGGTAAAAAAATTGAATGATTTTGAAAGACACCAACTTATTATACCTAACTTTAAAAATATAAGACCCTATCTGTAATGTGACATATCTTATAACCATTTTAAATATCAAGAATTGAATTTTAATAGTCCCATAAAAATTCTTTCACCTGTAAAATGAAGGGGGTTAAGGTACGAGGCTAATTTTTCTGCAGAATGTGTAACATAGTATATTTAAGAACATAGTTTCTCATTTTTCAATTCATTTCCCCCCTGAAGGGGTATAGCTTTTTTCATACATAAGCCCCCTCACCCAGTTAAAGAAGGTGGGGGGTAAATTTTTTATATGAAGTCGAAAGGCACTTACCTGCTGCATCTATGTTACAAGTAACAATGTTTTATATAAAATCAAACCGGTTTTTATAGCCATTTCAAATTTCAAAATTTTTGTTTTAATATTACTATAAAATAGGGGGGCGAGGACCTAGGGCTCCAAATTTTTACAATGTTCTTTATATGGCGTCTATACATATATCTGTGAAACAACGTAAAGATCCGACTATATTTAGGGGAATTTTTTTGAAGTGCACAAAATTGTGCATTTTCAACGCTCCGCTAGGGGGGGTTGCAGGGAAAGTATTCAAAAAAGGATAGCATACACATAAATTTCCATCCTTACTTTATATATGTTGCAATTTTTGTACAAATCGCACGAGTGCTTATACTATTTATAAGCGTTTAAAAAAGTGTATTTTTACTTTGCGTACGGCGTACGGCGGACACGGATTTTTTTTTTGCTGATTCTGATTCCCTGACATCTAAAACGTCCAGAAAAATCAAAATCTCGAAAAAAAAAATGCACTTATCATGTTTTGGCAATTTTCCACAGAATTAAGAATTATTATAGGAGTAGTTAGGAAAAAAGAATATTCCATTTAATTACTTAACAGATTAACAGCAATTATACAACCGACTTCATACAAAGGGTGTCAGAATATAAAATACTACGTTATTCATATATATATATATGTATATATATATATATATATATATATAAGTCGTTCATTATTTTTATTTTATAACAATAATTTGAATGTTATTCACACTAGCCTCCCGTTAGTCAGTATTGACAAATTTCATCCTCCACTTAGCTTCTCCTACTGTTATATTAATCCTGATGTAACGCTGCCAACTATAAATATATAATTTATATCTAAGTATTTAAAATCTAAGAAAATGTTTAACTATTTCTATAAGTAAATTTTTGTAATTGTTTGGACTAAACAAATAAATAAATAAATGGTTACACCATATTTACATATTTATTTAAAAATTAAAAACAATACAACAATTTGAATTTTAAACGACGAAAAGCAACAAAATCTTTTAATTAAATTAACTGTTTGAAATCAAATCATGAATTGCATTAAATACTTCTAATTTTAAATTTGACAATTAAATCTTTTTCGTAAATAGATAAAAAGATCAATTCAATTATAAAAAATAATTTTAGTAAATATAAATACCACTTTGAAGAAATTTTTCTGATAATTTATATAAATAAACCTTTATCTTAAGTGTCGTATTATGATTAGATCTCGAATAAAAAACTATATTTAAACTCATGAAGGAAGCTCAAATATTGTTAGTTTCTGTATAACAATTCTATCAGTAATGTCACGGAATATTTTACTATTTTTGCAACTAGTTTCACTTATTGCTTGTGTAATTTCCAAAACAGTTTATTCAAATAATAAATATGAGCTTGTAGTGAAATTACCTAATCAAGGTAGTCTTAAAGGCGCTGTAGATCAAACAGAATGGACAAAGCAAAATTATATGCAATTTTTGGGTATACCATATGCTGAATCACCATCCGCAAATTTAAGATTTAAGGTACGAATTCGAAAAAATATATAGTTGCTTTTTATTAATCATTTAATGAATCAATCAGGCTCCTGTTCCCAAAGGAAAATGGTATGACGTAAAGGACGCTACAAAATATGGTAGAAGTTGTCCAACTTTAGAAATGGTAAAAGGCTTAACTGCTGAAGAATTGAAAGAAGACTTGGAGGATTGCTTGAACTTAAGTGTATTTACCAAAAATGTAAGTCAATTTTTTCTAACAATTTCCCTTTTAAAAAAATGTTTGAAATATTTTGATGTAATATTTTGACAGCTTACTGCCAAACGGCCAGTTGTCGTTTATATTCATGGTGGTGGATTTGTATATGGGGGTGCTTATGAAATTCCTGGTGGTTTTATAATGGAAAAAGATATTGTTATGGTAGTACCACAATACCGTCTTGGACCCTTTGGTTTGTTATCAACCAAAACTGAAAATATGCCTGGTAATATGGCAGTTTTAGATTTAATATTGTCATTAAAATGGGTACATGATAATATTGAATATTTTGGTGGTGATCCCAGTAATGTTACAATTGCTGGTGAATCAGCTGGATCATTTTTAGTAAATACTTTACTTATAAGTCCAGCTGTACCAAAAGGATTATTTAATCGCGGTATAATGGCATCTGGATCAATAATTAATTCTCTCGCTGTTACAAAAGATTATTATAAATTTTCGCAAAATGTATGCAAGCAAGTTTGCTTAAAATGTAGATCAACAACAGAAATAAATAATTGTTTTATGGATGTACCAGTCAAAACTATATTAGAAACTCAAGGAAGCGAAGGTCTCAGTGATCCATTACCATGGAGATTAACTCTTAATGATTATTATGGTATTTTCCCCGAAGATCCGGAGATTTTGGCTCGAAAGAATGTAAATAAATTACCAGTTTTGGCATCTGTTACTAAACAAGATGGTGCAGTTTTCTTTGCTGGTAAGTCAATTTATTATTATATTCTTAAATGCAATTAAATTCCAATTCTGACTAAATGTAATTAATTTATGAACTAAGATCAATACAAGATATAAGTATATTTTAATTTATTTAACTTGTTGGGAAATGATCGTGGCTAAAGTGGAAATTAGTTTATTTTTCTTTATTATCATATTCGTGTTATCAGTTATTTGATATTTAGTATTGGCACTAATAATATTATATGTTTAACAGATATTTACTTAAAAGAAAATTCCAAAAAATTAAATACATTAGAACTTTCTAAAATTATGGTGAAATTGTGTGGTAAAGAAACAATGACTACAGGCGAATTTGAAGCACTTATGGATTACGTTTTTACATCCGAACAACTGAATGAAACGAATTTGACAAAAGTTTTTCCAGGATTAGTTGATGTACGTATAATTTTTTGTATATTTTGAAGAACTATATTAAATTTTCTCTTTGTAGCTTGCCAGTATTGTCACGTTTAAGAAACCAACACTTGATTTCATTAAAATTAATTCAATGAATAGTACAGTTGAAAATTATATTAGTACATTTGATTATCGTGGTGAACATTCTGATTTTCCTTCCTCAATTTTATCAGAAGCATATCCAATCAAAAACGGTATCCATCATGCTGATGATTTATTTTTATTATTTAATAAAAAAAAATTGAACGAAAAGGATACAGAAGTTTCGAAATTATTGATTGATATATGGACATCGTTTATAATTACTGGTCAGCCATCCATTCAAAATGGACCGAAATTAATTCCAGTAAAAGGTAAGATAAATTTTCTTATATTTTTAATAGCAGTAGAGTGGTACTCTCTATAGTCTATTCTATAGGTGTTCGGTTTTAATGATTCTGACATCGATGACTTGTTAAGTTTATTCAGCTTTAAATGAGAATCAAAAATAATAGAATGTATTGTAAATTTTAGCACTGATAAAGTCATCTGATGATAGCAATACTATTAAAAAGTGTGCCCATCGAAATATTTAGATACTAATATGTAATTTGTGTAATATGAATTTGCTAGGTCTACAAACAGTTGCAAAATCTGTTGAAAAGCTAGGTCTACCAACAATTGCAAAATCTGTGCTATTGCCTTTCTGTGCTTATGATTTCGGTTAAATATTTTTTTAAATTTGGTAACTCAGAATATTGAAGTTCTAAATACTTGAACCCTTTATTTAATTGTTTATTATCAATTTGCGTATACATTTACTATGTTAAATATCTATTTGAACAATTTTACATATCGGACGGAAAAATGCTCTAACTTAATGGATTTTTTTAAACGCCTTACGCCTTAAATGGAAGCCTAACCTTAACGCCTTAAATAGAAGCCTAATCTTATTGATGTAATCATGATTTAAATTTCCAATTGTATGTTTAGGAACTCATTAATACTAGTTTTAAGCACGAATTATTTCTGGAATATTATATTATTGTAACATATTTTGGAAATTTAAATTTTTTACTAATAACAATATTTTTGTACAGGTGATTCAACTCCATACTTCCATATAAACAGTGTAGTCACAACAGGAGAACGATTCGAAAACGAATTTTTGGTATCAGTTCATGATTCTAATGAATAAAAATACATCATAAATACAAATAAATTTTATACAAAAAATAGAATTTTTTAGTTTTATTGTTTACCATTAATATTTAAAAGAAATCCGACTTGTCGACATTATATTTTTTTTAAACAAACGGAATATTATCAACAGATAAAATCAATATAGAAATAATGATATTTACATAGATCCAGTAACAATAAAGTAAATCTGATTTAAAGTTTTAAAAAAAAATCTAATTTTAATACTGGAATATTAAATAAACACAATTTCACCAAAATGAACTGTAACTGCTCATAAAGGAATTTGTTTACCTATATTTTCTAAATCCGGATCTTCATTAGAAATAAGGTCTTATCAGTTATCGCTTAAATGAAAATAAAGAATTAAATAAATAATTAATTGTCGGTATTATTACACTTCCACAATAGTGAATAAAATAAAATTGATCATGCTAATACATCCGTTCGATCAATCCAGCACTGTCCCTCTGTTCGGTGAAAAATATTAAGAAAATTACATTACTATTTCATGATTAATTAATAGGATGAAGCTCTATAAAACAGCTATTGGACAAGGGAATTCATAAAAGAAACAGCATGGGTCGATGATTGTACAAGAACCTTTTTAGTCTAACTACGCGGGACTCCCATATCCCTTTCCAAACCAACCAAACAAAATGGATCATTCAACTTTATTTCTATTTGAATTATATTATTTATATTTATTTATTTTTTTGAATTTCTTAAGACCATAAAGCTCGTGCAGAGTTTTTACAATTAGATATATATAATTATTATTTTTTGGTGCAAAAATTAAAATATTAATTTACTTTAAAGAAAATACTATTATATAAACCAGTTAAATTTAACAAGACATAACAAATCATGTTGAACATATAACAACATTAAGAATAATAACATTAAAAAGCAAAACATTTAATTTATTTATATTTAGAGATCTAGATTCATCTGGTAGTTTTAATTGTAGCTTATGACTGCAGATTTAAAAATTGGTTTGAAAGCCATTTAGCCGCGGTCCACTGAAGTATCTAAATTGATTGGCGTTTCTAGTGTCGTAGCTATGTATTTCATTATTTGTTACCAGTTTGGTATTGGTATTATTTATTTTGTAAACTGATTAATAAAGTCTTTTATCATTGAAATGTTGTATTTTTTATTGATGATCCTATGTTTAGTTGGAAAAGATTTTTTTATTGCTTTATTTTGTATTCTTTGTAGCATGTTGAGATTTTTTTATATGTATTTACCAAGATACCAGTCCCATAAGTTAATGCACTATGGAAAGTATTGTAGAATATCGATGTTTTTATAGTTTGAGGTACTCTTTTCCCAATTTTTTTCAAAAACTCCGGTTATTCTTCTGATTTTTAATGCTACTTCACTTCTTTAGTTTCTTCTTTCCAACTAAGTTCATCATTTATAGTAATTCCTAAATACCTGCATTTTTTATTATATAGAGATATTAATATTATTTGCTTTAATGAGCAAAAAATAAGTGACCGATTCAATTTAAATTATTTGTGTCACTGCACCATAATTATATCCTTATATTTTTATACAATATCGAAAAATGAGATATTAATGAAATTTACATTATTAGTAGGGTATTATAATTTTCAATTATATGTACATAAAAATATTGTTTTCATATTTATAATGATGATTCTTCTGACTCGGTTAGACTCTGTTTTAAACACTCTGTTGAATTTTTAATGTTAAGAATTCTTGTATTTCAAGAACTTTTCAAAATTTTTAAAGTAAACAAAAAGTTGTAAATTCAAAATTTGTTGCTCCTATTAACAGTTTAAATATAAGATTATTGAATATGTCAACATTTCAAATTATAAATATATTTGGACAAATTAATCTTTTTTAATACTGAGATTAAAAGGATCAATTATAGAAATTAATTTAATCTTACCATATGAATTATTATTTAAAGTAATCTATGAAAATGTATAGATAAAGCCTTATCTCAATTGTCATATTACTTATCATTAGATCTCCAAAAAATCCATATTTAAACTCATGAAGGAACTTCAAATTTTGTTAGTTGCTGTATAACAATTCGATCAGTAATGTCACGGAATATTTTACTATTTTTGCAACTAGTTACACTTATTGCTTGTGTAATTTCCAAAACAGTTTATTCAAATATTAAATATGAGCCTGTAGTGAAATTACCTAATCAAGGTAGTCTTAAAGGCACTGTAAATCAAACAGAATGGACAAAGCAAAATTATATGCAATTTTTGGGTATACCTTATGCTGAATCACCATCCGCAAATTTAAGATTTAGGGTGGGAATTCCAAAAAATATATAGTTGCTTTTTACTAATCATTTAATCAATTAGGCTCCTGTTGCTAAAGGAAAATGGTATGACGTAAAGGACGCTACAAAATATGGCAGACGTTGTCCAACTTTAGAAATTGTGAAAAGTTTAACTGCTGAAGAATTGAAAGAAGACTTGGAGGATTGTTTGAATTTAAGTGTATTTACCAAAAATGTAAGGATAATTTTAGCACACTAAAATAGAAAGTGATTTTAAAATGCAAAAACTTCGATATTTACAGCTCAAAGCAAAACGACCAGTTCTCTTGTATATTCATGGAGGTGGATTTACTGATGGCGGCTCATATAAAATTCCTGGTGGTTATTTAATGGAAAAAGATATTGTTATGGTAGTACCACAGTACCGTCTTGGGCCTCTTGGTTTCTCATCGACAAAAACTGGATCGATGCCTGGTAACATGGCAGTCTTAGATTTAATATTATCTTTAAAATGGGTACATGATAATATTGAATATTTTGGTGGTGATCCCAGTAATGTAACAATTGCTGGTCAATCAGCTGGATCATTTTTAGTTAATGCATTGCTTATAAGTCCAGCTGTACCAAAAGGATTATTTAATCGAGGCATAATGGCATCTGGATCAATAATTAATTCTTTTGTTGCTACCAAAGATTATTTACAATCTACACAAAATTTATGCAAACAAATTTGTGCAAGATGTGTAATTCCAACAGAAATAAATAATTGTTTTGCGGATGTACCACTCAAAACTATTTTGGAAGCTGATGGAAGTGGTAGTCTCAAGAATCCCGTACAATGGTCACTAACTCTTAATGATTTTTATGGTATATTACCAGAAGCACCAGAAATTTTGGCTCGAAAGAATGTTAATAAATTACCAGTTTTGGCATCTGTTAGTAAACAAGATGGATCAGGATTCTTTGCTGGTAAGCTCATTTGTTAATATGTATTGTCGATTGACATTTTTGTGTTTTTTTTCGTATACATATTTACATTTAATCAAAAAAAAGGGAACTGAAATTTTGTTTAAAATAGGCGGGGAAAATGGAAGGTACTATCGTATTCGAAAAACCAATAACTCACTTGCGTGCAAGAATTGCATAACTTTGTACCCTATATTGATGCAAACTACGCACTGATTTCGCTCACTCTATCATATATTTATTGAAATGAGCTACTTACTAAGCAATTGATATTACTATTACATACAGAAAAAAAATTACTTTGAATGTAATTGTTGGTTTGTCGTTGACTTATATTTGTTGTACTGTCCAATGTCGTTATATATATAAACCATTTGTTATATACATATAAACCATTTGCTTCTTAATTATCATTATTACTATACTATTATAGAATAATACTTAATCATCTGAATTTTAAGTTCGATATTAATGCCAAATAACCATTATACAGGTACATACTTGCAACTTATTTCACAAAAATTAAATGTATTAGAGTTTTCGAAAATATTTATGTCAATGTTTGGTAATAAAAATATGACCAAAGATGACTTCAAATCACTTATGGATTACGTTTTTACTCCCGAACAACAAAATGAAAAGAATTTGACAAAAGTTTTTCCAGGATTAATTGATGTACGTATAATTGTATATATATTTTGAAGAACCATATTAAATTTTCTCTTTGTAGCTTGCCAGTATTGTCATATTTAAGAAACCAACACTTGATTTCATTAAAATTAATTCAATGAATAGTACAGTTGAAAATTATATTAGTACATTTGATTATCGTGGTGAACATACTAAATTTAAATTACCAATTTTATCAGAAGCATATCCATTCAAAAACGGTGTCCATCATGCTGATGAAATATTTTTATTATTTAATACACATAAATTGAGTGAAAAGGATACAGAAGCGGCTAAAGTAATGATTGATATATGGACATCATTTATAATCACAGGTCGGCCATCCATTCCAAATGGTCCGAAATTTATGCCAGTAAATGGTAAGATATATAATTGTGTAATATAATAAGAAAACTTCATATTAATTACTTTAGTTAGTCAAATATCAAAGTCTATATAAGGTGATTAAAAAAAAGAAACTAAAACATAAAATTTACTCACAAATTTTTGCCAAATCAAATGGTGCCAAAAAGTCTAAAACTTTTATAAGTATGTAGATTAGTTTGTTTATGCACAATCTCAATATCATTTTTATATTTTCCGGATTAGATAATACTATCTCTATATTCATATAACATGATAGGTTCAAGCTCTTTTTAAAAATAAAACTCTTAAAAAGCACTTTAGAAATATCAATTTATAGTTTCGATTGTTGTGCATTTCAATAATATACTTAACCCTTTCTTTCCTATTGTAGCCATATGGCACACATAATTATTTAACTTGTAAATTAATGTAAATGCATTTTTTTGTATTTATTGTGTTCTACGTTTTTTTGTCTGTATTATTCTGAGAATTTTAAATTGAGTTTTAGTTAAGAAAAAATTTCGCTGTTGCATTTTAGTTGTAAAATAAAATTTTGTGTTAAAAAAAAAATTAAAAAAAAAACAGTAATTTGTTTAGGTACGACAGGTAAATACAATTAAAAATTAATAATTAAAAATATGTTTTGCATCTGATAATATGTGTATTTTTAAATAATGCAACTATTTTAATTATATGAATCAAATTTGTAAATTTATAACGAAAAAAATGCTGGTGGTATGGATCCTTAAATGGCCACAGGATAATAAAATATCCTTTTGCATCTCATTTATGACTTCTTTGCTATCTAAGTGTTAAGAAAAACCAATCAAATATTTTTTTCTGGCACTAAATAATAATTCGGGACTTAAAGGGTTAATATGACTCAATTAATTTTAGTCAATTTATGGTTTAGATTTTTTTTTAAATTATAAATCCCTTAAATTAACGATCTTCTGTCTGTTTTTCCATCCATAAACGTACAAACAAATTAATTATATACCATTTGTTGGAAAACCTGAAAGATTAAAGCCAAACTTAATTTACATAAGTTTAAAATTCGACCTGTGAGCGGTACTATCGCTTTTTAGTATAAATGGAGTAATATTTTGCTTTTAATGACAAAGGTATTAATTAAAAGTAAAATACGATGGCAGTTTAATTAGTTAAATACATTTACTAGAGGCGATGAATTTTTGCCTCTAAGGAATCAACCTGAAGCAATATACATAAATTATCTATTAATATTTTAAATGCTTACCGAAATTGATTATAATAATAAATCATGTATATGAGAAAGATAAGAAATATAATTTGCATAGTACTATAATAGTATAATTAACAAAAAAAAAGGCCATGATTTTATTCGTAAAACCACTGCACAGCGAAATTTTATCTTAATGTTGATAGTTATTTTTTTTTAAACTATATATGTAGATTGTTTTGAATATAATAAGTATAAGATAACAAACACCCATCATATACCGATTTATATTAATTTCTAAATTTTGTAATATAAATTTTTAATAAAAATGTATTTTTATTTGATATAGATAATTCAAGTCCATATTTCCACATTAATAGTGCAGTAACAACAGGAGATAATTTCAAAAATGAATTTTTGGTAACAGTTCGTGAATCAATGAAATAATTTTTGTTCATATAATTTTATAATTTTTTAAATAAAATCAATATTTTTGAAAATTTTAAGTTTTATATATTTTATTTTCTATATTTTTTTTAAATTTATAATTAGTTTTGTCTCTGGCTGTGGGGCAAAATCACTTGAATCATTTTATTTTACATTGATTTTTATGATGACGTTTTTAATTCCCTTGCCTTTTTTTTGGCATAAAACATCGACATTCTCCAATATACATATTTGTTGTCTATGGACGGAGAATTTCAATTATAATAAAAATATCCAAACCAATTTCAAATATCTTTTAATTTTCTTACATTATAATAGCTAAAAAACTTGATGAAAAGTCTGCAATTAATGAGCCACCTACTTCTAAATGCTCTAATGTATTCAAGTTTTAAGATACAATAAAAAAATCATATATAGATTCTGAAAAAAAGAGATTTCAATCTTTAATTTTGTATGTGTGGAACATAAATATCAGACAAAGCTAGCTTATAAGCCACCCACTTATCGCTTATTAGTTATTATCAACTTAAGATAAAATATTAAAATAAGTAATAAAAATTATAATGAGTTATGATTATTGATAAGCGCTCAACTTATCAAATGTCTGTTGCATCAAAAAGAACATCGTAAGTTGATAAATAATTTTTGGAAAAGTGATAATTTGATAAATTTTGATAATTTTTTACTCTTTTCGTTGCACCAAAATTCTTACTTATTAATTTACAATTCCAATACTGCTAAGTTTATCAAAAGTTTTGTTAAGAAAAAATTCATATATCAATTATTCTGTAAGATTTATTTTCATACTAATTCGAGCTTTAGTCGTGGTTATTCCGGACAATATGAATAATCTCCTGTACCCATTTATAATGGGGTGTCTTTGATAAGTGAAATTGTATTCGATAATTTTATTTATTAAAGACAACAATGGGCACAGGAGGAGATTATTATGCCCTTATCCGGAATATATGATAAATTTCTTTTGTACACCGGGTCCTCGGTTTGCATCGTTCGTTAATTGGGAATTGAGACCAAAAACCTCGATATGCGTCGTTCATTGAGACCGTCGTTCGTAACTGATTTTTTTTACAAAAATTAAACAAATGAAATATGTGGGAAATTTACTGAAATACTTGGGAAAAATGGAAATATTAACGACGCAATATTGAAATATCGAGTATAGAAAACGACACAAACCGGGACGACGTAAATCGAGGCCGCAGTGTATTCAATAAGTGAAATTATATTCGATAATTTCATTTATTAAAGAGACCAATGGGCACAGGAGATTATTCATATTGTCCGGAATATTTGATAAATTTATCACATTCTCCAATACTTTTGGTAAATTCACATAATGTGAGGTATAATTATATAAATGCACCTATTAATCGAATTCACCGTAACATAAAAATTATATAACTTATAATATATAATATTATAATATATTTTAAT
The DNA here is from genome assembly GCA_949752835.1 of Empis stercorea. Lineage (NCBI taxonomy): Eukaryota > Metazoa > Arthropoda > Insecta > Diptera > Empididae > Empis > Empis stercorea. Next base: position 76,067,239 of record OX457085.1, on the reverse strand, counting down.
ATAATAACATTACATAATTATGTAATGAAATAACATATGTAAATAAACTTATACTTAGTATTTTTTTATTTTTTTGTGCTATACGTTTTGCCATAATATTGAATTAAAACATTTAAAATTTTCATCTATCAGCACCCGCAAGTGCAATACAAAATTCTACTTATCAAAATGTAAAAATTCAATTTATGTTGCTAAGTAAAATATTTTTATGTAGAAACGCTTAACACTTATCATTATCAAAAATATCATTATTTGATAATTGATAAGTGAGTTAAATTTAATTTCCATTTGTACAACACTTATCATTTACTCTTATCAAACAAATAAATTTTTTATTAGGTGATAAGTTAAAACTGATAACTGGTTATGGTGAATAGGGCCCTGATACAAGTATAGTATTATCAACAATTTTTACTCATATTTTGTTAGCTTCAGAAGAAATGTTAAAGTCTTATAAAAATTAGCGTTCTTAGGAAACTAAATGACCTAGTAAGTGGTTTGGGACGAAAATTTTTTTTTTTTTTTTGGTTAATTTTAACAAAACATTTCATTCGGTACAACTTGGTATTTTCCCCAAAAATTCGGCTGATCTTAAACTTGAGTTAGGTAGAATAAATAAACTTTATGAAATTTTGACTTATGTGATTTTGCTCCACAGCCAGCTGGTATTCGTATATTCAAATTGTTTAACGACGTATATTTTCTAAAAAAATGTTTTTATTAGGAGATAATAAAGTATCAGTCCTGGAAAATACTTTAAGATGGCTTACTTAAAGTTAGCTTATATTCAAAAATTGAAACTAACTACATATTCAAGAAATGTATATAGAATAGCACATTTGACTTTAGTTGCATTTGCCACTTTCCTTTGTTCACTTGTGTATGCGGCAGTCGTTAAGTGATCTATACTAAAATTCGTCTTCTTCTTCTTTTGGCACAACAGCCCGATGTGGGTCTAGCTAGGCCTACATCTTAGAGGTTTTTCCGACATTTTATTGCAATTTACTAATTTTATATTGATTCCGAACCATAAATTGCTCTGTGGTGGAGAAACTATTTATTGTAACAAGCTAATGCCTTTGTAGTGAGTCAATTGTTGTAAATAATTGGATTGGGCCGCGGTACTCATTTAAAGCTGAGTCAATTGAGATGCCTCGATCGGGAATTGAACTCACGATGTTATGTACCGACGCTCTATACTAAAATAGTAATTAAATTTTTTTCGTAAATTAATCACCATACGATTATTAATGATTGTCGTAATTAATACTTTTTAATAATTACTTCTTTGTAAGCATGCAACAAATGTACAGCAGATGGTGTTAGTGCAATAATCGACAATCCGTTAAAACTGATAGCAATAATACGAACTAAAATGACAAGTAATACGACAATCCCTTTAAGAAAAGCGAACCGTAAACGAACCGCCGGCGAAGTCTTTTCTTCATATATGAGTTCGTTTACGAACCGCCTTTGCAGTTCGTAAGCGAACCGGAAACGTAAATGTTAGAATAAGAACAGTAGAAAAAAAAAACGTAACGCCAAGAGTTATATGTATAACCACAAACTAATAAACTGTATACAGACGATTATATTAGAATATCATTTTTGTCTACAATTTTCTGGCTCCACAAAGAGAGAAAATGATATATTCTGGAAAAATGTAGAAAATGTAGAACAAAAAGTAAAGAGAGCGACGAATTTCTCTACTTTTCATTCTACATTTTTCCAGAATATATCATTTTTCTCTTTATGGAGCCAGAAAATTGTAGACAAAAATAGTATTCTAATATAATCGTCTGTATACAGTTTATTAGTTTGTGGTATAACGTATAATATGTAATGTCAAAAAAAAATATTTCCTTTTTAAACTATCAGTTCGCTATGAAGGAAACAGAAGTGGAACGGTGGCGAACAGCTTTTCTCGTGGTTGAAATATATGAAAGTTTAATAAAAAGGCGTTACATATCCGGTTCGTAAACAGTTCGCCAAAAGCGAATTCGCTTATTTTTCTTAAAGGGATCATAATCGCGGGGTGTATATTTGGAAAAAGTTCGTAATTATTCTAATGAATAAAAATAAATGATCACAATATAAAAACATTACAAATATAAAATTAAATTCATTATTTATTGATATATAATTATATTAATATTCTACGAAAATATATTGTCGAAAATATAGTGAAAATAAATATTTAATTACATTATTACACAAAATCATCACTAAAATTTTTTTTTGTAATTAAATAAAGTAAAACATTTTTTTAGGACATACATTTGTTTTATCTTTTGTATCATTAGTAGCTGCTACAAATTCATCTAAATAATCTGTTCCAATTGTAATTTGTTTATTAATTTTAAAATATGGTCCAGTACCAGCTAAAACAAAATAGAAATGTTTACTAATACAATAAACTTTATTATCATTATTACTCACATTGAACAGGTAATATTTTTGGACTATTTTTAGCTGTTGGTATACCACAAATAGCAAATGATGTCCATAATTCAATCATAGTATTTGCTATTTGATGATCATCACATGTTGTTAAGTTATTATATGGATATGGATATAAATATAAATTATCATCTGAATGATGTACACCACCATTAAATGGATAATGATTAGTTGGACCATATTCATAACCAAGTCTAGTATATTGACCTTTATAATCAAATGAATATAAATAATTATTCATTTGACTTTTTTGCGTATATAAATCAATGAAATGTAAAACTGGTGATTTAAATGTTAAAACTGATGATAACTATATCGAAAATATGAAAATTTAATTATTAAAACGACAAATAAATAAAATATTTAATCAAATTTTTTTTGGGTATAACTTACATCGATAAGACCAGGATATAATATTGTATAATTATTTTTCATTAATTCATCTGATGTGAATATAATTTTTTTAGCTAAATTTGTAATTATTCCGGCATTATCATTAATTCCAAGAAAATTTTCAATCATAATATACAGGAAATGTTTTGGTTTAATTAAATTAATGTCTCCATATGTTTTGCTAATTATATCATAAAGAACTAAAAAAATTAATAACATTATTAATAAATATAGTCATAACCAAAATTATGTTTTAAAATTAATACGCTTTGAAGTATAAATATGTATATGCATGATACATGATTCATGCATATAGCATGATTGAAGTATGTATTATAGTTATTTTTATTAGATTTCGATAGACGATGGCACTGTTATGGCCACAATTCATTGCGATAACAGTTTAATTGTAGCCACGATTCGCTCCGGTTAATTCAATTCACTGGTAAATATATAAATCACAATTATGATATTACAAGAAACTTATACAAGAAGTAATTTAGCAAGCTTTTGTTTTTCTTGTTCGTTGAGCAGAAATGGGACCGTAAATGATGAAATGCATATTCATTAATTTGTATACGTTATTCGTAGTACACAGAATATCGCGTGTAGTATATATTCTTTCACACTGGCAATGATGACCTGCAGTCTGCAGTGCATTGCGTTCAGGTCCATATAGTGAATTGTGATCATATTGAGTTGTCCACAATGAATTACTTGGGTGAAGAGTTCTTCACCAGTGGTCAATTTACTCAAAGACTCCTCCGTGCTAGTAGTTCTATATGAAGTATTATAAAAGTAAATGTCATGAAGGAAATGCGTATTGCCAACATATTTTTTAGAACTAAAACAAAACCATAAGAAATAAATTGCGGAAATTTCCAAAAAATTAAGAATTTTTATTATCTCCCGTGGAAGTGGAATCGGTACAAGATTCTGCAATTCAAAACTTTTTTCTATATTTTTCCTTCTTTCCACGATTATTATTATTCCCAGGGAATGAATTTTGAATGGACTATATCCAATATTTTTAGGAATTTTCTTATTCCATTACAAATATTTAAATAATAAAAGCTATGCATACATCTCATTTTCTTTTAAAATTGAAATATAACCCAACATAAAAAAGCGACGGAACACCCACTTAGACCAAAATTGGAATGCTATATAATTTTGGACTAAATGAAATTGTATCAAAAAATATCCAAAATTCATCTCTAAACTCATTTCCAAAAAAAAAAGCAAAACTAAATAAAATTAAAATTAAATAATTATAATTACAATTAAAAAAAAAAAGAGTAAAATTATAAAAAAAAAAATCATATTACCAGCAAAAGGATATGATCCATCATGTTTAGTTGTTCCAATCATTAATTGATATTTATGTTTTTTAATATCAATCATTAATTTTTTTGGCATTTTTGGTAAAACACCATTTAAATCATTTAACGTTGGTGATACATTTAATTCATTTGATATTTTCTTAATTATATCACGTGCTGATATTTCCATCATACATTTATTAATTGTTTCTATATTTGTACAATTTCTACAACCAACTTTATGACAAATATATATTGATTTTTTAATTGGTTCTTCATCAATAGCCCATGGAGCTAATATTGATCCAGATTGTATAATAGCCTTATGAAATAAACCAATTGGTACAATTGGACTAATTGTTAATAAACTTGTTAAAGCAGCACCAGAAGATTGACCAAATATTGTAACACGGCATGGATCACCACCAAAATGATGAATATATTTTTGTATCCATTTTAAACCTAATATTAAATCTAAAATAGCAACATTACCCGGAATTTCTTTAGATTGTGTTGATAAATAACCTAAAACACCAATACGATATTGTATCACAACTAAGACAATATCCTTTTCAAGTAAATAATTTGGTGGATAATCTGCAGCTGATCCATTATAAAAATAACCACCATGTATATATGTCATTACCGGATATCTATTGTTGAACTGAAATTAATATACATAGAAGAAATTTCAGTATTTTTCTTTGAAATGTTTAATTAAAAGAATTTTTATTTTTGGAAGATTAATTATAAAGACTTCAAGATCAGCAGCTTAGCGAGTTAAAAATAGAAATTAAATTAAACGAACAACCGAACTTACATCTTTTGTATAAACACATAAATTAAGGCAATCTTCCAAATCAATATTTTTAGTTTTATCAGTTAATTTTGGTATAGTTGATATTGATGGACAACGTTTTCCATATTTTGTTACATCTTTTACACCAATCCATGGTTTTTTAGGTTTAGGAGGCTATAAGAACATTTTTTTTATTATATTTTCAATCAGAAAATAATTATAAATAATTTTAAATGTTTATATATACTTTAAATCTTAAATCACCACTTGGTGATTCAGCATATGGTATACCTAAAAATTGTATTACTTTTTGATTTGTCCATGCTGTTTTTGTAATACTACTTTTAAGTGTTCCTATATCAGGTATATTCATATATAAATTTCCTTCATTTATATTACAAATATCTTCTGTTTGTACTAAATTGGCCAAAAATATGGTTAAAATTACAATAGCTACTAATTTTTGATACATAATTTCTAATTTAACACATTAAATTTTCGAAATATTTTTTTTAAATTTATATTAATTAAATAATTTATATAATATTAATAAAATGATTAAAATATAAAAAGTTACTTCAATTTGATAATATTATTAATTGATTAAAATTATTTGGATTAAACTAAATAGTTGATGTCATTTTGAAAAATTAATTTGATGGTGGTAATGAAAATCACAATGAGAGATTTTAATATTCGTTTTCATTATCTGATTCTGGTGAAACATATAGATAGTAATACTTCTAATTATTTAATTTTCTTATTAAATCTGTATTCTGTAATAATGAACACTCGGATTACCTAAAATCCAGTTTCTCAATTAAAAAAATCCTCTGAAAGAATTTTGAGTTAGGATTTCCAAAGATTTTGAAAAAGTATATTTTGAGTAACTGAATTATATTATGCAGGTAAGCATATTGTTCTACATATATGAAAGATTTATCTGCCTACCATTTTCTGCTCTCTAATAGCTGAATTATATTTGTATAAAAAATTATATATTTGGATTTACATTAGATATATTTTCAGAAGACTATTGCATTGTCTATATTACTCAGGATATTTGACATGACCAAATTTAATGCCATCTATTGATCTCCTATAGATGGGATTAAATATTTCTAGAATTTAATATACCAAAATAATATATTAATTTATCAGCAGAAACAATCAATGTTTTAGTTAGCTCTTAGCTTGCGTCGTTTATCATTGTTAACCTAGTGCCACTATAACGTTTTTTAAATGTAGAACAATTGCAAAAACGGCTATAACTTATATTCTAACACCAAATTTAAATATTATTGAAGGGCTCAAACCAATTTGATAATTTACAGAAAAAATTATTATTTGAAATTACATTTAAATTTAAGTGACAGTAACAGAACTAGCAAAAGTATGTTCACATATTCACATGGGGCAAATAATAGACTATGAATACAATTTTCAATACTAAGTAATTAAATGTTAAATTTTATTTATCTATTTACTGAATTATATGTCTATTAAGTAAGAATTATTATATTTTTTTAATTTTAGCCCCATGTAGCTTTAATTAATTTATAGTTATCGGGATCATTAGTTGCTGCTAAAAATTCATCTGCATAATCTTCATCAATTGTAATTTTCTTATTAATTTTAAAATATGAACCAGTTCCGTCTGGATTTCAAAATATAAATAAAAATATCAAACTAATAAATTTTAATTATAATTATAATAATTTTATAGTTTACCTGTAAATGGTAATATTTTTGGTCCATTTTCAGTAATTGGTTCACCATTACTAGCAAATGATGTCCATAAATTTATCATTTTTTTAGCAATTTTCTCATCATTTTTATTTAAATTATTATATGGATATGGAAATAAATATAAATTATCATCTGAATGATGTACACCGCCATTAAATGGAAAACGTTCTGTACCAAATTCTGATTCATAACCAAAGCGTGTATATTGACCATTATAATCAAATGTATATAAATAATTTTTTAAATTATTTTTCTGTGAATTTACTTCAATTAAATGTAAAATTGATGATTTGAAGTTTATAGTTGAACCTAACTGTATTTAAAAAGAAAAATTATGATAAATTAGAGAAATGAAAAAATTCTATATACATTACATCAATATAATTTGGTATCAATTTAGTATTATTATTTTCATTTAACACACAATTTGGGAATAATAATTTTTTTAATAAATTAAGAATAAGTCCAGTCTCATCACTTTTACCATATCCAGTAATCATATTCTTTACATTTTCTCTTGGACTTAAGGCAAAGAAATCAACACCAAAATTTGCTTTGAAATTATCATAGAAAACTGAAAATATTATAAATTAAAATGATTAAAAAACAAAATATTTTTAATTATTAATCTTGAATTGATAACAATTTTAATTGATCTACTATTCTATTGTTTGGTTTTTCGTTAGTTTATATGTATATATAAGATAGACCAACAATGCTGGTGATATGGTTGCTATGTAATCTGTTCAAGTGGCTAGAGATTAAGCATAATACCAAAGCCGTATATATACGGCTTTGATAATACATTAGAAAAAAATTTTAATTTATCAAAAATTTAAATATATTATAAAAACTATGCAAAAACAGTTTACTTGATGAATTCCTTGCTTTTTCTTAACAATTTTTTGAATTTAAGTTGTAACATTCAGACATTCAGTCAACTTTTATAAATACACAATTCACCGCGTACAATAAAACACTATAGTGGAATCAAAGCCGTATATAATATTATATACGGCTTTGGTGGAATCATTTTATTATTAAATACCTTAATTAGGAAATATGAATTCCGAAAAGTTAAAATGTAAACCTCCAAAATGTACAGCAAGAAAAAGTTATATATAAGGTGAATAATTTAAAATCAATTGTCAGCAGAATGTACTAGATCGATTGTAGTTTGTTCTGCCTAGCATCCTCTACTAGCATTATAACTCTACCCTAAATCTATATTTATGTAATTATTACTATTTTATTATAATAATATTTTCAATCAAGATTAAAATTGAAATAAAATATAAATATACTCATAATTAAAAAATTATATTACCTCCTAATGCATATGAACCATCATGTTTAGTAGCTCCAGCCATTATAGAATATTTTATTCTCTTGTCATTTAATACCAATTCTTTTGGCATAACTGGTAAAATATTATGAAAATCATTTAAACTAAGTGATAAACTTGGTGTTATTCCAAGTTGTTTTATTATAGTTTCTGTTTTAATATCCATTAAACATTTATTAATTGCATTTACATTTGTACAATCTGAACAACCACATTTCTCACATGTATAAATTGCATTTTTAATTGGTTCTTTATCAACCGCCCATGGTGCAAATATTGATCCAGATTGTACAATAGCTCTATGGAATAAACCATCTGGTACAAATGGAGAAATTGTTAATAAACTTGTTATAGCAGCACCAGCTGATTGACCAAAAATTGTAACATTATCTGGATCACCACCAAAATGATGAATATATTTTTGTATCCATTTTAAACCTAATATTATATCTAAAACAGCAACATTACCAGGAATATCTTCACTTTGTGTTGATAAAAAACCAAAAATTCCAATACGATATTGTATCACAACTAACACAATATCCTTTTCTAATAGATAATTTGGTGGATGATCTGCAGCTGAACCATTATAAAAACCACCACCATGAATATACATCATTACTGGAAGATTACCATTTAACTATCAGATAATAAAAATAAAAATGAATTACATATACGTTAATTTTGAAGCTAAATTAATCATTTTTCAAATCAATTTTAACATTTAAAAAAAAAATTAAACGTCTATCATTTTAAGTGCCGGACTCAGGTAAGATGGCAAAACTGCTGGCGGAAAGTGATCTTGGTCATTAAGGTTTCACGTTCTGTCCAACTCTCATTTGTTTCGTCGGATTATCACTCCAGTGCTGCCGTGCTGGTGACTCAATGCAACACACACTGTTCATTGGCGAACTTATTGGATATCAGATAATCTACTCGGCAGGTATTTCCTGGACCGCGATTATCTAACAGATAACTAGCTTGGAGACTGTACCCTGCTGAGAATGTTGTGAAGAGCTGGTACAAAATGGGCCGCTTTGTGTGCACAGCTTCATTCATATTCATATTTAAGTCCTTCCAGACCGCATTCAAAATGTTGCGTGCTTACCGGAGTGTTAAATTACATAAAGTGATTTAGAAACATTTAAAATTTAATTAAAATGAATAAAATTTCAATTGAGTTTAAAAAATGCTGAATTTGAATTTGAAAAGTGACCACAATTGATTGGAAAAATGAAGAAAATTTAAATTTACCTGTTTAGTGAACACACATAAATTAAGACAATCTTCTAAATCATCTTGTAATTCTATTTGACTTAATGACGAAATTGATGTTATTACTGGACAAACTCTTCCATATTTTGTACCATCTATAATACCATTCCATGAAGCACGAGGTACAGGTGGCTTGAAATTAAAAATAATTTAAAATTAAATTTACATTATACATACTCGAATATTTATCTATGTAAAACATTTATTTTACTTTAAATCGTAATTGTTTGCTTGGTGATTCTGCATATGGTATTCCTAAAAACTGATAAAAATTTTCACCACTCCATGATGTTTTACTTATATCACCTTGAATTAAACCTAATTCTGGTAATTCAATAACTAAATCAATATTTTTACTATCACAAAATAATATAAAACCAATAAATGTAATTAATGTTATAATTAAGAATGAACTTTTATAAAACATTTTTTTTAAAAATAAATCTTTAAATTTTCGTTTAATTACAACTAATTTTGTTGAACTCAAATCACAAACTGATTGATACCAATCATGTTTACTACTCTTTTTATGATTATTATATTCTCTGTTGTTATTCATTGGCAATTATAATAATTCCCGCAACTGGAATTCAAATAACAACACAGCTGATTTAATAATAATTAATTTATTCAGGTAGCGTTTTTATGCTATTTTTTTTTTTGTTAGCTTTATGAAAATTTTGAATATACAATTTGAATTTTTTGAACTATATAAAAGAAAAAATATTTTTTCTTATTTTTTCAAAATAACATTTCTCTTTTCTCTTTTGAGATTTATTTAAATATAAAATATGTACTATATTTTTTACTAGTTTTGGCAGACATCATTTAACCGGATTAAATATAGGTTTCAAGTTTTTATTTTGCAACAAATGAAATTTATTGAGTTTGTAAAGAGATTGAAAATTTAATTTTTGGGTATTTTTGTTAATTAGTTGTTTAAACTACCAGATTTTGGGACTAGTTTAACAAAATTATAGTTTCTGGTAAAATACTTGTAACAGAAATGAAAATTTCTCTGGTAAAATCAAGTTTATTTAATTATTAAAATAGTTTATACAGTAGGTAGACTATTACCAGCACTATAGTGCTATTACCAGCGTCGGAATACAGTATACATTATGTGGTATCTAAAAGATTGTGATTTCTGTTCTTTTTTTTCTGGCCTTTATAGTGAACATAAGAGCACGTCAGTAGCTTAGTGTGTAATATACTATGCTGCGATGGATTATGTTTGTGGGTCGATTCTGCGGTCGAGGCATCTGGGACTAAATTAGTACCAGTAATAAAATATACAAAAATATATTTTTCAAACAGGGAAAAATTAAAAATACTAGCATCTAGTTAAATTCAATTGGAGTCACTACTAAGAGTCATTAAACTTGTTGCAATAACAGAGGAAAATATATGGTACAGAGGAATTATTTTCAGAGACTTGCAATCTATCTATATATACAATAAACAGGCCTGATTTGGAATAAATAGACGCATTGACTATTTATTCCAAATTATGCCAGTTAATTGTATATATAGATAGAGTCATATATTATTTAAATGACAAATTAGAGAAGTACATTTCCTCTACTTTAATTTCTTCCACAAGTGGAATCTAAAAAGTATAATAATGTATTTCCCCTATTTTTAGTTATCATTTATACCTCGAATTGCTTGACATTTCTTTTGTTCTCCTAAAATATGATCAATTTGTTTGCTGAAATCTAGGGGATAGACTATTTTATCACCTCAACTCAAACCCAACCCCAAATGACGATGTTTAAGTAATAAAATTCATAACTCTAATTCTGTTGTTATTTTAATCGCGCAGCCAAATGAACTGACAAATTAAAATTGAACGTATTATTTAGTTTTCAAGTGATAAATTTATATTCCAGTCTAGAAGGTTTTGATTTCTTTTTTTTTTGAAGTTTTATTTAAGAGATAATTTCAATGATATATTTTTATTATTAAAAAAATATTTTTATTTACAAAGTTGTTATAATCATAATTCATATAACTAAATAAATAAACTATAAAAATTTTGAAATTAAAATCTTAAATGCGATTAAAAACTTTTCTAAACTTAATATTCAAATTTTAGATTTTTTCAAAAAGATAAGAATTTTTTCGATTTGATTTCAACAAATCGCCAAAAGAAGAAGCTTTTTTTAAAGAATTTGCTATAAAAAGAGTTCATTGTTAAATTTTATTACAACGTGCGATTGTTTCTTTAACACGACAATAATAATATTTGAATAATATTTTGTAGGCAGTTGAACTGAATATATATGTTATAAATGATAAATCAGTTGTAATACTGTACTGTACACATACACACTAATTATGGATAACGAAACGAAAGGAAATCTATCGAAAATAAATCTTATATAGAATATATTATTGGTTAAAATTTTAGCATTTGGATTGTTATTTAACTGACAAACATTGGACATATCAAGAGCATAACATAAGCTTACTAAGCACTACGATTATACCTAGTAGTGTAGTGGTATGGGATAGATAACTACGCGCGATTATTATAATTGCCAAATACAATGGTGGCAGTTAACAAACTTCGTGCTAAAGCTACTAATGCCCCAGATTGTACTATTCTGCCAATGACTGGAAATTTTTTCCACTGAATCAATTTTGCCTGCATCAATTTTTATTAAAAAAAATGATATTCTAATCGTTAATGCCAAATAATCTCACAATGAGTGGAATATATGGCTGTTACTATTAAACTATTAAAAGGAATGACGTCATTATTCAGAGCCCTGACGTCATAAAGTACCGTTATGTAATGACGTCATCTTAAAAGCTCGGGCCTGTTATTCGGAAGTATCCCCGAATATATTCTCAATATGAATGGAGCGAATTTTAGGTAAATAGTAACCCCGAAGTTACTCTATCCTCTCGTGACGCTGACGCGTGTGACGCAGAAGTTTTGAAATGCCAAAAAAAAAGTACAAATTTATGGAAATGTATAGAAGCTTATAATTTCGCCGTTTTCGTGACGCGCTTGACGCTCTTACCGCAGAAAAGTTCAATCGATTTCAACTTTTTGACGCGTTGCTGCGTTCGAATGTCATTGTAAAAAACATACATGTATTGTATTTTTATATTGATATTCAAAATCTCTGGTCGAGCAGATATAATATATTAATTTTTTTTAAAAAGATTTATTATAATTTTAGGTTATAAAAATGACCAAATGAAATGAATTTAAACAAAATTCTAAGGAGAAAATAATTAAAGAGATATGACATATGTGTTATATTCGAGTTAATGGTCTCTTCATGTGGATGTGACATACAGAAGCCCTACTAAGACATCTTGTAATACTACTAACATTCGGATAATTCGATATCGGATTAGATCTTTACAATAGAAAGTCTAGAATAGTAGACCTACAACTCAAAATCTGGTCAGTTCGAATGCATCGAAATGCCTACATATATGTATGTAGATCGATATTTCATATGTTCATAAAAAATATATTTTTTCTTTTATCCTTGAAAATCTTAATAAATTTTCTTGTGGTAAAATAATTAATTTGATTTGAAAATTTTGGTAATAAATTTTGTAAATTATACCAAAAATATTTCTCAAAATCTAGTAGAATTGAAGTAAATATCCTTGAAAAGTCTAGTAGTCTAGTACAATAATCTAACATTTATATGTAAATTGAAATACTTTTTCTTTAAAATTAAAAATCATTAAAATTTCTTGTCCTTTTTGTATATTCATTATCTCATAATATTAATTTGAATAAATTAGAAGTTTTATTAAAACAAAAATGATAATTTTCGCTAAAAAAATAGTCAACAAAATAAAAATTAGCAATAAATTCTTGGCCGAGCCTTAAAAAAAAAAGAAACATTTAACATACTAAATAATATTAAACTTTATTATATGTAGAAGAATATTTTGCCCTTGGATATTAAGTAAAATATTCACAATTCGTAATATATATATATTAAAAATCAGAATACATATACTCAAAAATGATAGTTTGTCGGAAGTACATCAATATGTCGGAAACATAATTTTCTTTGAAACATAACATTTACTATAAATTCGAAAGTGATTATATCTTCAATACAATGGTTGTATATGTGTCTATACGCTTCGGCGTAGGATACAGTTTTAGGATTCAATTATTTTTAGGATATAGGGTCGCAGTATACTAAATTATTTTACATATTTCTTATCATGTAAAATAATTTAGTTTAATGCAACCCTATACCCTACTATACATACGCAAGAGTAAGTACATTGTGTATTATGCTGCAGTGTATATCGTTCGATTGCCGGCCGAGTAATCGATGAAATTGTAAGTTGATTCAATTTTAAATAAGTACTACTACAGTGATATTTTAAGAAAAACGTTAAAACTGTTACTTAATATCTACTAAAAGACGTAAGCTTGTTACAAGTTGCAATTAATAGTTTCTCCATTACAGATGAAACCAACTATCACCTTGGCGCTGCTTTGATACCCTACCATACTTGTGACCACTACTTTCGTATATGTAATACGATCCGAGAAAAGTTATTTAGTTCAGACGGCGCGAAGGTCAATAAAAATTATTATAAACATTATTTTTCATCAAAAATTATAGGAAAATATGCTAAATATAAAATTACTTTTATGAAGAGGCAGTCGTGGGTGAGTTTTTGGTAAAAACATGTATTAATAATTCATTAAAATTATATATTTAAAAAAATTATATGATACAAAAAAAATTTATTATGCGTATTAAAAGTTATGAACTGTTTTAGATTATTAATCTACTTAGTTATGTACTTACCTATGTACCTTATGTACTTACCTTTTTTTTTTTTTGATTTTTTTTTCATGTTTGTGTCCTTGCTCACCCCCACACCAGGTAATTAAGCAAATAGAAACATATAAAAAAAATTATATTCATTTGACACACAACAACGTCCCGTCCAACGTTTAAAAAGCTTTTTTTTATTGTAGTGCCAACAAGTTATTAGATTAATAAAGTAAGGAAAATTTATATATATATATTTTTCTATACCATTTCTTCATCAAAAAGGTATTTTTTATTTGTCTTTTCGGTTAGTTCGGATTCGTGGTCTTAAGGACATAGTATAGAAAAATTAGATATAAAATTGTAAGTTTTTCACATATTAAAAAAACATTATAGATATAAAATTTAACTTTTGAAATTAAATTAATTTAAAATTTTATATATTTAAAATTAATAATTTTGAAAATTGTTTAAAGTCAATTAAAAATTTAAATAGTTTTACAAAATAAAAATTAATAAAAAACTGTCTGAAAATGTGGAAAAAAAATTCATAATCTTTGTGAAAATTTTAATAATTTCCATTTGTATCACATTTTCAAATCAAATTAATCATTTTTCAATTGAATAATATTAAATTGCAAAATATATAAACCATCAGAAAATGTTGCTAAAAAAATCAGTTTAAACATTAATTTAGTAAAATTCCGGGATATAGTTTCATTTAATTTGAAAAACGATTAATTTTATTTGAAAATTATTTCACGTATAAAGTATACGTTTTGTTGAATTTAATTAAAAAATAGTATTGACCTTTTCCTCTTAATCTACTAAATCTAATATGATACAAAAACTAATTTTAATTAAAATCGTTATAGTATCGGGAAATTAAAAACTTGTATTTAATATTTCTGTTGAATTTGTCTTCATTTGGCGTATTAAAAATTGTGTTATAGAAAATTGTTACCTTTATACATGAAATCAAGGACAAAACTTCAGAAAAGACAAAATATTTGAATTTTTTTATATTGATAAATTGTAAAAATGATGCTCACGAATATATTCAGACGAAATTAAAGATAATATTATCCTTATTATATACTCTCATAAAAATATCCTGTTTCGAATATTTAAGCTAGAAATTAGACTATTTGCCCAATCACTGAATAATAATTAAATTTTATATTAATAATTTAAAATTTTATATATGAGAAATTTCAAGGGAAAGGTTCAATTTGACTAACTAAGTAAATTGGATTTTTTCAAACCTAGATCAAATAATGCACAAAGAAGCTTTGCCTCTGAATTAGCATTGTACTGAGTCTTTCGAGATTTTAAATTGTTTTTTTTTTTGAGTTTTTAAGCTCACCGATCTATTTCAAATAAAATTGAAAATGTTACCCAAAATAAAATAAAAAATAAAATATTTTAAGTATCTGTTATAAACTTGCTTTGGTATTTCATATACAAAATCCAGGAACTTATATTCCTCATTTTTAAACGATTAAGCTGAAACAAATAGTCAGTTTTCTTTGGTAATACGAATATTAATTGATATCAAGGAAGTGTTTTTAATCAATAAAAATATAGTTTGATTAATAATTCAAAGATTACTTAACTTAATATTCTCTCAACACAGCTTGCTAATATATTGCTCCACAATATAATGGCACAATAATTTTCGGCTTACGGAAATTCTTTGAATTTTCTTTCCTTTCTTTTTCTTTTACTATAGCCTAGCTGCCAATACTTTTTATCTATGTGGATTTTATACTTTCATTCTCTAAAAGGCTGGTGTTGCAACAATTTTAATAGGCGAAATCAAGTCGCTATTGCTCACCAGAGGAAAAATTCTTGTGACAGGCAAACAGAGAAACACTTCAAAATTGAAAATAGCTCAGTTCTACGCTCAGATCTACGAAATCAAGTCGCTATTGGTCACCAGAGGAAAAATTCTTGTGACAGACAAACAGAGAAACACTTCAAAATTGAAAATAGCTCAGTTTACCAACCAGACACGGAGCCACAGTCACGAGTTCAAATGACGCTACTGTTCACTGTATTGGAGGACTTCTTGTGACAGGCACCCATAATGTATTTTCTGTTTTATAGTAAATTACCAAAGAAATATTAATTCCCTAATGAATTACTGCTTATGTTGTCTTTCCTTTTACATTATTATTTGTTATTGGGCAAATAGTATATTGCCAACGTTAGTAAAATTCGGCCTTAAAAATGAAATTTTCATCGGTTTTATGAAATTCGAGGTTCCCAATTAATTTAATGTTTTATTTTAATTAATTTCTGTTTATTTTTTTTATTCATTATCTTTACAACAAAATTGAACTTCCATTACATTTTATACCTAATAATTTATTTAAATTTTTTTTACTACCCTTATTTTGTCTTAGTTTTGGTGTTGAGACGTTATTTAGTATATACTAATCACCCAAAATTGCTTATTTTAATAGCTTTCCGAACATTTATTTTTAGATTTACTTATAATAATAAAATAATAATTATACAAATTAATTATTATCAACAAAAAAAACATTTTTTTTTTCAATATGTACGACATTTTTTGGTAATGACCTAAATTTACTAATAATATGTACATAAACGACATTTTCTGTTTGTTTGATTTGTGTAAATTTATTTGCTTAAATCAATATAAACATTTTTAGTGGAAAATTGCTGATTTCCATTTATTATGTATACTTAAATTAAATTATAGTGGAGAAAATTATTTGATAATATAATTGTGATCATTAAAAATAAATATAATAGTGAAAAATAACAGATATTATCGTGTTGTAAATTACTAGGTTGGGCTAATTTGAGATAATATTTTTTTTTTGTTTTAAGGTTTGTCAAAACAGAAAAAACACTTTTTTTAATTATACTCTTTTTTTTTACTTATTAAATAATTAAAAATAATTTACTGTAATGCCGTAAATTTAATTAAATATCTTTACTATCGCGGATCATCAAGAAAATATATGCATAAATGTCACTTCTTTTTTTTGGTGCGTTATGACCTAATTGTTGGCTTTGTAATTGCTAAGTACAAAGAAATTAATTTTTCAAACCAAAAAATTATATCTCTCTTCCTTTGACTTTTGTTAAAGGTAAAAAGGTGGTAAGACAATGAAAAAAATGATGATAATGTTTCTGATACCAGCCTACATCATGGTGTTTCTGTAACGTTACAAAACAAATGCCTCAAATATTTGAAATTTATAAAATAATTGGAGGAATTCACAGTTTTTATGTTAAACAATAAATACATTGTTTTTAGAAAATCTTCTTTTCCTTCTTTGGTTCAGCAGCCCGAAGGATGGTTAGAGGCCTACCACTTAGAGTTTGGGACATACTAATTTCATTTGGATTCCGAACCATAAATTACTCTGTAGAGGAGAAACTATTTATTGCAACAAGCTAATGTCTTTTAATCAGTCAATTATTGTCAGCAATTGAATGTGACCGCTAGCATTTTTCCCATAGTCTTCAAATTTACATTGCTCTATATTTTATTACAGGTACTAATTTAAAGTTGAGTCAACTTAAAACGATATCGATGCCTCGGACGGAAATGTTAACAGGGATAACATATCTGATACCTCACTACTTTGTAAGCCAGAACATGAGTCGTATTCTCGAAATTTATACTCGAAATTTGAGTTTCGCGGATTTTACGTGACACTTTTTTATACTTATTGGAAGTTAAATTATAGCTACCCATAAATATCCAGTTAAGAGTTTCATTATAATGCATTAGATAAAATTTTTAGAATGTTAGAGAATCGTACGCTTCTGAAATTGGCTTTAAATTGTAAATGTATTTTTTTAACATTTTTTGAAAATTAAATACTTTCAAAATTTTAATAAATTTAGTGCAATTATATTTTTAACGCAATTTAGTGCAATTATAGTTAATTTAGTGCAATTATAGTTTTAACGCAAACTTTTCTATTCAAATTATAGACAAATAGAGAATTATACTAACCAAAGCTTTAAAAATTCACACACGTGGATTTTGAAATCGAATTTAATATATCAAGAATTAAATAAATTATATATTTTATTATATACACTCAAACTGGACGACCTTGTCAATCATTTTATACTTTGTTTGTCTTCTAGTCACTTATATAAAATTTCCTTTAAGTTTTTTTAATGATCCAATGAATTTTCTATTTATTTAATTGAAAAAAAATTTTTTATAACCTGCGGGTAGGTCTTTTTTTATATAATTTTAGGGTAGGATCTTAAATTTATTTGTTGGGTGTCGACGACAGGTGAAGAAAAATAAAATTGTTTTATTTCTTTATTTTGTATTGAATAATTTGTTATTTAAAGTTTGTTAAAATAAAAGTGATTTGGAAATTTATAATCTATGTAATTTATAGAAAGTAAATTTAGAAGTTTGAATTACGTTTCAGAAGTAAGAAAATTTTAATGTATTTTTTTTTTAATTCGATTTTTGTCATGATATTTGGAGAAAATTCTGAAAATTT
This sequence comes from Empis stercorea, assembly GCA_949752835.1. Classification (NCBI taxonomy): domain Eukaryota; kingdom Metazoa; phylum Arthropoda; class Insecta; order Diptera; family Empididae; genus Empis; species Empis stercorea. The sequence continues at coordinate 76,048,604 of OX457085.1, read as the reverse complement.
CTATTTGATTACTGGAATTTTCTCTTATTTTATATTGGAAATAGTTTTGGTAATATACGTAGAAAAGAGTATTAACTCGTAGAAAGATAGAATTGAAATATGACACTAAAAAAACTGTTAATTATTGGTATTTGCCATATGGTAATTTGATCTAAGTATATTAAGAGAATAGTTCTATATATTAGCAAATTAATTCATGTTTTGATGACTGCTATTAAGTTAATATGTAGTCTCTGGTTAAGGCTGTCTGTTTCGGGAATGTTATTCAATAATTATTTATAAAATTAGACAGAGAAATATTATGGTATACCAATTAGTTATATATTATTCAATTTTAATTTTAGATATTGTATAAATTGGCTCTCCATTATGAGTTTTCTCCTAAGTTTTGACATAATGAAATTTTTAATATATTTATGTATATGTATTAATATTTATGCTACAATTCCTATTATGTCTTTAATAGTCTTACCAGTCTCGACGATAGATGCAATGATGCAATCTTTATCGTTATTTTATCGCTACATATTTGATTGTGGCATGGAAATCAAAGGTATTCGATATTTACGTACATTTGGAATATACCAACTACGAGTAAGTCCGTTTCCGTCTAAAAATTGATATTAAGCAATTCTTTAATGAGTACTCGAGAGTGTCGTCCACCCCACTTTGCAGCTAATTTTTTTAGTTGACATTTAGCAAAAAAAGATTAAAATATGTGTAAATAAACATTAGTTAGATCCTAGATTATTCTATATTTCAATCATAATTGCATTTCACGTGAGTTTTCGGTAACCCTATGTGTAAAGCCATAGGACCATTTTTATTTATTATAAAAAATGTTAATGATGTAAAATACACCTACTTAATTAATTTATGTTACAAGTTACAATTTAATAATAAAATAAATTTTACATCAAATAAATATTATTAATTTTATTTATTACTCTAATAATTTAATTAAATAGATTTTTTAATATAATAAAATACTTTCAAGCTACATTTTAACATTAACTAATGACAATATTTCTTTTGAACTACACTTTCTACAACTATTAGATGGAGGGTGAAAAAATATACTGAAATTTGACTTAAAAGAAATTTTGACTTAAAAGAAACTTATGTAAGTAGACGAATTTAATTTCTATAAAGGATAATTTGATTTGCAACAAGATTTATTGTAAAAAGACGAATATGATTTACCATTACAAAATGTCTAATTTGATTTCTAAAAATACCAGTTTGAAATGTATCACAGCCCATAGTGCCAATATAAATTATTGAATCCCAGTCTCCCAGTAACCCCAGCACTGGGATATGATTGAATCATAATATATTTTTATTCTATAGATTGAGCTTATTAGTCATTCATTTAATAATATAGTCCAAAAGGTCAATTAACATGATTGAAATTATAACTTCATTGATTTTACAAAGTAAAAATGAGTGTTAAAACCACAAATTAACCATAAATATGTAAATAATTAATCAATCTAATTAATTGTTTACATATATTTACATATTTATGGGTTAGTCGTTTTTTGATTTTCTATTGTCAAATTGTAAAAATAAATATTAAAAATTTAATTTTTTTTTGTAAAATTTTATTTGAATTTGTTAACTAACTAAAATTTGTCTATTTTCTTTTAAAGACATCAAAATACACACTACAAAAATCATGTTGAATAAAATTGGTATTCTAATATTAATGTTTACTGTAATTAATTCTGGTGGATTAAATCAAATATTTGTTAATGGTGCTGATATTATTGTTGATATACCAAATGTTGGTAAAATGCAAGGTTCAAGAACACAAACATCATGGACAAAACAAATGATAATGCAATTTTTAGGAATTCCATATGCAGAATCACCAAGCCATGAAAATCGATTTTTGGTAAATTCATTAATATTTTTGAAATTATATTATTTTAAAACGAAAAATTATTTATTGAAATATAGCCACCGAAGCCGATGCCAAAATGGGATAATACTCGTGATGCTAAAACTTATGGTCGTGTTTGTCCATCAAAAGAATCATTGGCTAAACTCAATTCAACAGAAACTGAAGAAGATTTAGAAGATTGTTTAAATATTTGTGTATTTACTAAAAATGTAAGTATACATAAAGATAATATTAGAAATTCTTATTGAATTATAATTTTTACAGCTAAGTGGTGATTTTCCAGTAATGTTTTACATACATGGTGGTAATTTTCAATATGAAGATGCCCATTTATATCCACCAAATTATCTGTTAGAAAATGATGTTATTCTAGTTGTACCACAATTCCGAATTGGACATCTTGGATTTGCATCAACCCAAAGTAACGAAATACCTGGAAATGTTGCAGTTTTAGATGTATTGTTAGCATTAAAATGGACCCAATCAAATATCAAATTTTTCGGTGGCAACCCAAATAATATAACAATTTTTGGACAATCATCTGGTGCTGCAATTACAACATTATTATTAATTAGTCCTATTGTACCAAATGCATTATTTCAAAGAGCTATTTTTCATTCTGGCTCAATTTTACAACCAAGTGTTATTCAATCAAATCCAATTATAGATTCGGCTGAAATTTGTAAAGAACTTGATTGTGGTCAATGTACTGAAATTTTAGATATAAATCAATGTTTAAAAAAAGCTACTGTACAAAAATTAGTAAATAGTAGTATACCAGTTGGATTAACGATAAATGACAAAAATGGAATTTTACCAGATAAACCAAAAGAATTAATTAAAAGTATTAATTATACATATCCAATTATTGGTGGTACAACAAAACATGATGGATCTGTTTTAATGACAAGTAATAATTTATTGTAACTATAATTTACCTTTTGAATATTAAATTTTCTCATTTTTCTTAGCAATTTACGATAAAATCAAAAAGTTAGGCAAACCAATTGAACAAATAAATCCGAAAACATTTTTAGAAATTCTAATTGAAGATGGATGTGGTACAAGTGATGAATCTGGTTTAATTTTAGAATTAACAGCTAAAGCATTATTTAATGAAAACGATTTAGAAAGTAATGATTATGATAAATTATGGCCAGGATTGATTGATGTAAGTATGATTTAGTTAGAGATGGAAAATGAAATTGTTTCAATTAAATAAATAATTATTTTGTTAAATTGTTGTTTCTATTCCATATATTAGGCACTATCAGTATGCAATTATAAAGCACCTTTAATTCATTTTATTGAATTGTATTCACGAAATAATTCAAATCCCTCTTACGTTTTCACATTTGACTATGAAGGTGAACATACTAGACTTAATTTAAAAGAACTGAATTATCCATTTTCTGGTGGTGCAGCACATTGGAATGATTTACAATTTATTTTCCCATGGCCAACTGATACACTTAATTCTAAAGATTTAGAAATAGCTCAGAATATGGTTAATATATGGACAAGTTTTGCAATTACTGGTATACCAATGCCATTAGATGGACCTGAATTGATGAAAGTTAATAATTCTGGTAAATATTCTAAGATAATTTCATTGTGACTATATTAAATATATTTATATATATTATTTTCTTAGGTTCAACTGTTGTAACATACTTTAGAATTAATGATCCAATTACAATTGGTAATAATTATATGGATGAATTTTCTGAAAATGATTCTAATAGTTCAACTAGAATTTTTCAATTAGAAATATGTTTGATTTGTGAAATATTAATGATATTTATATATAAATTATTACTTTAAAGATATTTATATAAGAATGTATGGAGTATTTTAATTATATTGCTGTAGTTTTTGATTAAATCCATAAATGTTGTTTTGATTTTAATTTAACTATATTTGAATTATGTTTTGCTTATTTAATGAAAAAATAAAAATCTTTAAAAAAATATTTCGTGTTTTATTTGCACATATTTCTAAAGTTGACAGAAGAAATTTCCAAATTTCACCCAAATTGGACACAATATGTTGAAAAAATCGTGGTTTTTCGGTTTGTTTTTATATATATGGAAATGAAAAAAATATTGTAATTTACTAGAAAAGTTAAGGAAAAATTGAACGAAACTGGATATAATATGCGGCAAAATATTTTACTTTTGTCAAACATTTTCGAAAAACCGGATCTAAATCCTGCCCCAGTTAACGTCTACAAATAAAAACGTTATCCATATTTGGCCTCTTCAGTAATTGATGTATACGCGTCCTTGACAATCTGTAAATACATCATACATTTGACAAAGTATAAAAGAATACTGATTATCCACTCTGTTTACATTATCCAGTTTTAACTACCTTCAATCGCATTACTGCTTCCTTCTTACAGAAATTATATACGTTAATACAATTATTTTTGCGAATAATCTTCGACATTTCATCAAATTCGTAGACAACGACAAAATTCATTATGCACTATCCTTTCCTTATGAATGACTGATGGCAAATATCTCAATAATGGTGAGACTTAATTTTTGAACTCGCTCTATTTTAGGCTATGGTTTAGAAATTACAAGAACAACAAAAAATCTTCAAGAGTTAAAATTTCAAAATGAATAATCCACAATTTTTCGAAAAATATAGTGAAGTTGCCTATATTTTCGACACATTGGAGCTATATTTAAATCATGCATTATTATAAATCTTTCAAAATCTCGTTTTTCATATCTTGTTTTCGTAAAACCTGAAAAAAAACTTGATTTTTGGATTCGTACTTACGAATTGCATAGTGTTCCTAGTAGATCTCCAAAAATAATTCACCATATCCTACTTATGAAATTACAAATAAGCCGCACGACTTCAGTAATATGGACTGTTTGCTGTCGTCCTTTAATACCCCAAAAATCTAATCTAACATCCTTAAAAATTATTACCATTCGTGAATGTAAATGATGTCACATGTCAGCCCCATGTGTAGTAGCATTAAATTTACTAAACGTTAACGTTAACTGGGGCAGGATTTAGATTGTCGAAAATTTACCAGTTTTTTAGTACCATTTAGTATTCCATTTTGTTGCCCTGTACATTATTTCTTATCATAATTAATTTAAATACTGATTTCAAATTTTGATTTCTTTATGTATATCATTATATTGGATATTATGTCCAAGACAATTTTATAAAAAACAACCAACATTTATTCTGTTGTTAAAATACGCATTTTCGCATTTATATTCCTCATTGGAGCATTTCCATCCACTAATATTATAATATTAAAAAAAATATGAAAAATATGAAAAACAAACCCCGGGTTTGTCAAAAGCACATTTCCTCAAAATCGCCTCATGTAGAACTATGAGCTATTCTAAAACAATGGGAATTCCTATATATACGTGTATGTGTATAGTATTTTTTAGTAGTATTTTCAATGTACCCCAGCGGGAAATTGGGCAATGCATTACCTTTTAGAAGTGATGAATTATTCAATTATCTAGTAATGGAACTGGTATGGTAATGTGTCAAATTTTGTTCTGGATTGGATAATTTCTGCATTACCTAGTAAGGGAGAATGTAAGGAATCTAGATTTTAAGAAACTTATGCGCAATTTATGTGGAATTTTTATATTTATTTTACGCACAATTTGTTTTATTTATATTGTAAATGAAATTATTGGAGAATTTCTGCATTACTTAGTAAGGGAGAGTGTAAGTGGTAGAATTTTAACTGCGATTTACGCGTAGCTAATCGAATTTCCGGAATAATTTTTGTATTTTTTGGAAAAGTTTAAGAGTTAATACGTTTATTTATTTCGATTTTTTATTTTAGTCTTAAACAGTAAGTCGTGAAGTTCAGATCGGATCTGTGCAAATTAAGTGATTTTTGAAAACAATTTTGTGAAATACATAATACATATATTATAAATATATTAATTTAATATTGTGAAATAATTAAATGTTAAAAAAAAAGGTATAAAATTAAATTAATATATAATTTTGTAATTTTTATAATCTCTTTATTTTATTAAGGTATGCTGCTCTAAAGGATTTGAAGGAATACCGAAATATTTACAAAATTGCATTGAAGGGAGCTTATTTTAAAAGAAGCAAAATATTAAGTATACATAAATAAATTATATTTTGTTATAAATAAAATGAGAAATTAATAAATTTTTAAATAAAATTAATTATTATGAGTTTTATTATTTACTTTATTAATGAAGGTAACGGAAAATATATTATCAGGGAATCACTTCAAATTTTAATTTCTTTGTAATGTAGGAAACAATTGATTACCATGTAATCGAAAGAATAATCGTGGAAATGCTGAATTTCCACATAATTGAAAAATCTGTCTTTGAATAAGTTGATTACCAGGTAAGCGAGAAACCGGTCACTGTTAAGGTCGATTACCACGTAAGCGAAAAATGGATGCATTACATTTCGTAGGACATCGCCGTGTTAATTTTCACCGATTCTGGAAGCTATCGCTCATATAGTCTATCGATTACCACTTCATATTACCATCGCTTACCACTTCCCGCTGGGACTGTACGTAGGAAAGATAAAAAATGATATTGTAAATATATGTAAAACATGTGCCCCTGTCGATTTTATTTTTTTTTTTTCCTCCCAACGTTATTATTCCGGCAATATATATAAACTTATCATTTAAGTTTTCTGTAATTTTGCTTTTAATTGAACATAATGTTATATAAATTAATATCCAATATCCATTAATATGGCACCTAAAAATATGCAAAATACTCGTTTTTTTGCAAAATTTTACATGATTAAGCATTTTGATTAATTATAAGAGTGAGGCAAATGAATATAATTTATTAAGCACTTAAATATGATTTTCGAAAGTTTTCTCAATATTTGTTTTTAAAAATATTGTGCGGTTATAATTTTACAAGTAAATTAAAAATGTAATTTTATGATTTTCGACGGGCCACAACGGAAAGGGTAGGGGAGATACGGATACAATTTCTTCAGAGACTCTAGTTATTTATAAGAAATCTCTTTGGTACATAAATTTCAGCCTTCCATAATAAGCAGTTTGGGAAATACAGGGTGTTAAAAAACTAAAAAAAGATGTACGAAGATAACGGTATTTTTATATAACAAAGAATTACATTTTAAAAATTTGTTAATTTCACAAAAAAGATAAAAGATTTTCCTAGTTTATAGCTTTTACAGACCTGAAAATTTTTTATTTGTTTAAAAGTTATTAGATGCTCAATATGTGCAATTTTCGAAATTGGAGGGTCAATAACTCAGAGGGGAAAAGATATAGAAGAAAATTTTGTCTACTGGACCTATTATTTTATTACTATCTATCTATGGTCAAAATTTTAACACTCTATCTTAATAGAAGTAGCAGTTTATGTAAACGGACGGACGGACAGACGGAGACAGAGTGAAACTAATATACACATTTCTACCAAATTGGTTGGAAATGTGCTAAAAAATCAGTTTTTTTAAATTATAAGTCAAGTATGTACATATATAATTAACAACTTAAATAAGTATAGTTAATAATAAATAATCTCTGGCTAATTAATTTAAATTATATTCATAATTGAGAATGATTTTAAATTTATAGATAAATAATATTAAAAAGTATTTTAAATTTAAATTCAAATTCAAATTATTTCAACGTTTAATTAATCCCATAATTTTTGTTGAGAATTCGTTGAACCAAACAGTACTCTTTGGTTGAACATAAACAAAAAATTGTAAACAAAAAATCATTTCACTATCATGATTACGTAATCAAAATATTTTTACTTTCACTTAAAAAAAAAATTGAGAAGAGGAATATAGAAGATAACTATTTAATTTTAGAAAATTTATATATTTTTATCTATTAATTATAATTTCGTATACAAAAATATTCACAATTCCACCGACACCGCATAAAATACGCAAGCGCAACTTTTTAACGTTAATTTTTAGTAAACAAACGAATCATTTCGAATTTATTAATTTTTAGTTTCATTCTTAGTGCGAATTTTATATATTAGCGTAAGTTTTAGATATTTTTGTGGCGCGGATAAAATAATTAACTTAACTTTTATTCAAGGTAGGTTTTATTTTGTAAGTAACTGATTTGGTATACTTTGATTAATGTGTTATCTATCTATTTTTTTCTATTTACCTACTTAACAGTAAGTGAAGTTAATTCGTTTAACAAATGAAGATTAAAATTAAAATTGTCTTAATGTATTTTGTTTTTGCAATCATTTTGTCAGACAGAAATTTTTCATCAGCTAAAAATGACCTTGAACATATTTTGAACTGATGATGTAAATATTTTTTATTTAGTTGTCAGAATTTATGTTACCCTGTTATTTCCACAAAAATATAAATAATAAGAATTTTATTTAAAACAATTAATTTTATATTTAAAATTTGTTATATTAATTTCTAAATTTTAAAGATACCAAAAACTCTAAGGAAAATCATGTTGAATAAAATTCAGCTTCTAATATTAACATTTGCGATAATCAATTGTGGTGGATTAAATCAAATTTTGGTGAATGGTATTGATGTTCTTGTTGATATACCAAATGTTGGTAAGATGCAAGGTTCTATGACCCAAACATCATGGACAAAACAATGGATTATGCAATTTTTAGGAATTCCATATGCAGAATCACCAAGTCATGAAAATCGATTTTTGGTAAATTCATTAATATTTTTTTGAAATTAATTTATTCAAACGATCTTTTATCTATAATAGCCACCTAAACCAGCTCCGAAATGGTATAATACTCGTGACTTTACTAAGTATGGTCGTGTTTGTCCGTCTAAAGATTCATTGGATGATCCATTTACATTAGAGATGGAAGAAGATTTAGAAGATTGTCTAAATATTTGTGTCTTTACTAAAAATGTAAGTATATATTTTCATAGAGTATCATATTATTTTTCTAAAAATGAAATGAATTAAATTATTAAATTACAATTTTTTTTAGCTAACTGGTGATTTTCCAGTAATGTTTTACATACATGGTGGTAATTTTCAATATGAAGATGCCCATTTATATCCACCAAATTATCTGTTAGAAAATGATGTTATTCTAGTTGTACCACAATATCGAATTGGACATCTTGGATTTGCATCAACCCAAAGTAATGATATACCTGGAAATGTTGCAGTTTTAGATGTATTGTTAGCATTAAAATGGACACAATCAAATATTAAATATTTCGGTGGTAATCCAAATAAAATTACAATTTTTGGACAATCATCTGGTGCTGCAATTACAACATTATTATTAATTAGTCCTATTGTACCAAATGCATTATTTCAAAGAGCTATTTTTCATTCTGGCTCAATATTACAACCAACTGTTATTCATTCAAATCCAATTAAAGATTCGGCTGAAATTTGTAAAGAACTTGATTGTGGTCAATGTACAGAAATTTTAGATATAAATCAATGTTTGAAAAAAGCCAATGTCCGACAATTGGTAAACAGTGGTGTTACACCACAATTAACTTTGAAAGATAAAAATGGAATTTTACCAGAATTGCCACATGAATTAGCACAACGAACCAAATATACACATCCAATTATGGGCGGTACAACAAAACATGATGGATCTGTTATAGTGACAAGTAATTTCTCATTCTTAATAATTTTATAAACCACTTTTATTTTCTCAAAGGTGTTTACGATGAAATAAGGAAATATGGAAAAAAATTGAATGAAATAAGTCCGAAATTGTTTTTACAAATTCTTCTGAGAGCTGGATGTGGAATGACTGGTAAAAGTACTGTTGAACTAACAATGAAAGCATTATTTGATGAAAAGGATTTAGAAAATAAAGATTATGATAAACTTTGGCCAGGACTGATTGATGTAAGTGGAAATCAAGAGAGCCGGACTAATTATTCACAAAAACCTTTTTTCTCTTTCATTAGGCAGTTTCAATGTGCAACTATAAAACACCTTTAATTAGTTTTATTGAATTTTATGCACAAAATAAATCAAATACAAGTCCAGCTTATGTTTTTACATTTGATTATGAAGGTGAACATACTCGCCTTGATTTGGAAACCTATAATTATCCATTTTCTGGCGGAGCAGCACATTATGATGATTTACAATATATTTTCCCTTGGCCAGTTACTAAACTAAATGACAAAGATTTAGAAATGGCTAAGAATATGGTTAATATATGGACAAGTTTTGCAATTACTGGTATACCAACATCAATTAATGGACCTGAATTGGTGAAAGTTGATAGTTCTAGTAAATATTATTTGAGAAATGATCAAATTTATTTTGGAATAATTTTTTTAAAATTATTTATATATTTTTAGGTCCAGATGTAACATATTTCAGAATTAATGATCCAATTACGATTGGTACAAGTTATGTGAATGAATTTTCACAAAAAACGGCTAATAATTCAAATAGAATTTTTCAATTGGAAATATTTTTGATTTATGAAATATTAATGATATTTATATATAAATTAATAATTTAAATATTTTTGAATGACTTTGTAAAAGTTTCATTATTATTTTAGTTATAATTTGTTGTTGTTTGATTAAAAATTTTATAAATTGTTGTTTGAGATTAATATTAAAATTTTATATATATTATTTTTGCTTATTTAATGAAAAAAATTAATTTTTTAAAAATTAAAATTTGAAATATATAAAACAATTTTTTCCAGCAGATTTTCATTACTTTTTTTATAGAATGTTAATTTATTGTTCTGTGAAATAAATGTGCAGATTCAATGAAATGATTTATTTGTTAAATCAATCATACAGATTCAATTGAATCAATTGTTAATATAAATAGATCAGTTCATTTTAGAATTATGTCAGAAAAATGATTTTATATTTTTTGAACGAAATTAATTGCCATTTTTGAGTTAATTTCATTTTTCATTTTTGGGTATAAGGATGAAATTTAGATTCACTTAATTATAGGAGCTGGATGTCAACTGAAATTTTTAAATTTAAGATGTAAAATAACTGAACAATTTTAAATTTTATAGTTTAACTTATGCTACCCTCTGATAGAGGTTTATATTTTTTTGTATATTTAATGGTATAAGGGAACTTTTACACGATCAACATTTTTCTTTCAATATTTTTCACTAAAAATATTGTTGTGTCTGTCTTTTATTTTGATTCAGTTAGAAAAGGATGAGACAAAAATGTTGAAACAAAATGTTGAACGTATACAATATTATACATATACAATTTTTTAAAAATTATAATAGCTGTGTTTTTTTCAAATGGGTCTGGGTCAAGGTTTGAAAAAAACGATAAGGATCATTTATTCGGGTTTCATAAATTTCAACAGGTGGTACCGGTTTGCCATCATTTTAATTCTATGTACATATGATAATTTTTTTTATTCGTATATATGAATAGTTTTAAAAAAGGCTAATAACATCTTAGCAACATATATTTTTGAATTTTTTTATATTTTTACAGTATTTTTAAAAAAATAAATCACTAAGAAAAGATTTTTTATCTAATTTTGTTTGCACCGCCATCTGTTTGTAAATTTCCACATTAAATCTATTCAGGTTTCAAAAACCAGATAAATATCTGGGTTATGTTGTTGTTGTTTTTCATATAAAAATGAAAACCTTGACCCAGACCCGTTTGAAAAAAACACAGCTAATATGTACTTCAATTTATGCTTATGCTTAACTGATAGATGTCATGTCAATAGTTTTGCAGTCTCTGTACAATATTTACTTTACATCTATCTTCAAAAATAATATCTGCTTTTTTATTTATTGCTTTCTCACGATGTATCAACCTAAAGGATAATTTTCAGTTCCTTCTTATGTGATGCTGTGATGCAGATTTTTCACGTATACATACTTAATCAAAAACATTGTTATTATTAACAAAAAATATGAAAAATATGTGGCTGTATCTCAAAAAGTCACAGAACTGCGACTTATTCGAGGCATCTGCGTCACATGAGAAGAAACTGAAAATCAGTCTTAATTGTGAGGATTTTCTTATTTCTGCTTCAAATAGCGACTCAGTTAGCTTGAACTGTTACAATTTTTTTATTAAAATTATAATAGCTAATTTTGTAATTAAAAAATTGAAATATATAAGCGATTGATTTTGTAATATGATATATAATACCAATGCACGTGCATAAATTAAATGTCGTTACACATCTGGTACTGGTTAAACTTGTAGACCTGAAAAATAATGTTTTTGGGATTTGAAGGAAATAATACTCCTAATTTTTATAACAATAGAAAAATTATTTTATAATTAAAATTGCATTAGACGAGTGTTTTCAGACTATTAAGGATTCAGTTCATTACGGTCGAAATTACTGTAAAACAGGAATATTTCAGTCTGAAAATTGAGATTCGAAAGGCTGAAATTATGGATTAGAATTGAAAAAAAAGGTGATGACACAAAAATTAATAGAATAACTAGAAACTTTTACGTAGATGTATTTGTTCAAATGAGTTCAATAAAACTGCATGTCATATGTTAAATTTGTATGTGGTACAATAAAGCTATTTAGGAATACAGGATATAGACTTTGTTATGCAATGGTTTATCCATGAATACATTATTTCTTTAAATAATATTAATTTTACAAGGAAATTACGAATAATATTGTATACAGTTGATTTCATTTCATATTCAAGTTTGTCATATTTCTTATCTTCGAAAGTTTATTTAAAGTACATATATGTATTTATTACTACAAAAATATTAAATATTAAATAAATTTTAATTTAGATTCTCATTTAATAACGGCAACCAGCAGATGCAGGCCAATCACAAATTTTTGTTTTTGGATTAAAATGGGTGTTTGCTCCACAAGTTTTAACAACAGTACTGCCATGTTGCATACATACTAAAAATTTAGTACAATCAGTTGGATGTGGTAAATGTTCACCAACTGCTATATTATTACAACTATTACTTGAATGTCCAGTTGAACCTCTTATTACATTTAAATTTATATGACTTTGATCTAAACCATGATTTTGATTTTGTATCCATAAATCATTATTTGAATTTATATTTTTATGATCGTTATAACCTCCACCAATACCACTATCGCCACCATTCCCATGATGCTTATGGTTTTTTCTGATACCAGTATTGTAATGATTATCATATGCATTTTCGTTACCTTGATTGGTATAAACTTGTCCATTAGTTGCACCATTATTGTAATCAGTAGTATGACTTTCTGTAATTCCCCTATAACCAGATTGACTTGAACCAGAATACTGTTGTTGATTATTATGATTATGGCTTTGATCTTCATGTAAATTTGTAGTATGGCCAGAAGATCTATGGTTATAATCAATATTGTTAATGGGCGAACTTGGTGTATTATATCTAGTCTTAGTTTCACTAAATAATGATTGGCTATTATATTGTCTTTGATCCAAATTCTGATTTCCTTGCAGCGTTGCCAGATCATTTGGTTTGAAAATCTTGTAAATGACAAAAAAAAATCTTGTTTTCCAATAGAAAATCTTTTTTTTAATAATAACTAAATATAATGTGGTATATTAAAGTAATGAAAATGAAACGATCGTATTAGCTGTCCTAAAAGAAAATACGAATGATTTATTACAAGATACACAGAGAATTACACATGCCCTAATAAAATATGTAACTTAATAAGTATATAATTTCAATTAATTAATTAAAAAAACCATTACACATTTGAATTCATATTTTTCTTATTATTTTTAATAAAATAAATTAAAAATACTTAATATTAATCAAAAAATAAATACTAATTCACATAAAAACTAAATAATCACAATTCAGTTTCAGTAATTTACTTAAAAATCACATTTCAATATAAATTAAATAAAGTAATTCGTAAATTTAAGTATGAACCGTTTTTTTTTAAGTGGTTATATATTATATTATCATTAGATATAAATTTCTTTTAACTAATTACTTTAAAAATGATCACATTATAAAGTTATATCAATTTACTATTTAAAAACATAAAATAAGCGTATGAACATATACAAATATTTTTCAAACCATTCAATCTACATATAATTCAAAATGGACTTAACTTAACCATTTTAAAAAACGGTTCATATATAAATTTACGAATTACTTTATTTAATTTATATTGAAATGTGATTTTTAAGAAAGTGATTTTTAAGAATGAATTAGTATTTATTTTTTGACGCAAATGTAGTAAGCTAAAAGTAAAAATTACTAATGCATTGAAAAATTTCGTAAATAAATTGAAAAATTATCATTTAATTTAAAAATCTTGCAAAATCCTGCGGTTTTAGTTAAAATCTTGTAATTTATCATAAAATCTTCTAATCTTGCAATGGATGAAAAATCTTGCAAAACAAGATTAATCTTGCAATCTGGCAATGGCAACGCTGTTTCCTTGAGTAGCTCCACTGTTATAACCAATATTTTTACTATCCGTATTTGATGTATCATATATGGGTTTATTCTCATCTAATAATTGTTGGCTATTAAATTTTCCCTGATCATAACCTTGATTTGTAGATTGACTAAACGAAGAAACACTTTTAGTAGAATAACTATTTGATGTATCATAACCAGATTGTTGATGATTATGACCAGTTCCTAAACTTTGATCAAGAAGATTATTACCATCATATACATTTTGATTAATTGATTGATAATCAGGTGTATCATATATCAAAGATCCTGTAATTAGTTTATCCAACTGATTTGTTCTAACTAGATAATTTCTAATTCTAGATGTTGGACTACTTATTACAAGATTTCCTGATGCTGAACTAATGCTATCAATTACATTTGTATTATCAATAATGCTATCAATTACATTTGTAGAATCACAAATTTGAAAATATTGATTAAATGTAGTACCAAGTGGACATTTTTTAGCTAATGGTATATGATTTTCACATAATATATATTTTGTTTGATCAAACGGATATGAATATTTAACACCATTTTCACAACGATCCGGAACACCATTTATTAATATAATTAATTGAATTATTGTAATTAATAATAGAATATCTAAAAAATCTAAAAAATATAAGTAAAATTAATTTGAAAATTTATTATAATAATATTTTTAAATACTAAACATTTTTTATACTTCTCATATTTTTATTTTTATTAAATAAGTTTTGGTGCAAATTAATAATTATACGTCTTTCTTAATGAATTCTTAGTAATTAACTAATCAAAAATAATATTTAAATTAAATTAAAAATAATAATAATTATTTCAATCAATATAATAATGTAATTATTAATAATAATAATACAACGAAAGGTCACAAACGACAAACTTTTTCAGATTACACTTATCATCAAAAATATTATTGTTAACATTGCTAACAAAAATTATTATAAATATTTGAAATAAAAAAAATTCAATAAAGGCATATCAGGATTTAAAAATCTTCAATTTTATATATATTATTATTTTGTATATTTACTTATTAAAATATAGGAAAACCTTTGATAATAGAAGGGAAAACTCATTAACTAAAAACGTGGAAAATGATTCTAGGAAATATTTCCTACAATGATAAGAAAAATAATTTAAGTATTAAATTTATTAACAAGGAAAATTGAAAATAAATTTTATAATTAGCATCGCAATTATGAGTATATCTCACACACAATATTGTCGTAAATATAAAATTTAAAATTATAATCTAAGGAAATAAATTGTAATCTTGGTAATTAAAGAAATTTTAATTAAAATTTAGAAAACGAAAATTTTAAAGTAATAAAGGTCGGAACTACATTTGTCTTTTTATAGCCACTAATTATTTCAAAAAAAAAAATTAATCGTTAAAAAAGACAAATGTAGCTCGACCTTAAATAAAAAAAATAATTGTATAAATTCTGAATTTTGTAGAATGCCTAGGCAATGCTTGAATTAATAAAATTTCCAAATTAAATTAAACGTTTTTCAAAATTAAATTGCACAGTATGTAGTATTAAACACTTACTAAAATTTCTATATTATACTCGTAATCTTAAAATGAATTTTTGAAATAGTTATTAATAATAATAAAAAAATTTATTTATAATAATACATATATTAATTGTACTGAAAATAAATTAAGGAGATAAAAATTGAAATTTTATTTAAAAATTCTTGTTTTTAATTTTCAAATTTTTATTATTATTTTTTGGCAATTTATTTCTATAATTATATTTATAATTCATTGCAAGAAAATTTATCAATTTTATATAGTTCAAATTGTTCTCTATTTACAATTCAAATTTGTAGAAATTAATTAAATTGGTGACTTGATTCATATGATGATTAGAAATATGTATAATAAAATTTTATCTATGTAATACAAAAATATTTAAATATTCTACTAATTTAATCTTAAAATGGTATATTATGTATGTAGTATATACTTAATTCCGAAAACTCTCCCCAGACGAATATAATTTCGGTGCGAGAATCAGATTATAAGTTTAGGAGGTACCATAGAACGATAGAATGAATTCTAAATAAGAACCAAATAAAGTAAAAAAAGAAAGATAATCGTTTATTGTTTTATATTTTGCCAAATTTACCAATGTGTTATCGGTTATACAACGATTCGGAAACATACTGTTTAGTGGAAAATTACTTAGACATTCATGGATAAGAAACCTTATTCAATTTTACAATTTTTATTAACTTTGCCCAATATATACAACAACCATTTAGTTAACATTAATATTTTAGCGTTATATAACAATTCTCGTCATAAATATTACAGCTAATTCTAGAATCTGTGATGGAAGTCGAAATGAAAATGTTGACTGATTGGATAATGAATTGAATATTTCTTGATTACGTTGGCTTCGACAATTTTTCTAATTTGTCATTTAATTGATGATGAAATTAAGAAATGCAATGTTTTTTATTCATTTTTATCGTATTTTGATTAGCGTGAGGGTTACAAAATCGACACAAATTTAGCTTAACCAATGCTCCTATTTCCGACTCGTTGTTGTTTCGCTGATTCAACTAACCACAAAAACGAATGAAAACATTGCAGTACTACGATGTTAACGAAAATCTCCCTCCTTTTTTAGTACAAAATTTCTCGTTCCTAGTCCAAACTATATTTTGTGGAATATCCTAAAAATCTACAAAAACTATAGACAATTTTAAAAAATTCATATTAAAAGAAAATTAATAACATTTTTTTTTTCTGTAAAATTATCACTTTATTCAGTTTTATCTAATATATAAAAAAACTTAATTTGTGGATAGTAAATAAAAAAAATTAAAAAAAAGGAAAGATTAGCAAATACTTTGATATTAATTTTCATTTCATAGGAAAATTTGAATAAATAATTTTTTTGTCATAAGTAATATTTCATCAAAATTTTACTCAATTTTTATACAAATCTATTTAATTTTTCCTATATTTTTCAAAATTATATTATTAACAGAAAAAAAATAATTGATTATCAATTGATTATTAATGAACTTAATTACGTAGAGTAAAATTAAAAATAATTTTGGTTTTAGTTAGTTGAATTAGTTGTAAACATAAATGGGATATGGTTGATTTTTAAGAAAACTATCTTATACTATGATAATACAAAATTTCGTATCCAAATAACCGAAATTGAAATTTTTCTAATATTCATTACACTATATTCAATTTGCAGCTAAATTGGAATTGATATATTTAAAAAAGGTACCAAATATTGTAGAAAATATCCTATTATAAGTTTAGGAGGTTCGTAAAAATTGATAGGATTACTAATTAACATTAATTAAAATATTTCTTAGTTTGGAAATATTTTGGAAAAAAAAAATTATTTAAAAAAAAACAAAAAACAAATACATATTAATTGTATAAAAATTTAACATTCTTAAACAACTTTCACATTTATAGGAGATATTATTTTTTTTTTTTACAAATTATTTAAAAAAAAAATCTTAAGCAATTCCTAATTTTATACTTATTCATTTTTCTTTTGACTTAAATTAATAATTATTTATTTTTTATAGCAATTGCCCGTTTTGTTACACGTCCCATAAACATACCAATAATAAATATCATACCAATAAATGTAAATAATATTAATAAAAAGAATCTCTTTTGGGGCGATGTAACAACTTGATTTACTAATTGTTCAATATTTTCTGGTGGATATTGTAAAATCTGTAAATAAAAATTAATTCAATTTATTTAATAAATAAATATTAGAAATAATATGTAATTAGCATACTGTTTCAGCATTTCGGAACATTTCCATTCGTTTAACTAATTTAATTCGACAATCTTCTTCCATTGCTTTTGATTCGTCTTGAAGAATTGTTTGCAGACATTTTAATTCTATGTGAAAAATAAAAATAAATTGATATTATAATTTTATTTATATAAAAAATTAATCTACAACAAATTGATAACAGGAATATAAGTGCAAAAAAATTAATATTTGAGAAAATTTGTAGTGTTGTTCAATATTTGAAATTGCTTTTATCTACCTAAATCGACGTTTTACATTTATTTATAAAGTTTATGGAAAAGTAATGTAAAATTTCGATAGTATTAAAGCCATTATGCAGATCGATAATTCACTGATATTGCACGGGATTGACACGCAGTTCATCTTAAAAAAGTTGTGAAATGTGTGAATTTTCAATAGATGGGGCCATAAAAGTCACTACATACAATTCCATCATAAAATATGGTTTTGAAAATTATTATACGATATATAAAATGAATTCAAATTCAAGTTTGTCATCCAAATTGTAATTTTTAATTTTTAAATATTTTTTTTCACAACTATTTAACGAATAGTTTGGCGACTCCGCTAAAATTAATATAGACTCGAGCTGCAAATGGGCCTACATATAAAATTTGTATGTAAAATTAAAGTTTTTTAATTTCTTACTTATATAAATTACTAGCAGTGTAACAGAAATAATTTAAAATTAAATCTCAGCAAATATTTTTCTTTTAAATAAAATTATACATATTAATTAATTTAATAATCAAATTTTTCTTTACTTACGTCTTCCGTCACCACTTTTAACATTTGAACAATATTTAAGTAAATCAACAGTACATGAACGATATAATATTGGATCAACATGTATATCAGCTTTAGATTCTTGTATTAAATTTGCAACTTCAATTTTACATTCTTTACTAATAATTCGTTGTTGTAAAAATGCATTTTTTAAACATTCCTCAACTTCACCATGCTCTTCAATATCATTACCATTTGGTTTACATAATATATCAATTTCATGTTTACAAAAATTTTGTAATAATGGATTTAATTTATAATTTAATGCTTGTTCTTGTAATATTTCAATCATTTTTTGTTCACATTGATGTTCTAATTTTGCTTCACGAAATTTAATTTTTAAACAATTTATTACCTACAAAAGTTAAAAAAAATGGAATTTAATATAAAAAAAAACTATAATATAATATAATAAATTTACCTTTCCATTTAATTCTTCATTTATTTTTGCATCAGCAACAATATGTGAACAATATTGATTTATATTTTTACCGCAAGCATTTTGTAATTCAGGATTAAAACGAAAATCTGTATTTTGTTCAATCATACGATTAACAACAACTAAATGACAACGTTGATCAAATAATGGTTCATCTTTATATATTTTTAAACAATCTAATAATTTTGATGGTTCTTTATCATTACAATATTTAAATGTCATTTCTTTACATGTATTTACTAATGTATAATCTGTTGAACTATCATCTAATTCAGATTTTTTTATAGAAAATAATACATGACGACATGAATTACCTAAACGTGCACTATTCGTTTGAAGGCATTCCAAAGCCTAAAATATATATATATATATATGAACAATTAGTTTATTGAATTTTTATTTAAAAAAAAAAATAATCTGTTTAGTGCCATCACCTCCGCAAACAAATGAAAAAGAAAAAACTAAATATATACAAAAAATTAAATAAAATAAATTTTGGACGACCTTAATGGTTTTGAAAATATTAGGATATTTATTGGAGTACATAATACTGACAAAAAAAACTCCAAAATTCTATTCTACCGATAACAAATTTCCATGCAAATTTACTTCGATAAATTATAAATGGAAAACTTTCTAAATCTTTTTAAGATACTTTCAACATCTATTTCAAAAACATAATTATTATAAAAAAAAAATTGTGATGGCAAAAAAACTTGCATTTTTTCTATTCACCTCTCCAGGTCCTTGTACATCTATACAAAATTCTATAATTTCTCTTTTACATGCACTCTTCAATTTCGGATCAAAACTTAAATTTTCCCTTTGCTGATATAATTGTGCTTTAACTTGTTGACGACATTCTTTTGGTATTGTATGACGTTGACCACGTATTGTATCATTACGCATAACTTCACTTAAACAAGCAACAACATCATATTTTGTTGTACTAAGTGAACAAAAACGTCTAACATATGGAAGGCATGCTACTTTAAATTTATATGTAAAATGATAATTTTTTAATGAAATTAATTGAAAATGTTCAATTGCTGCACGACATTTTAAATCTTGTCGCATATCTGGATCATTTTTATGGGATATTAAACAATCCATCATGTCACCTAAAAATTTGAATAAATTAATTTTAGAAATTACATGTATAATTTTTATAATTTAATGTTTTCAATTTATACCTTGATCTTTGCTCTTTTTAAAAACATGATCACAATGAGTTTTCATTGCTTCTTCACAAACATTCATTATAATTGGATTTAATTCAATATGAGCACCTTCTTCTTCAGTATATTTTGTTACAGCTTCCTAAAATTCAAATATATTTATATATATATAATTAAAATTTAAAAAATTTTTAGTGTTCTTATTTCGTAATTTACTTGACATTTTGGTTGTAATTTCTCTAAATTATCTTGTAAACATTGCATTTCAGCACCTTTTTCAGTTTTATCAAAACATAAAGCTGCCAAATCATCTAAACAATCATCTTCAACTTCTGGTATTAAATCAACAGAAATTGCCCGTTGTCTCATAACACGTTTAACTTCATGATAACATTCTTTTTTTAATTCTTCACCTTTAGTATTACTAGATGCAATACGATATAAACATGGTAATACTAATGGACCACGTTCTGGATCTAATTGTCCATTTTCATTATTAATATCATCCCATGTTTTTTTTGCATGACAATAATGTATTGCATCATCATGACAATTTCTATATAATTGTGGATCTAATTTAAAATCTCTTGCAATAAAATATTGTATTAGCATTAATGATTGTTCACATTCTGGTGTCATTATTTGTGTGCCCATATGATTCATTAAACATGACATAACACGAGCATCACCACCATCTGTTTCACGACAAGCAATATCAACAACTGGTTGACAATTACGTCTTAATACTGGATCAACACGCCAATCTTCACCAACATCTGAAACTTTAACAAGTTGTTCAACAGCACGCATACATGTTGATGTTAAACGACGATCACGACGTCTTTTTGGTTTTGCATGTTCCATTAAGCAATGAATTATTTCACCACCAGCTGTATTTTGTACATCAACATCACCGCAAAATTTTGGTATATCATCAGAACAACCTTGAATTATAAAAAAAAAAAAGTAGATTTTCTTTTTTTTGTGGACGTGGTTTCCTATTTATATTAATTTACTCTAAATTTGAAATTTTGATAGTAATAAATAAAATTGGGTAAAAAAAAATTAAATAATTTATAACAGATTAACAAATATTTAAATAAGTTTCGAAATTTTCGGATGAAAAAAATTATATTTTTTAAAAGTACAATGCTTTATATTTGTTATAAATTGAAAAAAACATATTTTTCTTTTGTATATACGACTATATACTGCTAAAAATATATAATAGTATATTTTGAGATAATGCAAATAAAATTTTATCGGCATATATTGAAAAAATTTCTACCCAAAAAAAATTGCATATATTTGTAAATTTTGCTATTATTGCCTTTTCCAAATTTTTAAATCTAAACCCGTCACCTAATATGATTATCAATTAATTTTTTATTTATGTATATAATATAATCAATCACCTGTTAATATTTCCGGTGATAATTGATAATCCATCATTAACATTCGCCGATGATCATTAATTTCTGCCCGACATTCATCTGTAATTTTGGTACCATTTTTAACAACAGTTTCTAAACATAATAAAATTTGTGCTAAACGAATATTTTTATCTTCCGAAACACCACGTCTACAATGATTTATTTTAATATCTTCGCGACATTTTTTTGCTAATCCAGGACTTATTTTATAATCATGTGCTAATAATTTATCACGTCGTATTATTTGATCACGACATTTCATTGTTAATTCAGGATTATTTTTAAATTTAACCAGACATTTATAGATACGTTTACCAGTACCAGAAATATCATTTGGACAAAATCGTATAGCATCTTTATCACAAGCTAAATAAAATTGATGATCTAATTTTAAATTATCAGATTGTTGTTGGGCAATACGTAATATACGTTTTTTACAAACTGGTCCTAATGCATCTATTTTATCTTGTAAACATGCTATTGTTTCACCTTGTGATATTTTTATTTCCCGATCTGTATTCAAACGGCCACATGATAAATTTTCAATTTCATGACCACAATCAACAATTACATTACCAATTAAATGAAAATCTGTAAATGCAATACTTTCTAAACGTTGTATTATATCACGGCATTGTGATACATCATTTATAGTATCTAATTTTTCAATTAAACAACCTAAATATGAACCAATTTGTGTATCATATACTTTACAATCAGCAAATTTATCATGGATTTTCTGTGTATTACATGATTTTTCTGTTAATTTTAATACATTTGGATCTCTAAGTATTTCAATTGTATGATTCCAAATAGTATGTTGACATTGGTCACTAATTGCTTCAATTTGTGATGATTGAAATGTTTGAATACATTCTAATATTGTTAAATCATCAGTTGTTTTTAAATGTGCACAATTAAATTTAATATCCTGACATTCAGGTGAATCAATAATTAATAAATGTTGTTGTTTCTGTAGTGATTGGACTATTATTGAGTTGGCACCGGCGGTGGATAATGTATTTGAGGTTAACACAAATATTAATATTAATAATGATTTCATAATTTTAATAATTTAATATAATTAATTAAATAGTTCAAAAAGCATTGCGACATTAAGTAAAATTTTATTTAAATTTAAATTTCTTTTGAGAAATCTTTTTTTTTGCAACTACTTTCTTGTTAAATCGACAGCACAAAATAAATAATTCTCATTTAAAAAATATATTTTTGATTTTGCTTTGGGATAATTTTTTCGTAATGTCATTATGACGTTTGAAAATTTTGACAGTTATATATTTGTTTACGAAAACCATCTAACGAGAAAAATATGAACTTAAATTTTAGGGTTACCAAAGGTGTTCTGTTTCTTGGAAATATTTCGTTTTCTTTCGATAGCGTTATTTATAATAATGAGACACCGATGGGTCGCACAAAGCTACAGATCTACGTACGACTTTGTGCGACGAAGACACCAAATTTTATGTTATTATAATATCAAAAAATCTGAGTCACTTCATGGGCAGTATTTCGTGAGAAGAAATTGAAAATTGGACCTTAAGGAAAATTCTACATTCTAATAAAATGCAATTTTGAACTGAAAAATAAATTGTAGAAATTCACAAACATCGCTAATTTTTCGATTAGTGGTCTAGAGCCGTACATTAGGTTTAAAAGACATCAAGAAACGCAAAGCGTACACGGTTTTGTCCTATTTTACATGGAATATTACTTTTAGGAGATATTTGAGCTTTCATATCACGGATTTTCAATATTAAGAGATACATTGCAAGCGGGAAGGTAAAATTTCGTAACTAATAGGTACATCATTTAGCCACTAATTAAAAATGCAAAAAGAAGGGTATGCGTATGAGCAACATAAGTAACACTAAAGGCTAAATGCAAAGTCGGGTTTCAAAATTAATGTATAATATGCCAAAAATTTTATTTCTTAATGTTTACAAAAACATATTTTTATTTATTTTTATATAATCAATAGTCTAAAAAACAAAATATTTTTGATTTGATTTGAAACGTTCATTTTGTACAGATATTTCAAATGGTATTGGTATATGACCTTTAGTTTTCAATGTTGGTTGAATACAATATGCACGATGCATATTAAGAACAATACCAACAACATCTTCAGTATCAAAGTGACATACAACTGTTTTAGATGGATCAAAACATGGACCAGTTATGTTAACAATTTGTCCACCCAAAACGTTACCAGATTCGGGAGCAAATATAAATTGTAAACGTGAAGAATCTATATAAAAAGAGTTTTAAAATTATCAAGATAAAAATATTTATTTTTCAAATTGAATTAATCGAATATGATTTGTAAATGATTTTTTCAAAATAGTTGAATTATTTTTTTAAATTGATTTTTTTTTTTCAATATTTCAAATTTTGATTATTTAAATTTAAAGAATGATAAAAATTCTACAAAATTATTAATTTAATTTTCAAAAATGATTACAATTTTGTGAAAGTCGATTAATTTAATCTGAAAATGGTATACAGATTGGATATTTACCAATATAGTCTCTCATACATGTCCCTAACATAATATTTTCATCTATTCGAAATATATGCCTTCCAGGAAAATTATTCGTATGTCCTTTCGTTGTTAAGCCATTTAGTTGTGAAGATGATTGACTGTATGGAAAATATTCATAAGCTTGGCTACCATTGCCAGCATTGAAACCAATCTATTTTGGAAATAATAAAGTAAGATTTATATATTGATTTGAATATGATTCTAAAATTAATAGACTAAAATATACTTACAAAAGCTGGAATACCACCTAAACCTATTTCTACATCGCCACCAGCTTCAGAATGTGTAGTCCAAACAATTTTATCATAATTATATATCGCATATGTTAGTATTTCATCTGTGGCTATGACCATTTGGAAAGTATTAGTCTGCTCAAAAAAAAATATATTAATATAATACATATATAAAAATTTAAACTGAACAGCCTCTCATACCGTAGCACGGGATTTATCAATTCCACCCAAAAATGTCATATTTTTCCAAGTAACAATAATAACATGATTTGGTATAAAACTATTAGCACCAATAATACCTTCACGTATATCCCACATTACACGTTCCCGAACTTCAACTCCAAATCTATCGGCACGATTCTTTAAATTACTCTCCAATCTATAAATATTTTAATTAATTATTATTAACCACGAACACAACACACCCAGTAACAGGAAATTTAAATAATATTAAAAAAAAAATTATTATCATTATACCGGAAATAAACTCCATTTGAACGTTCATCATCAGACTCAGTTCCAATTGGTAATCCAATACGACATTTTGAAAAAAATATACCAATAAATGATGGATCATTTTCTTTAGGCCAATTTTTAATTGGAAAATGTAAAGGATATGTATAATGTTCTGGTGGATCAGAAAATTCTAAATAACCATTTATTGAAATCTATGTACATACATATATATGGAATAAAATTAATCATTAATTGTAAATTCAAAAATTATAATTAACAAAAAAAAAACACTTTTTACTTACTCTTGTATAATTAAATTGATTACCAAAAAATCGTATTGGAAAATTAAAATTCTTTTCAATTTGTGGTGTTTGTGTCCGAATATTTTTTTGTAAATCACCCGAACCACCAAATGTATCTTTATCAAAATACCAATAAAAGAATTGTTTACGAATTTCATTTAATCTTTGACCAGTTATTATATAATCATTATGATTAATAGATGATTCTAGTGGTGGTGCAATACGATTTTGTGGATCTAAAAATAGAAAAATGGAATAAATATATATTTATTATTAGTTAATTAATTATATTGATATTTTAAAATCTTATAAAATAAATATACCCCAATTATAATCATCTTTAATTAAATTTAAATCACTTGTTCTAATTGCAATAAATATTGTCGCTAATTTTAATAATTTTAATATCATTTTTCTTGAAAAATTTACTATTGACGATGTAGATGGGAGGATTGTCGTTTTATAAATAATTTTAAAAATTACTTTATTATGCACACAATGCACTTACTTGAAACAGTTTCGATTATTTATATAGTAAATAGTTGATAAGATGAGCTTTTATTACAGCATTATGGACTATATTAGATTGATAAAAATAAAAAATTTCCGATAATGCAAAAAAAAATTAATAATAATTGGTTAAGTATTTTAATCTACGAGTATATGTACTTACACTCAAAAAGCGAACTAATATTGTATGGAAAAAAAAATATAAATAATTAATTTATCAATCCTAATTTTTCATGTGTGAGGTTAAAGATCACCCTCGATCTGAAATACTAAGAAAAGTAGAGGAATATTCATTCCATGTTTGTTATGATAAAATCTCATCTAATGAAATATTTTATTAGAATTTACATCAAGTAGATCGGGAAATTTGAGAAGTCCTTCCTGGGGAAACGATCTTGAAGCAATAGGAAAAATTGCATTGCTTCCGTGGAAGGGATGCCATACATATATATATATATGCCTTCCAATTCAGGACACGAAGAAAACTACGAAGCCATTGCTTACTTTTGCGGAAAAATGGAAACAATGTGGGAAACGAGCGTTCATATGCCTTCATTGCTTCTGAGGAAGGCTTCCACCATGCATAGGGGAAGGCTTCCATTTCCCGTTGGTCAGTTTCAAATTAAGCGCTGCTGGATTAAGCCTTCAATTCGTCAGTTTTAATATAAATGATTTAGTTTTAAATTAAGTGTCTCTAATTTGTCTATTTCGCCTATTCTAATACTTCAAATTGTTATGAAGGATCATTTAATTTGTGAAATATATACACTCAAAAAAATAACCCCGTAAATAACTAACGGTGAATTTCCGTTGAAATTATATATGTCCGTAGCCGTAAAATGCAACGGATGTTCCGTTAATTTTTAGTAAATTTGTCATTAATACGGATATTTTACTTAGAATTCTAACATTATATTTGTACGGAAAACGGACAAAATTGTTAACTTGTGTCCGTTGAAATTATGAATTTATACTTACAGATTCTTAAGAAAGTTCCCGTAAACTTCACGGATATTTCCGTGGATTTTAAAAGGATCACATAAGTTTTTTTTTCTTCCTTGATATTTTACAAACATTTCGTGGTTTACTAAATTTTTCTACGGAAATTTTCGTAAAAAATTTATCAAAAACGAATGAATTGTTGTTTACAAAAATTTTCCTTAAATTATAATAGTGTTCCCGTAAACTTTATTAATATTATTACTATCAGTTTACTAATATTTTTCGTAATTCCTAAGAAAGTTTCCGTAGATTTTACGGATATTTCCGTGGATTTTAAAAGCAGTACTAAGATTTTACAGACATTTCG
The DNA here is from genome assembly GCA_949752835.1 of Empis stercorea. Classification (NCBI taxonomy): domain Eukaryota; kingdom Metazoa; phylum Arthropoda; class Insecta; order Diptera; family Empididae; genus Empis; species Empis stercorea. Next base: position 76,021,227 of record OX457085.1, on the reverse strand, counting down.
TAGGAAGTTTAATAAGGTTTATTAGTGGAATTTAAAACGTTGTAAAGTGAAGTAAGTATTATTGAAAATAAAAGTGAAAATAAAATAAAAAATGAAAATAAAATAAAAAATGAAAATAAAAGTGAAAAATAAAAAAAATAAAACAAATATTAAAGAAAATAAGAAAAGTAAAAATAGTAATTATATTAAAAAAAGTAGTGAGAACATTATTCGAAATAAAAAATAACACTTGCTGAGTTTGAAGAATTTATTGAAATTGTGGGAATAAAAAACTATTATACTGCTCAAAAATTGAAAGGTATTACGATTTGTTATTCCTTAAAAAAAGATTTTATTTGTCATTTAACTGTTTTGAAATTTAGAACAAAATTGGTCAGTGGAGAAGTTGAAACAAGCATCTGAAAGTGAAATACAACAACTTTTCGATAAAAATCAATTAAAGGATAAAATTACTTTTAATCATAAATTGAAAGTTCTAAAGAACGCTATATTTAACGTGACTGCAAAAAATTATTAAATTAATTTTTGTAAAATTTCAGGTGGTTTTAAATTCTGTTTGTTTTAAATTTTTTAGGAGCATATTTGATATTTGTGACAGCTGTAGCATCTTGTCCGTATTCTTCCTTCATCTAAATATTATACTTTACTTCAAGAGTATGTGGCACATGAAAATAGCTTAAGTTCAGGTAAATTTTGTTCTAATTAAGATAAGTTAAATGTAGCACACATTACTTATACAATAATCATACATTAGTTATAAAATATATACATATTTATGTAGTTATATTTGTTGTATAATAATATTTATAACTTCTCTTTATATCAATTGCAGATAACAAGAACGCATTTCTTCTTCACATTCTCCATATCATGCTAAAGCTGACACAAGTATATAAACTGGAAGGGCTTTCTAAAAATTTGACTGTTGGAGATTCCCAGAATTCTATTATCAAGGTTATTATCATGGTTGCAAATCAATTTCCAGAAAAATTGAAGACAATATATGGGAATAATATTCAACCATTTATAATTTGTCAAGGTGAATCTATCAGAAATTTTGAACAAACATTTGATTACTTTGATAACATAAAATACAAGTGCGACAATTTCTTAATAACTCTTGATAAATGCTTTGAAATAATAAATTTATTCAACCTAAACTATTTCTACAATCAAAAAATGTATGGTTGTTTATACAAACTTCTTTTTATAATATAATTTTTAAAAACAATTTAAATTCAGCTATAACTTCAATCATTAAACAACTAAATTCGCAAATGTAATTAATATAATGTTTAAATAAAACATGATTTAGCTTGTTCTGTAATAATTTTTTTTATTGTTTTTCTGTTGTGTCCTTTTTATTTTTAATTATTTTTCAGGTGTCCTTTTCTAAATAATATTTTAACCCTTCAGAATCTAGCAAAATTATATTAAGTGCAATTTTAAATTATAATTTTTAATATTTTTTAATATTAAAAACTATTCTGAAATTACATTTAATACAATTTTTTTATTTATCCAGATTATATAGTTACCAAATTATTTATTAAATAATTACAACAAAAAACGTTAAATTTTATCAAATATTTCAGTAGCTTTTACGGATGAATCCGTATAAATATTTAGGATTATAATTGTTGTCCCAAGAACTTCTTGTTGAAAATTTAGTAAAATAAGCTAACAAAGTTACCGTGATACTCAGCACTACTTTGTTAGGTTTACCAACTTATTTTTACCAACAATCTCAACAAATTGTTACGTTAGATTCGACAACAGTTTCACTTAAAAAAATTTAAGAATTTCATTTGTAAAGTTAACAAATATTTGTTACGATTTACGAGTACCCAATTTCTCCTGAGTCAACAATTTTTTGTTGTTGAATTTAACAACCATATCATTTGGATCGGATTCAACGGACTTATCAGTTGCTTTAGCGGTTAAAATTCGTTGAATTTACGGAACTATTTCTTTTAGTGTACATATTAGAATAGAGAAAGTTTTGATATGTCACTAAACCAAACAAATGGTTAAGTGATCCTATGGTAATATTGTAAAATTAATAATTTTAAAAAATCATTCAATCGTTTCAGATTAATAATCAGCCAATAATGAAATATTTTTGTATTATGTTTATTTCTTGAAGTGATTGCGTATATTTCGGTAATCGTTCAATACTAAGCTTTTATGAATAATTTTTGATATTTTATGTACATTTTAATAAATAACTAAGATGATATCTTCCTTTGTATATGATTTTAAATGATAAAATTTTACTATTTTGTACTGGTAGACAAATGCACACTTGCTTACTTCATAAACACTTTTATATGTAGTTATTGTTTAATACTGTAATACAAACATTTAATTGCAATAAATAAATAAATATTGCTTATTTATTTACTTTTGGTTTAATGCCACTTAATAATCAGTTGACTGATAAATTCGATAAATGAATAAATCTGATCGATAAAAAAACAAACAAAATATTATATTATTACCTTCGCCTTAAACATATGTTGTTATTCCACTTTTTGTAGTTCCGGCTTGTTTTGCTTTATAAAATATTTGTAATAAAAAGTTTAATATTATTTGCTGTTGAACAAAAATATTCCAACTTACTGAATTATGATCATCAATCATTTAATTCTAATCAAAAGTTATAACTAAATTTTGTGAAGTCCTTGCCCCAAATATTTAACAATGAAGCATTAAATTAATTAGTAGGTACAGAGAACGATATTAAGTATAGATTGGTGAAATGCCAAAGATCATACAATAATCAAGCATGGAATAGTGTATTGTATACAGAGGACAAAAAAATTACTTATTTACATTTACTTATTTAAATCTATATAATCGAAATTGATCACGATGATTATTTTGGGTGCCTAAAAGTATGCTAAAATATCTTACTTTTTATTATAGATATTTGACGATCATAAAAATATATTTGGATCCCTGTCCCAGCGAAAATCTTCATCTTAACTTTGGCTTGGCTCATGACACTCTGAAATTATTATGGAATTAAATCTAAATACCTTCACATTAGTGAGAACTATCAAAAAGTTTTCAGAAATTCTGAAATTATTTTTTCTATGAAATATTAAATTAATTTCTTCAATTAATTTTCATTATATGGTTCTAAATATATAGGTATATATAAATTAATTTTTTGAATAAAATATATTTTAGTTTTCCTCCCACTTTATGACTACATGAAGCGATGAAGCTTATTTTATTATTATTACAAATTTGAAATTTGTTAAATATTTTAATGATTATTTTAAACAGTATACTAGTTGCCAATTTGAACAAGATATTTTAGGAAAATTTGAAATTTATAGAAATAAAAATAAGTATATAGAAATTTTGCAAACATTTGGAAATTCAAATGTCGTGATACTAGCCTGCAATATACTGAAAAATATATACTAAGTAATTCAAGGATAGTCATTATAGAATGTCTTTATGTCTAAACAACAAAACCAATTCAAATAATTTTTTAATAAATTTCATCATAGAATTAATGATCTATCTAGGTAAAAAATTCAAAAAAAATCAAAACTGAGGTAAAAAATTCAATAATACTTTTACAAATTATACTTTTTAGGAGTATTTAAATGACTGCAAAAATTATTAATGGTGATCAGAAGAATATTTGAAACTAATTATTTATTTATAAATTAATTTTGAATTTTGAAAACCAATAAATAATTAAACTAATTGAATTAGTTTGTTAAAGTTTGAAATATTTTCTAAAAATTAAATTAAAGAACTAAATCTATGCGCAAAAACTAGTCCCATCTCCTCAATACTTATAATTATGCTGGAATTTGAAATTCGACACTTTCAAAATTAATACACGTTGCATGAAATTCAATATTTTGAAATATAAAATGGCTATGAAATTGGCCAGATTAACAGAAGAAGTTTGGACCTTATGCAATTGATTGTAATAAATGATATTTTTAAGGAATTTGAATATAAATTTTCAATTACAGAATATTTTATAATTATTAAATTTTGTATTTGTCTTATCGTTCTATTAAAATTAAATACAATTTTACATATTTCTGTTTTATAATTTTGATACTCTTGGCAATAAATCCATCTAAAAAATAACTTCAGACATAAACGCGGGACTGTTGCGCTCCTTTTTTTAAAAGTTCATAGTTAGTTTTTTTATATATGTATTATAAAGAGGGTGAATTCTCAACGTTCTAGTGGTTGATCATTTTTTTAAATATATAAAATATAACAATAAAAGTCAGCTCAAAAAATTAACAAATGACAAGACAATGTTGAGCCCTCATTTTTATATTATATACATATGTAAAAAAAATTGCAACTGACTTTCTCCTCTATAGCAAGTTATGCGCAAAAGAGGATTTATAAAATAACAATTTAATTTTTTTAAAAAATAATATCCTGAGGGTCTTTTGACTTGATATGAAGGTACCAGTGCCCACACTCCATTGACGATAACGATGAGGACGATTTTTTTACTTTGAATTTAAATTTTTGTATATAAGATAATGTAAGGGATGCCCGGCTGTTGTTATCTAATAAAAATTACCTTTTTTTATTGACTTTTCAAGTTTTTTTAAATATATTGTGATTCAAATTGCAAGATCCTTCAGTTTTTTTATGTATATATGGGGGTAAAAAAAGAAAATTTAACTGGCAGGTTTGTAAATGTAATAGGGCGAACCTGATATTAGTTTATAAAGTTTGTATTTATGAAGGTGAAATTTTGAGAGATAATCAAAGTTTCCAAACAGATAGATAATGGATTTCTTTTACTGGATCATTTAGTATCTTGACTCAAACTTCTTATTGAGAAAATTGCAAAATTTTACAATTTAATTTTTTTCGAAATTATTATAAACAGAATTGAGTCTCATTGTTTTATGTTTTATTAAAGCTTTACAAAAAAAGAGCAGCACTATAGCCAATCCATCTAAAGTATGATTAAACAATGATTAAAGTTAACTATAGGATAGTGTTACCATTTAAATTCACTGATGCATTTTAAAGTCCCTCGAAAGATTTGTTAATTTCAGCTCCTTCAAAAATTGTAAAATTCTTCATTAGGAAGAGAAAAGTGCAAATTAAAAACAATTTAGTCCTCGCGCAAATGCAAAACAGTCATTTTAAAGATCTTATACTATACATAGTTTGTAGTACATGGTTCAAATATGTTGAATAAACATTAGATGCGGTCATGTTTATTCAAGCATATTTCAATGCAGCATTTTTTTTGTTGTTAGGATCTTAGAAAAGGATATACTGCATCTAATCAGTAGCTTCTCACGACTAATTCAACATTCTTTCTTTTCTTCGTTTCCATACTCCTATAATTTTGTATATTATGTAGAAGTAGAGGAGGTGGAAGGAAGAAAATGAAGATCATTGAGGATACTTGTAAACGTGAATAATCTTAGATAGATCCAAAGATTATAAATAATATTATCCGCGACAAAAATATCCTTTTAAAAATTGGAAACTAAAATAATGTCAAAGTATAAAAATAAAAACACCAGAAAAAATAACAAAATCCGAAGAATTCACCCAATGTTCCATTAGAATGAATATACGCGTGCCGGCTGTCGATTTTTCGATTAACTGCATATATAAAAAAAAAATTATATATGAAAAACTGTAAAAAACGAATCCTTATATTTAAAAATTTTAAAATCGTCCTTTTTTTTTTTTTAAAAAAAAAGGAATAATATAAATTGAAAAAACCGCAATTCTTGATAGTAAAATATAGTGACAGACGGTACAATATATACAGTAAATATAATTTATTTTTGATCAACAACCTGTGTACATCGTAAACAAATGATATTTTTAGGTGAACTTTTTCGTCCTTATAAATTTTTTTTTAAATTATAAGCAAAACACTCATTTTATTTGTGTAAAATAATCAGCAAAAAAAATATATGAAGTTATATAATCCATATATAATTTTAATTTGATCCTTGAGGATACGAAAAATTAACGGTATATTATTTACACTTAAATTTATGTATTTGGCAGTTTTTTAAAATTAAGTACAATGCGAACTGTTTGTGAGTATTTTTTATAATATGAAAAATTAATTGAAAAGTGCTTCAAAGTGAGAAACATTTTGGCCTTTCCTTCTTCAGATAGAGAAAATGTGCAAAAATTGTTAATTTGTTTTTACCAATTTCTTTTCAGCTACACATTCTTACACCCTCTACGGTGTAGAAAAAAATTGCGTTTTTTTACTATACCTTCTACTCTACACCTTTCTAGACCTAATACATAGGCGCCTAGAAAAAGTGTGCATACTTTCTACAGTTTCCTACACGCTCAAATTTGAAGGTATAGAAAGTGGAGATATAATTATATATTTTGTTAACTTTTAAGGTGGAAATATATATTATTCGTGAATTAAATAGTATCAAAATTTAAAATTATATAATAAATTTTGTCAGGTTGTGATAAAAGTATGTTTTACACTTTTGGACCTTAAACTTTTGGAACTTTTCACCTTGGTAGGGTGTAAATAGATTGTACTGAAAAGAAATTTCTATAGTGATTTATCTGAAGCAACTGATATGATACTCTATTTATTTTTGTAGATGAACTGTAATAAATATTCCATTCACTATCACTATTATAGGTATATATGTAGATATTCATTCTGAAATCGAAGATCAAACTCAATGTTGCAGTTTGCAGTAGATCTCAATTTTTGATTTTAGTATGTTACGAAGCAGTCTACATGATAATGAACTATATGATTATCATTCAGTTCAGATGAAATCTACCATTTATTTTTTTTAAAATTTAGTCCTAATTTAGAAATCTTAATTTAATTTAAAATTTAATGTGTTCTATGGATTCTGAGATTTTTAAAATTGTTTTACAGATTTTTATAATATGTATCTAAGGGTTAACTTGTTTTGGTGAAGATATTTGGAAAACTTATAATGTATATATATATATGACAAAAAAGGACAAAAATATTGAGGTTCTATAGATTGATTATACATACAGTAAATAAAATTGATAATTCGTGACAAATACATACATATATCATAAATGTAATTAGATTTAAATTTCAGGGCAAGAAATATATAATTCTCCGATGATGTGGGCTCAGCTTTATTTCGTATACGTTCCCCCTACATTTGACTATTTGGAATAAAAAAAATATTAATTAGAACATGGTAATTAGTAGTAAGTCAACTGTTTGTCAGTAATTGGGATCGAAATCTATCATATTAATGGTCTTAAAATTTCATTAGGGAGTCAATTCTAAGACCCCACGCATCAGACCATCTAAGTTACAGAAATATGCTCTGTTTTGATTATGGTGCAAAATCTTTATACATATATAAAATTAAAACATTCCATATATTTGGAACGATATGCCCGAAGTAAGCTCTACGAAGTAAGCCTATATTATAGCCATCGCTATAGTGAATATTTCTTCCATTACAATGTCTGGCAAATTTAAATACGAGTATGCAGTTCCAAAGACAGGAAATTTACTATTACAATCATAAATCTAAAATAAAATAATACCAACATAATTTATGGACCATACTGTATCCTTTCCCAACTGATCAAAATTCAAATCATTATAAATATTTATCCCATTTCCTTATAATTATATTTCAGGATATACAAACAACAAAAAAAAGGAACTGATAAAGAAATCTTTCTATCATATTTTTTTTTAAATTAAAAACAAAATAACCAAAAACAAAAAAGAAGGAAAGAAATATAATTTTAGCATAACATATGTTTGATGCTTATTCATCCATCTATCCGTCCGGTATTACTGGATCGGTCAGTTTTCAAATCTATCAAAAAATAACAAAATTTTACTTAAAAATTAATGGAAACTTTGGTTTTATTATAAAATGATCGCGTGCCCTTGCGTGTTCTAAGTTAATCAGAATTTATCATTATAACCTTTAACTAGGATATACTAGAACTAACTCAAAAATTTATGAAATTTCAATGATTAAGCATAATGAAAAAAAAGGAAACTGTGAATTTTTTGGGCCTAAAATTTATAAATTGATCATTGCGCGCGCGCACAAGCACACAAAAGAAAAATGATTTTTTTTTAACCTAAATAATATTTTAAATACACTTTTTTTGTGGTGCATTTCATAACAAATCCATTTTAAAATTTATATAACATACAAAATAATTTGTTTTATATATAGGTGTTGAAAATTGAATTAATACACCAAATACAATATTTTCTTTCCCCCTTAATTATTGGGTTAAAAATTCAATTTAATAATTCTTTGTTTTGGTAATCAATTTTGAAGCTGGGGAATGATTTTATTTTTATTGATGGCAGATGTTTTTCAATGTTTTTTTTTTTGGTTTTTCTTATAATCGTTATAAATTTTGTTTTTGTACATACTCGTAAGATGGATTAAATAGTTACCCTGTTACCCACATTATTTAAATCCGTTATTTTATAGTTCTACTTTCCCGCCGATTTTATTAGCTACATCACCAGAGTAACCTATGTTATAATGTACAATCAAAATACGCGCGCGTCGTACGCATCACCTTTAAAAGAAAGTTAAGTTTGAAATTTACGACAGATTCAACAAATCTAATCTTAATCATATTGTTTTTTAGTTGAGCCTTTTTAATGTATCAGACAAAAAACATAAAACTCATTATTTTCAGGGGAGATACAAAAACCACGGAAATGAAGAAATATTTAAAATGATTTTGTATTTGTAGTAATATTATTTGGAGTCAGACAAAAAACAAATTCAAAGTTTATGTCATGGTGTGGTGGTAAATTAAACTTCAGTGATTATAAATGTATATGCAAGGTGTTCACATTTATGGCACGAGGATATTCTCAGCACGTGTTCTAATGGTAAATTGGGGGACAAAAATTTACACATATTATAATGATAAATAATTTTTGTATTGGGAGTGATTAGATAAAGATAAAATAGAAGTATATTAAAAAAAATGATTTAAGTAGAAGTTTTTTTATAAAAATATCGTCATAAAAATAATTATGTACCATTGCATCACTTTTTAGGAAGAATGGTTTTTCAATTTCACTATCTATTAGGACATGATGGTAACTTAAAAGATTTATAGCAAATACCTAATCTCATTTATTGTGATAAGTCAAATGACTTAGTGGGTAGGGTACTTAGTGTATATTCTCTCAAGTGGTATAACATTTTCAATGCAATTGCTTGTCAAACATCTGGTAAGTATTTTAAATATGAGCTGAAACGGTACTGATCTGAAGGAGATTTTTATTTCTGGTATTATTTTATATTTTTTTTTTCAGTGTTGATCCAAATATTATTGCGATTATTATTCGAAGGTTTACTATATGTTTAAATGCCACATATGGGATGGACCCTCTTTGCTGAATAATGTATGAGTGGACTTTTTCTTCCAGTCGGTATATAGAGAGATATTTGTCTCATTGTCTGATTTCCATAGTAAATTCATTTCATTACTATATCAAATCATATTTAAGGTCGAAGAATTTTTTTAAGGTCGAAGAAAGTATTTAGCTATATAGTTAAAGAAATGCGAGTACTTTAAGATGTACTATATTGAGTGATAGTATAGTAGGGTCATACATAGAGGTAGATCACCGATAATAAGATTTCACAACTAAATATTAAATATTTGTTTTAATCGTAAATTAAACTTTATATTTCATACTTTTAATTGTAAATTAAACTTTAAATTTCATAATTCTTATACATACTTAAGAATTGAAGATAATATAATTTCATTTTTTCAATATTGCAAAACTTTCTTCTTCCGTGAATTTTGATAGTTTTCTTCGTGTACATTTTCTTTATATCCCAAAAAAAAATCTGATTTGTTCCTTTCTATATACTTTTCAAATTCTTCTGGATTCCTTTATCGTTTTGTTTCTTATATAAATATTTCCTTTACAGCTCTAATATAAATTTATTATGCGAACATTATAAATTTCTTATCCTCTCCTGATCTTTCGATATTATACGAGTAATATATTTCAATAAATAATGAAAATACATCTTTGACTCCAATGGCACGGACCAAAAAAACCATTCAATAATAATAAATTTTTTTTTTGTAGTATTTTTGTTGTTGATTCGATTGCTCTTTTTAAATGGTTTATAACCGTATGTCGTTAAGACAGGTGCATATATACTACCAATTTCTTATAAACAGTTTTTTTTTGTTGTGTGATGTGTACCTGCACCAACTTTGCGTTTCTTCATTCAAAATGATAAAAAACAATTTTTTTGTTTTTTTTTTGTGTTATTAATATATAAAACAAATTTTTTTTTTCATTTAAAAAAGAAAATCTTTTTTTTAATGTTATTTTATTTTTTGGGAAACACTAAAAATTTTTTAATGTTTTTCTGTCTGTTCGTCTGTCTGCTAATTTGTCCCTGCAATGATGGAATTTCTATATTGTTCTGAAAAGCATCCGTTGGATAGCTAAAAACATAAAATTAGATAAATATAATCAGAATTTGTAATTAATCCACTAGGTGGCGTTATTACACCAAGAGTATAAATATTTAATACATATTAATCAAAAATGTTAAATTATCACGTTGAAAAGGTAAAAATGAGTAAAATAGAATTCCACTCCAGTCTCTGTAATTCAAATTTTTGTCAACTCTAGATGGCACTGCATCGTAGTTTTCATTTGATATTGAATTTTAAAATATAAAGCTTAGTATGGTGGTCGCGTGAAATGAAATTTTAACGCGAGCTCCAAAGCTCTCCAAACTCTTCGGTGAAAACAGCCGTGAAAAAGTTGTGGAAAATATTTTGTAGATAAAACTAGACAAGTTAATTTCACATTTTAATATGTTGACATTTAAACATAATTTAGAATTTTATACTGACCTCTCAACATCTCAGCTATTCTAATTTCTAATCGAAATAAAAAAAAAAAATTAAGTGTCAAAATTTCATTTTGAAATAATTTTCTGAACCATATTTCAGGTGAAAAATAATCGGGAGACTTTTGCGCGCCATCTGTTTACTGTTTATAACGAAATCAAGAGCGAAATTTTTCATTTCTGATTTCACGAGTTTAAATTTGTATGAAAATTTCATTTCACTCGACCAGCATACTAAGCTTAAGTGAATATATAGCAAATATTCAGCTAAATTGATTTTTATCACCTAGTTGATGACTTTGTTATCAACAGAAGTTAATATTGTCACTATAAAATCGTCAAGTGACTGATATATAACTAAAAAAAAAAACCCTCTCATAAATATGAAACTATTGTTCAGAATTTACACATTTCGGGAACATTTTTCGGTGAAAGAAAACCTGTAATAAATATTTCAATAAGGAAAAAGTTATAAAAATCCATAAGGATTAAATTAAACAGCAGCTTGACTCTTTCCAAACAAAAAATATATACATTTTTTTTTACATAAATATTATTACTGTTAAATTTAATTTTTCTCTTCAAAGTTCAATTTTAGTTTATCATTTATCCACATCAATGCAACTGTTTTTTTCTTTTTACCAAAATAAGGAAAGAAATTCCAATATCCTTTTTTTAATTAAAATTAAACGACCCTTTACTCAATCTATGTCTGTGTTTATAATACATATTTACAACAAGAAAAATGTTATATATATTATCTTTAATCCAGTTAGGTTTATTATTGGGTTATTATCGCATTGATCAGTTCCGTTTATCCGATTATCATCACTATTGATCGATTGGCCTGATGTGCGAAAGTCCTGAAATAATTTTTCTTGTTTATATTATCTGTTGTTGTTGTTGTTGTTTGTCTCTCGTTTGTTTCAAATTGAGACCTTGTTACACATATGTTAAACTCTACAAGACCTTTTAAAAATATTTAAAAATGATTTTAAGAAAAAATTAAATGCGGTTTTTTAGGTATACGGATATGTACATACAGGAAAGATAATTTTTTTTAAACAGAGAAGATAATTTTGATAGTTTAAAATTGTTTTTTTTTAGGGTTAATAGGACAAAAGGGATGGCAAATTATATTAATGAGTAAAAAGGAATAGCTTCATCACTTTTCCAGAGTTAATTACATTTCCCTGAGTTTTCTATGAGATGAATTTTATATGATTAATTTTAATTTTTGCAATGTATTTTTCTTATAGTGGTAACTGTATACATATTATCCTGGACTTTGTGGGGCCTCATAGCAAAATACTGACTATTTTAGATATACTTTTAAACCCAATTAAAATGAAAATGAAAATTAAAGTTACATAACATAATGACAGACGTGACTTTTATAATTTCTTATTAATAAATTTTAATTAAATCGCTACACAATTCATATGAAATAATTTTGTAGACTTTATTCTTCGTAATCAGAGTACAAAATATGACACTGTTTTATTATTGAAATTGATGGATTTTGTTTATAATGTCACTATAACTATATAGTATATTATATATAGTGTCAATTTCAAATTAGTATGAAATTAGTATTACATATTTATTATAAAATCATAATCATTTTCAATTGAATTGGTTATTGTGAAAAGGTTTTAAATATTAAATTTGATAAACGAATTTATTAATGAAAAATTAATTTTTCGATTATTTTTAAAAATTGTCTGTTCAATTTTATTAATAATTATTTTAATTGTATTATCAAGTTATTAATATTTAACATGGAATTTTGGATATTGGAGAAAATTGAATTTCAAAGAAGTAAAATCGAAAATATTGAAGTAAATTATGAAAAACAAATTCTAATAAAATTCTTATAATTTTAGACCATTTAAAAATGATGAGTCTTTTTTGGTGTTTTTATGGTAAGAGAACCACCACAATCATTGATATTGCAATCGCAGAATTGTCACATAAAGTGTTTGTAACAAACTTTTAGTTATTGACAATAATGGACTTGAATCCTGACGTGATCCTGAACAAGAAATATGAAGAAAAAAATCATTTAAATTTTAACATCATATCCATTTAGAATACCTATTGTACATCCCATACTATAGTATAGTTCATACGTTCACCGATTCATTGTATGATGTTTAAGTACATTTTTTTATATATAATTGAGTTTGCAAATTTATAATTGAGTTTGCAAATTTCCGTTTTTTAGGAATTCTGTAAGAATTATAATCTTTGCTTTTTGTATTAACTTTAATCCTTTCCATAAAATTTCTCCGACATTTTGAATAATTCGTTTTCTAGCTGTTATACTGTGCTAAGGAAATTCTATTTAAATTATAAATTCTTACTAAATAATTTTTAATATGACGGAACACTAATATCACAAGTTGTCCTAACTGATATATCTGAAATCGCGGTGAAGGGTCCTATCTGAAATCCGACCGATGTTAAGGCCATTTTACTTTTTATAAATTCATATCGATCATAATAATATTGTCTATACATCAATTATAATGTAACATTTTATTATCAATCAATTTTTTCTTTATAAATATTACTATACCGTGTATAGCTAAATTGCCTCAATATTTTTAAACGTCCAGAATTTCTTAATATCCTAAAAAAGAAAACATTTAAAAAAAATCGTATGAACTTTGAGAGGACAATGCACCTTACTCGTCTAGATAGAATAACATTTTGGCTTATTAATTTTTTCTGTATAGTTTCTTTCTTCTTTGAAAAATGATCAGATATACAAAAATGGTTTTTTTTTGTTGTTAGAAATATATTTCTCCTTATGGTCCTTTTCCGAAAAGAAAAAAATTCGAAACACACATCCATACATACATACATAATATTATCTTCCTTTTTTTTTATTTCTTCGTCATAGTCTAGATCACATATTGATAGGTTCAAAGGACTTTTCTGATTTAATCTTTTATATAGCGTATACACGTACACGATCATTGGAACTGAAATGGTGAAAAAAATATTATAGTTTTTTTTTTTTTTGGTTTTGTTTTGATAATTTAGTATATATAGAAGAAGATCCTGAATTTTTAATGCTGAAATGAATTTTTTTCTTCTGCTAGCGGCAATAGCTGATAAAAATTATATATAAAGTGGACGGCACTAAATTAGGTTTTTTAGAGGTTTTTAATATAAAAATTTTAGTTTCGTAGGTTTATTGTACCTACTCGTAGGTGTATTAAATATGTAGTAAAAAAAAATATTGTAAATGGTGTATATAATATTATTTTTAGTCTTTTAGGAAATAAAATTTTAATAGGGGATGATAGTATAAGTGAACATCTGTCTCTCCTCTATATACTATACTCTCGTGTTCGTATTTGATATTATAAAATAAAAATTAAGATTAGTTTTTTTATGTATATACAAAAAAAGGATAAAATTTATGTTTCTAATTAAATTTTATATTAAAATTTTAAATAATTTTTTTTTTTTGATAATTCACTTAAAGAAATGCATTTAATTTGAATAGAAAAGTTTTATAGAAACTTTCGAGTTTTCCCAGACTATGTATGAAATTGCAATGAACGACTTTTCCTTGTATATACACAGACTTAGCTATACTGCAGAATAATTCACTGATATACTTTTTGGAGTAGAAATTAATTATAATACCTATTTAACAATATTAATTATTATTGCCTTACAAAGGAGTAATTGATCTTCAAGAGTATAATTTAGAGGTCCAATTAAGAGGAATTATTAAGGTGATAATTAGTTCTTTGCAAATATTTGGAAAAATATATAATTATAGTCCTAATTCCTAATGATTCCTGTTAAAATATTAATGACAATTCCTCTAAGCACGTACCTCGCCGGATGCATTACATACATATATGTATATTCTTATTTTATGAATTTCATTAAGCTGAAAAAAATCTAAATAATACTTTCAACAAAATCGCCAAAAAATCATTTGAATCTCAAACCTAATATAGTACAACTATATCAAACATGTTTGATTTATATTTGTATACATAATATAAAAATATTTAATCAACATTTCTTACCAACAATAATTGTTGAAAAATAAACCCTTTATAAATCCGAAAATCCAACAAATATGATTTTCACAATCAATCTACTACGCTGCAACTATATTATAATAAAGTGTAATATGGCTCGTGCCACTAAACACGTGTTTAACACAAGTTCGATTGGTGATCAAGCATGCATGAAGGCAATAATCAGCAAACATTTTTCAATACAGTTGTAAAAATTTGTATTATTGCAATCAAAATAAGACCATTTACGGTTGACTCCGCCTGATTGTAAAATATCTACAGGTAAATATGATTGTTTTTTTTTTGTTGCTTTTCTCTATACTATATTACACAGGTAAGTAACAAATTTCACCACACACAAATATTAACAAAACACTATATGTAAAATTTAAAGCTTTTTTGATTTCCCGCGATTTTTGTATATAGGGAGGAGCAAAATAGAAGATTTAAATTATATTTTTATTATGAAAAAAATAAAACCATTTACTACTATTTTCTGTCCAGTAGGTTTCTTTTATAGAGGGTGAACTAAAGGGTAATATCATTTATTTTGAAGATGGACAAAGAACATACGGTAAGACCGTTAAAAATATATTATTATACAAAAAAAAATATATTTTCCCCATGAAACGAACCAAAACGAATTGCAGCCGCTTCTGATTGCATATCTCTACAAAAAATAATAATAATAATAATATATAAAATTATGCATAATTGAATCCTTTTGTTAGGTTGAGCTATAGTTAAGGAAGGAGGGGACACTACTCTATAGCTAAATAATTGTTCTAAATTATGGCACGTGCATACCAGGAGATTATAAGTATACGCTGTTTTACCTATTATATAAAAAAAAAGCAAAAAATTGTGATACTGATAACGAAATAATGAGGGAATGATGACTTTTATTTAATATACATTTTTCCCGCCAAAAATTTTAAGATTAATTATTTTTTTTTATTTAAATTTATTTTTTTTTAACCGATTATTTTATTTCATTAATTTCAGAAGGGAATCAAAATTTTAAATAAATGAATAAATAATATTAAATAAATTGTATTTCAAAAATCATAATTTAATTTGTAGGTTAGACGTTAGAGTATTATTATGTCTATGGGCTGCGGATCAAATTAATTTATTTCAAATATTAATTATAATATGATTAAAATAGTCGAAATCTCTGCGGTAGAAAAACGATGGTGGACCGACATTGATATAATATAGTATTCTGCAATCATAGTAAGTAAATCAGATATGGTGTCCTTATAAATTTGCATCTAAAGTTTTTGCGAATTTTTAAAATTACAATTTTCTTTTCAAGTTTCAACAATTTATAATTTTAAATTGATTTCAAAATTTATATAATATTTTCGATATATTGATACACTCTTGAATCTTTGAATGAGAATTTGAATAATTTAAATTATAAGATTATTATAAGTTCGATTATCCATCCAATCTTCAAGTTCCAATTTCATCATGAATAGTTAAAAATATTTGTAAATAATCTTTGTAATTATAGACAATAAAAAGAATAATTAATTTTTCATAGTCTCTCATATTAGAAGGAATAATCAATATAGATTGCATATCATTTATTAATTTTCGTATATTTCAAATTCCGTTTGATGAACTGATAAAACGAAATTACAAAATTAGCAATTCAAGTATATACCAGTAAGACGACTTATTTTTTAGAACTTTTAAATTTTAGGTAAATGCTTATTAGTCCATCGTACAGTTATTCAATTAAATATGATTTCCTTGAGTCTGATCTAGTCTTAAAAAAAAAAACTAAATAAATAGATTCTGTGGAAAACCAAGAGGACACTCAAACCTCATTATTCGAAAATGGATAGAAAAAGAGCACAAGATCTACTGGAACCAAATTCCAGGCTTGAACATATCCAAAAAATTAATCCATCCACACAAATTAAAAGTGGAGGACATACTTAAACTCAGCAAAAAAGACATCAATACCTTTACAGGTCTCATTACAGGCCACAGTCCTGCTAAGTACCACCTGAAAAAGATGTCCTTAGCTGAATCAGACACTTGCCGTCTCTGTCTAAACGAATTAGAAACAACAGAACATATACTCTGCCACTGCGAAGCAGTAGCAAGGAAAAGATTAAATCTTCTCGGAAAAGGCTTCCCTTCAAATGAAGAAATGGCATCAATGGCCCCCTCAATCATTCTTAGATTTTTCAAATCGTTAAATATGTGGTAGGGAAAAGGGGCAGTAAACGCACAATAGATCGAAGAGGTCGCAGTGCTCTCTCGCGGTCCCCAATCTAAAAAAAATAAATAAATAAATAAATAGATTACTAAAAAAGTATTTAATATTATTTGCAGTGATTGCTACAACATTTCTATTAAAAATTCGAATAAAAAGTTATATAATTTTAGTTCAGAGCTAATATATACGAATTGAAGACATTTTTGAAGTATTAACAATAATAAATTATTAAGAATTTTGATTAGCTGAAGGATTTTGACGGTATACCAAATTATTAGATATTTAAGGATGTTAATATTCACTAAATAAAATAAATAAAATCTCTGTATAATCTGTAAACTATATTTAACAGATTAATTTAAATTTAAATTTCTTAAAAAAAATTAAATAATTGGTAAATCATAAATAGTTTGCGTCATAAATTTAAATTTAATTGAAAGTTTGTGTATAAAAATAATGGAAAAAATTATAATTTGAAATTTTTTTTTAGTTTGTAATCTAATTTATTTTGCTAACAACTAGAATTTCAAACAAATTCATCTTTGAAAATAGAAACCATCATTATTTAAATATATAACTACTGGTATAGTCGCTAACAATTTCCCATATATATAAAATTCATTATAGGTGCAATTAACTATTAGGTACATTTTCGCAGAAAAAACGATGAGGTGAATTTATTCTACTATAAACAGTAAAAAAGGAACTATTCAATTTTCCTTCACAAATTAACAAAACAATTTAATAAATCTAAAAAAAAAAAATTCATATTAAAATAAATTCACCACACCATCTCTCCCCCACACAATTGAAACGATAATAAAGAAAAAAAAAGTGGTGAATTGATAAACAAGTTTTGTATTGGTCAATTTTTTTTGTTATTGAAAATTTTCAATTTATATTTTATGCGCTAGTATTTAAAACTAATACTAATTCACTGTAAATGATTTTCTGTTTTCCTCTTTTACCAATCAACTAAAATAAAAAAACAAATAATTTTTTTTTTTTTTTGATTTTATTTTACCTGGTGGTAAGTTTTTATATTTTTGTACCTGGGATTTTGTTAAACATTTTATTTTTTAGAATGGAGTTTTAATCTTATTGAATAAATTCAGTCAGGTGCTAGGCACCGTACCAATCGGTTCGTTTGCGCATTTTCGATCATTCTTTTTAAGTTTTTGAATTTCTGTTGGAAATATTTTCAGTTAGAAGTTAATTTTTTTTTCACATTTTTTTATTTAAAAGGATATTAATTAAATAAGTTTTTACTATTCAGTAAGAAATTGAAAAGGATATTTGAAGGAAAAGATTTTTTGTTTCTTGGAAAATTATGGTTAGGATTACAAAGTGAATAAATAAATTGGATTTTTTTTTCTAATCTTAAGTTTTGTTAAAAGGATATTTAAGGAGTAATTGAGTAAATCTATATAAAATTAATGATTAATATATAAGTGTGCCTTACAAATTAAGGATTAATTTGATAAAATAGTGATTAAAAAATATTTTGAATAACGTTTAATTATAATTGTGCCTTAATTTAAGTGGATTTTACTTTTTTAAAAAAAGGATATTTATTGCTACTATACAATAATTTATGACTATTATAAAAAAAAAAATACTTGTACAAGGATATAGTTTATTTATAATTGGATTATTTTTAATTTTAATTATTGGAAATTATTTTTCATATATTAAAGTTTTAGGTAAGTTTGGAAATTTTTTTATTAAATAATTTGCGGATTAGATTCTGAGAAATTAGTATAATCAGTTTTGGTCCTTTTAAATAAAAAATAACCTTAAAATATTTTTTATTTATTTATAATATTTGAATCCTTTTTAGACTATTGAAATTTTAATTGACTGGTTGAATAATCATTTGCCAATTTTAACTTTTCAAATTTTTGCCCAAACTTGTTGGAAGTTAAGTTGAGTTTGGCTGCTAATTTGAATTATTTTTAAATTTGTTTCCTATATGCTGTTTTTTCATGACTTGATGGCTTATTCTAGATTTTTAAATTAACTATTCTAACCGTTTTACGAAAACTTATTGAAATCATTGAAAGATTTAAATCCAATTAAGTTTAAATTATAAAATTATGAATTTATTTAATTCTTAAAAAGTTTAAATTTTAATATTCTTCAAAAAATTACAACTATATTCAAATATTCCACTTCTGTAGACTACTTTAAAATATCGTCCAATTTTCAGTAAAATAATTTTTATTCTTAGGGAAAAGTCAAATTTTTAATTTCTAGAAATTCTACATTGAAAAAATATAAATTCGTAATTTTAGGTTTATCTCCATTTTTATCGAGTGAAATATTTCTTTAATTGATAGCACACTTCCTAAGGTAATTAAACATATCACTTAATAAAATTACTTTGTTCTTCAAAATTTGTTAACAACTAAAAATGTTGTTTATTATTATTTTTTAGACATGTCGATGTCCACCCTCATTTAAAACAACCCCAATTTAATATTATCTTATGTAAATATATTATTATAATTGTAAAATTATTAGGGTGGACAGAAAATGTCATAACTTTTTATCCAAAATAAAAAATTTAATTATTGAAAGGAATATTTTACGAGTTGAAATTTGATTTATATGTTTTTCAATTAAAATTGAAAATTTTTGGGAAAATTAATAATACATATAACAGAATACATTTTTAGTATTTAGGGC
This sequence comes from Empis stercorea, assembly GCA_949752835.1. NCBI lineage: Eukaryota > Metazoa > Arthropoda > Insecta > Diptera > Empididae > Empis > Empis stercorea. The sequence goes on along the minus strand of OX457085.1, from coordinate 76,001,350 downwards.
ATTTTTAAAAGAAGATTTTTAAAAGAAATTCATTATTAAATTTTGTCCTTCCATAATTTTGTATAAAAAATTTATAATTTTTACTAATGCTAATTTTTCTTCAAAGTATTTTGCCAGGATAAAATCATTAAATGAAAAAAGTTATAATGAAAAATTATTATATATATTGATTGACATTAAAGATTTCAGTGGAAAGAACTTTAATCTTTAGTTTTTCTATTAAGAATAATTAAATATTATTCAAAACTAATAAATTGAAACTAATTTTCATTCAAAATCGACATTTACTTACTTTGTAATAAAACATATTTCACTAACTTTTTTAACACTAGATTTACGGCTGATGATTTTGTACTAAAAAAATTACTCAAATTAAAAATGGGTATACCACGTTTTAAAATACAAAATTGGGGGGTTTGGTGGAGGTAATAAATTAACCTTTATATATACTTCATTATGTAATTAAAATCTAACATATTTTTAAAAAAAATAATATTTAAGTTTTCTATATATATAATCTTGAATGAGTCAAATTGTCTCACTCCGTAAATCTAGTGTTAAATACTTAAATTTTTACTTTTGATTCCAAATCTAAAATAGGATAATAATTAAATATGTAGGGAAATAGTTTCACCAAATAATTGATTCTCCCATAATTTGATTTTTTCTGGGATAAGGATAAAAGTTAATCCAATTTAATTTTAAATTAAAAAAAAAATCAAATAATTTTGAAAAAATTTCAAATAATTTTGTGCCAAAACTTTAATATTTAAATAAAGAATTTAATTTAATAATTTTCGGTAATGAAAATTTTCAATGTTTGGTAAATATTTTGACAAATTGACCATTAATTTATTTAAAGTAAAATTTAGTTAATTTATATATCTTTGCTATGCGATATAGAAGAGAAGTTTGAAATTTTAAGGAGTTTTTTCCTTGGCCAAAAGTAAATTCTTCACTTAATCACAGAGTAAACCGTTTGGCTGCTCAAATGTTTGATGTAGAAGCCTTAACCCCTTAACATAATTAACGAGCGCCATTTTTGCTCAAAGAAAAAATACGCTGATAAATAGCTTCCAAAATGTAACGAACCATACTGAAACCGTCCTTGAAAAGTCTAAATTGAGTGGAAAAGAACGTCCCGAAAACTTAACTTTTACAAGTGGTTAAATTACAATCCATTGATATATGATAGTAACTATATTAAATTAGTATTCTTATTTAGGATATACACTTTTAAACTTAGTATTTCGATTTTATACTTTTTCATTGAAAAATACGTTGGATAGGATCTAAACTTAGGGAATAAAGAGCAGTTTCATTTAATATTTCACCTATATATAGACTTGAAAAGTAAAATTAGTTAATAATTAAACTTATTTATTCAATTTCACTTTTCATGTCTTAGCATGTTTAAGCAAAGGATATGTATTAAATTAAACAAAAATTACAAGAAATCTACAAAAAAATGATTCATTAAAAATCTTAAAAACTAAACTTAAAAACATGTAAAAACAAAATTAATAATTATTATTTTCTACATGAAAATTTATAAATTCTCAACATTTTTAATTAAAGTAAATAAAATTAAAATATAAATATAATTATAATTAAATATTATATAAAAAATCAAATTCAAACAAATTATTTTTCACCCTATTGTTTAATTAGAGTTGTGATTCGTAATAATGACACGAAAAATATTCTATTTATTTGATTTACTGCAATCTGTTTTATTTACCAGCTAAAAAATTATAATAAGTTTAATTATTAATAATTAAATAAATAAAATATTTGTAAATATAATTGTTTAGTTTATAATTTTATTGAGGGAGAAGATTTATTTTATTTATTTATAATAATTATTTTATTTGTTTTTAGTAAAATTTATATTCATTACATGATGTCAATTAGAACACGAATTAGAATTATATAATTGATATTTTTAATTGACTGAAAGGAATTAATTTTAAAAGTATTGTTCGTTTATTAAATAATGGTTGCGAAGAAAGGGAATGACCTAATTTCTAATATTTAAAACGCAGAGCAGTCTGTATGTTGTTGATAATGGTGGAATTTATATAGTATTTAGACCTATGTATGTATATTCTCCAGTTGACGAATGGTACCTAATAAACCAGTATTCGAATACCATCAGTGGAGAGGAGATATAGCTTAAATTGATATAAAGAACTATCAAAAAATCCGATGTGGGCGTAAGCCAGCCTCTGTAGAAGTTTTCCCGAGATTCTATTGCAATTTAGGTCCCTGCAATTTAGGTCCCTAAACTACTTTTATATTGATTCCGAACCATAAATTTCTCTCTAGCGGAGAAATTACTTATTGCAACAAGTAGTGAGTCAATTGTTGTCAGCAATGAACTCGACCGCAGGCATTTTTCCCAGTCTTAAAATTTACATTGCTGTTAATTTTGTTACTGGTACTCATTTAAAGCTGAGTCCAGTTAAAACGACATCGATGCCTCGTTCAGGAATTGAGCTGACATCATACACCGCGGCAAAGTAAACTTCACACTTATTAAACGCGTCTCTTTCATGATATTGATTAGTAGAAATTTCCAAGCAATATTATGATATGGGATAGTTGATTACTCACAAACCCCACATAATAGTTCTTTCCTAGTAGATTTTGTCTTCTTACTGGAATGTTGTAAGATTTTTTAATTACTTAAATATTTATAGTTATAACCGATCGTGAATTTTTGGGTTTGGTTTTATAATGTCCTGACGAAATTATTATGAAAATGATCCTTTTTGACATATCAAATTGAGTGTGATGTGAATAGAATGTATCGTCCTTGATACAACATATTCCAATTAATTTTTCTCAAATTTAATCATCTCGTATATTAATTTTCTCTGACAACGCGTAAAGTGTACGCCATAGATTTGTTGATTTACGCGTAGAAAATAACTCATTTAAAATTTATCCGGTTCGGAGACTCATTTTTTTTTATTGAAATGTTTGTTATATCAGTTTACTAATTAACTAAATTGTTAATTTGGTTGGTGAATCGGAATCTTCATCCATTTGTCACTTATGGATCGATTGTGATCCTATTAAAATTTTATTGAAGTTTTCAGGCATTCGTACTTTTTCCACTATTATTGAAAGTTTATTATTTTTAGATTTAAGATAAATATTCAAGATAAATATTACTTATTACTCCAATTGAATTTATGATAAATATTTTAATAACATTAAAAAATTTCAGAATAAATCGAATCTCAAAAACAACAAACCAAAAAAAACACAATAAAATCATTTACAAAACAACAACGAAATGGAGCATTTATCACCTCCACCATCACCCCAATCAACATTAACAACTAATCAACAATTTATTGGTGATGGTAGTAATATAACAACAACTGGTAATTCAGCAATTAATATGAATTTATCATCATCAAAAAACTGGATACAAAGAGCATCTGCTTTCAATTCAGTACTAGCAGCATCAGCTGGTCAAAAATTGAATGGTCGAGGTAAATAAATATACACAATGTTTTTTTTTTCATTCTCATCTTCTCTTTTGATTTATTCAAATTTCTTTTTATTCAATATTCCATACAATTTATTTTCTTCTCTTTTTTCTGCCTTTAGATATTCCACCACTTCTCTATAATCCATTATTTTATTCAAGTGCATTATTATGGCCACAATTTTTTTTTCCATCATCAACATCTGGTATTATAACACCAACAACACCCGCAACACCAAATTCCCCAATTTATACAACAAATAATCATTCAGATGATCATCATAATCGTGAATATGCATTAACACCAGAAAAAGAAGAAATCCAAATTGATGATGATATGCCATTGAATTTATCAACAAAACCATCATTATCATCAACATCATCAAATCCAGATATTAATTCAAATATTAGTCGACATAGTTCACCATTATATTTACATGAAACAGAAGATTATGATGATGAGGAGGATGAAGAAGAAGATGATGATGATCGATATCGTATTGGTATTACACCAACACCACCACCCTCAGCTACATTACCACCAAATTCAACATTTAATAATCATCAAACAAAATATTATAAAAATAATAATAATAATAATCAATCGACATCATCATCATCGACAGGAGCAGCTATTATATGGTCACCAGCTAGTATGTGTGAAAAAGAATCATCATTACAAAATTTTGATCCAATTGTTAAAAAATTTAAATATGAACGTCGACGAAATAATTTTCACCATAGACAAAATAATATTATAAATGATAAAAATGATAATGAATCAATAATAATAAATAATAAATCATCAAATAATCAATATTATTCAAATAATCATAGTAATGATTTAAATTCAAAAATTTATGCAGCAAGACAAGAACAAGAACAACAACAGCAGCATCCAGTTGCATTTATTGCAGCAGCACAACAACATCAAAGAGAATTAGAAATTTTTACAAAATTAACACAAAATCAACGTGAAATTGAAATATTACGACAAAATCGAACTGATATATTTTTATTTAATAATAATAATGATAAAAATATAATAAATAATAATATTAATAATAAAAAGAATAATAATAATAATTTTAGTGAAAATAGAAATAATAATAATAATAATATTAATAATAATGTTTGTCGTGAATCAAATAGTTTATCAAATAAACGTGAAAAAGAAATAACAATCTTACAACGGCCAGATTCGACAGCACAATTTTTACATGGTGATTTTCATACACAAGGAAAATGTACATCCGGAGACGATGATAAAAGAAGAGAAAGAAGTTTTGAGGTAAGTGATGAATATTTTTAATGGTTCAATTCATATTTTGAATGGTTTAATTAAAAGTTTACGGGTTGGTTTATAATTTTTCAAGATATTGAAAGAAAATAATTTGAAATTATGATAGTTATGTATACTCGTATTTTCTTCCCAATACGAAAACTTTAAATAAAATATTAAGCAATTTTCCTAAATTTCATCAAGTAATATTTGCCTGTGTGTTCTGGGTTTATAATTGCATCGCATAAAATAAATAATTCTATGTACAATCATCATTAATAATAGTAAATAGATTCACACGAGGAAATTCCGAAAGTTCTAAGCTTTGCTCCAGATAATGCCTTTTACATTTATTTGTAAAAATTTGGTCGTGTGGTCGCATGGTTAAAGTTAGGATTAGTAAATATATCTTATAATGTATCTATTTAAGAAAACCAATTAAATTTATATATCAACTTTCAATTTCATTAGTTCTCTTAGTTCGCAAAAATGAGCTGTTTTCTAGTATCATTGGATATTTATAAATTTAGGCATAATCGTACAGCATCAACTGTACGATAAGACCTACGTTCTAAGTATATAAAATCGACAAAATATTGTTTTAATCTGTGAAAGTTGAATATTTGTTTGCAAATTTGATCATAAACGCATCGTTCAACTTAAAATTAGTAACTATTGGCTCAGGCATCTTTGAATGACGTTTTTCGGGACCGTGTGTTCAATGCATGTTATGTTTAATTAATTCATAAACGGCAGTATGATTATTTAAATGATCAATTCACATTTAAGGAAATGCAAATAATATTGAAACTCGTTGCCGAAAATTTGCGAATTTGTTCAGAAAGAAGGACATTATCTAAAAGTACTTTTTCCAATTTGATATCACAGAATAAATGTTCATTTCCGGTACCACTTTGTAACCTTTTCTACCAAGTTATAATATTCATTCCATAGAATAGACCATCCCTAAAATATCAAACCGATTGACAAGTTCTCTTGCATCATTTAGCATTAGCACTGATGCAAGAGAACTAGAACATTTAGTTTTGTTTAAAGTGCGAATATTTGCTCTTAAAGTGTTTATCCCTTTGCTGGGTATACCAATTCAAAGATTCACCAGTATTGCCGTGCAGTTATTAATTTTTTTTATAATCTTTACAAATATATAATATCTCATTTTTTTTTTTGAAAATCGTTTGTCAAAAAATCAAATTTCGAAGAAGTTTTAAGTTTTTTATAATAAAAAAGATTAAAATTTAATCAGCTGCGTACATATTTACACGAGAATTGAAAATTTAATGTTTTTTTAATACGAAAAAAGGGTTAATAAACTAGTAACCTTGTAGAAAATAATTTTTTTAATATCTAAAAAATATTATTAAAAATTTTTTTTTCGAGATTTTTATTTAAACTGGCGATTTAATTGCGATTTAAATTTTATTTTTTTAAAATAATTATGACTTAATTTTCAGTAAAAAAAAATCTGTTTAAATAGTTTCAATAAATAAAGAAATTAATAAAAATATTTTATATTTCTTTTTGTACAATTTAAATTATTTATCATTTTTATTTCAAATTGGTCTTTTTACAATTCAAAATGGTTCTTTTTCACCAAAAAAAAAACCAACCTTTACAAAAAGCACGCAAAGTTGAAGTTGATTTGTAAATCGAAGAATTTGATTTTGAAAAGCATAAAATTGAATTGCAAAAGGATTAAAATTAAAATTGTAAGATGACTAATTTGAATTGAGACATTGCGAAAAATTAAATTTGAAAAAAGACTAATTTGACCTAAAATTTCTAATTTAGACTTTGTACTCATAATTATGTTAATACGCAAAAATAAATTATTATCAAAATTTTAGATACATATATATAATTCCAAAATTCGATTATAATTTATTATTTGCGTGTATACATTTTAATATTTTATTTAAATATTATATAACTAAATTTTATATATAATAATTAATTAATTGTATTAGAATGTTAAAAAAAAATCATTGACAAATAACATTAAAATCAATTAAAGGAAGTGCGTTCTTCATTTATAATTTTTGTTGTTGTTGTTAAAATCAACAATAAACGGTAAAATATAATTACACAATTTTTATTGGTGTAATCGCGATTTTTATTTTGATTGATTGTCATAAAAACTTAATAAATACACGAATTAGAAGGACAAATTTTTGATCTATTTGGGAAATGTTTAGTTTAAAAAATTTCTAAAAGGAAACATGCAATCTATAATTTCCACTATTTTCAATCTATAATTTCGACTATAAATATTGTTGTAAGAAAATAATATGAAAAGCGCCGATTAAAATCTTTGGCAATAAAAAGGAAAAAGGAAAAGCAAATTAATGTATACTAAAGTTTTGGTGGGCTATGAAGTGATTAGCTCGAAATATACGACATTGACTCAATTTTTTTTTTATTCTATATTTTATTAAATATATTAATCAAAAACTGACATGGAAAAGTGAACAAAGAACTAAGTCTTGAAAAGTAAGATTGAGTTCAATTTGGTACACATAAATGTGATCAAGGATCAAGACAATTATAGATCAAAATTAGATTCTGAAATGGGATATTTCGATGAGCATAATCCTAACCTTTTAATAACTACCACTAAAAACGCCATTCTGAGTATATAATTTCAATCCTTCATTAGGCTTATAAACACTTTTATTTTAACTGAACTTATTAATAACCATTTTCTTATTAACAGATCAGCCATAGACATCTGATGTGATGTCACCCATAGACATTTTTCTAATCATTTCATTCCGGTATACACATTTATGTAGTCAAATATATGTAGTCTACTTAATGGCAGTATTTGCTAATTCAAGATTTAGCTCATCGCACTATGTTTGCACTGTCTAGATCTAGAAAGTCGATGGCCTCGATCTTAACATGATGGAGGATTCTTTTCGAGAGTACCTTGTAAATTTTTGAAATCGCTGAAAAAAATTTCTTTTAATTCTCAAAAAATGTATATACAATGAGTTTTTTGTAGCCTATGGGCGTGTGGTATTTTCAACCCACCCTGTCCCTCCTTTCAAACCAAATCACTTAATTTCGGATATACAATTGGTATGAACCCATAATTAACATATCATTAGAATAGTTGGGCTTCATTATGGAGTTACTTTTCCCTAAACTTAGATTCCGATTATAGTCCTTTTGAACTACTCGTATGCGTACGATACATAATTATTACACTTAAATGATTGCTGAAGGTAAGGCTTGAAATTTTTATAATTAAATATATTAATTAATTTTCGCCAAAATCGTTTTATAATACAAATTCTACAATTTCAAATACAATTACAATTCTTCAAATAATTCTACAAATGAATATTGCAATTTTTTTATATGATTCATACTACTCTAATTAATTAAAAATATATGTAATACATACATAATTAAAATTATTTACATAATTTAAAAATTCTTTACGAATTCGTAACTTCCGAATAAGAAAAAAACCCAAAAAAATATAAAACGAATCTTATTTATTTCTAATTTTCGATGATCCACAAAACAAAAATCATTTTTACAATTAAAAGGAAACCAAAAATAAAAAAAAAAACAAAATTTCTGACGCATTTTTATTGATTTTGAATATTTCAACAAAATAAAATTGTAAATAAATCTACAAAAAAAAACAAAATTACTTTTAAATATTTAAAGAAAATTAAACAGTCTGGAAATCCCAAAAAAAATTATTATTAATTTATTTACTTTTCTCCTCCTACAAATAAAAAAAAAACGGTGGTAAACAAATGATTTTTTTTAGTACGTGTCCGATTCAAAAATATCAACATATTAAACATCCCCTCATATTTCAATACATAATAATTTTGAACCATCATCTACCGGTAATAAAATAATGTATAACAAAAATTTACATTGTTAGTTAATGAGATGTGGATCTATTAGCATGATTGACTAGAGATGAATTTAAAATGTTTAAAATGCCGCTATATTTTCATAAATATTTTTAAATAGAATTTATATATTTTCTGTAAAATAATAAATTGACATCCGGAAAAAAAATGATTATTTGTCAATAAATTGCATTTTTACACTAAAGAAACGATCTTCATTAATAAACACATTGTCAGTAACAGAATGTGATATTTAATTTTATATACATATATTATTTTGACTACTACTACTACTACTACTACTACTACTACTACTAGCTACTGATCTTAATTTTTGTTGTACTCATTTTTCGTTATATTAATTTTTTTTCCATATCCCAATAAACAATATTATTTATTTTTGGTTTTACTCCACACACTTGTGTAAATATAAATCGTGTCGCCGCCGCTAGGTAATAATTCTGTTTACAGGGATACATGATTTGAATTAATAAAATAATAAAAATTATTGTGTTTATTGATATAAATGCGTTATGGAACAAACATTTGTTACATATATACGTAATATGGAAGTTATCGTGTAGGTAGAGAGGAAGATGCAATGAGGTAGGCATTATTATTTTGTAGATTGTTGTAGGAAAAATACAAATACAGAAAAAATAAATAATAATAACAACAAAAATCTGTAAATAATAAAAACTTTCTTTTCAATTTTATTAACAATTGAAAAGAATTAATTACAAGTAAATATTAAAAAAAAAATTTTAAATACTATTTTGTAATATTATTTATAATGTTTACATTGTTGTAACTATTAAATGAATTATAAAGATACAAGTTAATAAAATGTATGTATATATAAATTACGGGTCTATTTCAGAATATACCATTCACATAATTTATTTTTTTGTATAACATAATTTTATCGTCATACATTTAATGCAATAAGGTGCATTTAAAAGTATGTTACACATTTAATTTGTATACATTGTTGTCTATATACATTTGGTAAATCTTCTGACGTTGGTAGCAGTTGCAGGACTACAGGCCTTTAAGCCTTTGGAACTCTTTCACTCCAAAGGCTTAAAAAAGTAGGTGAATCCTGTTAAGTCCTCTTTCCGGCATTCATGATCTGATACATTGTTTATATCATGCAGGTAGTCTCTTCCAAAAGAGTACTATTAGCGTTAAAGAGAACGCTCCCCACATGCAGACAAAGTAGTCTACAACTAAGTAATTCATAGACTAGACTAGACCTCTCCTAGTGATTTATAAAATGATAAATATATTTTATACAATGTATTAGTTGTCTATTAATTCAGAAGTCTATTTTAAACTATTCCGACAGAATTCAAAATTTTCTTATCTTGGTAGTAATTTAACTTTACCCAAAATATAAAGAAGCCAAAATTTTAGGGAGGCTACTTCTAAAAGTGTCTATCATTTTTTAAATACAATACTGTCCTGGCTATAATCTAACAAATTCCATTCTAATTGAGTATTACTCAGATTGTTAGATTGTTTTCCAAATTAGTTAATTTTTCCTGTATCAAAGTTTTCTCAGCTTCTCGTTATTTGGATAATATTGTAGTCCACTTCAATCGTAGTCCACTTCAGTACATGTGAATTATCTCGTCACGTCACTATATGGTTCGTCAATGAACGTTAAGTATATTTAAGCATATTTCGTATATATCAACATTGATTGGTTAATACTATGTATACCAACTAATTAATTCGAAAATATTAAAAAAATAGTTAAATTGTATTTAATGAAACAACCACAAAGCATTAAATTTATATTGTATCTTTTCATATATAAATATATAATAATTATTTCAAAAATATTGATTGCTGAGTGGGTCGTAAATATTTTTCCAATTCGTTTATTATTATTAAATATTTTTCCAATTGTTTAAATAATAAATATTACTGATTAGTTATTTATATTATTGATTTATAATTATTGTTTCTAATATTATTTATATATATTTCTGAGCAGTTTAAGAAAAATTTATCTTCATTTTGAATTTTTTTTTATTTAATTTTCCACATCATTCAAAAAATTACGAATCACAAGATCAGAGAGTTTTTTTTTTCTTATTAAATTTGTCAATTTTCTTATATTAATATTATTTTAAGAGTTAAATAAATATATTAAATTATTTGATTAGTAAACTTTGGGGCGAATATGTAAAAAGTGATTATTAATTTTGCAAATTTTTTTTTGTTTTGAAAAATTGAGAAAAAATGTGATTAAATTTTTTTATTAAAAAGAATTTAATTGAGGACTATGATCTAATATATGATATTATTTGATTAGATGGTTTTTTGTGAGGCTATTGTCTCTTTCATATATTTATGATAAATATTTTTTATGTGTGTCATATTATTTATTATCTCTAATGTATTTTTTTTAAGATTTTTGTATTGACATAATTAATATATAATTTGAAAATATGTTTTAAAATTATTTGAAAAAGAAAATTATTTTATAATTTAAGATTTTTCAAATAAATTGTCAATAATATTTTTCATTTAATGTTTTTTAAAATTATATAAATTTAGAGATTTTCATATTATTTAGAAAATGATTATAGTTATATCAATTTTTATTAGTTGAACTGAACCATCAGAATGTCGTCCAGTTTGCGATCAGTATTGTTAATTCGTTATTTTCATCGTCTTACGATATCCTACATCATTGTCGTGACACAATTTAAAACTAGTCCTTTCTTTTTCTTGACATTTTATATCGAGCGATGATAGTAATTATATTCGACACACCATTACGTACATATGTAATATATGTAATACTACTCTTTAGTACGTATTTTAAAATTGTTAAATTTGATATTTATCATCTAATAATTTGCTTTTATTGATATACCTAAAATCTTCCCGTTCTAAGAATCAATTAAATCAATAGCGGTAAAGGATTTGGGAATAAGAAAATCATCTCCTATATCTGCTCGAAAATATTTATAAATTCTTTCGTTATTTTGTGATAAATCTGATAATGGAAAATAAATTAATAAAGCAAATCTGATATATAGTTCATGGAAGAAAGAGAATATTTTAAAATTTTATGATCAGAGATGGAAAAATTTATTATCGATGAACTATCATCCCTTTTAAACCAACTACTGAATTAAGTGACTGTTACTCAGCACGGATAAAGTTAAGTTATGGATCAATTATGAACATTGAACTTATATGTATTATATTCATGAATTGAACTATGATTTATTTGTTTATAGTTCGAATATATAAAGATGTTTTGAAAAATAAATTTTAGTGGCAACTGAAAACGATAACCAATTACAAATCAATATCCTTAATATTTGTTAGAATTTATTGATACTTTTTCTGATATAAATTTCCACCGAAATATCATAAATAATATTGATATTTTATTTGCTAAATTTTATTTATTCTCTAATTATGATTCAGTCTAATCTGATGGAAAAATGCAAATATAGAATGTCTCCCTTTAGAATGCACTAAATGATATAATGATATTTTCCGTTTTTGTAGAAACGGAAATCTAGTTCATCTTTACATGATATTTTACTTCGATTAGAATATCATTCTAAACTCCAAATTAACTGATTTCACTATCTTGATTATATCATAATTTTTATATTTTATTCGTTCATTAAAATATTATTTAAGGGATATTTTTATTATCACCTTTAATTTCCATTTATATTATATTTTTGTTAATATCATAAATATTAAATCATTTAATTTTAATTATGAAAATATTCAAATTCTTTTTGTTTTTTGTTGTCTTTGCGTGTTTATCAATTTGTTTCTATTTTTTGTTTCTTATTTTAATTGAACAAAATTATTATGACCTGACCATCAAACCCTTTTAGACTATATGTCCTTTAATAATAATCCCTTTCGTTTTTCGTAAAATCTTTTTATTTATTGTAATATATATTCTTTTTTTTGGTTTCAATTTAATGATTACTTTTCGTTTCTTTTGAAAATTACCAAATGCTTTTCGTGTATTTTCAATTTTCCGAGGGAAATTGAAATCCTTTAACAGCTTTAATTAAAATATATATTTTTATATGTAATAATAGTCAATGTTGTGAGGTCAACAATTTTTATTGAATTGTGATTGTAAATAAAAATTTATTTATTATAATTATTATATAAATATTAGATATTTATTTTGATTACAAAAATGGATTGATATTTCAGTAATAATTACTTATTGTATTAAAATTAATTGTTATTAATATTAGAAAAAATAAAATATTTAAAATATATCTTATTTGCAGCTAAGTGGAAGTAATTAAGCCACTTCAATCTACCAATTGGCACGTCCACCGTTCAAATCTCGTAAAATCTATATTAAAAAGCTTTAGCTGGTACTCGATTTCTAATGTCCTAGCTTACCATTCCTTTTTTTATTGGGATCAAATTAATGGCATCGGTGTAGGTTTTAATGCTTTTGCACAACAGCCCGATATGAGCCCAGGCCTACCTCTTTAGAGGTTTTGTTGACATTATATTACAATTTTTTACTTGTTTTCTACTTGTTTCTTTCCCATGGAACCTTAAACTATTTAAAATAAGACTATTAATGCCTTTTGAAATATTTGAAATGGCTTAAGAAAATTCCAGGATCTGTCAATTCTTACTTACTATACGATATGATATCTGCAATCTAACTAATTACTTAACCTGCACCTAAATAAAATTGTCCCTAACGTAACTCTTAAACCTAATTTTGTTAGTTAAATAATGACATTTGTCTATATAGAAAAGTTTTCAATGTACTGAATCCTGCAGTCTTTAACATTGAAATGTCAGAATTTGGGTTGCCAGGCCCCAAACAATCAAAATAATTGTTAAATTTTTCTTATATAAAATTGCTCGGGGATTGTTACGAAATAAACATTTTTATTAAATTGATTAATAAAATTAATTTGTATAATATTAATAAGTATTTCCTTATAATGTCATAATTAAAAGGATCATTAAGTAAACATTTTTGTCACACGATCTCCAAATTATATAAATAACAAAGTAGCACACGTCAAACGTCCGTAATACTTTTTTTTATCAATAAACCATTTGGTCAGTCATTTAATGACTTTGAATTTTGAAATACTAGTAGCACTTAAAACGTGTGCCAATAGTTTTCAGTTAGGGTTTAATATATAAGAGGAAATTTTGCTTAATTGAGACTAAGAGTCCGTAAAATTTAATATTTATATAGTAATTTTTTATTCTTGGGGAAAAAGGGTTTATTTTTTTGTGTGTGTGTGTAAATTGCTGTCCCATGCCACACTTGAAAGGATTCATAAATGCGTGACGAAAGATGATAGTTTTTTTTTTAATGAATGTTTCATAAATGATTTTAGTATATTTGAAGTATATATTTAGTATATTTATCTATTACTATATAATATAAAAACGTTAAATTCATGTTTTGCTTGATATTATGTTGTATATTTGCATAAAATTTATATTTTTTCAGTTAATTAGCTGATTTATAAAATTTCTTTCAAATTTCTTAAAATTATATGAATTTTTCGATTGCCTTAACATAGAATTTTTTGTTGTACTAAATTTAAGTTTTGTGTTGAACTACAAGTAGTTGAACTCAATTATTATAGTTGCATAGAAGATCCTCCATAAAATAATATATCCAAAAAGGATATATGAACAAAAAGGACAGAATTTGTCAAATTGATTTTTTCAGATTATATTTGTCAAAATGAACGATTTCTATAAAAGGTTCGATTGTACACACTTCTTAAATTTGGACACTTGTAGTCTGTCACTAATATAATTATTATTTTAATATATCGATTAATATTATATTTATATAATTTTAGTGTAAACAATGTGGCAAAACATTTAAACGTTCATCAACATTATCAACACATTTATTAATACATAGTGATACAAGGCCATATCCTTGTCAATATTGTGGTAAACGATTTCATCAAAAATCTGATATGAAAAAGCATACCTATATTCATACTGGTAAGTTTTGTAATCATAATTCTTTCTTTTTTAATAAAACTACATTAAAAGTCAATCTCTGAAATCATAGAGTTTGTTGGATATGATATACAAAAAAAAAATTGTTAAGAAATTTTATATTTATAATAATTAATATTAAAAGCAGCAGGTGCTTAGCAGAATTTATTATGTTTTATGTACTTTCAAATTTATATAACACTTTTTAAATTATTACCGACAGTTTAAAAAGTGTAATCTTGCTTATAATCCATAATCAATTCCTTGCTAATTTTGGATTTATAATTTATTTTAGTGATCAATGATTAAATTAAAATTTAATGTTCAAAAGAAATTGTCATAAAATGTCATAAAATTAAAATTCTTCAATTATAAATATTTCTACAATATAATGGGGTTTAAAAAAATGATTGAATAAGATCGGTCAGCGCCGTCTAGGAGGCGTTTATCTTATCATTTTATTCGTCTAATATTCTTTGAGTATATAATACTTATCAGGAGATGCTATAGTATAATATTGCCCCTAAAATCTGTGTCCGAGTATGAAAACATCTATTATCTGGTTAAAAATAGCACAACTTCTGTCAGACATAAAAGAAATAACAGAAATATTCCCTTTTCTCCCAAAATCGGACATGTTTTATTGTCTAACTAATACTCCTGTTATGGAAGCTACTATTGTGATAACTTGAATCATAATTAGAGATATTTGAAAAACTTATCAGTAAGGCAACGCGAAAAACGGTCGTGTTTTATTGAAATTATTTTTAGACAATGATATTTTTTTGTATCCACTTTTGGGTGGATTTTCAAAATTTTCATTTACATAATTACAAATAATAATAATTGCAATTACAGCAAACCCCATAGTGCACCTAACTTGCAATGTAGTGTTAAACCTCCCTTGACATTTATTTTTATAACCCTCTGTTTTTTTCCGAAATAAAATTTTTACTTTACATAAGAAATCATAGTTAAAAAAATAACAATACCCCCATTACGAAACTATGTAAATTGATTTTAACAAAAAAAAATATTAATATAAATGTTTTTGTCGTCGACAATTATTGACAATCGACCCGTCATGGTCTATTAAGGTATTTTAATGACAACTAACTATATTATTAAATCTAGACTTTTAATTATTTTTTTTGTAATTTTTAAGGGTTGGAAAAAAGGATTAAAATGAAAAAGTTTTTAATTGATTGAAAGTTTTTTTTAATCATTACTTTTCAGACTATCGAAATAATTATGTATAGTAACATTGATTTTTTTTCCAAAACGAATCAAAACTAGTTTTTTTTGTGGGGGTTAAAAATTGTTTTGAAAATTCGAAAATTAAATTAATTATAATTATATGCTTAAATTATTTCATTTCTACATTTAAATTGAAGTTTTAGAAATTAATTATTTATTAAGTTCGACCAAAATCTCTTTCGTGTATAGGTTAATATTTTAGTTAAATTTAATTTTGTGGTCACAAATATTTTGGAAAATAGTAAATCTAAATTTATTAGACTGTCTAATATCCTCAAATGCAATTTCACGCTAGTTTCGAAAGATCATATTAATAATAATAAGTTAACTATCAGTTTCGAAAGATTATGTTGTGAATAGAAACTAACAAAATTATTATCAAATCATTAGTCGTGCAGAGTATATAAATTTTGTCACTGCAATGCAGAATATTTTGCCTTTAAATTTAGAGATATATTATTTTTCGCTAAAATTAAATTCATATAGAGAGAGTAGAGTGGGTATAAGTGCAACATATACGAAAAATTCAGGTGTCATTTGTTGAGTTCAATCAAATTTCATATATGTATACAATAAATATGGTGGCAAAGGGTTAAAATATAGTCTAGAATTTATTTTCACAAAAAATACCCTAAAAAATAATATTTTAAATGAATAAATTTTTTATAAACATTTTTTTACACACTTTCATAATACAATTAAATTAATTAAATCAGATTAAAAGCACTCAATTTGATTTATATTTGCATTGTGAATTTTTATATATTCAACCATTTATGGCTTTTTTTCCACATAAAAAATATAGAAAATGATTTGATTAATTTTGATTATTGTTATATATATGAATAAAGTACGAAATGATTTTCATTGTATAAATGGAAAATTTATTTTCCATTTATACAATGATAAAATTTAAATTTATAATAACAATTGCATTAAATCGTATACAAATGAATTAATTTGAATTTTTAATAGAAATTAATTATATAATGTTATATAACTGATAGTTAGGTTTTTTTCGGTCTGTTTGTCTGTCAGATTAGATATTCTTATTCAATTCAGTAAAATATCATAAACAATAATATAAAACTAGCAAAAAGTTCTAAAAAACTACGATGGTATAGTATTGAAATTTAATTTTCGTTCAATAGATGGCGCTACAAGTAAAAACTCAAATTTAAAATTCTAACAAAATTTATACTCTGCACGACAAATGATTTGAAGATAATTTTCTTAGAATCTAAAATGGAATTTAAATGGAATTTATTTAATTACTGTAAACAGGTACTTTATAATTACACTTCCAGATTTAAATTATTAAAATGTCCTAGCGTATATTATTAACTGTCAGCAATCAATCAATAAATCTCTTAAATATGAAACCACTCTGTATAAGTAATTTTGCTGCACAGTCCAAATTTATTAGTAACTTTGATTCTAATTTAATTGCTTTGGTGAGAAAATTTATTACTAAGGGAATTGAAATTGTTACTTTATTGTTATTACATGATGTAAAAAGTCAATTACAATTAATATAATTTTTAATAATTAATTTTATTTTATTTTTGATTAATTTTTATTTAATATTTAATTTTTATTTATTATAGGTGAAAAACCACATAAATGTACAGTTTGTTTAAAAGCATTTAGCCAAAGCTCAAATTTAATTACCCATATGCGTAAACATACTGGCTATAAACCATTTGCTTGTGGTTTATGTGATCAATCGTTTCAAAGGAAAGTTGATTTACGTAGACATCGTGAAAGTCGTCATGAAGAGAATTTTTCTGGTACACCAATTAAAGTTGAAGTTACTAGCAGTTGTTAATAAAAACACAAAACAAACAATTTTGAAAAATTTCGAAAAATAAATTCAAGAAATATTTTTCATCAAAATTTCAATCGTTAAAAAATAAATAATTAATTTAAAAAAACTCACAAAAATTGTTAAAAAAAAAGATTCAAACTAATTTTAGTGCCTTTTAATGAGCCTTAAAATTAAAAACTATAATTTTAAAAATTAATTAAATAAAAATATAAACATAAAAAAAATTTATATAGTATCCACAAAAAACCAAAGCTAAAAAAAAATTAAAAATTGTAAATAAAAATTAAAAAATTTGTTAAGTTAAAAATTAAAAACCAGTGAATAAAAACAGAAAATAAATTTAAAAAAAAATTATATATTTTTTAAATTTTTAAATTTTTAAAGAGATGTTCATTGAGTGTCTAGTCTTTAGAAAGAAGAATATTGAAAAAAAAAAACATATAAAAATTTAAAAAAAAAATATTTAAAAAAATTAGAAATTAATAATATTTATAAAAAAAAATTCTTAAAACTAAAATTAAAAAAATATTTAGTTTAGTTACCAAATTGGAAAAAAAAAATCACAAACATTACGAAAAAAAATTAAAAATTTTTTTATTGGTTAAAAATTTAAGGGTGAATTTACACTTATGAAATTTAATGTGAAAAGTTCTGCTAGGATAAAAGAGTGAGATAGCATATTAAATATGATTTTATATGACTTACGTTTAAACAAGTTGGGGGTTTTTTTAAGTGTCCTGCACTTTATAGAACTTGGAACATGTTCAATGACAACTGTTCAATGACTTGGATCTAGAGTAATTTGTAGTTAAGAAGGCGAGAAATTAGTGATCATTACCAAATTTTCCCTACTTTTTCTCTACTCTTTCATCCAGAAGTTTGCAATGAATAGACTAGTAAGGACTTACGATCCCTCAAATTTCCTCTATAGTTTTTTTTAGCAAGACTTTCTTTTATCAAATTTAATGTCAAATTTTTATTTTCTAGATAAAATTCCATTTTTATTCGAAAAATGACAAATGCTTTTATGATTTTAAATCTAATTTTCAAATGTTTATTGAAATTGTTTAGTCGTTAGTTTTTACACTACTCTAGCATATTCCGATTTACACCAGTGGTTTAGAGTCATTGAATACAGCTAATATTTATTAAAATTTAAACGCTGAATTGTATAATTTCATATGATGACATAAAATTAACAATATTTACATACTACATGTAATGAATTGTACATTTAAAATAAAACACAACTATAGCATTGAGTGTTGAAATTACTTCTACTTCAATGTAAGGTTGATTTACTGTGTTAGGTTTAGAAAGATAAACCAAGAGATGTTGATAGTTCTATTGTGGTCAAAACGTCTTTATTTCAACTATACACTGTAGTACAGTTTCTAATACTCTGATATCTGTAATTGTATCCGTTAATATGAGCTAGTAATTCTTCTTAAATATAGAAATACTGATATATAGAAATAATGAAGTACTTAAATATATAAGTAGATACTGCATTTTGTACTAATTTCTACTATTTTATAAATTTTAATTATGGACACAAAATATATAACTTTTCGGCCCTTTTCACATTATATCAAAGTACGATTATATATCTTTCAATATTATTAACAAAATTATTGAAATTAAATTTCATACTTTTAGTAAAATTTGTTTATGGTTTAATTAAATTTTATATAAATGTAAATTCATCCTAATTTTAAACAAAAATTATATTATTTTCTAATAGCACCAAAACAGCTAATAATACCAAAGATTTAGTTTAAAAAATAAAATAAAATTTGAGACTTGTAAAAAACAAAAATGAATTTAATTTATAATTTTAAAATTAGGAAAATTGGAAATAAAATTTTTGGTATTCTTTTTTGTTTTTCTTTTTTTTTATTTTGTAAAATTTAATAATAAGAAAAATTATTTATTAATTAATTAAAAATTAAATTTATTATTAATAAAAATTAAAAATTTATAATTAAGAAAAAAAATAAATAAATTAAAATAAAAACAAACGCTTTTAGTTTATAAATAAATATAATTAAATATATTTAATAATAATTTCTATTATAGTTTTTATAGTTTTTATATTTTTAATTTCACAATTTTTTTTTTCGTTTTCTTTAAATAATTTTTTGTAATAAAATAAAAATTAAACAAGTAGAAAATGTTAAATTTGTTTTTATTTATTATGTTGAAATAATATTAAATAGTCGATCAAATTGTGGTGTGAGTAATATTTCTATATTTCATAGATAGATTATTAATGAACGCTTTTATCGCTTCTCCTAATTCAATTCCTTATGAATGGTACAATAATTTATATGGATTCCGAACCAGCAGTTTCTCAGTAGTGGACAAACTATTGGCCCTTATTGTGAATGTCGAGGTGAGAGTCGATTCTTACACAATCGTGTCATGTGATTATGAATGGCGATTTTAATAGACAAATTGTCGATCAAATTGATATTTGATGGCGATTACATTTTTATTCGCGACAGATAACGAATTGGTTGCATTATTTTTAATTAAGCAGGTAATTTGGGCTGATATTTGGTAGGCACATTCAAATTAGTGGTCTGGATGAAATGATGAATGGCCATATTTTTATCTGGGATTTTCTCTAGTGCCTCTGGATGGATTGGGGTGATATTTGGCAAACACATTTATTATAGTGCTCTATTGGCCAAAATATGGCCATTCATCATTTTATCCGGACCACTTCGCAATGACTTGAAAATCTTTGCAGTAGTGCGAGTTAAAGCATTCAGATCTGTGCTATGGTTCAAAAAGTATAAGATTTAGCTAATTGCATCTAATAAACGTAGACAGGTTTAATAAATTCTAAAGTTATAACAGATTTTACTATTGAGCTTTTTTTCAAATGCTATATATCTTTATATCTAGTAAAATGCTTAATTGGTATGGTAACATAGATAAATTTAAATTTAAATTATATTATTAATTTATTTATATATGTAAAGTAAATTTATTTTTATTTTTACAACTTAACTTAATATACAATAAAAAAAAAAAAAAAATTGTCCTTGTAACCTTAAATTTATAATTATATTTAAATTAATTAACTTAAAAAATAAAAATTAATAAAATAAAATTATTTTTTTATAATATCATTATCACTTAATTTTTTTAAATCTATTGTACTACAAAATACTGGATTATCTTCAGTACCAACTGGTTCTAATCTAAATTGATTATTTATTAATGATTTAATTTTAAAATTTTCTTCACCAATTAATTTTCGTACAAATGGTGCTAATAATTTTGGATCAATTTCATTTGGTTTATTTGGTCCCAATATACATGATACAATTAATGAGATCACAATTGTAATTGTAAATCCTAAGAATGTATAATACAGATATGAAATATGATAAATTTTAAATGAATCATCATCCCTATATAACGAAAAAAAAAAATTATTTTAGATTTCTATTTAATTCTATATATTTCATTGAATTTTACCCAATATGTTCTGTAATTGGCATTATTGGTAATGATGTATTTATTGCTAACATACTCATTGGTTGATGATCAATATATGTATAACTACATTCACTAGCTGATAATGGTTTTGTTGCGAATTTTAATTCACCAGTAGCAATTGCATTTTGTGCTGATGCACATAACCATGCCATTAAACCTAAACTAATTGTACCACCAACAATTGCACCCTAGAAAATTTAAAAAAAAAATTTCATTAATAGTATTTTGTTATAATATATTTTTAATTATTTTGTAACATACTCTTCCTTCAACCCATGGTACCATTAATCCCATTGTAAATATACCTAATAATGGTCCATTTGATACAGCACCCATACTAGCTGATAATTGTAATACTGTACCTAATTTTTCAACAACAAATACTAATGATACACAAATAAAACCAAATATTACAACAGCAGCTCTCATTGTTATAGCTGTTTGACGTTCAGTTAATGGTTTTTTAATAACTGATTTAACAAAATCTTGTAATACAACTGCAGACATTGAATTTAAACCAGTTGATAATGAACTTAATGCAGCACTAAATACACCAGCTACAAATAAACCAGGTAAACCAGGATAATCACCTAATGTTTCCATTACTAATAATGGTAAAACTTGATCTTTAGCTCTCGCCAACTAAAAAAAAAACATGATAAGAAATTTGAAATATTTTATTATATTGTAATGAAATTATAACTTACCTTTGTTGTAAGTGGATCACAATCAAAATATTTTGCATATATTAATAATCCACTATATCCGCAAATAGATAAAAGAAGTAGAACTCCAAAAATAAAGAACCAAAGGGCTCTGTGAATATAAATTTAAAGCAAGATTGTGTATTAGCATCTTTGTGATACAAGATAAACTTTAAATTTTGGACCTAGTACTATATATACATTTGAATTTTACCCTAAATTTTCTTAAAATTACATCAATCAAAAGGTTTACGTTATTTCTAGCTCAATTTTTCAAAGAAATGACTGACTTTAAATGTTAAATATTGCAAAGAATAACTAATTGTAGCACACCCAACTGATATGAAAGCCAATTGATATGAGTACCCTGGTACAATGCACACAAACTTTCCGATCTGCCAGATCGGTTTTTATCGGTTAAAATGGGCTGTGCTGAAACATGACCAAATCCATGCTCAGAATATATGTAGGAACAGTCACGGGCCATTTACTCCTGCGTAAGCACGCCGGTGAAGTTGGGACTTACTGTGGAAACTCTTTTGTAGAGGTTGTGTAGAGAAGATGGTGAAACTATTGAGAATCTCTTATGTCACTGCCCAACTGTATGTAATAAAAGATTCAAAAATTTCGGTTTTTATTTTGCAGGAAATCTAGGTATAAAAGAAGTAGGATGCAACGATTCGCGGCATAATTAAACGGAAGATACACGTTTCGTGTGGGGGTACAACGGACCCTATGGTATAGGTACGTGGATTAGCCGCTCTAATCCCCTCTCTACTAACCAACCAATATGAGTACCCAAAATTTCTTCCAGACTATTCTCTTGAAAATACTTTTAAGGAATATAAAATGTTTAATTGTCACATCGTTTTTGTCATTGGTCAAAGTGTTGGAGTTTGGGGCTATACGTCCCCAATAGTCGTACTACGCTCCTGGTGTAAAAAACGAAGAGTATAAGAACTAAAAGTCAGTATACTCTTTTGTCAATCTTAATTTTCTTTAATTAAAAAAAAAATATTTTCCATTTATAAATACCTTTTTGCACTGGCAATTGTTGGTAATGATAAATATCTTTGAATCATATTCTGACTAACAGCTTGACTCTTTAACCAATGCGGAACACCACCAATTATTAATGAATAAACAGTATGTCGTTCCATTAAATCAAAAGTAAAACTTAAAATAATAAATAAATTAAAATTTCAAAAATAAAATAAAATTTGTTTACAATAATTTTCTTGACAAAACAAAAAATAGAACAAATAATACTTTGGTGCTTCAATACGTCCACTATCCCATGCACGATTCCAAACAGCTGTTAAACCACCAACATCCATAGTACCTTTAATAATGATCGTTATCATAGCACCAAACATTAAAAATGTTTGTACAACATCAGTCCAAACGACTGCTTTTAAACCACCCTGTATAAATAAAAATGGTGCGATAAGTTTTATATAATATAAAAATGATTATGTTAATTTTACCACACACGTATAAAAAATACAGACTAAACAAACAATTGGTGTTATTAAATGAACATTTATTCCTGTCGCTTGATTAAATGCTAATGCTGGTACATATATGACAATTGGTAGCCAAGTCATCTAAAAAAAAAAATTATTTAAAAAAAAATGAATAAAAAAAATTATAAGAAGAAAAAATTTTAAAAATAAAAAATAAATAAATTTTTACCGAACCAAATGCAAACATTATTGAACCAAATAATCTCATACGTTTATCAAATCTAGTTTCTAAATACTATAAAGAGAAATTTTTTTTATTAATTTTGATCTTATTTAGACATTTCCATTATGTTTCCTATAAAAATTTTAACTCACTTGATATGTTGATGTTAATTTTAAATCATGAAATACTGGTAAATAAACATATGACATAATAAAACCCATTGTAATAACAGCAGCTACGATATACATATATTGAATACCATATAAATATATTTCTGTTGGTGTACCAAGAAGTGTTATACCAGATATAAAGCTGTAAAGAAATTTCTTTTAATTGTATAAAAAAATTTTTCAATATATTTTCAAATCTTTTTAAGAATAAAAAATTTGCCTAAAGTGCCATTTTGCCGAAAAAAGCTACTGTCTCTAATAGATTTTTGGCGAAAACTCCATTTCTGGGTGAAAACTAACTCTATATCGCAAGTGCTAAAGTCTCTTTGGAAAATGACTTTAGTCCGCGTATAAAAACGCATTTATAAAACAGGCTTTACATAACATTTGTGCACCAAGTCTGGGTACCAAATTTTCTATATGTGTATCTTTTTATTGTCAAGATTATGATCTACATTGTATGACAATAGTGAAAATGTTTTTAAATTAAATGAATTAAGACATGGGCAATATTTAACAACATTGTCTGTAGTAATTACTACCATATTTGGCAGAACTATAAGCATTTTCAAAAGTGAATTATAATTTTAAATATATCTACACGAAAGTAAATTTTGTACAGAGTATACGTAAATCTGTAGCACATGGAAAAATGTTAAAATGTTGCAGTGTGATGTTATCTTAAAAATACAATTAATTTCCATACTACTACACAATCAAAGTAAGACAGAAAAACCGCATGCTACTTTAGTAAAAGGATTTGATGTCAAGTATTTTAGTATAGTATTGCACAATTTTATTATTGTGTACAAATGCTAAAAATTTTATTCAACTAAAAAGTATTTGACACAAGTGAAATACAAATCTAATATATGTATTTAATTTACTACTAAAATACGTACTTTTTGCAAATATAGGAGTAGCTATAATAGCATTTTATTTTTCTATTCAAGTGTTTGACTTAAATATATATTAATGAACTGAACCGTTGAGTATATAAGTTGCAGTTCTTTAAAACCTGGAGTATCCTGGAGTACCCAAAATTATTCAAATTAGACGAATTATTATGAATTGTAATAAGTGAATTTTTGTTTATACTATATAGACATTTATTTGAAAAATGATTTTTTATTTGTATTCAAAAACTTTTACTAGAACTAGAATTTTATCCAGCTCTGATACTACTATAAACATCAACTCTTTCTTATAACTTTGTTACTGTGGTCTAAATATATTAACTATAGGTATCTTAATTTAATTTAATTTAACAATTTTAAATAAATCTAAATATTTTCGAAATAATTAACAACTATGTCTGAAAAAGGTTTATTTAGATCATTCAATTAGATCACAACAGTCCATCACTTTTTTAATAACCAATTTCCACCTTACGATACTGAGAAAAGGACTCATTTTCTTTGTGCAAGATAATAAGTCGTCTTATACATAAAGTTTTCTTCTGTTATTGGGATAAGGCGAAATATCAGTGATTTTACCAATTAGATTTAATAAGCGTTTTGGTTTGTTGTGGTCATGGTCAGCGCCGTACCTAGCTATTTGTGGACTCGGGTGCAAGAGCAAGAGGTAATTTTGGGGCTTTACAAAAATAAATTTAAAAACAAATTATCGTTTAAAGCTAGGTATTTACTTAGTACTCAGTTAAAAAAAAATACGATTTTATATAGAAAATTTTACTAGGGGCAAACATTTTTCCTTAGTTTTTACTTGGTCATATTCACATAGTACTCAGTTCAAAAACAAATTTCGAAATAAAATTTAAGAAATTTTCAAAACTAGATAGCGCTACTATAAATGAATACTCAAATTTTTACCCAAGTTTTAACTCGCACCGTTGACTATATAATATATGGATTACTAGTAACCAACTTCATGGCTGTAGCCATCACCGACTATGCGCATACCACCAGACATGGCGAAAAAAAGAACTAACTATTCCGAATTGCCTTTGGCAACGCTCGCCTTTTTGACGGTCAACAAAACAACTAAATCATTTATGAGAATTCCATAGATTTTACTTGACAATTCTACTGGATTTATTTCAGAATTCCATAACTTTAGTTCTTTTATTGGCCATCTCTGGTGCTATGCGCTACCAGTCCTAATAGAATTTTTTTCCTTGACAGCAAAGGAAATTATAAGCGATTAGCCGTCCATATCAACGATATAGAAGATATATGGATAGGGCATAAATATAAAAATTTGAAGCCACGCCGGGTATAGTTGTCTCTTTTTTTGCTAGCCGAATTGTCAAAATATAAAAATGAGAAATTAGGGGCGGATTAGGTTTTTTTTTATTCGGGCATCAATTTTTAAGGAGATAATTTTTTTTTTTTTGAAAAATACAAGTAAAGATCATCCTAAGGAATATTTTAGGTCGCGGCAACGATAATTATACAAATGGAAAGTATAATAGAGTAATTTGTTTAGCTAGTTAATATTGTTAATTTATATTGAGACTCTTAAACTTAAAAAAATAAGCCAGCCCTGTAAATCTAAAATCAGCTGTTATAATATTTTTCATATTATTAATTTGACACTTCGGCGAGCAAAAGGAAAGAGAACTACCAAAATCGTGGCTTCATAAACAATTTTTCAATATATTAAAATTTTAATGTGTTAAAAAGAGAGGGAACATTTATGCCACTTCCATATATTTCTTATTCGTAGGTCCATATATTATATAGTCAAAGGCTCGCACAATAAAAAAACTTGCAAAAAGTGATATCAGGTGCTAGTAAAATTTAAAATTTATTAGAAATATATTTTTATTTTGCAAATATTTTTGGAAATATTTTTTTATTTTGAAATATTTTTGTAAAAATAATTATGATCAGCTGATTTTGAATTTTATAGAAACTGGTGGTTTCGAGACTAAACAGGTGTTTTCGGACAAAAATTTTTTATACAGATTTTTAATATGATATTTTGCTCACAATTTTGCTAGATTTTTTTTTTTGGAAGTGAATACAGCTTTAAGATAAAAAAGAATAATTAAAATTTATTAAAAATATTTATTTACAAAACTTATTTTGATATTTTTTTAAAAAAATAATTACGATCAGCTGATTTTAAATTTTATAATAACAGACGTTTTCCAAACCAAACAGATGTTTTCGGAAATACAATAATTTTGTACAGATTTTTAATTTGATATTTTGCTCACAATTTTACCTACGAATAAGAAATAATGGAAGGAGCATAAATGTTCCCTCTCTTTTTAACACATTAAAATTTTAATATATTGAAAAATTATTTATGAAGCCACGATTTTGGTAGTTCTCTTTCTTTTCACCACCGAACTGTCAAATTAATAATATGAAAAATATTATAACAGCTGATTTTAGATTTACAGGGCTGGCTTATTTTTTTAATTTTAAGAGTCTCAATATAAATTAAAAATATTAACTGGCTAACAAAATTACTCTATTTTACTTTCAATTTGTATAATTATCAATGTGCGAACTAAAATATTCCTTAGGATGATCTTTCCATGTATTTTTCAAAAAAAAAAATTAATTTTATCTCCTTAAAAACTGCTGCCCTAATTCAAAAAAACCTAGTCCGGCTCTTATTTGCGTTTTATTAATTTTGACAGTTCGGTGGTGAAAAGAAAGACACTACTATATCCAGGCTGGCTTCAATTTTGATTACTTATGCTCCTTCCATTATTTCTTATTCGTAGAATTTTACTATACATTGTGTTTTTTGAAGTATACTTACTTAAATACCTAGCTTAATAAAAAATAAATATATTTCATTGAGATCGAGTGTTTTCCCCCCTTTTTGTTGGGGCCCCGGTGCCTAGCACCTCTTGCACCTTCCCATAGATCCGGCTCTGGTTGTTGTTATAGAGTAGTTAGACTCTATATAAGCGATTATTTATTATATTATGGATATGAATTTTACTACCAAAACCATCGACACAATATACTAATAATATTTATCTTCGATAAAAAGTTCTTATTGCAATCGGAAAATATAGAAAAATTATCTATTATGAATATTTGTATTTACAAAACTGTCAGTTTCATTTAATTTAAAGATGCATAAATATAGTTTTCCTGCAAACATTATAAATTTTAACATCAACATGAGCAAAAATCATATATGTATGTATAATCTATAAATTATAAGATTTTTGTTGACCTATTTTTCATCGGAATGGTATAGTTTTTATAGGCTAAACCCGAAGCTTCAAATTACCCCCAATAAATATAAATATACAAATTAAATAATATTCCACCACTTTCCAAAGCATAACTAGCAAAATTATAAGGTTCCAAAAAAAGCAATAATTTTGAAAATTGTAGATAATTTTCAATAAACTATTTATGAGAAAAAAAAATTAATTCTAATCTCGAATTGTAAATTACTAGAATTATAATGTAGTTGATAATTTAAAATATAATTACAAATGTTAACTGAATAAATATATTCTCATAAAATTTTATAATTATTGTTATATTGTTCTAATTATATGTGAAAAAAATTAATTTGTAACAAAGTATTTGCATTTACATTACATGCCCAAAGTTATAAAAACTGCACTTTAGAAAATTGTACAAATATTTAACTATAATTTAAAATAATTAAAATAACTTATTTTAACTAAAGTATTTTAACTCTATAATTAAATTTAAAATGAGTGAAAATGTCAGAATTTTTAAATTTTAAACAAGATTTTAATATTACAGTAGCAATATATGATTTTTCATTTGGATTTCAATAAAATATAGTGGCATTGTTCCGAAAGACTCACTCAAGGGATGAAAAACGATGATGAAGATGTCATTATTTTGAAATGACTTCACGAGTCCGAATAATATGTATACATACAAAATAATGGTCAGACTGCGTTCTTTCTAAATTCAGGTGTGTATTTGGAAGTAAACTGATTTTTCAGGATAATGCCAATTTTCGTTCTTTGTAAGGAATATTCGCCAAAACTAAAATACTATCTTGTAGAGAATTAAACAGCCTTTATTTGTGTCAAATTTTATAGTCATATTTATTACAATTATTAACTTGTTATGAAAAAACTGATTTCCGGAAAACCTTAAAGTGCATTTTGCGATTACTATACATAGGATGACATTTGCGCCAAAAAATGACATACATATTCGGAATCGTAATAGGTGAATTAGGATTACTTTTACGGTGAATCACAATTAAATTATTAAATTATTTCTAATTTTGGAAATGGTATTCTGGAGTCTCTAAGACACATTATAGCATTATATACTGGTACATTATCTTACAAAGGATTGACTAATTTCTCATGAAGGATTCACTAATTAAAGACATTACCTAAGCGTGACAGGTTTAATTTATTATTACTAATCGGAAAGATAATCTTCATAATACTATTAAAATTATATGTTTAAAACAGAATTGATTAAATATTCTAATACTCGCATATACGAGCTACAGCAAAAGTTTCACTATAATTATTAGATTCTTTTTAACAATTATTTTCTTGTCAGCTTGATTTTGAATTTTGTTCCTGTGATTGATAAATGATTTTTAAAAGATCATATCTATATTATTTAATCTTTTTTATTGTCGGTTTTGACTGTACTCATTGTCTTGTCACTTCATTAAAAACTCTGCTGATTTATAACACTTTCAGTATAAGCAGCTTCTAAATTAATTACTACAACTTTTTTCTAGAGGTTTGGCCTACTTGACTACAACTTTCTTCTTGAGGTTTGACCTACTTCTCTTCCTTCGATAGGACTACCTCTTAAGACTATTAATTTTATATGGTTCCTGAACAACAAATCGCTAATATATGTATTAATTATATTGCTGAAAGTGTAAATTTCAATAAGCCAAAGCCATTGCATTTTGGTATACAGATTCTGCAATTGTCAGGAAATTTCCCTCGATCACTATAGAATTTTTCTCAAACTTAAGATTATATTACTGTAAAATTAACTACTGATACTGTACATTTTATTACTGGTAGTTAATTTCGAACCAGATCTCACGACTACAAGAATTTCATTTAGAAATTTGATTTGTATACTTAAAATTCAAATTTATACTACTCGTAAAATCTATATGACTCATGGATAATTTACAATTACTACCAGACCTATTTAATATCTCACGTTACCACAATTTCGTATTTAATTAAAAAATTAATTATATAAAAATAATAATAATTTTTCCAGTTAACACCAAAAAAAGTAAAGTTTTTAAAATAAAATTTTTATAATTAAAATTATTAAATTAAATAAATTTTTTTTTCACTTATTTCGTACAACAATTATCATAAATTTAATTTCCTGCTTTTAAAAAATTATATTTTTATTTGTTTTAAATAATTTTTTTGTATATAGCGGCTTTAACGACATAATAGCATAATTAGCACTTGTATAGTCATGTTAAAATGATTCCAACAGTTAACACAAAACAAAAGAAATGTGTTCAGCTGTGATTATCAAGGTTATATAATATTAATAATAAATATATAGATTAATAATCAATTTTATGCTCTGTTCGAAACAATTTAACCACATTATAGCAACATAATATCATCGTAGGTTAAAACCAGAAGACATTAACTCATAAAAATTCAATTTCGAGTAAATCGTTTGTATATGGACAAAAAGTGGTATCCGGACAATTCGTAGAAAAAAAATTAATAGAAAAATAAATTGTAGTAAATAATTACCCGGAAAATATTTGATAAAAAAAATTTATCCACTTTGACCGCAAAATATTAAATATAAGAATTTGTTCGAATACCATCCGACCATACCAATTGGTTTTCTACGAATTGTACGTGAACCAGTAAAAGTATATGAAAATTCAAGGGCTTATAGATCTTTTCAAGTGAAATTAAATCTTGTCTAGTATTTTGTATATATTCGTATATGTATAGAGCTTTTGTCAAATACGAAATAACAATTACAATTCTTCAGCTAGCATCATAAAACTCATAAAATTGAAAAATGCCACTTAATGCTTTCTGCTTTAAGACCAATAATATTTTTTATGTGAATTTTTTTTTTTCAAATTTAAAATTAAGCTATTTATTATTCAAAGCACGAGATGTTAACTCTGAAAGTATAATAAATTTTCTTCGAAATATTAAATAAAATTTTGGAAAAAAAAAAATATTTAGTTCCGATTTTATTTAAGATTCAATTAAATCGAAATTAATAAGTAAATTATCATATTTAACCACGAATTTTTAATTTGATTATCATTAAAAAAAATTGTAATTTGAGAGCTTTAGTATAATATTTGATTGATTTTTGATTATACGAATACGAAATTTTGTATTATTTGTTAAAAACTTCGAGTCTATTATCGACCTTTGCTTTAGGATGGAGAATTTTTTGTATAAAATAAAAATAATTTTATAGTAATTTATGGGTTTTCTTGCTGTTGTTGAAAATATTTCTTTGTGATTAATTTTTGACAGACTTCCTACTGACATTTTGGATTATAATTTAAGCAAATTCTTATACCATCTTTTTTAAATGAAGTATATAAGTTGAAGTGTAAAAATATAGGCTTAATAATCTAAATGTATGAAAGTTGGACATGAAATCGACAGATATATGTATACAAAGTAATAACTATTTCGTATATTATAATATGTACATATAAAAATACATATAAAATTAATTTAATACCAAAAATGCTCATATAATTTTAATTCTTGAAAAAACTATTTGGAAAAATTAGAGTTTCTGAATTAAAAATATGAAAATTTTGTGTTCCAACTAAAGGCAAATTTTCAGTTTCTTTTTTTTTTTAGACTCAGATAATTTGAACCAGATTTTGTTATCAATCAAAAAACTTGTTATTGTAATAAAATAATAAAAATATCTAAAAAAGTTAGAGAACTGTGTGACTTATATGATACTCATCTGTGTCTAATGACGAACTCGAAATCGGACTTAAAGTCATTCTTCAGTCTGGTGCATTTTGAATATGCTATGGCACGAGTGAAGTCAAATATTACTAAATGTTGTTTTTACTAATTTCGATTATTTACAAAAGACTTTTAATATATATTTATAATAAGAGTTTGTTGTCAGACCCCTTTAAATATAATAACAATATATAGTATCAACATAATTCTTTTCACCCTATAAATCTAAAATTAGTTAATTCAAATCTGTGTTATACATGCGATCTTTTCAATTTAAATTTAGATTGTCATAAAAAAAAAGTGAAACAATTTCATTATCCAATTTATTTGCTATATACTCGACTCGTTACTACACCCTCAAATTGTAGAGTTATTATCATAACTAAATCATATAAATAAAGTTTAATATTAATTTATTATTTTTATATTGATAAGGTCAAAAAGTATATAAAAATAGAACTAAAAGGATTAGATTGTGAAACGAAATTTAAGAATTAATAATTCAATAAATAAAGTGGATAGAATTTGCTTAAAGTCTTTTACACTTTTAATCACTTTTAAATCTAATTCACTATGATCGTTACTGTCATTATTATGACAGCATATTAAAAAGTTATGATTTTAAAGGGTTTAACTTTATTAAGACAAAAATTACATTAAAAGTTGTACTTTTAAGATTTATTTCAAAATGTGTCTATGGCCAAAGGGAAGAAAACGACTAGAAATTATTCAGTTTCATAATTCCGAGCTTTTATGTAGGTACTCTATCACGATTTTATGTGATTTAATAGTATAATTTTCGAATTTATCCCACCCATTTGGTAAAGTGGTGGATAGTACAGCAGAACTGTATACAAAATTATTGTGTTTATTTTAATTATTTTTTCATTGCCTTAGCAAAATTGGGTCAACTAGATATTTTGGTGCATGCACCAGTATACTAAATTTTACACATTAAATAAAACAATCGTTTAAATAAAAATTTACTTAAAAAGGATCGATATAACTATGAATTATTTAAGATTTCTCATTATTAAAGTATAACAAATAATTCAAATCGGTGAAAACCAAGTTACTATTATCTACTTAATATTAAAAATTAATTAAACATTTTTTAATTTCTCCATTAATTCATTACAAATTTTAGAATTTTTCCATTAATGTTAAAATAATACTAAACAAAGCCTGTCTAGACTCTTAACCCAACTAAGAGTAAACAAAACAGAAATTAAAATTAAACTAAAAACAATAATTATATCATTATATAAAATGTTGACATTAAATAATTGCCGCCAAATAATATCGTATAATTATTTAATGAAACTTATTAAAAATATTTTCGAAAGCAACAGCAAAATTAGCTAGAAAAATTTTTTCTTGTTATGACCAAAATCCATTTAAAACTTAGATAGACAACACTAAATTTTTTTAATACATATTTGTATGGTTCCAAATGTAATGAATGATCGAAAAAATTTTTATATATTTCTTGCAAGAGAATTATTTAATTTATTTTATGTTAATAATTATATTTTATTTCAAAGTAAGTTTAACTTATTTTTCGGTTTCTCAGTAAATTTAATGTCTTAACTCAAATTTAACTTAAACCCTTGATGAGTAGAGTTTAAATATATTTAAATCCATTTATGTCAAAATTTATATGACAAATTCAAAACTTCATAAATTCATATGGCTTATTATACATATAATTCCTAGATGTATAACTGAGATGTGGGTACAATTCCCGATCATATGTACCTACTAAATTAGGAAAATACACCCTGTGGAAAATACCTTTAGAAAACCTCTTTTAAAAAGGCGGAAAAATCATAAATTTATTTGTGGAAATTTGATTTTTCTCTTTGAAAACTTAAATAGATATTGTTTTTCTATAGAACATTTGTTAAAGGGATTAAACAACACTAGGGCATATACGTGTAAGTATTTATGTATATATAACAGACCAAAGGAACTGTAAAACTTGTTATAAAATTTATCCTGACCAAAAGACCAATATATAATTTTATCTAATGACATAATTATATACATACTAGAGCTTTGTTGTTTAAAATTAAATAGTCCTGGACTGTCCTGGATAAATAAATAATTAACATTAAAGATACAAAGAAACATTTAATTCCAAAATATTAATAAGAAAGTATCAGGTACACATAAGTTTCAGAAAGCATTTTATTCATACATTTTACGATAACTTTCAATTCGGCAAAAAAAAAGGGGAAATAAATAATAAAAAACTTGTTGGATATGAGAAATTTTTAGTGTAAAATATTGTAGTTTTATCATGTTGTAGTTTAGGACTAATTAACAATTGGCAACGATACAAAACTGGGTTAGTCCAGAACTGTTGAGGATTTGAAAAAAAAAATCTGAATATAGTTTTGAACAGTTCTAAGTATAATTTAGTTTTGTTTATTTCTATATTTTTATAATATATGTATTTTGGTCAATACTTAATTCAGTTAATTTATCTTTAGTTGAACTTACTACTATACTACCACTCTATAATGTTTAATGTATCCCAGGAACTAAAATAAGCAAATTAAGTGTTTTTAATACATAATTTTAAATTTAAATTCCGAGAAACTTGGAAAAAATTGCAACTGATGAAACCGAAATGAGTTTAAGTACCAAATTTCAATAAGTTTAGCAAAATTTAATTTGAATTTCAGACTATGAAACTGAAACATAACTAAGTACTGATTCCAAAATTCAATTATTAACAAATTATTGAATATTGATAAATATGTACATATAATGTATATTTATTATTACTATTCACTTTAAATATGTGTATCACTAGAAAAAGTTTTCAGCAATCAATTAAGGTGTCAAAGCTTCATTTTTCTTTACAATTTCCTTAATTAATTTATATAAAAAAAAATGTTTTTCATTTACTAAAATAATATTTATAATTTTTATCTAACCTGGCTATTAATGACATAGTTACTGGAAATATTTGCATTGTCCTACCACCAACTAAATAATTTTCTTCAGCATCTTTAGATAATTTACCTTTTGCATTACGTAATTTAAATGCAAAATAAATACCAATTAATGCACAACATACTAACATTAAAAAAAATACTAAATAATCTGGCCAACCAAATTTTTGTAATGATATTTTAACTTGATCAACATTTAAACCGGTCATTATCACCAAAAATTAATTAATTAATTATATTTATGTAAAAAAAAAAAAAAAAATATGAGATTTGTCGAGTTTTTATATCGACAATTTTTTTAAAAAAAAAAATCACTTTTTTTTTAAAAAAAAATATTTACATAAAAATATATATTTTTTTTATTCAAATTTTTTTTTATGATCAACCAACTTTAACGACTATCGAACAACTAAAACTAAACTAAAAACTTTGATAAAAATTTTTTTTTTTTTTTTCATTTGACGGACTTATATATTGTTTTTGTTGTTGTTTGGTTAATATACAAAACTTTTTTTTTTAACTGTGTTCAGTTTAAACAATTTATTGTGATTAAATAAATTACATTTAAACAGATATTTTATGGGAAATTTTTAAATTTTTTTCGTTAATGCTTAAATAATGATAAATCAGTGTAATTTTACCGTGTAAAAAAAAAAAACAAATAAAGTGAAATAAGTATAACAATAATAAACATTTAAATAATCTGGTGGTTTTATAACTAGTTTCATGATTATTGGCGTTTATTTAATAATTAATTACTATATTTATTACTAATACCAACACTATAAAAGTACCTAAATTTTTTCTTATTATTTCCTAAAAAAATAAAATTTCCATTCAAAATTCCATTTGAAACATTAATCATAAATATAATTTGAAATACAGCAGCGCCTCTACCGGGAAAAAATTTAATTATTGAAATTTTTATTATATATTTTACATTGCCAATGAGTGGTCATATAGTTTATTTTTCGTGAATTATATTGAATTAAAATTTTTACTGAATAAAATCTCTCGAATAGTGGCGTCATCTAACGAAATGAAATTTAAATTTCTTTACATTGTAAATATTACAAGGTTTTCAAATCATTCAAAGTAGCATAAATTTAAATATGTATAAATTTATTTACAATAAATAATTATTTGGAAAAGTTTACATTATATACCAGACAGACAGATCGACAGAAATTAAATAATTTTAAGATTTTCTTTCAAGAAAAAAAGCTCTAAAAAACTATCACACGTTTTATTTAGTTAAATTTTAAATTCGTGCACTTATAATTTTTTATTTTTATAATAAGTAAATAGTCAACATAAATATTTTAAATTTTTATTTTTGACGAAAGAGATTTTTAGAGGTTAAACTATTAATTTTTGGTATATTAAAACTTGAATAAAGAATATAAAAATTCTTTGAATTAAGTTTTTTAATTTTTTTTTGGAAAAAAAATTATACATTCTGCTGAAATTTTAGTTGGTCACATTATTCAATTCAAGTTAAAATTCCCAAAAGATTGGCAAAAAAATGACATATTCTTATATCAATTGTCAACAATTTAGAATTTTAGACAAAGAATTAGTCAAAATATTGACCAAAATTTTTCAATTGTATTGTCTGAAGATAATTAAATTTTGGAGCTAAAATATCTCAAGTTAAAGAATTCATTTTTCTGTGGATTGTGGAAAATTTATAATTAGAATTTTTGGGTAAAGGTCAGAAAATAAACTATTTTTAAATCGGTTATAAATATACTAGTAAAAACCATAATAATTAACTTCTGATTAAAAATTAAATGGAGATTATTAATAACGACAAAATATTGTCCAAAATCTCAAACTAAAAAATAAAAAAGTTTGTTAAATCATTTTCAAATTTATTAATATTGAATTTTTTCTAAACCATTTTTGAAAATTTTGTATTTTAAATATTATTTTCTCATTATTTTTATATCCGTAACATATTTTTTTTTTATTCTACTATCAGTTTTTTATTGACAATTTTCTTTATTTAATACAAATTATTATTAAAGGATCGCGGAAATTAAAGTAATGTAGAAAATATTTAAAAACATTTTTTTTCTTTACTATTATATATAAAGTATAGACTTCTGTTTTATATTTGAAGAAATTATTTTGCTAAAATAATTTTTGTATTCCAGAAAATTATTTTGATAATTACACAATTATAAATTTTACCTTCAATAAAATTTAAAAATATTTTTTTGTCGTCTAACTTAATTAGCAAAATTTTAAACGGCCATTGAATCAATTTTTCGGTCATTTGAAATTTTTAAACGATGAAGTTTAATTCAATTTTTAACCATATTTTAATTTGATAGTTTTGTAATTATGAACAAATTTTAAATATTCTAATGTAAAATATTTTATAATAGATTTTAATGATGAGACATTATTGTTTTTTTATTTTTGTTGACATATATTTTTCATATAAATTCAGGTTTTTTTTCATTTTAATTAGTAAATCTTACCCGGATTTTGGAAGATAATGGTGTGTTTCCTATTTAGGCGCAGATCATTCGGATCAATCTGAAAGTGTTTCTTATTTCTGCTCAGACTGATCAATCTGATCAATCTAATTGGCTGTTTCCTTTCCTCAGTTTCGGATTGATTTTTTTGACCGAAGAATTTTTTTCAGATTTTTCAGATTTATTATTGTTTGTGGCTAACTTTGTGCTTGATTTTTATTGTTGTGGCTAAACTATTATCAGATTATCAAATTTCAATAATTTTTTTAACCATTTTTTTTTTAATTATTTATATTTTTTGTAAATTAATAACAATAAATATTATAAAAAGTATAATATTTAATGAAAAAAATTAAAGTTATTATTGATTAATTGAAAAATAATTTCATAAATTTGAGA
The DNA here is from genome assembly GCA_949752835.1 of Empis stercorea. Lineage (NCBI taxonomy): Eukaryota > Metazoa > Arthropoda > Insecta > Diptera > Empididae > Empis > Empis stercorea. The sequence goes on along the minus strand of OX457085.1, from coordinate 75,963,740 downwards.
ATTTCAGAGTTGCCGAATAATATATTTTCGTTTTACCCGGCAACATTTTTTGATCTGAAAAATTTGACTATTTCTTATTTCAATAGATAGATTACTCAGATTTCAGATTTTAAAAAATCTAGTCAATCTACAGATTTAAATAAGCAACACACACCATAAGTATATATTATATATATTTTTTAAAGTTTATTAATTTTTGACTACTTTTTAAAAATATAAATTTTAAGTAATAAATAATTTAATTATACTAATTGATTTATTTTTCGTTATGCCGTTCTCATAATGTATTTCGAAATTGGAAATCTATAGTAATAAATATTTTTATACCAAAAAATAAATAAATTTATTTTACAGTGTAAAATTTCTTAAATATTGTTTTTATTTTTATATTCTCGTAGGAGTTTATTTTAATTTTTATAGATTCCAAAAAAAAAAAACACAAATTACATAAAAAACAAAAAAAGTTTTATTATATTAAAGATTACTATAAGAGTAAGAATTGGCACAGGTATGACCCCGATAAAGACTTATTCAAAATTCGATATATATGTAAATATATTGTCTTTAAAACGCTTATTCAAATGGGGAGAGTATATCCAGTATAAAAATTTGTTTATATTATTATTATTATCACATTTATAATAAAGACATAAAATTAAATTCAGAAAAAACTAGTTCGATCTGGCTAAATTTAATGGATTTTTGTAAAAAAGAAGCCTAAAAAATCTGTTTTTTTTATTTACAAGAAATTTACTATATACTGATGAAAGTGCTATTAAAGCTATTGAAAGCTGTAATATTCATAATATTAATAATTATGATATAACTGAGAGAAATATCATCATTATTTCGTAATTACGGTATGGATATGGATTGCAAAGTTAAAGTGGTATGGATTGTATATAAGATATAACATTAGAAATAACAAGTGAATTCTAGTACAGTTTTTGATGCTTTATATGGACAGTGCCAAAGATAATTACAAGAATAGGGAGAGGTCATTGTAATCGTTAGACTATGTCACATATAGTTCTATTACACTCAAAGAGGCTGTCATTTTTTCACAAATGTGTCAAAAAGAGACAGTTCAATTGCATCAATATAGTTAACAAGTTGACAGTGGCAGGGTATAGATGATACAGTGTTCTCTATTTTTAGATAAGAGCAAATAACGAATATTTTATAACCTTTTTACGAACGAAGATAATGTAGTATAAACAACTAGTTTAGAAGTTACCGTTTAAACGTTTACTAAGACAAAACTCAAACATGGAGTTAGAAGTCCTTTCTTTCGATTGTATACTAACTGAGTTGTGTGTTGGCCTATGTCTATCTAATAGAAGTTTTACCGTTATTCTTTTGCAGTTTCTGGATTTATTAAAAATATGAAATATAAAAGAAAACTAATTGCTTCATTTGATGGCGCCATCTATCGGAAAAAATTAAAATTACTTGTGACATTGTTTCATTATATAAATTATGTATTTAGGTTACTGAAATGTTTCTAAAATTTTTAAATTTCCATCTATACTTTTGTAAACAAACAATTTTGTAATATTTTAGAATAACAGACAACTCAGTCAGACACAAAGTATTCAAATAATCTAAATAATTTAAATTAAAATGATTCTACTGTTTATATACCTTTTCTAAAAAAAAAAATCTATTAATTTAAATATTTTTATTGCATCGTGTGTAATTTATAAAGATTGAAATTATATATTTTAAAGAAAATTGTGTATTTTTTTGATAAATTAATTTCCTCCTATAACAAGTATCAAACCTCTTATAATTTATAATCATCTCCACGAATATATAGAATTAAGTGATGAATGACACTTTAATGTCAATGAAAGCAAAAAAAATTAAAATATAACAAGTTTTATTTCTGTATGCATATTTTTATTAATTTTTTTTTTCGCTGGCTATAATCTAGACTCTAGCTAGAGAATATATATTGAATAATTGCCTCGTGGTTATTTTGTTGAGATTCATCTTAATTTTCATTGATGTATGATTATATTTTTTAAACCCCGAGATAAAAAAAAATTCATATTGCAAGTTTTATTCATTTTATTAAACCAAATATTAAAATTGGCTCAATCTAAACATACAAAAAACTACAAAAAATCAAGTTTAGTGCGTATTTTTATTTAAATATAACATATAAAATTAGGAATCTCTAATTTGATTGATTTTAAGGGGTTTAACACTTTAATATTGATAAAGAAAATTATTGTAAATTAAATTAAATTTATTATTGTTGGTAAAATTTGTTCTAATATTGATAGTCATTATAATGTTTATTGGGTATATTTCTAGAAACTTCTTGTTGAATTGGATGTGCGAACCAGCATTTAGATGGAAACCAACATTTAGAAATGTTGCCCAAAAAATTATCGCTGAATCAAATATATCCTTAATACAAAAATTAGACATATAATTTAACAGAAATTCCATGGGTACTAAATCTGATTTTATTCGGACATTAATGGTGGGTCATAGACTTTAGGCCGCGTGACTTTTGGCCGCGTAGAACAAAATGAAGGCGGTCTAAAGTCATTTTCTAAAATGACTTTAGGCCGCGCGGTACAAAGTCATTCTTAATCAATGGTGTATTCGTTTCTCTAAAATGTTGCCTTTTCCAAGCGCGGCCTAAAGTCATTTTCCAAAATTTTCCAAAATAACAAGGCCGCGCGGTCTTATGTCAGTTTTTATCGCGGTCTAAAGTCACGCGGCCTAAATTCAGGGAGCCCATTAATGTCTATTTAAAAGTAATATTATATCTTTATGAACATTGGAAGAATCGCTGCTGTTATTTTAAATATATGCCCAAACCCAAAACCGGACTTTTGAAGTTAAGTTGAAAATTGTAACAGAATCAATTTTATAATTATTTGGACAAATTCTGATATTGTTACACGCATAATTCAGGTTTTACAAATTGCAGGAGCATTGAAATACTTAAATTAGTGTTGCCAATATTAATTTCTAACATACAAATTTATAATATAGACCCGAATTATTTATTGAACTGTCGAAATGCGATTTTTAGTCGACATCTTTCCGGTATCAATTTTGGTTGAGATGCAAGTAACTCTATATTCATAAATAATGAGTAACGAATTTCCTTAATTAATTATAAAATTGCCATTTTGTCGAAATTTCTGACAATTACTAATAATTTGAACAATATCGTCAGTAAGATTATCTCGCTTTTTTGCCAGATAATAATAATTGTAATAATGATTTTTTTTTAAAATAATATTGCAATTTAATTTCAACATATATGTAAGAGTGTAATACCCCCTAACAATTTAATAAAAATTGTCAAACAAATTTTATTCTCCCTGTATAACTTCTAAAATTAGTAGTATGCTTAAATTTAAATGTATTACATGCGATCTTTTCAATTTAAATTTATCATTTAACAAAAAAAAAAAGTGAAACAATTTCATTATGTTCAAAAAAAATAAAAATTATGTTAGTGTATACATTTTTATGATTTGTATAGGAAAAAGGTCACTTCACAAATGCAAACATATGTTTGAAAAAAAAAACCATATATCGGTCGAAATATGTGCGAGTATATGTATAAGATTTTTGCTGACGACTCAGCTTTTTCCATCAAAGTAAAACAATAAATTTTTTGACCTTACTCTATGTAAATTTACAGAACATAAAAATATTCTTCCGAGTAATTCTAATTTATAAAAACTGTTTCAAATTTTGAGACATAAAGTTTAGTCAGGCAATTGAAAGTGTAATTGTCAAATTATGAATGACATACACAATTTTTTATATTCTAAGCAAAATTATGATTATGTAATATTATGTTTAAAGCTGATTGAGATTTATAAAAAAGCGAAATATTTTCACATTGACAATTTTTTTTTTCCATGCATAATTTTTTTTATGTGAATATTTTGCTATTAAAGCTAAGATTTTCTTACAATTTAATTTAAAAATGCTTGAAATAATTTTAATATTAAAGCTTATTATTTTCTGGGGAAATATATTTTTATCTCCAGTAGTTTCTCAGAAATTAAGTGTTTCTATAGTACGTTTAGTGTTAAAATATATTCATGTAACGTTATTAGGGAAATACTTCCTTGATTTAAAAATTTAATCCTTCAAAATTAGTTACATATATGTACATATTATTAAGAAAGCTTTTAATTAAAATGTTTGTTAGTAATTCATAAGATTAATAATTTTACACTTTTTCGTAAATATGAGGATATGGGTTCGTGAAGATTATGACTAGGTAGCTATGTATATATAATTAAAGAATATTTTGTCACTAATTCCGAAAACATGAAAACGATAATGACATGGTATATTGGAAATCACTCTTTAAGTCACAAATGTACCTTACTTAGATCAGAAAATTTCTTCCCTCACAATATCTCAAAAAGATTGCTCATATTTTACATTCAATTGAATGATAAGGTCATACTTAAGTTTATAAAAATACTCAATTTAGAATGGATTTTGAAATGGAGCAAATTTAAAATTTTGATCCATATTTAATTGAGTTTTAGTATATATAAACTTTGGATATCTTCTCGAATCTCTATCATTTTTATAAAGCAAAATTGTAAGGGATTCGAGAAGATATCATTTTCCTACAGCTGTGTAATATTTCCTATAGATTTAATGACTGGCGGTAGGTAATATATTTTACAGTGATTTATTTTAGAAACTCCATAATTTACATATACATTATTATATTTAGATAATTTCTTTCCAAAAATTCTTTTTAATTTCGCCACTGTCCTTGTTTTCCGATCATTAGTCGTATTGTTTGATCCATATTTGTACTAACCTAGCCTAGGACATAAAATTTATTATTTTCTAAATTTTTCTGAAATTAAGTATGCATAAGTGTACAATATTTGTATTATAAATTTTAATAACTTTTTTTTTCGGAATAATTGTGTTCCGAATTAATTCTGGTAGAAATTTTGCTTATCAACTCGCCGGTAAAGAGTTATGGAAATTAAAGAATATAGCTAACTAAAATTCTGTTACTATTCTGTTACATTTGCGAGTATATTTTGTGACTGAAAACAGTCTATAATTTTTGCCAAATGTGCCATACAATATAAATATACAATTATCATGAATTAAATATTTATTTTTTGAACTAATTATAGGTAAATTATTACTAGTATCTATATTAAATGTGAGAAGTAGGGGAGAGGCCCATACAGTGACACACTTTTTTTTCAAACGAGTATAACTTTTTTTTGGAAATAATGTTATGTACTTATATTACCTTAAAAGTTTCGTTGAAGAGTTCTGAAAATAATAACAAGGCAAAAGGAGTTAAATTATTCATTTTTTCTGAGTTAATAACACTTTTGTCAACACACCTCTATCTGTGTCACTGTTAAAAATGGTGCCATACAGTGACACAAACAGTATCCTACTATGACACACTGGTATATTTCAGTGACATCAGTGATAATTTTATAAAAACTTTTCATTAAGACATAAACTATTTATAAAAAAATAGTTTTATTGAATATAATCTATTTTTTATATATAAAAATTCCATTTTTTGTTAGTTTTAGACTTCACATATATGATGAGATAAATTATTAAAATTATAATTAATTTCTCTGAAGAACTAAAAACAAAACGAATTCGTAGTGTTTTAGAAAATAACAAACAACCAAAATAAAATGATATAATTCAAAATAAAAATATTTATAGAGAAATATTGTAAAATATAGAGAAATATTTTAATTTTCCTTTTATCACTGTTCGAACACTGACACTGTGTCACTGGTTGAAATTTTTTTTTTCTATAAATGTATTATTTTTTAATTTTATTTAAATATCGAACTAATTTTATTTATGAAATTTATTAATCTTAATACCTATATTTTATGGTAAAATTATAATATTTACAATAACTACTTCCTTTTAATTTTTATTTAAAAAATACAACAGTGCAAAAATTTTTTCTTCACTAGAAAATATGCACTTTTACTTTTTTGCGATGTTATCGCGACTGCACCAAAAATATAAATGAGTCAAAAGAACGAGAATAACAAATAAACAAATTATGTTTAAGGACGACATGTCGAAACATGTCCGTTTAAAAAATATTTTGAATGTGTCACTATTTCACCTGTGTCACTGTATGGGGCTCTCCCCTACATGAATTATTATTGAGAGATCATTGTGCATGTTCATTTGTATAAATTGAATGTGAATCAATTGAAATGCTAACTCCTCAACGACTTGAGTTATTATGGCGCAATTTTAAATTGTTATGCCAGTTTACATTCATTATTTTATAAATTCATTATTTTTGGTCTATGATAGACCATGTTTAAGTATATATAAAATTACTAAGATTTAATTTTTAACTAATTCTTGGCGAACAAAATTTTATTCTCCAAATTATCTATAAATTAAATCGGGTTAAAGCACAATGGCTTTAGGTTTTTTACTTGTGTTTATCTGGAGATTGTCTAATTAACAACAATATGCTAACAAGTTTTTCGATGAATTTTTGGATAAATTTTGGATTTCATTGTAAGAATCTTGTGTACTTTGTTAAGTTATTACGTTACGAACTTAGTGATTTTGATATTTACATCATTTCGATCAGAAAAGTAAATATTTTGTGAATGCACAAAAATATCAAGAATATCTGCATAAATATCAAACCTTTAAAGTTTAAACGTTATAAAAAATATCTGAAAATCAAAATTTCTAGTAAAGTTTACAAAATTCAACAGATTTATTTAACATTATATAACCAGTGAAAATGGAAATACATATATACATACTTAAAAATGAAACTTAATACCGATAAATGATTTTCCTTTAAATTTATAAATTAATTAATCCAATTCCCCAATAAAGTGAACTATACACTCAAAATATTATACCAATTTTAAATCATTTTTACAAAAAAAAAATCTCTTGTCGGCAAAAATCACTTAAATACCATAAATTTTCTTAAATTTTTTTCCCTACTCATTTTATCGCTAATTATTTGACCGCAAAAATTAATTTCAGAAATTTTTCGGTAAAAAAAAAATTGATCAATGAAAGTGGATGGATATAATTAGTTATATTGTCGCGCGGCATAATTACGCCATTACAATTTCATTTTCCTTCATTATACATATCTGTTGCTCAACTTACCTCATCCTTTCTGCCATCCTATATAAAGGATTTTTTTGTTTGTATTGTTTTAAAAATTTCAAAATAACAAGCAACAGATTTATTTTTTGAAATTAATCAACTTTCGATGGTGATTTGTAAAATACCACGAAATATGTATATAAAATAAAATCAGTCGGAGACACGTCAAAGTTAAAGTGTCTCTGTTAATGGAAATTTCTGTTCATAATTTTCAATTAAAATGAATAATTCTTTTTGGATTGTCATAGGATACTAATACAAATTGGAAAATTAATGTTATTTTTTTATTGTTTTTGGGGGGAAATGAAATTTTTCAAATTTTATAACAATTATATATGAGGTTAAATCTCGATTGAAATTCTTTGTAAGGACTTTTTGAGTTTTGTATTATTTTTTTTTTTGTGCGAGAAGGTGATCCAGAATTTAAAATGTTGATTATACAATTGATTTTATACTTTCACGCGATCATTGCGCGAAAGATCAATGAAAAAAATTTGCTGGCGGTATATTAGCAGATCAAAAGAAGTCGGCATAAATCAATTGATTATTTATATAATTAAGCTTCTTTTTTTTTTAATTTTAGGTATTGGTTTGGACATTTTTGAGGTTATTTTTTTTAATTTTTTTTTTTGGGAATCAAGATTTTATATAATTTTTTTTTTTAGAATCTGGAAAAGTAAAATATATGAAATGTTTTTTTTTGTATATAAGTAATAAATGACACCAATATAATTTAATAACTTTCTTTGCAATTATTAAAAATATTGATGAATTTTCATCAAAAAAATTTCAATTGAAATTTCATAAATTTTATTTATTGCATTTCACTGAATTATTTTAAAATTACTTTAACTTACACTAAAGTATAAATTAGTTACACAAGAATTTCGTCTACAACTCAACAGAGATTTGCAAAGAAAATTTTTTAAGGTGAACCAGAAATTATAATATAGGAAAATTAAAGTGTCGTTTCGAAAAAGAATTATTATAGCCATGTTCTAGATTCAATTAATTTTATAGTTATAACTTAGTTTATAGTAGACTTTTGCTGAAAATACAAACAGTTCAGTTTGAATTAGCACTTAGTATTCGCATAAAGTACGAATCAACTTCCTATTTCCAGATTTGTTATACTCGCAATTCGCAATCTATTTTAAACGTGTACTTTCATAAAAATAGCGATAGCATACATTATAATCTTATGATTGACTAGTATAATAAATCTGGAAATAGGAAGATGATGAGCTGGTTAAACGGTTTGTAATTTCATCAAATTTAGTTTTTTTTACTAAATGCTAACTCAAATTTATAAATATAGAATTGATTTTTCTAGAAGGAAACGAACTTAATTTACTTTAGATTTTTCCTTTTATTCTTGTAAACACTCATGAGACATTTAGTCTTCATCGAAGTGATTTTTAAACTTAGAACGACATTGATATCTCGATCGGGACTTTGTCTTGTTCGTGAACCTAATTTCAATAAATTTTGAAAATGTTATCTGGAATATTGCAACTAATCTAATAAATGATACAGGCAAAATTAATTCGATGTTCATTATTTTCTAGTTTTTGATTAATATATCTAGACGGGTAGTCCGCCGGCTATTAATTTGATAAGTATTAATTTGCTTGATAAGATTTTTTTTAAATTACGAACTAAACTTAGGGGATGACTCTTTAGATTAGACAGAGCTCTTATAGCATTTCATAAGTAAGACAAATTCGATTCAAAGCTCCAGTTACTAAGCAACACTAAATATAAAATACAAATTTTTTATTAAACATAAATTTGATTCGAGTTTAATTCTTTTCGCAGTTACAGCAATATTTAAATTCTGATTACAAAAAAAACCATTTTATAATAATATAAAAATAAATATAAATGACGTTAAATATCCTTTAGTGATTCGAAATATTTATATTTTACTTTCCTGACAAAAATATTTCCAATAACATTTTAACCCATAATGCATTAAGCTCCTAATGATTAACTATTATGACAATTTTCCATCTAATATAATCAATTTTCTGTTAATTAACTTTTAACAAGTTGGAAGATTCCAAAAAAAAGCTAATTCTAATTTATATCAGCTCTTCACATCACCACAATCTTATCATGGTGAATCAAATATCTATAGTACACAAATACTTATACAATCTGAATAATTTTTATACCATCTTTAAAATCTAATTTCTTTGTACATAATTTAAAATGTTGCGGTAGGTAGAAAAAAAAACTTAACTTATACTCATGCCCTACTGAATGGATCATAATAAATGCCTAAAGTGTTTTATCGCAGCCAAAATAATAACAAGTTAAAATTCGATTCATCCAATTAGTATGCATTACTGACCTTGTTTTACCTGTTTAACAATTTTTATACTTTAAACACTGACTAAGTACGCGCGCACACGCATTTTGTTGTTGTTGTTGTTGTTATTTTATTTTTGAAATATTAAACGCAAAAATTAACAAAAAAAAAAAAAAAATAAAAGATCAGCGCGTGCCATTTCATCATAAAAATTATTAAGTCAAAATATTTTTGTAAAAAATAAATAAGGAATTACTCAAAAAAAAAAAATTAAAATTAAGAAAAACCAGGCAGCAGCTGAAAATGGATTTTTTATTTATACTTCGAAATGAAACGGTGGACAAAAATTTAAATGTTGTAATAAAAATAATAATTGCAATATATTAATGAATATATTTACATATATACGTTATTTACAACAACAGAATTTGGGGAAGTTAAGCCGAAGATTGATTTTTCAATTTCTTTTTTTTTTGACCAAATACTTTCACTTGTAACTGAAACAAAATTGAAAGTTATAATTATTTGATAATTTTGGTAATTATTATTGGTTGTATAGTATATAGGTGAAAAGAAGAATTCTATTTTACGGAATTCTAAGTCAATGCTTAAAATCATTCGATCTATACTCCCTTTAGAAAGTCTTCGTATAGGCTTTCCACGATCTGAAAAGAGATGGTGACCCCATGAAAAGACACAACATTCAAAGACTTCATTAGTTTGCTAGAGTGGAAGACTCGGTAAAAAGACAATTATTCCAAACTCTTTCTAAAATAGACAAATGAGGTAAACGAGGAAAACGAATTATAACCAGTGAAAAGAACGGTTTGAACCAATTGTTATGCTGCTAAATATATAGACATTAGAATTGGAAGGATGCTACACAGAAATGAATCCTTTAGAAATATAAATGCACTTAAATTTTCATAATAGTAATTGATGCTTCTATAGATTTATCTAGGTCTTATAGTAATAGTCGTACACTTGTTAAGGGTTTACTATCATTGACCTATCGGTTCGCGTAGCTACAACCATTTTGTTTAAAGATAATTTAGTGTATAGTTGTATCCACTAATTATAAATGTTGGACGCATCATAACGACAGGATACATATAATTAATGTTCAGCCAATCCTAGGCCTATGTTTTACACTTATTTGGGATTATCAGTATCAGGAATCAGGGTATTGCCTTCAAGATAGACGATACACTATCATAAGTCTATTAAGATTGATCTCGAATTGTGGCCTTGATTTGAATTCCAAAAATCATAATTTATGCAATACCAAAATATTACCTTTTAATGCAAGTGAAGATGAAACAATTCTTTCTCTAGTTTACCAATATACTTAACCAAGTATTTAAATATATATACTTATATGCAATAATGTATTTAAAATGTCACATAAATATGATTTCAAGGACTAATATCATAAAAATTCACAGAATTTTTTTATTTATTTCTGGTATAATAATTAAAATTCTTATTGAAATGCACGCGTAGTCCTGTCCTGTCTACATTTTAAAAATGAAATAATAATTCAATTTTACACCTTTTCATGTGTATATCATTTTCAGGTGCTATCGATTAAAAATATATGTATATAAATTAACGATGATAATCTGCGCGCCGCAATGTCCAACGACTACGATTTTTTTGGTAATTTAATCTTTTTGTAATACCACGTCTTCTACATTTTACCTGCCGGCATTTATAAAGATAACTACTGTTATAACAATTGTATATATATACAGCAGTAGCAGCCAATCATAAATATTAAAAAAAAAATTATTAACACATTACATCGCTGGGCATATATGTAGCTAAATATGAATTACAGATCAATTTAAAGGATACTCCATGTATAATTATCGCAATATAATAATCAATATCGATTTGTAATTTTATATATTGCGTGCACTTGCTTCATTACGCGCAAAATTTAAAGATTTTTGTATTTTTTTTTTTTGGGTTTTAAATAAATTTTTACTTCGTTTCATTTACCACATGCTCAAAACAAAAGCTGCAAATCTTCCCAGTAGGAGGCTGATGTTTAATTTTTCATTTTGAGATTGTTGTAATTTAAAGTTAAATGATATTCATTAAAATTTTTGTTGGAAAAACTGAGTATTATTAAATCGTATACAGAGCAGTTGGTGAAAAATGAAAAATAATTTTGAAATTTAAGAGATTAATTTATTAAAATTTCAGTTTTACAATAAAATTAATCGACACTCTCTTTACAAAACATTTACACATTTTGGATTTAAAATTTGGTAATTTCTTTTTAAATTAAAAATCAAATTTTTCGTCAAAAAAGTAGATAATTAAAATGGTAGAGTTTGTTGAAAATATCGTGGCAATATTGTTTCTTCTCTAATTTTATTATAATTCTCTTGTTTTATTCTTGATTTAACACCAATATATGCGTTATCACGGATATGCTCACAAAATCTTCCTTTTCTTAATTTTAAGAAATTTGTGTTCAAGATTGGTGATAAGAAGACATAAGGTTGAGATTATCTTAATGTAGTGAACATAATGAATGACTCCAAATTCAGTTTATTTACGTTTGTTCGATGACTTGATATAATTTACATGGAAGTTAAACTAGACTTTTTCTTGAACAGAACATATAAATGTCCCTAAAAAGTCTAGTGTAAGCGAGACACACAACAGATATGTTCTTCTATCTATACTAGACAAAAATATTCGAATTTCGATTTGGATTATTATATGGATATTTTTTGACATATTATAATTTGCAAATGGCGACAAATGATTGTGTATCACGATTTACTTTAAGTATGAAAAATTATTGTCTTGGAATATATTTGAATATGGATAATTTTATTAGAAAATTAAAAATATTCTGGGGTCAAATTCCTCAAGATGGTTCAATTTTATATTTTTGTTTTGACTTTTTATTTTACATCTGGACAGTAAGATATATAGTATATACGGTTTTGCAAAAACTTTAACAGAATTTCGCCAATGGTTTTCTGTGAGCTGTCAGAACCACAAAAGTCAAACTAAAAGTCTAAATTTATGTCGAGTGACATTTGCAGACATTACTTCTTTGAAATATTTCAATCTTTTTACTGTAAATTCTTGTTTTCTTTTTTGGGTTCATTGAGTTGGTTCAAGAGTAGTATCGATCTTTTTGGATTAGAAATTTCTAATCAACATTTTTAGTAACTTTATTAAAATTAATTTTCTTGAAAAGCAGAATTTAACTTTACAATCTGAAATGAAAATTCTTTAAATATAATTATTGAATATAGTATTAAAAGAAATTGCTTCTAATTTGGAAAGCCACGGTAGTCCTGCCCTGATCTAAAAATCTATAAATTCATTATTTTATTTAACAAATCTATTTATTATAATATGAAAATTAAATTTAACAAATAAGATCGAATGTTACATTAATATTTATATTTAATATGACAATTTGTATTTACAATAAATTAATAATGGAAATTCTAATTTCTCAATCGTTTTATTCAGGTTTTCAAATTAATCAATAAATTTTAAAATTTTAGTTAAAATAATATGAATAACGTTTTAATGGTCAATTCAAGCAAAATTATGAAATCTTTTTCAAAAAAACAAAGGTAAATTATATAAAAACCATAATACATTCAACTTTAAATAATTTAATCTTAAATTTTTTTTAGTCCTTTTGAACTTTATTAACAATTTCCCAACAAAAACAAACAAAAAATGTCAAAAATTAAAAAAAAATTCTGGAGGAATTTTTATATATTGATTGAAAATTTACAATATGTGACATATTCAACATTATATAAAACATATGTCCATGTCACCAGATTCAATTTCAAAATTTAATCAAGTTAAATATTTTCCCATAATAATATTATTTATATTGTGAATGATTATTTTTAGTGGCACTAACCGAGAAGACGTGATTGAATCTTGTAAATTTGATCGATTGGAATTTTTGTTTTCGTCTCTTTAAATCGATTTATGTATATACCATAAAACAGCAAAGAAATCTGGTTTTTATTTTTTTGGTCTCCTCCATTAAATGGAATTTTATTTGATTTTGGTTTTGGTATAAAAATATACCTTGGGTAAATTGATTTGATTGATTATGTTTGATTAATCAAGTTTAATATAATTTGCATACATTTTTGGTTTTTATTAAGGATAAAATATATATGTAAATATGTATAATGTATATAAAAAAATTGAGTTGTCAATTGAATTAATTTTTGATTTTGTTTTGTCAGTTTCAAAAGGATTTTTTCTTGTTGTTGATTAACTAATGATTAACATTGCAATGATTTGTATCATTCTGAGATTAAATAATGATGATAATTTTTGAATGTTTTCTTGGAACTAAGGACGAATGATTTTTTTTGTAATTATATGAATAACATTTAAAAATGCAGTTTTTATTGAATTTTTGGATTTAAAAAAGATTTGTTGATCTTAATAACTAAATGATTAAAAAATTGTATAGCTTTCTGTTTCCGAATTTGAATAATAAATGTTCTGCTGTTCGTCAGAATGTATTTCAATAATTATTAATATTATTATTTTCAAAATTAATCTTTTAAATATTGTTCGTCACATTATCGAAAACGTCGATTCTTCATTTTCAGATCCAATTTTGAATTTTTGTTATTATATTTCTTGAAATTGGTTGGTTGTTTAGTGCGAAGGAAGGGAATGGAGCGGCAATAACTCGTACCTAGACCATAAGGTACGTTGTCAAAATCACCAAAATCAGTCTTCAAAATTAAGTAAACCGATTAAACAGAAGATTCGTGGTATAGACAATATTTACAAATTACAATATTTACAAATAATTAGTATAAAACTGTTCTAATTTTTTCTCAAGATGATACATTATGTTGACCATCATAACCAAAAATGCTTTTAAAATAAATTCTAAGGTTAATCAGGTAAAACAATTTCTCGTCAGAAGTGAAGAAATTTTAGAGCATTCCTATTAATGGCCAAAGCTAAAACGCTTCTAATTTTTTGAAAAGCTATATAGTTGATTGGGAAGCAGTAAATTACCGGGTGAAATATTGCAATTACATAAAAGGATCAAATTAATTTCTAATGTTAAATGAAATACATAAAAGGAAAATTAATGTCATAATAATATTTTTTTTAATGAGCAATTTTCACATGAAGATTTAGTCCCAAATTTCTAAAATTTATCCATGTCCTAAATTCCAATAAATTCGAAATAAGCTCAAATCAACTTTACAAATTTTAACTAAAATATCAAAATTAAAAATTCACATTTTCTCTTATCAAAAACTATAATTTTATTAAATTTTGTATAATAAATCAAAAACTACTCCGAGATTTTATGTTTTATTTATGGCATTTTAAAATTTTTTTTTTTTAATTGAAGAATATTTTTTTCTGACAATTTTTGTGTTTTTATGGAAACCAGTTTTTTTCACTCTTTTACCAAAAAAAAAAAATGTCAGCAAAAATCCATTTAAATTTAATCATGTAATTTTATTTTTTCACAGGTTGTAGTTTTAAAATATGGTAATTTCCGTATAGCAGTAGCAACATTGTTGCATCAAGTATTTTGGTTAAATATAATAAATTTAAGAAAATCTCTTATAAAAATTAAGGCCTTCAGGAGAACTTCAACACGAATAATATGCGGATGGGATATAAACGAGATATATTTAAGAATTTTATATTAATAATTATGTATAATTAAATAATATGAATATAAATGATCCAATTTAAAATAAAAAAAAATTTAATATAGTAAAAAAAAAAAGAAGAATTAATTTATGAATTGTAGTAGCGATTTTTTTCATATTTAATTGAAATTTTTGGTAAATTTCGAAGGTTTAATTTTCATTCAGTAAACAAATTATGCTTTTATTATGGTATACCACAAATTGCAAAATTTTATGTAATGAAGCAATCTTTTTTTTATTTTATATTCAATTTCGTTACATGTTATATGTGATATAATATTTTTAAAGTTAAAAGTTGTTAATACATTTAATTAAAGTATTTTTACGCGGAATTTCATTACTCCTGATGTAATCTTGTACATTTTTCAACCAAATTTTTGGAAGAAAAATGTAATTGATATGTAATTGAAAATTATAATTAACTCTTAACTCTTATTCTACTAAACTCTTAATTAACTCTTATTCTACTAAATTAAATTCGCTTTAAATGCGCCCCATTAGTAACAGTGAAGCAATGTGAATTGATTATTATTGTACAAATAACAACAATTGTCAATGGTACTATTTAAAATCATATTATAGTTTCTTACAATTGAAACTTTCTCTACAGCTTGGAACTTATGGTCCGCTAATTTCTAATATTAATATTGTATGATATTAATATTAGAAATTAGAACTAAAATTAAGACAGAATTTCGGAAAAATTCCTTCTGTCTTCACCGAAGTGAGAAGAATGTTGTATTAAGAAGACAGAAAATGGATGGATACATTTATTCTGGAAAATATTACAAATGCAGCACATTCAGATAATTTTATGAATGGAAACCGCACGAAAAAAAATCATCTTTAATCGACATACGCAAAGTATCAAAAAATAATTTTCTCTTGTAAGAATATTATAGTTGGCCTTACTTTTTTTAGTGCGCCAATTAACATTTTCTGGCTTTTCGTAGTCCATGACTTACCTAAAAGCAGTAAATGGAGTAACCACTAAATTCATATTGGTTATTTAAATTATTATTTATTCTCTTCATTACACGATCAGCAGGGCATCGTGTTAAAATTCTAAAGAATAGAATTTGCTACTAGCACCAGTTCTGCTGCTACCATAGTATGTGCTAGATTATTTACCCAAATAATTTGATTCATATTTCTGACAATTTTTCTATAGTTATTACGTTAATCCTTTCAAATGCAATCTTTCTATTCCCATTTATGTGCGAAATTTAATGATAAAGTAGTTAGCTCCAATGAAATTCGCGTCGAGGTGTAGTTTTAGGTGATATGTTTAAAAGGATCATAACAATCATATTTAAAATAGACTCATGTTAAGTCAAAAATTCTTTCACATCTTTTTTCTGTTCGTTTCCCGCAATCAATGTCCTTTATTAATGTAAAATAAACTAAATTTCTTTCCTAAATTTATTTTTTTTCCTTCCTCAACTTATTTTTTCGGAACAGATTGGTTTAGTGTCTTTGGTTGTTTGTGTTGTTGTTTTTTTTTTTGGAAGCATGCCACCCATAACAAATGTATAAGAAACAGTTTTTTTACTCAATTAATTCGGTTTTTTGTTGTTATTGCTAACGCAGATTGAGCCAAAAAGGAGATATAAAGGAGGAAAAAAAATTGGGTCATTGAAATGCCGACAGGTGCATTGTACTATCAATATTTTTGTTGGTAAAATTTATTTCGTTTTCGGCTTATACACCAGTACATTTTTTAACTTTATTGGGGGCTGTTAAAGAAATTGGTCAGAAAAAAATTGGTTTTAAAATTATTTTTCATTCTTTTTTTTTTTTTTTTTTTGTTTATCGTGTTGGTTTTTATATTTTATTTTTGTAACTGATGAGATCCATAAATATGGCATGCCGGCCGGTCTTTGTATTTTTAGACATAACTCGCGCGCCAAACTAATTTTCCCTTTACACATGTGTGAGCAAATATGATGCATATACATGGACAAATATAAATTGATTTTGTGAGTAGCAGGTATCCAGGATTGAATAAGAAACTAAAAACGTATATATTAGACAGAATGGAAAGGTTTATAGTGTGAGTGTTCGTTTTATTTTCTTTAGTTTCTTTTTTTTTTTGGTTGTTGAAAAAATGTGATAATGAGAAATTGTTTCATTCTTTCTGGTGAACAGATTTTTTATTATTAAATTATATCGTTTCGGACGATTTAATTTTTTTTGTGGTTTATTTTAACGTACTTCATGATTGTGGTTTGTTGAAATTCATTTTTAAACGGAATTATGTTAATTTAAGGATAAGAAATGTTTTGTAAAAAAAAAAAAAGTTAAATACATAATCAGTTCTTTATAAATTTATATGGTTAAAAATTTTTGGTAAAAGTAGTAATTTGTTTCGTTAACTTTCATCTTATTTAATGGTTTTACATTTTCATATGGGAATAGATGGCGCACTATTGCAAATTCGGAGCAAAATTTGTTGTATTATTTATTTGCTTTTTAAGCACTGATTTTGTATATATACATACATATACTACATTCTGATTCTACATAGGTCTAAAATTAAGCTATATAAAGATTCTAATTTCTATTGTGACATGAATTTTGAAAGTCATAATAGTTTCATTCATCTTTCATTCACACGCCATGATGGGGAGATTTTACTCTATACTACTATTAGATTCTTAAAAATATTTCTGTTCCGAGCTCGTAATTTTTATGCAAATTGGGATATACGAATTTTATACAAATTCAAAGCTATAAAGCTTCTTTAATACATATTCAAAGCTGAACTATTAATTTCAATAAGCTAATGAGTTGTCGTAGTATATGTCAATTAATTTTAACCAGTTGTGTATGAAATTGTATAAATTTGTCTCAAATCAATTTGGTTGGTTATTTGATTTGAATGCAAGGAGTTATTACACCCTCAATGTACCGAGACCAACATGGGTCTATTGTACAGTCCGAACGAAGACAATTTCTTGCCTGGAGCCTGGAGCTCGCCGTTCTATACTTAAGCTTGTTCAAATTTGAACGGATTCGAAGCCAATAAATTGAAACTTGCAATTAATACTATGCGATCTTTTTAAACGATTACACGTCGTTAGATGATTTTAAGTCTACAAAAATCAATGATTACACATGTGGTCACGAGTATGATCACGAGGTACCAAAACGACGTTAATGGCCTAATTGCGGTATCCTAGCGCGGAGTAGGGCTACTCGCCACTTTATCTAACACATTCTTTACTTATTTTCTGACATCAAACCTTAATATTTCTATAAAATTACGAAAAACTTTAGTATAATTAAAAATTTCTTCCAAAATCACTGCAAAAGTTTCTATCTTTCAACAAAGTCTTACTGGATAATTTTAAGTATAAATATAAAATGAAATAAATTCTTATAATATAAATTACTTTATTTTTATTGTATATTTTATAAATCTTTCATTTCAGTATTTTTCTTTATTTTAGCATAAATAGTAAATTATTTTAGTCTTCCTATTCACAAATATATAAAAAACAACTAAATAGCATATTGATATATTATTTTTTCTATACAGAACAAAAAACAGAAACGTAAAGAGTTTACGTTGTAAGGAAATCAATTTTCAGTTGTATTGAAAACGTTCTTATAGTGGCGCTCTCAATTTGGTACCGCCAAAACTAAACAAAAAATCGTATAGTTATTTTGGACATAACAATAAAGTCACCAAGTTATGTGTTTATTGCACCGCATTTGGAAAATTCTTCTTTCTTTGCTTATATACATATACCATCAACAATATATCTAACTGAAACGTTTTAAGTATAGATTTAAATAAATGTTATAAAGTTCAAAGAAAATTAAAGAAAAAATCCAAAACAAATAAAAATCTTGTCATACTCTGGAGGGTGCCTGACCGCCCATTATGAAAAAAATTGGTACGCAAAATTTGCTCACTGTAATTTTTGTATATATACTATAATAGAGAAATTTGTAATGTTAGTTGTGGGATATTACGTGAAAATTTAGAATATCTAGATCTATAGAAGTTAAAAAATAGATTCATGACTCTTTTATCTGCTATCTGATTCAAGTTTATTGAAAGATCGAAGCTCTTAAAATCCACTATGGACGGCTATGTAATTAATATTATTTTAAGAGGTTAGTAATCTTTTACACAGTGTTGTAACCATTTCCGAGCAATTGCTGAGCATTCGTACAGTATGCGCCGCAATTTCTTATTTTCCGATTGGTACCGAGAGTCGATAATCTCGATTGTTCAGTCTTGTTTAGTTAATTTCAGTGAAGAATAGCCTTCGGTGGAGAATAGCAAAGATATAATTTATTACATTGAGTTGTATGATTTTTCGTGAATATACCAATATCATTTTGCTTACCATCTGAAGAATCTTTGCTTACGATTAGACCAGTTTTATTTTTTTGCAATTTTTTTCGATTGAATTTATTATATTTTATTATTCATATTATTATTCTCTATTTCATTCTTATCATACTGAACTATTGCTTTGAAATCGGGGTGGTGCATTATCTCTAATATTTCAAGCATTGTGTTCAAAATATTATTGTGTTTACGGAAGCTCTATTAATCTTTTAATACCAATTTGGAATAGATATAATTTTTTCATTTTGATTTTATTTAGTTATTTGATATTGATAACAGCAAATTTAAAATTTTATTATTATTAACATTTAAAAATATTATTTTGGAATTTCAAGTGGAAGTAGACTAATCTGAAAACAATCGTTATTTAACATTTCCTTACACCATGTAAAATATATCACCCAATTCTTATGCTCCGTCATCACAATATTCATAATTCCGCTTTAGCGGCTTTGTTTGCTAACAATTTACAAAAAATAAAGAGACACATACGAATGTCGAAATCGATATGTGTAAAATAATATCGGAATGTAAAAAGCGGAAAAAGAAATATAATAGTTACGATTTATTAAATTTTCAGTAGTAGGTGGCGCTAGGTTGCGATGTTAATATTTGTAGAAGTAGAATATTAAATTTTAATAGGTTTAACCTAACATGTGTTCGTATTATTTAAACATGATGTTAAGTGTTCTTTGTTAAAAACATAATAAAAACTGGAAAAATTTGACTTTTGTCCATTACATGGCACTTAATACCATCCAATAGATGGAAATGTGCATCAATTTGGCATATATGTTTAATTGAAGTTCAGTTAGCGTAAAATTGTTGTGTATCACATAGTAATTGCTAAACTTCTAGGTACCACTTTGAAACTTTGAACAGAAAAATTATAATAGAGATCAAATCTTGGTTCAGTAATACGAAATGCAATAAAATATAGTAGTCCAGTATGACACAATTTTTTTGCTTCAGGAATGTAAAAGGACTGTTATTTTACATTCTGGATTTTAACTAATTTCGGTTAATTTTATAGCTTGACTAAACCAAATAATCGGATCATAATTTAAATAACATTTTTATACTACACAATATTAACTAAAACAAAATATTTATATTATATTTCACTCACAAAATAAACTATTATGATATTCTTAACATAATTTTGCATAAAATTAAAGCCATTTGTGTAACAATTTATATATACGTCTCTAAAATTCATATTTATAAAATTATCCAAGCTTCTGGTACTCCGCAGATCATGTTAGCATATAATAATATTTTGTTTATGTGTCAAAACTTTAATGGCATTTTATGCAAAAAAAATAAAACAAATCCAGAAAATGATAAAAAGTTTCATTGTTGCATAATTTAGACTTCCATTCAAGAATTTTGAAATTTTT
Source organism: Empis stercorea (assembly GCA_949752835.1). Classification (NCBI taxonomy): domain Eukaryota; kingdom Metazoa; phylum Arthropoda; class Insecta; order Diptera; family Empididae; genus Empis; species Empis stercorea. Next base: position 75,942,785 of record OX457085.1, on the reverse strand, counting down.
TTTTCTCTGTAAATCGGTTAAAAAATCCACCAAACCAGGGAACACACAAAACAGCAACCAAAATGTGGATACAGAGAAAAGTTGAAAAAATCATAAAAAAAAGGAAATTTTTGTCGTTTTCGTTTTTTTTGGTTTTAGACTTTAGATAAATGTCGAGTCTGGTCAACAAAAAAAAAACCATCACAGGAGTTTTATAAGACCGAATATCGTAATTGCGTGGTGTCTCCGCAATAGGTGGTGGGCAAAAAAGGATTTTTTTTTTAATAAAAATTTCTTTTTTTTCATTTTTTTCTTCTTAGATTTTTGAATTGTAAATGAACTCGATTTGGTATAGTAATATCAGCAGTAGGTAAACTTAGTTACCATGTTACAATACTAAAGAAACAATTAATAAATGTCAAATTCATAAATTTTTCTTTTTCATTTTCATTTTTTTTTTTTGCGTTTGTAAATGATTAAAAAGCCGATGGCGACGACGGCACACTGATGATATGAACTTGGCTATTTTAAAATTTAGTTTATTTTATGTTGAAATTGAAGGAAAATTCTGTTGAAAAGATTGAAATGAACTTACTAATAAAGCAGGTGGGTAGATACAAAATTAAAATTGTAAAAATTTAAATTAAATTTGATTAAATGTAGGGGTGGTTTTTTTCTATCTTTAAAATTGAGTCATCGAGTTTTGAAAAACTACTTTTTTTAAATTAATATTTTGGTGGAATATATAAAATTTTATCTATAAAGTTTTCAATTTTAGTTTATGTTTACTAAAATTTGATATTTATGGTAGAATTTGAGTTTTTCAAGCAAACATTTCTTACAAATTTAAATGAAAGACCATAATTACAAATTTTTTGGTGCCAAATCAATTATGATGATAGCTTGAGATTGGATAAATTACAAAAATCATAGAAAATTTAGTTAATCTGCCACGTACAAAATTAGGCAATCGAAGTGGTATATTTATAAATATTAATTAAAAACCGAAAACTATTAAATATTTTTCAATATATTTTTCAATATTCAGTATACACATTTAATTATTCGATATAATTTTTAGTAATTAAGTCGCGTGCCATTATTCACTACAAAGAAAATGAAAAGAGAAATCTCTCAGTTTAAAATTTCATTTCATTTATTACTAATACAATAATATTTACAAAATTAGTCCTTCTTTACATTTATGTATCACTAAAACATCTTCACTATATTATTTTAATCATTTCTGTATACGTAGTAGAGTATTTTGATTATATACCAGATGCCGGGTGTACAACGTTTATTGAACTGATATATAAGAATGGAAGAGAAAAAATTGTATATACCAAAAAAAAAAAAAAATTACTCAAAACACAGACATACGGTGAAGATGACAAAGATGATGATAATGATAATGATTACTATCAGAATCAGCATAGTGAATAACAGATAATATCATATCTCTGGCGCACGTTGCACCTTTTAATAGCCACGACCGCAATTCATTTTAAGATTTTTATAAGAAATAAAAATTTTTTTTGGTACAAAATATTATAAGAAGAGTTGAAATCGTAATCTGATTTAAATGGCTTGTGGCACTTACCACATTAAAAAAAAAATTTTGTAAACCAAAACATACTTCGAGTTTAATATAAAACTTCTCAAAAGTCAGTTAAATAAATTTTGTATAAAATATAAATCTCGCCTATATTTTTTATATTCTCTGATTGATCACAAATTTTAAAATATAATTTAACAAAAAAATTAAAAATGTGTCGGTTACTCCGTCGGTCACAACTACTTTTATAAATTTTCCACTTTAAATTTTCCTTTTTGATAGCAATCTCTTCAATTAAGAGTGCAGCAATATTAGTATATTAAAATTATTGTTACTATAATTAAGTTGAAAATATTTTGAATTCAATTTCTAAAAAACTCTATTGAACTACTGTGCAAGCTATGCCCTTAGAGCTTAGCCTTAGACTCTTCAATTTTGATTTTTTATTAATATTTTTGATTCAATTTGTATACTATATGGTATATGGTTCTAATAAAGTTTTTACAAATCTTCATAATGCGATACAATACAACATAAAGTGAAAACGAAAATGAACAATTTTAGTAAATCTCGCCTCTGTTTTTCAAAAGCAAAGCACACTAAGTACAAAATTTAACTATTAATTTTCTTGAAACTTAAGTAGAATTTAGTTGAAAAAAAAAAAATCATTGTCGACATGTGGAATATCAAAAGACCACAAGGCGCCAGACGTGTATTTTTCACCCCTTTTTTGCTGTTGATAAAATAATGATCAACCATTTGGATTTGTGGTTATAGGGGTCCATTAACATAAACACATTATGATTATAATGATTTTGATTGAATAACAAAATAAAAATGATTTTTAAAGAAAGAAATTTGAATTTGAATTTTATTTATAATAGCGATTTATCTGCATTTATCATTAAAAAAATTAATCTTTTAATAATTTATGTTATATTATTTTGCTATTTTCTCAAAAAGAGACCATGCTTCTATATAATTCTTTTTGAGCTACTACCCAAATGGATCGTAGGCCTCTTTAATTTTGATTTTACATTGAATATCTGCCGCATATTTCCATAGTTTTTGTTATGTAACAATTAATATGTTGTCTTCTCATATCAAACTTCAGTTTTTCTCAAAATTAGCTTGCATCTTGTGCAATAATATTTATTTATTTAATCATATTTATAAAATTATCATTTAATATTCTAAAGTTACAAAATCAAGTTTCTCGCTTAACTTTTTCGTTTTTTTTTTCAATATAATTTTCTATGCTTTTTAAAAGTCAAATATGTTTCTAATTAAATATAAATAAAAGTTAACTGAAATTAATTAAAAATTTAATTTGGCTAATTTATTATTTTGTGAATACAAGATTTTTCTTTTTTGGTTTCATTGTTTATTTAGCTCGTGTTTAATGTCATGTGCTCGCGTTGTCTTTGAAGCGAATTGTTTTCTTTTATATTTATTATGGTTTTTTAAGTATATACATTTAATGGCATCCGTGTTACAGATTCTTTCATATTAATATTAATATTTCCAAAAAAATATATTTTTTAACTGAGTAAATTGAAATAATTAAAATAATTAAATGAAAAATGAAACAAATTATTTTAGAAAATTAATTCAGTTTTGAAAATTTTGTAAAAAAAAAAATGGAAATTAAAAAAAAAATATTTATGAAAAAATGTTAAACACATACGAATACATTATTATGTATTTTCAATATTTATGTTTTTTTTTTATGAAAACATTTAGGGTACACCTGTCGTAAAGGTGCGCTTAAATCCCTTATTATAAACATAGGCTTCTTTTTGGATATTTTTTACGTATATAATTTTATATGATGAAAATTTAAATTTTGGAGAAAAAAATAACTGTTTGAACACAATTATTATCTATATATGTATAATTATTTTAAAAATTCAGATTTTCTTTAATTGTATAAATAATTTTTGGAATAAATTTTTACTATATATTATTTTTTATTCAAATGAAAAAATATTGGTAATGCCTTTTTAATTATACTTTATAAAGTCATCAATGTGTAATTATAATAAATCCTTTTTATGATTTAATTTTTTTTTCATCATAAAAAGGTGAAATTTTGATTGTATATAAATCATTTTAATTTCGTATTATTTGTATGTGATATCTGAGTGAATATTTAAATAAAAAAAAATGTGTGTAAAAATAATTTAATTTTTGATTTTTCTTTGGTTTGGGAATATTTTTATTACTTGTGTTTACTCTTTGCTAAAATTGGGATTTAACAAAAATGTCAAAACGGCAACGAATTTACTTGACAAAAATTGTGGAAATTATTTCGTAATTACGAGTATTTGAAACAAAAATTTTGTTATCTTGATTTTAAAAACAAAAATTTCACTTAAATAATGTGTCTAAATGGAACTGAGGTAATGACCGATGTCGTCTTTGTCATGTATATTCTACAGGCCAAAGAAGAGATTTGAAATAACTTAATCGACGTACGACATTATTGTGAGATGTTTAGAACATCAAAATTAAAACTTAAACTGGAATTTTCAAAAACTATACATATATGGATGTTATCATCCTAAATAAAAAGATCCTACTTAAAAGTCTTTAACCTTTCTTTCAATGACAAAAATATGAGCTACCATAAGTTAAACCGTTTTAACAATGACAACAACAAAAAATCAAATGCAACAAAAAATTGTGACAATTTTATAGCTTCAATAAAAAATATTTTCAAATAAAAAAAAAATTCTTATATACTGTCGTCCTTCTATGTTTAATATATTTTTCAATTTCATTTTGAAGGAAGTCCCTCTTTCTTACAATCATTTTTTTTGTCTTAAATGGTGACCAGCTGTAGCCTAAGGTGATGTCTCATAAATTCTTTTAAACTTTTACATTAAAAATATATTTCTCTAAGGGTGAACATATGACGTCAAACAGAAAGCCTACAAAAAAAAAACATTGAATCATGAAAGAAAGAAAAAAATTCAAATTAAAAACTCTGTAAACACATGCCACACAGATCATCAGTCCAGTGTCATTGTTCTTCTTATTCGTGGTCGGGGTTTTTTTTTGTTTATATTTTGTCGAGTTAATAATAAGGGTTCACTTACGACTTTGGTAATTCTATATACTTAACGTAACGATAAGAATAATTATATCACTATCTGGCTCTGTACAATACAGATGATATGAAATTTTATATTGTGATGTTTGGCAAAAAACAACAACTGATTTGTTTTTGCATCTCAAATAATGCAAAAAACAAATTAGTTCAAGTTGGAAATAATTATGGGGATTTTAGTAATGAAACATTAATAGTTTTAAAAAATGTTTTTTTTTTTCAATTATTTTTATTTCTATAGTTTCCTAAGCTTAAGCTGTACTATTCACTAAATAGAGAATTCTTCTTCTTCAATGATTTTACCTTCACGTATAAGGAATATGGCTTCATATTAATGATAGACGTCAATGGCGTCATTATTTAGGGGGTGTTGTAACGGGTAGTTTACTGTATTGCGGCACATCGTAGCTTCGATTCCAGTCCCAGGCATCCATATCTCTCTTAAGCTTTAAATCAGTATCAATAAAATGAAATATACAGGAACGTACGTAAATTTTAAGACTTGCTTGTTGTGGAGTCTAATTACCGAAAACAATTGACACAATAATGAAAGTAATCAGCTTGATGTAATATTATAGTTTTTTCTCTACAAAGGAACTTATAGTAACGGAATCCGTTTACAATTACTACCTTCAATTGCAATAACTAGAGATTTTTTAGTTTTTCATCCTTTCATCAGATTTTATCAAATATAATTGGTATAGACCTCTATAGTATAGAGTATAGATCGTTACTGGCATTACGGTGGTATAAAAAGTATCTAGTTAGATGTAGTCTTCGTCTAGTTTATTAAAGTTCCAGCAATACTAATAAAAATTTAACGAAGTAGTCACCGAGGTATTCAAAATCAAATATGTCCTAAAAATATCAATTTAAATCTTCAACACTTTCCTTATCCTTAATTAATGTGGAGTGGAATAGAGAACTCAAATATTAGAAGAATTACCTGAATGCAATATCAAAATAATTGTGTTTGATACGTTACTTGCTGCTCTGATGGAGTTCATCCAAATAATTTTCGCCTTGACTAAATTCTACAAAATGTCAAGAAATAATCATCTCAGATAATCATATGGGTATAGTTAGTTTGTAACGGCTAGAGAAATGTAGGATCGCACTTCGACTCTCTTGTTTACTTTTATGAACGAGCTCTGACTTACCGCCATTATATTGAATATGAAGAATTTACGTGAGTGAGTTACAAAAGTGAGTTACAAATAACACCAATTATTGTAATCTGACATTAACCTATAATTATACTATCTCTTAAGCCTATCCTGATTAAATAATATCTTTACTATACAACAATAATTTGAATAATCACTTTTTGTTATGGCTTTGTAAATTGACGACTAATCTTTTACCAAAGAAATGCGGGTCAAATTCAATATTAGAATCATTTTACGAAATAAATAATTCTTTTGGGGTTGTTAGACCTATTAAAGAGTTTTACGATCCACGATGTTGTTTATTGTCATTTCACCACATAACAAATAAATAAATAAAATAAAAATCTTTTTTACTTTAGTTTTTTACTCGATAAATCTAAAAAAAAAACTAAAATTGCACCCGCGGAAAAATGATTTAACCAAAAAAAAAGAAGAAAAATTGATTATTTAAACAGTTTAAAGGTTTATCTTGCGAGCACGAGTCTGGCACAGGCGGTGCTATATTCAATTTTTTTTTTTTCTGGTGGTTATAAGTTTTTGCGAATACGCAAGGTGTTAAATTTTTCGGAGTTTTTTTTTGTTTTGTTTTGTGTAATCATAAAAAATAATATTCATTGCTTGAAAAATGGAACCAGGTGGTTTTTTAATTTTTGTGGAATTTCTGTGCTTCTCTTTTATGTTATACTATACAAAGGTTGGATATGTCGAGTGAAAATATTCATGAAAAATATCTAGACAATTAGTCGAGTTTTCGTTTATGTAAACATAAAAGGGTGTACGAATCAATTTCATAGATTGGATTATGGAAGTTTGTTTTTAAATATATAGTAAAATGCTTGTTGAGTAGTTAAATAACTAGGGATTTTACTAACAAAATTGAATATTTCGTTAATCAATTGTAAAATATAGATTTTTTGTTTTCCCGATGTAATAAATTAGATGATAATTTTCGCAACAATTCTCAAATTAAAATATTTACTTTGTGGTTAAAACTGAATTTATGGTTGTAGAAAAATAGTAATTCTAATGAAGTTATCGAAAAATATATATGCGAAATATTTGTCCAGTTTTTCTTATTACAGACACTAAAATGGCGATCTGTTAAAAGGTCAACTGGTATAGACTGTCACAATTGTTTCATATACTCCAAGTATATAATGCAAATGCAATTAAATGTAAACTGTATAATAAAATCTTACATTATATTTCGGAAACTTTTTCCGGTTGTGCATTACTACCGAAAAATTTTTATACCCATTTCATTATTTATGAAATGGTGTAATCAAATGAAGGACCTACTATTCTTACCACTCATATTTCTGGCAATTTCAATTGAACTTAAATATTCCCAACAAAATTTCTCAAGATTTTTATTTTACTAATCTGTGTTAGCAAAGCCATACTATAGTATATACGACTTTGGTGTTAGGTTTGCACATAACCATAGTGGCGTATACCATTCTTCCTTTTTTGATTACGCGAATTCCTTTGCATTTCAGTGTTAAGAACGAAAGTTGTTCGGATAAACGGAATGACTAAAATTGTATCTCCTGATCTCCTGAACTTGATCATTTCTTAATAAAGTCTTATGTGACCTGTTTTCCGTTCAAAATCTGCCTGCAATATAGAAATTACTTTTCTATTTCAATTATAAAAAAATATAATTTTCCAAATTTCTAAAAATTATGAAACCATTAGACCAAAAAAAATTATCATTTTTACTAAATTTAAATCTTTTATGAAAATTATGATTAATTTTCAAAACTAGGCCAACAAATGTTCACAATATTATAAAATATTCAATTTAACAAAAAAAAAACATGAATTTAATTTCCCTCATTGAAAACGTAATTTTAATTTTTATTTCTTATCAATTGTTTGAGATTAACCAAAAATGGATTTTCACGACAATTTATGATTTTTTTTGTATTTACAATTTTATTTTTTTTTTCAATCAGCGCTAAATTATTTTTTAACCATACTGGAACTGATAAATCTACAACAATATGAGGGCTTTAACTGTTACAGACTACTAAAGTAAAATTCAATTAAAATTTTATAAACTCATAGATTAAAGTTTTCACTTGTGCAGCAATTATTATCAAAAAATTATATATAAGAATTGGTAATAGCATAAATGCGTTTATTTTCGCTCTAGCTAATGTAAACGACAACAAAAAAAATATAAAATTCAGTAGCGCGAAATTTTATGAAAATATTTATCTATTTTTCGATACATAATTTTTGCCTATGTTGACTCATAAACGAATTTCTTCATAGAAAAAGCATAAACAAAAACTTATCAGTATAAAACAAAATTGTTTTCTTTTTTTATTTTAGTGTTTAGAAATTTGTCGATTATATAGAAAACTATTTTAAAGCTTAATACTGACTATTCGACTGTCGCATTGTCTCTTTCAAACAGTCAATAAATTTCTGTTAGTATCAGCAATAGAAAGCTTCGTACATTTTCAATTATAGACTCAATTATGGAAAGTGATGAAAATTTAACGAATATTCACTAAGATGGTTGCATATTGATGCTTTGCTTTGCTGGTTTGTTAAACCTAAGTGAAAATTTTACAAATTAAAATGGTTAGTATTTAAGTTAATAGATTGATTTTATATCAGATATGTTACTCTACGCCAAAAAAAATAAACGCCAAGTAAACCAGAAACATAATATTCCGTTTGTCAGTTTTCTTTAAGCAACAGCAGGACAATGTCGGAAGGGATGTTTAGTGATTTCTCTATTTATAGTTAACTATCAAGCTTGTTGCTTCAGTTATGTACAATATACAATTAAAAATACTGCGTTACTGGACTGTAGCTATCAAAATTAATCAAGGCTCTACATGAATTGAAAATAAATATTCAGTAATAGATTTTGTAATTGAACTAAATGCTGTTAGAAGGCGCCATATATCTGTTTATATTAATTTATAAAATGTATACGCCAGCCAACATGGGTTGCAAGGAAAGGAATATGTATCACGTGCTGGAAATAGTTGTAATTAATTATAACTTTGTCCTATTAATATTAAAAAAGCTTAAAAGTATGAAACTATTAGTAACTTCTGTTGCAAGACACTTTGTTACTTTTGGAGACCACCAATATAATAATTGTTTTATTTTATTGAATAAAGCCAAATTACTCTCCGATAATTTTGTATACACTGGTATGAGTAATATTGAAGTTTTCTTTTTTCTTTTTATTATGCAAATTGCAATTATATTCGTATTTATTAATATAAAATGAAAACTGAATTTTTTTTTAAGATTATGATTTTCATTGAATAAAAACAAGGAAAATATTAAAATTATAGTTTTATTTTCAAATCTGGTTATCTCTGGTCGACCATCAATTGAACCACAGATTTTTAATTGTATTGTAATATAATATCGCGATTTTCAAGGATTTTCGGGGGTTTGTTTGACATTTAAAAAATTTAAATTCATTTATTCATCATGAATGAATGAAACAACGCTGCCCGTGCCCAGGTAGCGGAGTTACCGACACTTAGACACCACTTGCATCCGATTAGACACCACTTGCATCTTAGACACCACTTGCATCGATGTAGCACTTTGAACTGAAAAATGTTGTGAAGATTTTGATAATCGCTACTCGTAGAATTGATAAATCTCTTTCTTCAACTGGTAACGTATATTTTACTGACTACTGAAAAATATTGTCCTGCTACAATGTTTCCCATTTCAAAATATTTTTTCCTCGATATAATTATGGGTTACATTTGAACGATAAAAACGACCAACTCATAGCTTTGTATTTCTAAAAGTTTGTTTTCTGTGACTAACTGAAAAAACGCTCTTGACTACAGCGATCATTGTTAATTTATTATTGCTGTGGGCTTAACGACATGAACCATTAATATAAAGTATTTTTTCATAACATTTGAGTTAATTAGAGTAAATTAGTTTATAATATTGTGTCGTCGTTCTCGTTTAGATAATGCTGATCTTTCCACAGCATTATTACATCAACTAGTTTTACAATCAATTTTAATAGAAGATTTTCAAATTTATTGTCAAAATTAATTCTAAATATTACAATAAAAATCTTATAACCATTTATATAATTATGATTCACTTTTTATGGGAATTGAAACAAAAAACACAATTCTAAATCTGAATAAATATGATAAGACCTCCTATTATTATTGTTATTAATTTTTAGCTTCCTCATTTTACATAATCTTTGTAATTTTACATTTAAAATTAATATCTTTTAGAATATCAAATTAATTTATTTATGTAGAAACTTTGCTGAGGAAAATAATCTTATATAGAAGATTCTGTAAAACAGAATATTTTTTTTTTATTTTATGTTGTTATCTAAATTGTAGCTATATGAACGCATTTATTTAAATGTTCAAACAAAAATCTGTTGCTAATATTTCTCTCATTTGCAAAACAGAAAAAAAAAGAGGAAACTACAAAAATCAAAAAAAAATTGCCGACTTATTTACAATAAAAATTAGTATTCTTAATCTGAATTTAATTTGCATATGTTGAGATTATATATATGTATACGTTAACAATATTGGTGGTGAATTTTATATTTAAATTTTATTTGATTTTAAATGCTAAAAAAATTTTTTAAGTCAAGTCAGTAGCTTTAGAAGGCTATTTACTATTCAGAAGAGATATTGTGAGCTCAGCATGATTGTTTATCCAACAAAGATACACAGAAAGTTTAATAATTGATGTAGAAAACGAAAATATGTTATGTAATATTCACTGTAGAGTAGAATATAAAATTGTAAATGACAATATAAAATATATAAAATTAAATTAATATCTGGTCCAGAGATATTACAATCTGGAAGCTCGAAGAGTAACCCATTATAGTGTTTTTATGTACTAGGGCCAGCCTAGGGCTAAAGTGCCAAGAATAGTTATAGAAATGATGTATTTTAATCACAACTAATATTGCTTGATCAATCTCGCATTCGAATGTGCTCAGCAATATATTGTCGTTCTCTAGTTAGGTTTATTCAGTTTGGTAAAAAAATACGTAGCTGTGAAAACTTCTTTGTGATATATAAAGAAAATTTTTCTGACATTACGCAAAAATAAACTAGTTGTCTGAATTTTTGGTTCAAATTTTATGCAGATTAATTATTTTTATTAGGACTTCAATTGTATACGTGCAAGGAATAATAAAAAGGGTTCTGTTAAAATGTAATTCCTTAGAATATTAATTCTGGTGTGATTAGAAACGAAAAGGACGGATTTTAATTATTCTGAAAAAAATACTGTCTATTATATAGTAAGCGAGTTATCCCCGATGATACTATCATACAGTAGACAAGAAAATTAGAATTTGTATTATCTCTTAAGGAATTAAATGTATAATTATAATACCAGCGTTATAAAAATCCTGTAGGATAAACAGTTGCTAGTCAAGTCAAATTAAAATTAAAAAAAAAACAATTTCCTATACTTACTGAATTAGCTGTAATTTCTAACACTGAATTAATTACATTATTTACAATATACAAAAGTTTCGTACACATACCCATCCCTAATTCCTAATAGTAAAAAAAATAAACATTAAAATTTATTTTTTCTGCTTCTTGCAAATTGTCTCAACTACGGGAGTCCAATTTGAAATACATATATAAAAACTAAATCAAATATGGAGTTAGGTGGAGTTGTTAAACTAAATGTAAAGTTAAAAAATATGTTGCAATGTTTTACAGTCAAATATACAACAGCAACGACATTTCATTTTGTTTATTTTTCCTTATTCTGCACCATAGTGTGTAGATGTGTCAGAAAGACCAATTCTTTAACAATTTTAACAATAGTTTCGTAATTCAAATTGGATTTCAATTCACAACAAAAAGAATCCAACAAAACAGAACAGTTTTGCAAAAGAAATAAAAAATCAAAATATTTAAGGAAATTGGAAACCTAAAAATGGATAACATTGTTGGCGCCCTCTATACTACCATTTATATTCTTATATAGATAAATAATTATTGAACAAGAGAGATTAATGTCTATAAAGAAAAAAAAAATTATTTTGTAATTTTCCTTTTTAAAATGAAAATCTAATTGTGTGTGTAAAGTGTATCGGTTATTTTCAAAGATTTTATTAAAAAGCTTGTTTTTATTTTTGGTTTCGAACAATAATAAAAAAAAATGACATTATTTAACCTGGAGGCTATTTTATCCTTAAATGTAATTAAGTGATAAATCATGAACCATTTAAGGTGCTAAGATTAAACAATAACGAGAAAAAGAGTTAATTTTATCGTCTTTGGATTTTTATTAACAATTTTTAGTACAATATTTTAGTAATTTTTTAGGCTAGAAGTAATTTTTTTTATATTATTAATTTATATGTAAACTGTTCATATTTAATTGTTGTTAAAGAGAAAATGTGTAAAAAAGGTTGGAAAAAAAAAATTTTCATTGGAAAACTTTTCAGTTTCAATGGAACAAAGTAATATTTTTTATTCGAATCCGTGAAGTAACGAATAAGTTTCAAATTAGATCGACAGTGAATGGAAATAGAACTACAATATTGGATAGTCTTTCTGAAAGGAATCTATCAGTTTTAGAAATTTCAGTGTCAGCCCATTGTGCGGATAAACTTACTTCTTAGAAATGTTCTTAACAACAACCAATTAAAGGCCTACTAATTTTATTAAATTAACTTTAATTACAAAAGTTACTGGCTTTCATTAGTCATTTAATTGTTCTCGTAAATTAATTGTCATTTAATAGTTCTCATATATTTCTGTATATTTTACAAATCTTGCACTTAATTCTAGGGGGCGATGCTTTAGTGTGTAGTGTATTAGGTCGGTTAGTTAAATTCCCGCCCGAGGGATCGGGCGTGTCGTTCTAAGTTGACTCAGCTTGAAATGAGTACGAGTAATAAAAATATACACAATGTAAATTTTAAGACTGGTAAATATGCTGGCCGTCGAGTCCAACTGCTGACAAATAAATCTAATTCAAATTTACTCACTACAAAGCCTTTGATAAATAAATAGTTTCTCTTTATTTAACCATAAATTACTGTTTAAATAAATAGGAATTTTATGGTTTAGTAGATGATATAAGAGTAGTAGATCCCAAATTAAAATAGAATATCGCGAAAACCTCTCTAAGGTAGACGTTAGTCCATATCGACCTGTTGAGTTAAAAGAACAAGAAGAACAAGAAAAAAGAAGATACTCATTTTAAAAGCTAAGACATGACCTCATTCACGGCTCCTCTTGTGAATTAGTATAGGTAAATTACAACAAAACATATTGTGTTAATTTAATTCTATTTAGTTCGTAATTTACAAAATTATTACTTTCTCCTGTCAACGATTCTTTCAGATTACGTCTTATACTTATAATACTAATATAAAAATTTTCCAATGATTATTCACCTCTGTCAACCATTAAAATACAAAAATCAAGTATATAATATCAAATTTCTAATTTAAAATGTCGTCTTAAAGGGTTGAAATTAAATCGTGAAATAAACCTTTTTTGTATATACCATAAACAAAATTCTCAACCCCTAAAAATGAATTGAAACTGTCAATCTGAAACCATAAAAAAATTGTTTCTTTTTCAAATAAAATTTAAATCCATTTTCTTTTTTCAATGTTTTGTGTTTTGATTAATGGAAAAATAAATCCGCGTTTACAACACAAAATGAAAAAAAAAAATTGGAAAAAAAATCTAAACAAAATCCAGAAAATAAATAGTAAAATATAAACAACTAGGAAAATGTTAAAACGAAACCTTTTCAAAATTTTCAAGAGTTTTTAATTTCTGTTTCTTACATTTCAATTTTTCTGTTTCTTATTTCAATAAGGAATTAACAAATCAATGGTTAAATTTTGCTTTCCTTGGTTAGGTTGATGAAAATTAACCCTTTGCGATTTATATAATTTTACTAAATTGTATTCTCTTAATCAAAATCGAATATATCGTCGGTCCCATGCCAAAACCGCGAATGGTGCAATATTACGATTTCGAGAAAATTGCGTTTCAATTTTTGCCGGTTTGTGAAATTCTTATATAAACGATATAGAAATTTTAACATAAGCGATATAGAAATTTTTTTAATATTCAAAAAACTACCGACGAATTGCACATTTGTGGTTTTTGCATATTGTAGATTTTGAAATTTTACAATTTCTGGCATTAAAAACTCAATTTCATAAAAAACGCACATTCGCGGTTTTGGGATGGGAATGGGACCGACGATATGTAGCATCCAAAATAGAAGAATTCATTTCGAAATTCGTATGAATAGGTGCAGAAAATTTTTCGTATCTTTAAATATCATATCTGATAATGGTATGCGAAAATTCATTGCATGACAAATCTGCTTGATTAAATTAAAAGGAGACCATCAAATGTAAATGTTACTTACACTTCTTAACCTATAAAGGATATAGTTTCAATAGAACTGCAGAATTTATTACTGTAACTGTGACTTATTTACGAACTCCTTGCCTGTTTAATCTGTTCTGGACAATTATTGTTCATCATTCTTATTCCGATCTATAGCAATTGTGTTTAGATGATATGCAATCTAAATAAAATCGAGTGACAGTAGTAATTGAATATAAATTCAAAAATTACAAAAAAAACCTGAGATTAAAATCTCTCTGATTGCCCGCTCCCACTCCCACATAACCAAAACCAGAACTGTTTCGAAATTTGAATACTTAGGGTTAATTTTTAAAACTTTTTTAAACTGTATACTATAATTATGATATGAAAACCTTTTCAAATCGTAAATTAAATTAATCTAATTAGAAATGCCATAATCTAATATAATAGTCTAAAAGTTCTTATAGATATATATTCTTAGATTGATAAATCGGATTAACCTCTATATTGTTGTCTTTTTTATATAAAAATGCGTTAAGAAACTGTCATGTATTTATTATTGAAAAAGTAAAGTTTTCAATAAATTTCATTTCCTTTAGAGACTAGACTTTATTGATTTTAGTTTAATAAATTCAATTTAATGAAAATTATCATAATTAAAAATATGTAATTAAATTTATGGTTTCAATAACATAAATTTATATATTTTAATTCCAGGATGAAATATTATACATAATTTAATTACTTCTCATTATTCGTCGTTGTTAATTTAGAATTTTATTTAAGTGGAATTGATATTTTTTACTGCGCAACTAAAATTTAATATTAAAATTGAAATCCGGAATTTTTTCTTTATACCAAAAGTTGAATGGAAATAGAACTACAATATTGGATAGTTTTCTGAAAGGAATCTATCAGTTTTAGAAATTTGAAATTTTACAGATTTGAAATTTTCGATTTACTTAAATTATATATTTGAAAGTAAGGGGAAGGAAGTTGTAGCAGAATGTGGGGAAAACCTTTAAGAGATAGGCCTAGGCTCACATCAGGATATTAAGCCACAGAAAAAGAAGAAGAGAAGAGAGAAAGATACTCGGTTTTCAGATTTGTCGTCTTCTACCAGTAAAAGTACATTCCAACCTAAAAAAAATTTATTGTACTGTAACCTTTAAGTTGTGGACACGTTTTGTGACCGTGTCTTATTTTAGTAGAGTTACCAGTTTTCAAGGATAGGAGAAGCCGTGACAAACTAGCAGAGTCAGTACTCCATCAGCTCTAATGTATATCGTTCCTTTGGACATACTTCTCTGTATGATCTTCTGACAATAACCCCTGTTGTATGTGTCTGATCTTATACCCAATTACAAATATTAAATGTAATGTCCTTTTTACTTTGTTTACTTTTTCTTATTTTCTGACTTTTGTTATAGTCAACGACGAAAAGATTAAAATCAAAACTCCCAATTAAAATGGCAGGTGATGCCCTTTTATGAATCATATACATATAAAACATAATATAGAAGAAGAATTAAAAAATCCTTTTTGATTTGTCCATTGTCTCACACACATATATACTTAGTTCTAATTTTAGTAACAGTTAACAAAAAAGATCCTTTCCAATACTTGGATAATAAATATTTTTATATTTTTGTTATTGGGAAATTTTGATGTCCTGGCATTTTAAGTGTTCTGATTTTAAAATTTTCTCCTTTATATTTAATGTTTTGCACCTTGAAAATATGAAAGGAAGAATTTTTCTTAAATTTATGATTATATAAGATTTAAATTTTCAAAATTACAAGAAGAATATTTTCTCTTTATAATTATTAATTATTATACATATGAAAATTTATCCTTAATCATGATCTTATGATGATGGTAAGTTCAAAATTGTAATTATTATATTGAAAGGTGTAAAAGCAAAAAAAAAATTTTTTTTTGTACACATATATAAGAAAAATTCACCTGCTCATTTTGATGAATATTTTTGTTTATAATACGGAATAGAAAGAATCCAAACAAAAAAAAAACCAGTTGAATGGATCCTTTGGTATTTTTTGTGTTGATTTTTGTATTTTATTTTATATATATACATATAAGGAAAGGGAGAGGAATAACCTTGTGATTAAGGACATAGACAATTGTATTTTGTTGAATTTCTTGATAAAATAAAGTAAAATAATGGAATTGTTAAGGAAGGTCAATTTTTATAGAATCTTGAAACGATATACACAGTGATAAATGCAAGGTGCTTGAATTATAATTTTTATTTTTCTGGTTTTGGTGGATTGATTGAGGGTATTCTTAAGAAGATTATATAAAATAGTTTTTCTCATCGCAGATTATGTAAAAATTTTCCAAATATAATTAAAAATTCTTAAGCCATCATGATGGAAATTTAAATTTCATTTGTAGAAGGTATAAACTGGTATGTATAATGTATCTGCCATGGTAGCTGAAAATTTTAGAAAATTGATAATAATTTCTATAATTAAGTTGATGATTTTGGTAAATCATAAATTTATTTCCATATAATTTAATTTAAGTTAGTCAATCGCAGGTTCTAAATTTTTGACTTTATAAAGAAGTAAACTATAATTGATCGGAATATAAATGGAATAATAGGTTCGGAAAATTCAAGAAAACTTGGAGAATTTGGAAAAGTTTAAGGACAAGATACAGTGAGCTTTTCACATTCTCAAAGTTCTTGTATTATGTAAATATACGCATTCTCTTACATTACTGATTGATGCTTTCATTTGCGGTCTCATATTATCAAAACATCAACGAAAGGATACAATAAATAAAATTACTGGGAAAAAAAAAATCATTTTCAAATCCTTAACCAAAAAAAAATTATAGAGTTTACCAAGCACGTGTTACTTTTAAATACCATGAATATCACCTTTTTTTTATTAGTATAATTTTATATATTTTAAATTACTATTTTGCACCTGTACGTACATTAAACCCCCATATATATAATAATCCTGATGGATATTATAGTAAATTCCTATATTTAAAAAATTTAAATTTTCTACGGTTATCCCGCAGTTTTAAAACTAAACTCTAACATTTTATTCCAACAATTTTTTTTAATGTTTTGATAAAATAAGAAAAGGAATAAAAAATTTTGTAACTTCCTATAATTTTTAGTTGACTCCTTTACGGAAAAGGATATATAATTTATTTAAATAATGTTGGCGCCCTTATAATTTTTTGGTTTTAGTTTTCTTGAGAAAGGAGTTTTTTATTACAATTTTTTTTACAGAATATTCGTTAAATATAAATTTTTATTTTCTTTGTTTTTTTTAAAGGATGATGATAGATTTTTTCTTAACCTGCTAGCTCTTTATGTCGCATATATGCGTCCATGGAAAACGATCATATTTTGCTAATCGCGTAATGCGTCATGCAAAAAAAAATAATATTTGCTATGAAATTTTATGTATAAGTAAAAAACAAACCATTTTCGAAATTTTAATAAATTTAATACACATTAAATGTCGCAAATGCGCGTCATTGCCTAAATTTTAAGCACCCAGGAAAGAATTTTCAAAAAAAAATTAAACAGCTAACAGGTAATAAAATAATAGAGTTTATTAAGAAACCTAATAATAATTTAAAATTAAAAATTTTATCAGGAATATTCTGCTGGTGTATTTATAAATTATTTAGGAAAATTGCACATTTTTTAATTCAATGTATAATTTAAATTATTTTTCAAATAATTATTATTATAACAATAAAACATGGATAGTTAACCAAAATGAGAAAAATGTACAATTTAAATAGAAATATTAGTGAAATAATGAAATATTTCAGAAAGACTTTTTATATTTACATAAATTTTAAATTTTTAAATAAAATATGAAATTTAATTTTCGAAATTAATCAAATTATAAGAATATCATTTTCAAAATTCTAGATAAATAAATTCTAGATAAATAAAATAAATTTTAAAACTTTGTCCAATAATCGATATTAACTTTGTTTTAATATGATTTAGTTTTAGACTTTGTAAGCCTGTAAGGGTGATCTATTCCATGAAAGAAGTAGGTTAGGATGACGTGCTGTAAGTAGACACATAGTATTCAATCGTCGATGGGGGTACACAACTGGCCTCTGTTGTCCTTCGTGCGTGGTAGACTCGATTCTCAAATTTCTACTTTTAAGCTCAGGCGTTGTATCGAAAAATATTAGGCGGGGTGGAGTAGATGGAGTATATATCTATAAAATAGCATTAAAGCTAAAATTTCATTAAAATAATATAAAAATTTTAATATAAAAAAAAATTTTTCTATAATTTTTCTATTTTGTAGTAAAATAGCTAATATACAGTTTGAACAATTTTATTCAAAAATTCACAATTAAGATACTTACCTCAGTAGCCAGGTAGGTTATAGACAAAAATTAAAATTATATAGGAAATTTTAAACACTTATCGAATTTCTCTGAAATTCCAGTATTAGGCGCATATTTTCCTTATTTACATTTTTTGTATTGTAATAAATGTTTCCTATTTAATCAAAAATGGATTTAATTTCAATTAATTTAGCTAAACTACAATCGATATCATAAATTATTCGACTTATAAGAATCGATACATTTAAATTGAAATAATTAACAATAAAAAATTTACTTTCATTCGGTTTTAATCAAAGAACTAAACGTTCCATTCGTCAACAACAACTGTCACCAATAACAAAAAAAGAAGGAAAAACTTTTATACAGTAATTTAGGTGACATCAATTATTATCAATAATTTATGTAACAAACTGTTTTACCTGTTGTCGAGCATAATTTAACTCGCCGATAATAAAATTTAACTAAGAGAAGAAAAAAAATCTCATTTTTATATACCCACCTGAATCCCAAAAAAAAAAAACATTATGTGCACATATATTTGTCATTCAATTTTCACAGGTTTTCCTCAAGGGATCATACGCAGCTACATAAGCTGAGTTAAGGGTGAAACGCGCGTGCTAAAAATTGGACAGGTGATTTCATTTTTATTTTGTACTTTTTATATCAATGAAACAATTATTTTTGTTAAACGATTTTTTTTTTCATCTCGGTATTTTATTATTTAATCATTTTTCTTGTTTTAATTTGTAAATTTTTTTTTTAAGTTAAAGTTTATTATTTATTTATTAAAGTTTAAAAATGTTTAAAATATTTGTCCGTCAAAATAAATTAACAAATTTTTTCTTAAATATATTTCATATTCAAGTAAAACTTGTCTATTTAAATTAATGTCAGCTGTTTTAGATTACCATTTTGTCTACATCTAAAGATGATTTTCCATATATTTTATATTTATGATAATTTATCGAATGCATCCCTTAACATTTGATTACAAAGTGCAGCGTAAGGATTTATTTCGACCAACTACAAAAAAAAAATTTGTATAAACTTAATTTTTTTAAGGTCCTTCCAAAAATTAAAGACTAAATTTAATTTAGTACTAAGAGCCTGTCTAAATTGGTTAAAAATAGTTAAAAATTCCAAATTTTGACAAGCAAAATCGAAATTTGTACATTCAAATTCACATTTTCCAGACGCCGAAAAGTTAACTTTTATGTCAAAATTTCATGACGGTCTGAGAAGCTATAAATTTTGACAAAAGAGTTAAATTTCATTCTAACCTAAAAAATATTTTAATATCCGCAAAAAAGTTAATTGCAATGACAATATTTCAATTAACATAAATTGTATATTAAAGGGAATGAGGAAATAACTAAATCTGCATTGATTATTTTTAAAATATTCCAATAAAATTAAAACGGTTATATTGGGAAATAATTTTTTACGATTGTATTCATCTTGATTTTAATTGGCAAAATTTTAACCAATTTAGACAGTGTAAAAAATATTTACCACGATTAAATATCTTTCACCTCGATAAAAATTATTTCACCTTTTTTTAACTTTTTAACCAATTTAGGGCCCGACGTTCTAATTAGTATAAAAATTAAATTAAATTATAAAATGAACTTAAAATACAATTAAAAAATGATAAAATTCAATTGAAAAATGACAAATCCTATAAAATCATATTAAAAATAATTATCATTTACCTGTGTTTTAGCAAATTTACTACCCAATTTTGCTGCTTCTTCGAAATCTACACGAGCTGCATCTAAATTTTTATTTTTCCTATGTAGTACACCACGTTGACAGTATGCTTGGCAACGTGTTAGTTGTGCTTGTGATGATAGTTCAATTGCTTTATTTAGATCATCAAATGCAGCTATAAAATTAAAAAATTGATTTAATCGTTTTCATTTAATTTTCGAAATTGAATTTTCCGGAAAATAATATCATAGTTTCAAAAATTTAATTAAAGCTTTAAATTAAATGAATTTGCAAGCAAGATATGAAATTAATGGAAAAGCTTAATTGAAAAGATGAAAATTGTGAATAAAATTAGTGAAGCTGAAAACTGGGACTAACGATTTAGCTTTCTCGCCAAAAAAAGGCACTTAATCAAATTGTATAATCATAAAAAAAATAATAATTTGAATATCAGTACCTCAAATAATTTACCTGCATAAAAATATTCAAATGACATTTATGTACTTTATTAGTTAATACAATAATCATTTTTCAGTTAGTACACAAACCAGTACCAATTTAATTTAATTACAACTTTGTATAAAATTATTTAATGTTTCAACCAAAATCATAAAAGCTTTAATTCATCAAATCAATTTAAAAAAATTCTGTACTTACCATCATCATTCCCTTTCAAACGATAAGTTTGTGCCCTATTATTGTATGGTGATGGCCGAGTTGGTGCAATATTAATAGCATTTGAAAATAAATCTAATGCTCTTATTAAATCACCATTTTCTGTTATTTTAATACCTTCTAATTCCAATTGTTTTGATTCAATATTTTCTATAGTTTCTTCTTCAATTTGATCTTTTAGTTCATTCGAAATTTCTGGATCAAATATATTTGGTATATCGCCACCAATTTGTAAGGGATTAAATACTGAATCGAGTACAGCTTGATCTTGTGCACTTAAACAATTACGATTTAATAATTTTGGCATTATATTTAAACAAATTATGTTTGATCGGAATATTAATATTCAATCAGAAATTTATCTTACTGATCTGATTGGAATTTAACCAATGACTAAAAACTGGTTCTATATAAAGAAAAAATATTAACTTAGTTGGATAGAAAAATTAAATATGATTTAAAAACTTGTTATAATTTGAATAATCAAGTTTTATAGAAAATATCTACATATTTCATTGAATATTTAATTTGGATTATATTTAATTTAGATTTTGATCAATAATTATTGTAAAGTCAGTTAGAAGTCTTTTCTACTACAGTAATAAATATTTCTGTACATCTTTTTGAATTTGATATAGTTGAAATTTTAGTAACTTTGGAGATAAGAAATAATAATATTATGAGAAAAGCCTGGAAAGGTAGTCAAATAACAATGTATGGACATATTTCCATATTCTTTAAATATTTATTTTTCTCAACGAATTATTAAATAATACCAAGTTCTAAGCTGATTTTCACTGAATCTCTTTAATTTACTCGTAATGTTTAATTAGTGGATTATGCAGTGCAGATTATAAACTCGATTCTAACAGGAAACATTGTAAAAGTGGGGCGAAAGAAGATTTGAAACAAGTAGTCAAAAAAAGGATTACATATTTATAATTAATGTAAAAGAAATTTATTTAAACATAATTTTAACCTTTAATCATGATTTATATATATATAATAGCTGTATCAAGACATTTAATGTCATGTCCGACTGAGATTAAAAACTTTGAGATATCGATTTCACAAAGTTAAAAATAAATTAACTACTCGTGTTTTAATGTAATAAATAGCAAGAAATAATCATCTTTACGCGATAAAATTCACATTAATAAATCTATATTGACGAGTTCTCACTGGTGGGACATTAATATTACGGAAGCGCAGTAGGTCGGAATAATCAATATTATTTGACAGCAATCAGTAAACAATAATAATCACTTTGCTGATAGATCTTCTTTCGGCTAAGCTAAGGTACTAATAATCATGAGTCTAGCTAGAAGATATAAGTAGCAATATTTCTACTAATAACAATATAATTTAAATATATTATATAGTATGTATAATTGATAAAATTAAATATGCGCATAAATTTATTGATAAAAATAATTCATAACTGCCAGGTAGACATTTTTGATTTGGGAACGAAATAATTTAGTTTTCCCATTGCACTTATAAATTAAAATATAAAATATATTGAAATATGATATGTAATTTATTTTAATAAATAAATTTGCCTATTTTGTCAAATTATCGTTTTCATAAATTCCTAAGAATTAGGAAGAAAAGATAATTATAAAAATTAAGGACAATATAAAATACAGACAGTCAGAATTAGGAAGTCCGAATTGTAAGTCTGAAGTTATCGGTATAGAAACAAATAAAAATCGTTGTCGTTCAAATGTAAAATTGTAATATGTAATTATAAATAAGTTTCAATAAAATTATTTTAATTGATTTTTAATAAATTAATATAAAAATTAAGTTAAATAAATTTTTATGTATATATGAAAAAATAAGATTTTTATGAAGAAACGATTAACCCTAAAACCTAAATCAACACGTATGGCGTACGGTTTTTGTCAAAAATTTGACAAATTTTAGGTTTTAGGGCAAGCTACATTAAAATAATTTGGAATTGCTGATGGTGCCTCTACTATATGCCTCTTCCAATATCTGTTTTATTCTCCCTTCCGGACTTGAATATTGGCACTATAAAAGAACTTTTCTATGCAACTTTTCCATTTCCATATTGAGCTTTTTCAGTATTTAAATTGAAAGAGAGTAGGTGGCGCTACTATAATACCATAATATACCAAAATACCAAAACATAAAAAGGTAATGAAGAGCATTAAATGTTTCTTAGTTATAGCATAGACAAATGTGTCTATGGTTATAGTTAATTATAACTCCTGCCACGAGAGCAGAGAGCAAATATAATTATAATTATATTTTTTGTATTTCAAAATATGTTAATCTTAAACTTTAAAATGTAATTTAAAATAGTATATTAAACACTAATTGTAAAATAAAACAAAAATTTCAATTATACGAGTAGTATGATATTTTGCTGCCAGATGCACTAAATTATTACAATTCCGAATAATCCTTGCGACTGATTTGTTTAAGATACTCTTGAATTTCAACCTTACTATGTTTGATTGCATAAGAAATTAAATTTAAGCCTTCATTATTTACAACATCAATTTTAGCTTTTGCACTGATTAAGAGCTCTATGATTGGAATGCTATCAGATTCAACAGCATAGAATAGTGGTG
The DNA here is from genome assembly GCA_949752835.1 of Empis stercorea. Classification (NCBI taxonomy): domain Eukaryota; kingdom Metazoa; phylum Arthropoda; class Insecta; order Diptera; family Empididae; genus Empis; species Empis stercorea. The sequence goes on along the minus strand of OX457085.1, from coordinate 75,919,233 downwards.
TTAAGCTATTACGATCTGCAATATTAACATCAGCTTTGATTTTGATCAAATAATCTATTATATCCAATTTACGTCCTTTTATTGCATAAAAAAGTGGAGTTAAACCCTTATGATCAATTGTTTTCAGTATTGGAAAACATTTATTTTTATCGTGCATTATTTTTATCATATTTTTTATGCGATCAGTATGTTCGAAAAATACTGAAGTTAATTTATGTTCACCTAATACAGGATATGATGAAACGGTATCCTCTATTTTATTAATTTTATTGACAATTTTTTTTATTTCTAAAGTACATGGATTTAGATTATTTTCGTCAGAACAACAAGTGTATATATATAGATTTTGGTGTTTAGTTTTTATTGAATCCCATATTTTTTTTATTTTTGCATAATAAGAACTTAAAAAATTTGTTGTGGTCTTATATATTTTTATACTCCTACACACGTATTTTATATTATATATATAGGTAATAAAGCTTGGTTTGCTTTTGAATGGAGTGTTGTCAACATTGCTATATAATTCGAACAATCGGTCTATTGATTTTTGAATAACTGCAGAAGTATCATAATTACTCTGAATATCATAAGTATCACTAGTACTGTTTGTGAAGAATGATTTTAGTGTATCTAAGATTTCTTTTGTTAACACATTAAATGGCTTAAAACTATAAATATCTACCTGTGGGTATAATTCATTTATTGAATGGAAAAACTTATCTGATATTTCTGATAACCTTTTTTTATTACTAATATATTTTTCTATTTCTTGTTCTATCAACTTTTTAATAATCTCTAGTTCAGTGTGCATTGCAGCGAAATGCATTAATGATGTTCCATTATTATCAACGGATTTCAAGTTCAATTCTTTTGTTATATCAAAAGAATCCGCACCAGCTTTCAGTAGTAAATGTGCAATCTCCCAGTTACAATTTTGCACAGCATAAACTAAAGGAGACCACTTCAAACGGTCATAAATATTAACTTTATCAGTTACAGTTTGCCGTGTCAATATATTTATTATATAAGTAGAGTTGTAAGCAGCCGCTAAATGAAAAATTGTCCTTCCTAAAAAATCATGTGTATCAAGCGCACACTTTTCAAACTCAGCGCTTTTAATAAAATGTTGGTCATCATTAAAAACTGTTTGCAGTAATTTGTTTGATTCAACCGCGAAACGATCAATAAATTTAAAAACAACTTCGTTTTCATTGCTCTTCAACACTTCCCTTAAAATATCAATTGTTCTATCATATTTTATGTGCTTTTTATTTTGCAAAATATTACAAAGTTTCTGTGCAACAAAATATTCAGCGAAGGTGCGATGAATAAAAGTAAGTTCATTGCCTTGCGATTCTACAATTCCTATATTTTTAAGCAATGTTTCATCATCTGATGACAAATTCAGTTTATCTAAGAAATCTTCTTTTTCAGGAAATAGTATTTTAAATGCTAAATTTTGATGATGTGGTTCAAATACACGGCTCTTCAGTGTATTATCACTTAACTCGCACTGAGATTTGATTTTACTTCTAAAATAAACTTCATATTTGACATCAATAAAGGTTCTATATAAAAATAATATATTAATGTTTGTTGATATATTAAACTCAGCTTGCTTATCTTCTAAGCTTTTGTCATAGAAATGCTTAAATTTATCTTGAAAAGCTGCAGCCAACATTTTAGTTTGGAGTGGTATACGTAGACAATCTCTTTCTTTTACACTGGTAGCTGTATTAAAATAATCAATTAACTGTTTTATGTATTTTAGAACTAGTTCTTTCGGCACATCATTCTCCTTGAAATTTAAAGCCTTCATCCACAATAAATGTATAAATTTAGTTTGGTCTTCATTTTCAAATGGTTTAAGATTATAAGTAAATATGTCTAATTCGTTTTCTATCTCATTTCTTAAATGAAAACGACTAGTAAGCCACAATTTATCAACTTCGAAATCTTTTTTCAGAGCTTTCAAAAAACCCAACAAAACGTGTCTTTCCTTTTTTGTATTATATAAAAACCTTCTATGTCCATCATCATCAAGTTCCTAAATAATATTAATAAGATTATCATTATTATTTTCAAGTTATTAAGATAATTTTAATTTCTGAAGATTTTGTCGCAGGTAAGATTATTTTTTTCAATATTTTGTCGTAGTCGAGATTTTGTCGCATCAAGATTTTTTATTTAGGATATTGGTTAAATGTATTTTGTAATAAGGTTTTTTTTTCGAGATTATGTTACAAACCCATAATTATTTATATTTTTAAAAATCGGGATTTATGTAAAGATTTTGACGATAAAGATTTTTGAAAAATCGAGATTTTGTCGCATCTTGATTTACGTAAGAAAATCAAATTTTTGTAAAAAGTCGAGATTTTGTCGCAAGCAAGATTTTTGATCTAAGATTTTGTCATGATCCCCAACAAAACATGAAGAAACTTTTTTTCCAGTGCAACATTTTAGTATTACGCAATTTTTAATTAAGTTTTTTTCTAAATAATTTTTAATCGCATCAGCTAAAATGTGTAATAATCGAATATTTAGACTAACTATTAAAAATTTGTGTGTTAAATTATTTATTATGATAAATTTGGAGTTAAATTTTGTATGAAAAAAACTGTAAAGAAACGTAATAAATTAATTTAGCATATTAAATGGGCTAGTCTGAAAAGGCTATTATTCAATTTGGGTTGGGATCAGTACCGAGATTTAGCTAACAAAGTGAGTAGTGAGTGATTGAGGGAGTAGCTAAAAGCTATTTAGCTAATGAAATGACAAGTGAGATGAGTAAGATGGAGCTGTCATTTTACTCACCATATATTTTAATAGTGAAAAGTGAATTTGTAGTTAAAAATGGTAAAATTTAAAAATATTTTTTATGGTCTTCACGACCTAAATATTTTTTCTGGATATTTTGATATTTTTTTGTAAAATTACGTGAAAACCTTTTTTTGGTGCCTGAGATATTTTTATATTTTTTTTACATTTTATGTCTGGCAGCACTGAATATTTCATGTTTTTATGTTTATTTTACAAATTTATATAATCTGGTAGCACTGAAATAATTTAAACAAATATTGTTAAAAATTAGAATTGGCAAAATTTAAGGAAAAATAAGTAAATATGTAATAATACTAATTTTAAACTGCAATACTAATTTTAAAAAACAACAATCCCCGTCAGTACAACACAAAATAAAATTTTAAATTTTAAAACAGAAAATTTCTGACAGTAGTATTTTGACATATATCAAAATATCAAAAAATACATGCCCAGCGGCATGTATTTTTTGATATTTTTTTTGACGCTATCGTGATATTTTAATATTTTTTTCAACCAATCAAAACTCGTTATTTCGTAAAATATCAAAATATCAAGAAAAAATATTTAGGTCGTGAAGAACACTATAGCATTTTCAAGTCAAAATAGTCTTTTTAAATTTCTAATTAGTCTTTTCAAGTAAAATTAAATTAGTCATTTTACAAAATTAGTCTTTTTTTAATTTACGGACAACATTTATGAGACTAATTTAATTTTTTAAAAAGAATAATTTGAAATTTAAAATGACTATTTTGACTCGCAAATGCTATATTTATATCTTATTTTTTCTGAACAATCAAATAATCAAATTACAGATAAATTTATTATTGTGTTTTTTCTATTTCTTTAATAAGTTTAAAGAAATTAATAAAAACATTTTTTATTTTAGTCAACCAAAATAACTAAACATCAAAATCTTTTATTAGAATTATGTAATTAAAGAAAATATAGAGGGAAAATTTCCAAGTGGAACAATTTATATAGTTCTACCTAACTGATTGCCGAATTCATTAGGAATAACTATATTATTTAAGGAATATATGTACTTTCTAAAATTATATTTATATCGTTTTAGATTCGGCATTCATTACATATATAATTCAATAGCGCTACTTAATTTGTATTTTATAAATCAATGTGATTTTTAAAAAAACATTATTTAAATTTTTATATTTCTCCCAAAGTTCCAGAAAGGAAAGTATAGAAAAAAAGCATGCGCAACGCAATTTAATTCAAAAGATGAAATTTGGACAAACAATGTATTTTATTTTTGTTCTGGTATGTCGGTGGTAAGAAAAAACTAAAAAAAACACTTGATTTTTTTTTACACTTATTACTTCAAAAATGATTTCGAAATTTGTTTCGAAGTTAGTCGAATCTCTTTTTTAGCTAAATCGCTTTTTTTTCAGTGAGTAGAATCAGTGAGTTAAGTGAAATTAAGTCAGTTTATTAGCTAAATCTTGGTCCAGGTTTGTAAAAAACAACCTGGATCAGGACAGGATCATCTACATATATAAGTTTAAAAAATTTGCTCAGAAATTTCAACAGATGCACCAAATATTTTTGCCAGATTATTAGAATTTATAATTTTTAGACTATGTAAAAAAAAAAAAAAAGGCACTAACAGATTACACCGCCATCTGTTCGTAAATTGCCATACTAAATCTAAAGCATATCATAGATCCTGACCTGACCCAAATAAATATGTGGGTTATGTTGTTGTTTTTACGTGTTATAAAGCAGATCTTGAACCAGATCCAGACCCAATTGAATAAATCGCGACTATTATTAATTAATAAACTATAAAATGAAAATTATACTTCTTCTCTCAATGGCTCTGCAAAATCGATAACCTATTCATTTTTGGGAAGATACTACTTTCTACTTTTTTATTGATAAATTGATAAATTTTCTAAATAATTATGTATGTAAAAATAATAATTAGATTTAAGTAACTTAAAGTTGATATCTTTTAGATGGTTTTAAAGAATATATTTTCAAAATGTCTGGTTAAATATTTTTGACCGGACATGTGTAAAATCAATAGTAAAGTTCTTAACAGTTCTTAGACTAAAACTATACGATGGTGATGCAGTGCAATGATTTAAAATCAATGGTATTATGCGTTTTTTCTCATAATTTAGAAACCATTATTAGTCGCGTTTTATTCAATTGGGTCTGGTTCAAGATCTGCTTTATAACACGTAAAAAGATAGCGGTGTAATCTGTTAGTGTCTTTAAAAAAAAAATTACTCTAAAAATTATATAAATTCTAATAATCTTCTAAAAATCTTTGTTTCATCTTTTGAAATTTCTGTGTAAATTCCTTAACCTTACATAGATGACCCAGATCGTTTTTTTATAAAGTGATGTAGGGGATCAAATGAAAGGTCGTGCAGAGTACATATCGTTGCGTAGTATGTGGGTCAAGTGGGCCCAAAATCTATTCCACCTAGGGCCCGCATCATACAAAATATCAGGTAGGGTATCAAATGAAAGTTCTTGAAGAGTACATATCTTGGAGTAGTCCATAGGTCAACTGGGGCCGAAAATCGTAAAAAAATCATGTGAGGTATCAAATGAAAGGTCTTGAAGAAGACATCTTGTTGAGTACTCCGAGAGGTACTATGGGTCTTGTGGGCCCATAATGCAAAAAGACATGAGACGTATCAAATAAAAGGTATTAAAGAATACATCTCGTTGCGCAGTTCGGGGGGCTTCGTAATTCATGTTAGGGCCCAAAACCTGTGTCATGTGGGGGCCCATCATTAAAAAATCATGCGGGGCATCAAATGAAAGGTCTTGAAGAGTAGTTCGAGCCAGTGCCGGCGCTAGAGATTTTTGCTCCTGGTGCACTTTCTAAAAAAACCGCTCTACAAAACCGTTTCCACATCAGCCAAGAAGTACGTCTTTCGATGCATTTTTTTTATAAGGTGCTCTCCCGATCGCTTGTCCTGATAAAATATAGTTACCCAGGCTGTTTTAATTAAAAAATTGAAACTTTTCTTTGAAAATAATTATTTAATTCAAATACAGCTTCATTAATTGTTGCGGTAACTAAGATTTACTTTGATTTTATTAATTAATTAAATTTGGCCAATTGATAATTTGGAATTATATATTTTATAAAGCTCAATAACCACAATATAAAATACTGCTTCCTTTTTATTTATGAAATATTGATAGGAATCCCTTATAACAGACTTACTTTAATTTATTTTTATTTAAACTCTTTTTATTTCCTAACTAACCAAACCGAAAAAAGCGTTTTCCTCTCTATACTATATATATATATACAATATACTTTGTCGATACCATAATACTATGTATATCCTAATCCTATAAATACTATATGAATTCCTATATAACTTTTTTCTCTATATACATATATTTCGTTTATGGAGCAGAAGTTTGAAACTGCACCATTTTCATATTGAAGAAAATTGCTTCATATATTGAAAATATATGAAGCTTTGTGGCGCGGTCTAAATTTCGAAAAAAATTTTTTCGAGATTTTGATTTTTCTGGACGTTTTAGATGTCAGGGAATCAGAATCAGCAAAAAAAAATCCGTGTCCGCCGTACGCAAAGTAAAAATACACTTTTTTAAGAAATAGCTTAGAAATATAAGCACTCGTGCGATTTGTACAAAAATTGCAACATATATAAAGTAAGGATGGAAATTTATGTGTATGGTATCCTTTTTTGAATCGTTTCCCTGCAACCCCCCCTAGCGGAGCGTTGAAAATGCACAATTTTGTGCACTTCAATTAAATACCTCTAAATATAGTCGGATCTTTACATTGTTTCACAGATATATGTATAGACGCCATATAAAGAAGATTGTAAAAATTTGGAGCCCTAGGTCCTCGCCCCCCTATTTTATAGTAATATTAAAACAAAAATTTTGAAATTTGAAATGCCTATAAAACCGGTTTGAGTTTATATAAAATATTGTTACTTCTAACATAGATGCAGCAGGTAAGTGCATTTCGATTTCATATAAAAAATTTACCCCCCACCTTCTTTAAGTGGGTGAGGGGGCTTATGTATGAAATAAGCTACATACCTTGAGGGGGGAAATTAATTGAAAAAATGAGAGACTATGTTCTTAAATATACTATGTTACACATTGTGCATAAAAATCAGCCTCGTACCTCTACCCCCCTGGATTTTACAGGTGAAAGAATTTTTATGGGACTATTAAAATTGAATTTTTGGTATTTAAAATGACTATAAAATAAGCCGCATTTCAGATAGGGTCTTATATCTTGTAGGTTTGGTATAATAGATTGGTATCTTTCGAAACCATTCAAAAAATTTACCCCTTTCCCTTTTATTATGGGTGAGGGGGTAATTTTATGAAAGAGGCTGCAGCACCTCAGCGGGGGACTGGATTGAAAAAATGAGAAATTATTTTCTTAAAAATACTATCTTACAACTTGTGCCAAAAATTTATTTCCCTACCTGCAACCCCCTCTAAGCTGCATCACTTAGAAATGTTACATTTCAAAATTTATTATATAGTTTATGAAAATTGAATATTTAGAAATTAAAATGCCTATAAAATAAGCCGCATTTCAGATAGGGTCCTATATCTTGTAAGTTAGGTATAATAGGTTGGTGTCCTTCGAAATCATTCAAAATTTTCACCCGTTTCCCTTTTCATATGAGTGAGGGGGTATATCTATTAAACAGGCTGCAACACCTCGGCGGGGGACTGGATTGAAAAAATGAGAAATCTTAAAATTTCTTAAAAATACACACCTACACCTTGTATACAAAATTGAGACACGTACCTTCAACCCTCTTCATTTTTTTCAACCCTCTTCATTTTAAACTTCGAAATTTATAGAATAAAAATATATGTATATTACATTTCGAGTATTTAGTACAAATATAGTATTACAAATTCGAGTACTTATTTATAAAAACTTGATTGTAATTTTAAATTGTACAACATTGGGAGTTTTGTAAAAATCATAATTTTTATTTAATTCTTCGTTTTCACTAAATCTTAGGTAGATCAAAAGGGTATATGAAGCACTCTTCCAAATTGGCAGCTTTTTTTTAAGTTTGATGAAATATAATTATTTTGTATGGCTATCGAACATTTCATGGGGCGGAAGTTTGATTTTGCACCAAAAATATATAGAAATATTTTTTTTAGTTTGATGGCATTTGGTGCGGTTTTGTTTGATATTGCACCATTTTCATATAGAAGATTATTTTTTAGTTTGAAGAATTATAATTATTTTGTATGGATAGCAAACATTGAGTGGTGCATAGTTTTTTTATTGACCCAAGAAATATATGTATTATTTATGCATAGGAGATCTTTTTTTAATGAACTATTTAGCTTAATTTAATGTTTGCTGGAAATTAATATAAAAAAGAAATTCGTTATGTCATATTTTTTTTTTAATACATAAATTTTTGAACAAATTTATTTTTGAAAAAAATAAAATATTTTTTGAATTTTTTTTTTAATATTTTATGAAAATGTAATCTATTTATTCCGCCCTTAAATTTTGGCGCCCTGTGCAAGTGTTCCATCTGCACCTATGGTAGCTCCGGCCCTGGTTCGAGCAGTACCCTGAGTCAAGTGGAGCCAATTATACAAAAAAACATCGGCCACATGTGGAATTCCAAATCGTGGGACATGAGGAGCTCAAACAAATCATTCCCAAGTTGTCAAAGTATTTAAATATTTTTAGTCGGTCAAATGAATAAATATTTGACCGACTAAAAAGTGTAAAATAAAAAATATAAATAAAAAAAAGTTTTTTAAAAATACTTTCCCTTAAAGAAATAATCAACTAAAAAGTAATAAACAAGCAAATAATACCACATTAATGTACTTTCCCGTTGAGTTTAAGCAACTGTCAACAATAGTAAGGGAAAGTAGACCTTATGAGAATTAATGCGTTACTAATTGATGGTCAGTATAATGTCTGCTCCTCGTCTTGTATGGACATCCATCAGAGAAGCTCTCCATTTTTCACTCATACATATGTGATCTATTTTGTTTCTAACTCTGTCACCAGGAGATGTCCACGTATATTTGTGGATATCTTTATGTGGGAATATCGTTCCACCGATAGTGAGCTTGAAATTTTGACATATCTCAATTAGTCTTTCGCCGTTGTTATTAATTACCCGTTGAGCGGAGACCATACTTTCCCATAGTTCTTTCAAGGTTGTTGTTGTTGTTTCCTACTTTGCCATTGAAATCACCCATTAATATTATTATGTCATTTGTGGGTATATTATTATTTAGTGTACTTGATAACTGGGAGTAGAAATCGTCTTTTGCCTCATCCGTTGCGAGTTCGGTTGGTGCATAGCATTGTATAATCGATACATTCTTAATTTTACACCTGAACCGCGCAGTAATTATTCTGTCAGAGATTGGAGTCAATTTTATTAAGCTTTCTTTTATTTTCTTTACCATTAATATTCCTACACCGCTTTCACCACTGTTGTCTGATCTTCCAGAGTATATCAATGTATTATTATTTGCTGTTATAATTTCATTGCTATCTTGCCATCTCATTTCACTAATACCCATTAGTTCTATATTATATCTTTTCATTTCATTTTCAAGTTGGGCTTAGTCTAGAGGATTCTCTTAATGTTCTAACATTCCATTGTGCAATTCGTGTCGTATTTATCAATCCATTTCCGAGGCTTAGTTGCATATTGGTGTTGATATTTTGATTTCACTATGCGAATAATCAGTTCACAGTAGTATAGTTGCATCGCTGTAGTCAACGTAACGTCATGCTACTGACGTCGTCATTGTGTTTTAGCCTTTTTTTTTTAAGAATTTGCTGTTATCTGGCTCAATGACGATGACAGTCTGACAGAATTTTTTTTCTATTTCAGTAGCATGTGAACTTTCAGACCGCGTGGATTTGTTTTCGTTCTTTCTATTAATCGGCCTGTCCAGGAATTGAACCTGGGTCTACTCAGTAGGAAAGATGGTATAATCCCAGCCGCTACTCACTGGGCTACCGAGACCACACACTTAAATGGGATGGTGGTTTATAATTTTTAGTGATTTCAGAAGATTTGAAAATAGTGTACCTTGCGTAGAAGCTACAAGGTCGGATAAAAAATCTAGTCGATTTTAGAGCCCTTTTAATTGGGTTTGTAACATAATCTCGAAAAAAAAAACCTTATTACAAAATACTTTTAACCAATATCTTAAATAAAAAATCTTGATGCGACAAAATCTCGACTACGACAAAATATTGAAAACAATAATCTTACCTGCGACAAAATCTTCAGAAAATAATCTTGACTGCGACAAAATCTCGATGAAAAAAATTATTTGCAATACAGAAGGCGGGCGCCCGCTACATAGTGATACAACATGAGATTTGTACCTAACAACTACTAACCTTTTATTTATAACTGAACTCTCTCCTCTTTGTACATCAATTAAAAATTACTCTTACTCTTAATCAAGAAGATTATTGTATTATTATTATAAAACAATATGATTATTATTCTCTTAAGTAACATTTAAATATTTTACCGTTATAATAATACAGTTTGCGGTTGATTTATTTAAAATTAATATCGATTAATGCAGTTCATTTATTGTGCTAGTACAAGTGAGTGTATAATTAAAATTAAAAAAAATAAAATTAAAATTTTTCCTTCGAACAAAGGAAACTTTAAATTAGCAGCCGATGGTTACGTCTACCATTTAGAAAAAAAAAACAATAAAATAAATATCGTTGGTTGTGTGAGCAGACGAAAAGTCATGACTGTAGTAAGATGTATTTTTATTTACTCATTAATTTTTTTTTTTAATTTGAAATATAATAATTTATATTTTAAAAATCGGGATTTATGTAAAGATTTTGACGATAAAGATTTTTCAAAAATCGAGATTTTGTCGCATCTTGATTTACGTAAGAAAATCAAATTTTTGTAAAAAGTCGAGATTTTGTCGCAAGCAAGATTTTTGATCTAAGATTTTGTCATGATCCCCTTTTAATTTTTAAAAATTGAATGTTCATGCAACATGTATTAATTTTGAGAATATAGAAATTTAAATTCAAATACCATAAAGGGAGTTGACGAATTGGTACTGGTTTTTTCGCACAAGGTGTAAAATAGTATTTTAGTAATAATAGTAATAGTATCAGCTGATTCTGTTTCACTGACATCTTAAACGTTAAGAAAAGTCAAAATCTCGAAAAAACAAATTTCGAAATTGTGACCGTGGCGCGGTTATATATTTATAATATATGAAGCAAAATAGCAATATTGATCACTGCGGAATCTAAAGCCAGAAATTCATGATAAATTCTTTGAAGCGTATAGGATCTAAACGTAAGTTTTATTGAAAAATTCCACAGACGACAATATATATAAATTCTCTGGAATAGGAAGATAATTCTCTGGAAAATGAAGAAAATATAAAAATAATTATCTTATCTGATTACAGATTATTATTACTGTTCTTAAAACCTTTCTTAAATTTGCAATTAATTTGGCCAAACTTTACGAAAAAATATTTTTATAACCACCGATAAAATTTACCTTCTCGCTTTCCCAAACTTTACAACATCACTTTTGTAATTCCGATTCTCCGGTTATCGGTTCTTGATCGATGATCGCCTTTAATTTATTGACAAAATTTTTCTATTTTTGTTGTCATATTGGTCAATAAAAATTGCTTATATTGTTAAACAAATATTCAATGATCACTATAAACTTATAATGTGTGATGTGATGATGATCTTATAAAATTTTCAGTAATAAATAATTTAAAAGGCCTCTCAGTTAAATCTGATACTCGGAGTCAACTCTCTGTCTGTCAAATAGTTATCATAAATTAATTAAAACATTTTCACTACAAATAAATCACTTATTTATTTATATTAATTTTTTTGTATATAATTATAATTTTCTAAATTCTATTTAAGTCAACTTTATTTTATTTCTTTAAATTTTTCTAACATCTTTTTTTTTTTTGCTTTTTTACTTTTTTACCTCTTATTTTTTTTTATATTTTTATACTTAAAAATTTAAATTTCCTTTTTCACTTAATTTTATATTTTATTTTTTTTTTAATATTTATTTATTTTTATTATATTTATTCTACTTATATTTTAAATTTAATTTTATTTAAATATAAATATTAAATGGGTATACATTTTACATTTATTGATAGTTAATATAATTAATAATAAAAATCTTAAATTTAACATAAATAATTGTAAAAAAAAAAAATTTTATGTTGTATGTTTATATTTTGATATGATATACTATAATTTTTAAAATACCTTAAGCCATTTTTAATTACATTTATTTTAAATTTTTTATTATAATTTTTATAGGAATTTTCGAATTTTTTTTTTTAGTTATAAATTTAATATTTATATAAAGAATTTATACACAGATTTAGTCTAAAAATGGCGTTTAATTAATTTAATTAAATTTATTATCAAATATTCTATTTTTTTACTACTTCACATTTTTTTTAAATCTACTACAATTTCAGATTTTATATATATGTTTTATTTTTTTTTACCGAAAATATATTTTTACATAGGTATAATATTTTGCACAAATTAAAAGAATTAATTAAAATGGTAATATAAATTATTAGTTGTATGAAATTTAAATTTTGTTGAGTATCAACAAGGAGACAATTCGACTCAAAAAGACAACTATACTAAACAAACTTTTTCGTCGCTGATTTTAACTAATATATTGATCAATATTTGGAAATTCTGGGTTGGAAATTTTACATAAAATGACGTAAACAGCTGGAAAAAATTAATTACAATAAAATTCATAGCAAGAAATATTCAAAAACCAACTGAAACATGCTTTTCCGGAAAAATCAAAAGGCCTGTGAGATTAATATGAGTCCGCAATAGAAATATAAATATCATATTTAAGTTTTTTTCGCTTTTACGGAAAGTCTGACAAATATACTTAAGTTTTTTTTCGCTTTTACGGAAAGTCTGACATATTACAAATGATTTTACTTAAAAAAACCTTGAAAAACGTAACCCTTATGGCGTTGTCTAATATGAATTCAATTTTTGGCTTAAATTTCAATATTGTTCTATAAATATTTATTGAGTATTAAATATTAATATGTATAATTTGAATGTTGCTTTTTCAGTACTAGACCATTTGCCAACTATAAAGTAATTATCAAATTGATGATCCATAAAGGCAATTCAAATACTATAGTTGTAAAAAACTATTCCCATTTCCTTAATAATGCATTTGGACATGAACCTAATGTGGTATGATTACGAGACTCAAAGTGGTTATTAGAAATCTGACTAAAAAGAAGGCAACAGAGCAAACAAACTGAAGAACAATCTCCACCACCATTTAGTTTTCTGATCTGACCCGTAAATATGGTCTGAAATACTTACATACACTCGGACTTTTTACAAATCGGGTGTGTAGGGAAGTTCATGACTTACTTATTACTTAATAGAGTAGTCACAATAACGTATTTATCACCGCAGTGATACAGTAAAAATATGATAAAGTAATTTAAGCATAAAAATTGCTACAAATATTTTTGAATTTTTGTGATAATTGTCCGGATTCTGCAATTAATGAATTAACCAATTTAAAAAAATTCCCAGGAGATGGAAATCCGCCAAATTATTTAAAACAAAATTTGATTTTCCCAAAATCCTAGAAATAATTAAGCATAAAAAAATTAAATAGAAAGTTTTCATTATGAAATTAATAAAAATATTTGAGAAAATTTGATGTATAAATTAATTTTACAATTTCAAAATAAAAATTTTACTATAAAATAATTAAGACTGAGCTACACTTGTCCTTTTTTAGACACTAATTTTCAGGTTATATGTTTTTTTCGAAATATCAAATTTTTTCAGATTAGTATTCAATTTTATCGTCCTCTCTCCTTCATACTTTTTTAAGTCTATGTCTTTTTATTTTTCTTATGGAAACAAATTAATTGCTAAAAAAAGGCAAGTGTATAGCTAGACCTTAATTAATTAATAATTCATTAATTTAGTTTGTTTTTTTAAATAATTTTAAATATTTTAATTCTATTAATTTGAATGTTTTTTTATGAACTATTAAAATGGAATTTATGGTGAATTTACATTACATATATAATTGAATTTGAATTTACGACATTATTCTATTTTATATAAATTTTTGGTTTATCATGAATATTTATTTCAAATTATTATATTTTTTATTATAATCATTTAATGCTTTTACAAATATAATTTAATTTTTTTTTTTTACTTGTTTTTGTTGAAAATAATTTTCGATTTTTAATTAATTTAATTAGATTAAAATATTTTATTTCAAAAAATTTCTTTCTTATATTTTAATATTGATCACTAGATTATTTTCACAATTATTTTTAATTACAGTAGGTATACAAAAAAAATATGTTTAATTTTTGAAAAATAAAAATTTTAATTAAATTTCGATAAAAATCACATTTTGCGTTAAATTTTACAGTGACACATCTTAGAAAAATTTAAATTCTTTTTTATATGACTATATAGTCATAATTTGGTTTATTACATTTATCTAAAGTTCTTCTAATTGAACCAAATTGATTCATTTAATGTTGCAATATATTTTTCTTTTACAATGAATCGATTTATTAAGTATTGGTTCGTTAATTAAAGTCCAAATTTAATGTATTCGCATATACATTTATTTTGCGATCGATAACTATGTAACCATAGCCTAATATACCTAACAAATTGATTGGCTACTTTACGACTAGGTTTGTTGTCGATCGATCAATTACATATTATGCATAACTAAAACTTTACTATTAAATCTATGATAAATTAAAAACTATGAAAATTATACATTGAATTAATTCAAATTAATAATTAAAATCATTAAAAATTAATTGGAAATTTATAAAATCATATTTTGTATATTTTTGACTCAAAATTTAAATTTAACCATAAACATTATAATTATTATTATTTGTTAATTTTGCTGTTAAATATAATTTGTTATGGCTACAGTAATCAGTTCAATTATGATTTCAAATATATGCTATTTCTTATATCTGCTATAGCTCCATCTGCATTTGATGTTAAAAAATTTATGTTAAGGAATTTTCACGGAAATTAAATAAATTAAAAAGGCAAAATTTTATAGAATGACAAATAATTTAAGTTTTATTCAGATAAAATAAAAGTCCAATCATAATTGACCTGAAAAACTTTTAAATTTTCTATAGAAAAGGAGCGAAATAAGTTGTATGGACAAACTTTAAATAGGAATATTCAAATCTATTTTCGTTTTCGAGTGACATTTTATTCGATAGAAATTGTATATTTTCGACGGCAATAGAAATTCATTTTACTTTCATAGTTTTTACTTGAATACTTAGTGAATTATTTAGCTAATTTTCGAGATTTAATTGTTTTTATTTTTATGAATTATATAAATCAAAATATGTAATTGAGTTTATTGACTTTCAGAATTTAAATTTTTTTTAAACAAAAATAAAATATTTGGAATATTAAAATTTTTTTAATTTTCTATACTACATAAATTTGATTCGAACTATTTTGACGGACACTATTCTATATTCACCAAAATTTAAAAATTTCAAGGGAATATACATAGATAGTTTTAGACTTGGAAAACATATTTTCGAAAAATCGGAATAAATATTCTATTCATTGTTGAAGTTGTTAAATTTGAAAAAAGTCAATAGTATTTCAATTTACAACGCCGCTTTCATATGAATTGAAGAATTTGAACAATATTTTTTTGTTTTAAATCAATTTAATTTAATTTGCTATCACAAAAAATTTAATGTAATTTTTTTTAAAAGAACATACAGCGATACAACCATCAACTCTACTTAAAGCTATGTATGCTGTTAGTACGCACCTCAGGCTGGTAAAAATGATAGTAAATATCGGTAAATATCGGACAAAATTTAAATTAATTTGAGCATTAGATGGCGGTGGTTTGAAAATCAGTTAATTGCCAAAATTGAATGTAAATAAATTAAATTATTTTTTGAAATAATTTTAAATGGCTGTGTGAATACTTGTCCAATATCCAAAAGTATAAAATGTGAGGAAAATGCATTTTAAGTTTCAATTGTTAATTTAATCACGTAGATGCGGACTTAGACAGGATTTTAGAGTTTTAATTGATTTCTCCACTTAGTACGTAATACTTCGTAATTATAGTACGTAATTCGTTTAAATTTTTATAATATTTTAATTTTTATATAAAACGTGCAAATGAATGTGTTCCATTATTTGATATCCCATTTATATTTGTGTCCATATTTTATGTTTTTTTCAGATATACTCCAATTTCACCATCATGTAGTCAAACTTTGAAAGCGTGTCAATGGTGTCAAACAAACTTTAGAAATTCTCATTTAATATTTAATTATAATATAAATTGATTAGTAGTAGTTATTTAACTATTAGTAGCTTTGCTCTCCAAATATTTTGCCTAACAAATTTTATAGTAAATGTACAAATTTGTATTTAAATTTGAAAATATTTTAATTAATAATTATTGATATTTCATATTAAATATTACATTATACTTAATTATTCAAAATGTAAATGATAAATATTAATTTTGAAATAATTTATTTATATATTAATTTTATAAAATTATTTATTAGTTTTTTTTTTGTTTAAATTAATTAATATTTAGATTTAATTTATAAAAAGGAAAAAATTTACATTAAATTCTTATTTACACAGAAAAAAAATATAAACATAATTAAATATTTTTTAATAAATTAATTACATTTTAATAAAAATAATAATAAATAAGTAATTTTTAAAAAATCATAAATATGAAAAATTTCTAATCGACTATTTAAATTTTTTTAAGGCACTTACATAAAAAATTATAAAATATTTTTCTTTTTTATTAAATTTGAAAAAAATATTATTAAAAAAAATATATATTTTTATTATAAATTACAAAAATATGAATAGTAGTAACTGAAATGACGATGACGCGAGCAATTTAAATTGTACAATAAAATATAAAAATGAATATAATATTTTTGTTGATGCTGTTAAGCTAATTGCATTTGATGCTCCCATTTTATATTCCATGTCAATATCAAGTATTAAATCATGATTTTTTGTATAAAATTGATGAATGTCGCTTATCTGGAAAAAAAATATATATTGGAAATTTTATTATGTTTTTATGAAACCAATTTAAAAATATTTTGTAGAAAATGTTATGTTTAAAAAAAAATTTTATTTGATTTATTATGGTAGGAAAATTATATGCACACATAGTTTCAAATTAATGGAGTTAGTTAAAAATGACATATTAAATATATTAACTATCAGATAAATAATTAAAATTCAAATAAATATAATTAGAGAACTTATAACTGATAAAAATTAAAGCTTAGTATGCAGGTCAAGTGAAATGAAACAGAAATTGATTTCGATCAAGTAGTACGCAGCTTGTGTGAAAAAGTCATGAAAAAATGCAATCGACAGAATATTATATTGAATGAAAAAATTAAATGTAAAAATTTAACGATGAAATTTTGACATTTAATTTTTTTTTTTATTGTTTTGATTTAGAAATTTCAATAGTTTTAAGAGGTCAGTATAAATTAATATAAAATGCTAAAAC
Organism: Empis stercorea; assembly: GCA_949752835.1. NCBI lineage: Eukaryota > Metazoa > Arthropoda > Insecta > Diptera > Empididae > Empis > Empis stercorea. Next base: position 75,901,756 of record OX457085.1, on the reverse strand, counting down.
AAAATCTAATTACAATGCACATAGCACATTGAATACGGAAATATTTAGAAGAAGAGGTCGTAATTTATTAAAATTTCTGTGAGGCATAGCCATCAAAAGTAAATAAAAGAAATATACATAGCCATAGAAATAAAAAATAAATGGTAATTGGTAATAGACATAGACATAACAAAATAATAAAATCTCAATATAATAAGATGTCAAATTAACTTGTCTAATTTAAGTACAAAATATTTTTCAGAAAGGTTTCACGACTATTTTACCAGAGGGTTTGATGATCTTTGGAGGCTGCGTTAAAATTTCAGTTCACTTGACCAGCATGACCATACTAAGTTATAGCGGAAATAAATCAAAAATTATTTTGCAGCCAATTTTGGAACGATAATGAGCTGTGAAAAGTTTGTGAATGAATGTCGAGCATTACAAAAATAATATAATTTCTGAACTGACTAAATACATATATGAGAAAAATTCGAAAAAGACCAACATTTATTTAATAATTGCAGAATTTTCTATGGATAATTGCAATTTTAGTAATTTGTGCCATGAAAATTTTAAAATTGATTTATCTAATTTCACCATCAAAGTTGATAAATCATAATAATTTTGCACGAAATTTAATGGAGTGTAAACTAATTCACTGCGCACTAATTCAATTCAAAATTCTTGCACAGTGAGAATGTTATTGCTGCATTTACGAACTACGATGAAAATATGCTTAAATATTTGTTTTAAATATTGTAAGGACTTTTATCAGCTTGAGCTTTTGTTCCACCTTAATTGGAGGACACAGTAAAATTTCCACAATAAATTAGCGGTGTAGGAATTTAGAAAATCGTAAAGGATGTCATCGATTAAAACCATTTAGCAAAATTACAATTAAATTTGAAATATATCTTTGACTATGTTTGGCAGATCAGATTTTGTATTATTTCTAGATATTACATTATACATATTATTGAAATATGATAATAGAGGTCTCAAATATCCAGGAATTTTAATGCTTAAAGAGATTTTTTTCTTAAAACTATAAGTCACAATTTTAATAAGATAAACACATCACATATATGCTTTAAGTAAGATGTAAGCTATCTTATAGACACTACTAAGGACAAGAAAATATGAAATTTTTATCTGGGTATTATACATGAAAAAAGTATCGAAGAATAAACTTATATCAAAATTTTAATATTCTTTCAAATTTGAAATATTATTCTATCATATACCCACCAACTAAGGATATATACTCTTTTTCCATGTACTATTCAAATATACTTATAAGACTTCTTATACATATATTTGCAAAATTCAATTTTAAAACAGGATAGACGAATTGTATGCAATAAGGATATTCTATGAATATAATGAAAATACATTATGCAAAGATAGAAAATCCAATATACATATATCATATAAAAAAAATATGAAATTTAATATATAAATGTAAAATAATATCAATAGAAATAAAATTTAATTTAAAACTAATATATAAATATTTACCAAATGCAATTAATTATTAAATTAATTGCAATTTATTATCATTAAATTTAGTCATTAAATTTAGTAACTAAGTAACTAAAATACTATTCTAAAAATAATATATTATAATAAATTAAAAGAAATTTAATTTTTGTTATTGAAATTTATTGCAATTTAATAAACTGAATTTATTTAAAACATAATTTGTTAACCCAGTAACGACTATGTAGTATAAAATGTACGTCACTTGGTAATAATTTTTTTTTGTCGAAATTTGTATTTCGCCATTTTCATATTTAAATCAAAGGTTCTTATAACTATAGCTACTTAGTTTAAGAAAATGACGCTTTATTAGCACGGCACAAGGATCAACAGGTTTATGAAAAACTTGTATAAAATATGGCGTTGGTTTGTTTGCTTAGGCTTATACCTTATAGCTATTTTGAAATTGACAAAAATGTTAGAATTCTCAGTATTTTTTATAATTTACTATTTACTTTTCTCTTATTGTGATAAAAATTCAGGAAAAATAGGAAGTGAAATTCAAATTATATCGCGTACAAATCGTCTATAATATGTCGATAATAAGTGTGACGATAATTAATTAGTGAATTATTTACTGTAGTTTTATATACAAAAATCAAAATTTCGTTCTTAATTTTGAGTACTTTAATTACAATTTCGTTCTTAATTTTGAGTACTTTAATTTCCATATTATATGTAAGGCATTATTTTTATAGATGAAAAATTGTGAAATTGAAATTAAATTTTAAAAGATTATAATTATAGGTAACTGTGGATAACCAAACAGCCACAATAGTGTTAAAATATTTAAGTAGGTTATGTAGAGGTATACGAATTTAAAAAATTTTACAGAAAAATAACCACAAAATGATATACCAACATTTTTAATAGGATTTTTAAAAACTACATAAAGGATATTTTTTTTTATATGGATTAATATTTGAACAATTTTTTTTTGTGTATGTGGTATACGCGTGTATTCATTTTTTATGTAATTTAATATATTAAATTAAAAAAAAATCTTAATATAATTTTATACTATGTGCCCATATACATATAAAAAATAAATAGAATTTTTGTTTGTGATGTGTTAAAATATCATTTAAAATATCATTTGCACAAAGTTAAAAATTTAGTTTTTTTTTTAAATAAGTTTATTAATCTCACCTCATTCCAACCATATCGATTTTTAGCTTGTACAATTGCCTCATATACAGCATTATGTTCCAGTTTACGGATAACATGGGACATAATAAAATGACTAGCATCCATACGAATTGGTATAGGTGTATAAAAACTTTCATGCCATTTACCAGGATGTTGGTAAGTTTCGTTCATCTGTAAAAATAATAATAATAATATTATAGCAAAATAAAAATATATATGTATGTATGTATACATAAACTAAATATATATTTTCCTATGTATTACTTAATAAAAAATATAATATAGAAAATTAACAAAATAGTATAAAAGAAACAAAATAGTTGATAAAATTATGAAGGCAGCAAAAGTTTCACTAAAAAGTAATATGAAAAATTTCATTAACCACATAAATGACGTAACTTCCGAGCAACATTTAATGATACTATGATAAACGGCACCTAGAAACAATATTGCCCTCTCCTATGTAATTGAAAAAACAGCTTTACAAATTTATTGATAATTTTCAGACGAATTTTTGAGATTTATATAGACTCTGGAAAAATCATTCTGGATATTTGGACTTTGAAGATTATGTCATTTTGCAAATTGGTGATTTTGTTTTGGAGATACTGTACTGAACCTTATTTATTAAAATGTTCCAACCCGATTGATTTATGTCCGGAAACAGAAAGAACTTTTGCAGGACTAGACATGACATAGAGAAGTTTTTGGCGAATGATTTAAATAAGATTTATCAAAATAATGACAATTTATAGGCTGTCTTTCATTTAGTAATTTCTTGATAACATTATTATTATTGCTAAATTATAACCATATGACACTGTGATTAAAAATAGCTAAATAACAATTGCAGCCTTCCCTATCAATCCGTACATTGAGACCTGTAAGTGTTATTTCAAGCTATATTTGTATTGAGCATTTGCATAGTTATCAATATCCACATCTAGAGAGACATAGAGAGAGAGACAGCGAAAATAGACACACTCAGAAAAATTATGAATTTGGCATACAGTTGTGTGTACTTAATTGAGGCTATTATAATGGAATTGGTGTTACAAGAATATCAGTTACAGTATGATAGCCAATGCTCGGCAATTATACCTCTTACATCGGTCTCCAAGACCTATTCGTGTTTGTCGTGCCTATTACAATAAGATAAAAACGCACAAAAATAATTTTACGGCAATAACAACTTCATTAAATGTGATGTCACAACTTCGTTACATATATTGTAGCCCCATTCCCTCACGTCCAAGCTACAGTAACCTCTATACAGCTGCCAATACTCCAATCAGAATAATTGTAGCTGTGATACCCTATATTCTGAATTGTTAAGACCGCCATACTTCCAATTCATAAATTTTACGGTTGTCGTACATCCAATTTATAACTATTACAGCTGCCAATCACATTTATAACTTTTATGGCTACCATACCTTCAATTTTTAACTAGTATGTTTGCAATACCTCCAATTAATAACTATTACAGCTACCATTCCTCTAATTTCTAACAAATCAGTTATCAGAGCTCTAATTCATATTTATTACGGTTGCCGTACCTCCAATTCGTTTGCCATAGCGTAATCTCGGTTGTCATTTCTAGTACATGTGCGTAGGTGAAAATTATTGCATAAGCATTTGTTTGTAGTGTACAGTGAAAGAAGAAAGACGCTTTAATAAAAACGCAATAAAAGTAAATAATTAATTAATATAATTTATTTAACTGCATTTTTAAGTGGTTTAGATGTTTTTTTTTTAAATTAAGTTTTTTGCTAATAATTAGTGCTTTAGAAAATAAAGTATAAAATATAGTGATTAATTTTTTTGAGCTTTTTTGCAATTTTGCACTGAATTTTGTTAATTATGTTTTATTTCACTATATACATTATAATATATTATATATAATGTATACCTCATAGTGATTACTGAATAATGTTGAGAAAGATCAAAGTTTTTTTACACGAGCGCTAAAAATACTAATTTGCAAACAAACTTCGGAAATAAATTTAAAAGCAGATAACAAAGAATTTGTAATTTTGGATAATTAAAAACTTTATTTTTGAATAAAATTATTTAATTTTTAACTTAGATATTTTTATTTATTACGAGTATAAGCGTCAAGAATTATAATTCCGTTCAGAGGTTATATTTTTATATATTGGTGATTAATTATATTTACAGCCTTTTTATGGCTGTTTTACTCACCAATTTGAATTACTTGTATCTGGTAATTAATTGGTACATTTGAAAAAGATCCATTTGAGCAACAGATAAAATTGTTTTTACAAATATTAAAAAAGAAGATTAACACATTTGTCCTAATATTAGTAAAAATAATTTTATAAATTGTTAAAATAATTTTTTTTCAAATGTACTAATTAATTAACAGGCACAAATGTATTCAAATTTGTGGGTATAACAGCCATAAAAACTCATGTATAGCAGCCCTAAAGAAGGTTATAAGAACCTCAAGTATATTGTATAACAGCCCTTAAGAAGGTTATTAGAAGTTCCATCATTTTATATAAAAGCCTCAACGAAGGTTATAAGTACTTCAATTCTTTTGTATAATACCCATGCAGAATGTTATGAGAACCATGATTGTGATATTACAGCCTCAATTATGATATATTATAGCCGTAAAGTTGGTTATGACAATATTAATACATGTTCCGACCGACATAAAGTTCGTCTATCATACAAGAATTAGAGCACTCTTTACCTTCAATGAAATTCCTGATAGCCGCCAGGTAAGTTACAGCACCAAATTACGCGGTTCTGTGATCCCCTAAAGTTTGGGTTCACCATAACCGTGATATTGGAGATGGGCAAATTGATGTTATCACAGCCCGGCCCATTTTTCTGTGTGCAGAAGCTCGTATATAAACTATATAGATATCTATCAACAGCTACAACTTCACTGTGGATAAATAGTTCATAATATGACGTCTAAGTAAGACTATATTTTTGAATTTCATTCCACTTTCCTGATGGTATACATCAGTTTTTGAATGCAGATAATAAACCTAATCTGCGGTCTTGTACTGAAACAACAGGAAATATTAAAAGTTAGACGGCAAGAGCAAGTGCATACCAACATTTAAGATATAGATATGCGTAAACATAAACATGTAATTGAAATTACCACTTCAACAAAATTATCTACAAAAAAAATTCCTATTCCATATCCATATCATATCTAATAATTTTGCGATGGCAGCAAAAAGGTACATAGTACATCTACATACTACATAAAAGTCATGCTACTACCAGCTGTATTATGTTTCTCTATCTAGCATATCTATCTAATCTATCTATCTATCTATCTATATATATATACAGTATACTGTTAAATGCAAATTTTAATATCTCAATTTTCATTCCTTTTTTCTTCTTTTGTTTAATATTATTATTATATATTTTTTGTTATTGTTCTACTCCATTTTCTCACGCTCTCTTTCCGGTGGTTCTTATATTCAGTAAATTGAACAATAGCTGTCAGTGGCAGGAGAATATTTTTTACCCAATTGAAATTTTATAAATATACGATTCCTTGTCGTATTAAAAAAAATATCCTTGCTATATAAAAAAAAAACTTTGTGGGATGTAAAAAAAAAGACAAAATTGGAAAATTTTTTTTTTAATGTTGAAAATTTTTAAGCCTAAGGCAGAAAAAAAAAGAACTGGTAACAACTTTAATTCCATCACTGATAAAGTTTAATGTTTTATTATAGCTGCGCTCTTTTGTTGTTGTTTTGGTTCGATTAAAGCGAAGAGTATAACAACAACAGCAAGAAAATGAAAAATGTTATGGAAAATTATGTTGTTTTTGTTTTGTCTCGTGTTTGAATTTTCTCGTTTTTTTGTTTTTTTTTTATTTGAATTTAATGTTATTCTTTTTTTTTTTTTTGTTATAATGTTTTGACAGAAAAAATTGTCTGTTTAATTTCAATAATATTAGAAAAGAACCTTAACAGAAAACCGAGTGATTATTTATTATTACATAAAAGTTATTATTAATATAAATAAATTTGATAAATTGATATTTATATTTAAAAAAAAAAAAAAAAAAAATTGGTTTTTAAATAAGAAAAGTTGTAGAAGTTTTGTAAAATAAAAATTTGACTTTAAGATATAAAATAGAAATTTTAGAAAATTTAAATACTATATAATTTATGTATGCGTAATGAACGCCATATATTGCGGCTGAATATTGAGGCTGAAAATGTAAATAAAACTTTAAAATAAAGTAAATTTTTAGAAATTTTTGATTCTTTCATAATTTTATAAAAATAAAACTGTCAATTTATTGGCATGAATATAATTTTGATGAATATTATGTATGTATAAAATTTGAAATAGAAAAATTTTACGTAAATTTATTAAAAATCTATTTTAAATTTTATAGCAATAACCAGCCAACATTAAATAATTAATTTAAGTTTTATAAATTAATTTAAGATATAAATTTCCTATAATCACTGTTGTTCCCCCTTAACATTCAAGCCGTTTAGTTATTGTGATACTATACTCTCCTCTTGCTATTATTGGGCGTGTTTCATAATTACAACTTTTAGTGTAGCGAATTGTCAAACAGCTACACCCTGTTTCAGAATCACTACTTTCAAAAAGTGTACTACACTTTTCTGTTTCATAACTGAAAGTGTAGCTAGGGTGTAGCGCACTTTTGCTACACTTTTTACACTAACTTGAAATTGGGGATCAGATGGTGTAGCAAGCTGTCAATTGACAATCCAACCAATAAGCAAAAAGAAATGAAACGGTTGTGAAATAGTTTTGAGTTAATTTTTCGGTGTAACCCTCTACCGGTGTAGTTGAAGTGTACTACACGGATAGTGGCTGCACTACACCTGCACTACACCCAGTTGTAATTATGAAACACGCCCATTATTAGTTTTTTTCAAGTCTGTAGCCAACTTCGTTCATATAACCCACTGAATTAGAATTATATGGAAAGAAGCATAAATGTTCCCTCTCTTTTTAACATATTAAAATTTTAATATATTGAAAAATTGTTTACGAAGCCACGATTTCGATAGTTCTCTTTCTTTTCACCATCGAACTGTTAAATTAATAATATGAAAAATATTATAACAGCTGATTTCAGATTTATAAGGCTGGCTTATTTTTTTAATTTTAAGAGTCTTAATATCGAATTTCGCATTCGGTAAATATATTAATTAGCTAAACAAAATTACTCTATTTTACTTTCCATTTGTATAATTATCGTTGTGCGACCTAAAATATTCCTTAGGATGATCTTTACATGTATTTTTCAAAAAAAAAAATTAATTTTATCTCCTTAAAAACTGCTGTCCTAATTAAAAAAAACCTAGACCGGCTCTTATTTGCGATTTATTAATTTTGACAGTTCGGTGGTGAAAAGAAAGAGAATACTATATCCAGGCTGGCTTAAATATTTATAACTTATGATGCTCCTTCCATATATTTCTAATTCGTTGATATGACCATCTTGTTGGCTCTCCAGGAAAAGGGAGGCCAACAAAGGAAATACATTTTCTGAATTATATATGTGGTGCCCATCAACTTTTTGACGGCTAATAAGGGAACAAAAAATTTAAATCAAATTAATAACCAAAATCGTCATATTTCTAATCATATCGATATTTATTTCTGTTATTGACAGTCGTTTTTAAGTACTTGATAAATGTAGATTTCAATATAAGTAACATTCCCTTTTCGCTCTAATGCACATTTTTGCCGTGTTCGAAATTATTTTTAAATTATGAGTTTCGCCTCAAAAATGAGAAAATCCACATTTGATAATATGATATTAAAAGTACGTGGCGAAGTTTTGCCTAAAAATGTAAATTTTGAGACGAAATGTAAATTTCGGATTCGGCTATAGTCAAAGTTATTATTTGTGAAGTCGTAGTCGTACAGTTTCCTCAGTGAAATTGTTATTTTCATAGATTTACTTATGTAAGCTTATTTTATTTATAGTAATTTGAAGCTAAAATTTAACAGCGTAATAGAGTAATTCTGTAAACTCCGGGTAGTAAATTCTTACTGCAGTTTTCATTTTTACAAAATTAAAATGTATAATTTCTTTAAACTCTTTTTTTTCTAATAATTTATTCATATTTTTTTAAAAAAAAAAAATTGTCAGTTAAATTTCATATTTTATTATTGGTACAAAAACAGGATGTTAGCGCGAAATCATGCCAATTTTTAATTTTTATCTAAGCAATAAACTGAATGACAATAAACATTAGTAAAATTTATTTAACCTAAAAAAAAAATATATTAATATCATTTTTGAAATTAAATTATAAAAAAAGAAAATTATATTAAATATTTAAATTGATACCAAAATTCTCTCTGTCTTTACTTTTTAAGGGAAAAAATTTATTGGAAAAAAATTGTAAAAATTTACATAATTTTAGAAATATTATTGTTAATATAAAAAAAAAAACATTTGGGAAGACTATGGGTTAAATTTAGCAGTAAATTTTCCAATTTTATATTCTTAATAATTGTCGTCGTTATGAACATAAATTTATCTTCGTTTTTTTTATAAATTTTATCCTATGGCGAAAATTTTTTCAAAATTAAACTAAATTCTTTCCAAGAAAAATATACATACTATATAAATACAATTTTTGACTTAAATACTTAATTTTTAATAATAATCTTTAAATATTTACTTTAAAAATTGCATAATTAACTTGGAAAATGAGTTTTATTTTTTTTGGTAAAGAAAAATATTAAGTTAATTTATTATTATTTCTTTTTATCCTAATATTTTTTAATAAAATAAAATATAATATATTTGCCATTTTAATTTATATATTTAACTTTTTTTTTTTTGTCGTGTTTGTCAAGTACACATTGAAAAAATAATTTTTTTTCTTTACTTAAACTTACAAATTTTTCCCAAGATTTATGGAAATTCTTTAACCAAATTCGTTTTTTTTAGTTAGGTAAAATAGAAAGAAATTTTTGGTTAAAGTTTTTCTGATGTACCACTGTATTAAAAAAAACTTTAATAGAAAATACATTTTTCATTTTGAAAATGTCAATTTTTTTTTTCCTTTTAGAGAACCGAAAAGTTTCACTAATTCGAGGGGACAAACAGACAAATTGATAAAAAAAAAAAAAGTAAAGAAGATTTATACCAGTCTTATTGTTGGGATATTTAGTGACCTTTAAATAAGTTTTTAATATTTCGGTCAAACCATGATCTAATCCAACTTAATATATTGTGCACTCCTATATTAAATCCTAATCACGGACTGCTTATATGGATTTTTCAAATTTCTGGATATAATTATTTCCATGAAACCGAATGCGAAATTCGATCAGGAGCAGTAATAGTACCAATTATTTTTAAATTTTATTTAATGACCTTTGTTAGAATAGAGGAGAGTCAATTCAGTGGAGTAGTAGAGTAGCATTTTTATTGAACACAAAAAAGTATGAAATATCAATGAAAACGATTCGAAAATTATTTATATAACTCTAATTTGCAGATAGAAACTCAATTTTATTTATTCAGAATATTAAATTTGATAAATGAAGTAGCTGTGTATACTTTTACTAGAAATACAAAGTAAAGAATCTATATAGCTCCCGGGATACCTGAAGTAGCTGTAGAAGGCAGAATCAACGCAAGAAAGAGGATGTTAGAATGAGTATGAGAAAAGAAGGGTTAAAGACCTCTAATTCTTGTTGTTGTTTGAACTGTAGGGTATGTGCCCTAATCTGGACCAAATCTCGGAACAATGACGATTTATTAATATGAATACGTTTAGTTCAGTAACATATTTTACTTCAACACGATTATTTCTTCGGAGTGGGTTTTATGTATCCGAATTTACTCTGTACACGATGGTTTTGGATTTGAAGTTGTGAATGATTATATTTTTAAAAGCTCAGCTCTAATCAAATCACTGAATACAAGAATTTTTTCGTGATAATTCTCTAAAATTGATGATAGTCAATTTTCCTTTACATATAAAATTCTGGCTGAAAAAATCAGTTCTGAAATAGATTTTGTAACTTTTCAAGGAAACTCGAAAAAAATCCATTAGATTTTATACGAAATTTTTAAAAATTATAATTAGATTAAATTTTCTTTAACTTATAAAATATCATATTTTCTGATTTGCCTATTTTCACTGACCTCCTCACAAATACTCAATTTACTTAACTAATACAAAAAAAAAATTTTTTTGTGAACTTACCAATAATCTTCTATAAAGTATTTTAATTTCTTCTAATTGTGGTATTGATTCAATTGACCATGTCATATTATAATGATCTAATGAACCACTTGTTGCTGGTGATATAAATTCAGCTGGTCCTGGTCGACCCGATACTTCAATATATTTTTTAGTTCGTCCTAATGCATTATCAGCAACACAACTATAATTACCAAAATCAGAATGTTGAAAATGTCTTATCCGTAAGCTGTAACGAGCTTCTTGACTGCTCATTGATCTCCTATCTGTAGGATCTAATAGGAATGAATTTTGATACCATAGCATCTGTAAACATACAAAATAGAGAATTTATTATAAAAAAAATTAAATAATTTAAATTTTAATAATTTATATTTTGATTTTACTTCTGAATTGACATCACCATGAACAGTACAAACTAATTCAATATCATATCCTTCAGCAGCATGTACCCATGATTTTTCAACACTAATTTCTGGTGGTGCTAAAAGTACAAAAAAATATAATAATTATTATTATTATTGAGTATTTAACTTTTTATTTTATTTAAAAATTTATTTTTAGAAATTTATGATTATCAAATTTTAATTGGGTACCAATTACGAAACAAAAAAAAATTGTATTATCTCTAACTATAAAATTGAGGTTAAACTATATAATTGGCAGTTGTAATTTAAGTATTCACTTTTTTTTTTATTATTTTGGTTAATAAAATATTATTATCTTAAAAAAAGCAATAACAAAAATTCTAGGAAAACAATTTTCTCCAAGGATAAGAACCAACACAAAAAAAAAATCAAAAAAAAAAGAGAAAAAGAAATGAAAAGTTCTATACTAGAAATTAATTGACAATTATTTTTTTTTTTTACAAAAACCTATAAACTTTTTCAAATATTATTAAAAAAAAAATACAACCGAAGGTTTTGTGTAGAAAATTAGATCCTTTTCTGCCAAAGAAAAAAAAAGAATTATTCGTATTTTTTTTTAAGGAGAAGATACAAAAAAAAAATTTATTATAACGTAGATAAAATAAAAATATTAGCATATTTAGTCCTTGAATATTATTATAATTAGGCTGTAAAAAAAGGAACTTTGTTTTTCTATAATAATTTTCGAAATAAAACAGTGACGTACATGGGTGACTTGTAACGTATATGGGTGACACTAAAACAGTTACGTACATGGGTGAACAGTTATAATTTACGTTTGAAACCGGAAATATGGAATGTAACAGTATATAAGTGGTAGTATAACAAGTATTATTATTCTGCACTCTACTATTAATATTCAAATAATGCTACTCAGGATAATTAAGTGATTTAGCATTTATTATGACAAATATTAGCGAAGGCAGAATGCATAACAAAAGCGGCTTAGTGTGAATTTTACTATGCTGTAGTGCACAAGGATCAATGTTGTTCACACTTAAATCTTTAAATGAGTCCGTAGTACAAATATATAAATATACTTCTGCTTCTTTTTTGAATACACAAACAGATCTAATGGGCCTTTCCGAATTCTATTGCAATTTGGGACCTACTAATTTTACACAGGATTCCAAAACATAAATTTTTTCTCTTAGCGGACAATTTTATTGCTGGCTTGTCAGGAATTGGTATCGACCGACTGCTAACATTATTTCCAGTCTTAAGATTTACATTGCTGTATATTTTTATTACTGGTAATAAAATTTTTTATTACTGGAATAGAAAGTTGAGTCAACTTAGAACGACATCGATGCCTCGGACGGGATTTCAACTAATGACCTTGTGCATCGCTACATAGTTATAAACATACGCATACAGAAATGTACATTTTAAGACTGCGAAATATATTAGATAATGGTCGACGAGACAACTACGCAATATAAACCTATTACCTTTTGGTTTAATTATAGATTTTCCACTACAGGGGAACTTATGGTTTGGAATCCAAATGAGTTAGTTGATCTCTATTGCAATATATAGAAGTCATTCGTGATTCGTTCGTCATGACCTTTTACTATGCCTTACAGGGTAATAAAGTAATAGAAGAAGAACAAGATATATTTGATTCAAATATTATACAATGCTTGTTGAGCACTAAGTATCCTAATATTCTATTGTCTTCGAGTTTTGCTTATATCAGTTAGCCTGCTATTTTTTATAATTCGTCAATTAGATACAAAATATACATATATTTACTTGGAAGTTAAAAGAAAAATAATAGATTCCGAATTTATTGGAGGTTTGCATTTTACTACAATTTGCGAATGATTTATAGGAAGTAGAAGAAGGCCGTCAGTAAACTTTAATTGTGCATTTTAAAAATGATATATCAATATCAATTAGTCTGTTAACATTGTCAATAAATTTTAAGACTGTGGTATTATCAAAAATGATTTGAAATGAGTTTAATGCTGATTTCTTAGAATAGAAAGACAAATGTTTCAATTAAAAGTGAAATGGAAAGAATTATATATGTATATGCATCACTAAATTTCACTTTAAATATTTTAAACAACTTTCAATATTCATATGCTTAATTTTGCGTCTTATTTACTATTCAGTCTAATTGAAATAGAATCTTGAAATGTTGTGCATTCAACTATACCACCTACGAATGATTAATTGTTAAGAAAAGCAAAGTTTATAGTTTACAAACCTATTTCCTCCCTTCTGTCTCATCAATAATTTAAGAAAATTAGTCAAAAGTAATTTGACTATGTTTGTCTTTTAAAGTATATACGAAAATCTTTTGAATTTTTTATTCCTTTTTATAATTAAATTAATTTATCCCCAAAAAATTACCTTAATCTTAAAATTTTTTTACCAAAAATTCAAAACATCATGCTAATTCAACTATTACACTTACCCAACGATCATAATTATTTTATTTATTAGTTGATTGAAGCGAAAATATAAACCAAAAATAAAATTAATTCCTTAATTCCGTGGAAAACTTAAAAACATACAAAAATTTATATTATTTTTTATATAAATTTAAAATCAGTAAAAAAAAGAAAATTTAAAAATTTAAGAACATCATTATTGGTGAATAATTCTTCCTTTTTTGCTCCACAACCAAAAAAAGATATAATAAACGAAATAATTAGACATAAAATCAAACAAAAAATTTTCCAAACTTTTCTTCTTTTTTTTTCTCCTGAAAAAAAAGAAATCATTTTATAAAAGTATATAAAAAAAATGTCTATAAAAAACCTGGTAAAAGTCTACCTTTATAATAAATAAATATATAAATTTTTACTTCCTAGGCTATAAAAAATATCAATATCAATATAAAAAAACGCAGGAAACAGCAGAAAAAAAATACTCTAGAGTACTTAAATTTTTACCCTCTAATTTTATCTTTTGCTGAAATAGTACAACAACAAAAATTGAAAAAAAATTACGCATTTAATATCAAAATGGAAAGTTTGTTTGAATGGATTCAACAAATATTTCAAAATACGAGTACCGAGTTGAGTTGGGATTGAGTTGAAATGGGTTTGAAACGGAACAATATATTATTCGTTCCATTTCAACTTAATCGCTGTTTCCATGCACACTAATCTCCATATATTTAAAGGATAAGTGAATTTAAAAAGGCATATAATGTTACAGTCGTAAGTCTTATCCCAGAACGTCGTATACTGCACCAGGCTACCTATACTAAATTCTAGCCAATCCTAAACTTTGTGTTTGTCTGTAGTGCGCACAAATTCCACTTAATTTCGATGAAATCATTTTGCAATATTTTCGTGTGATCATTTATATTAGAAAAACATTACATAACTATAAACTTAAGTTTCAAAATGGTAGATGTATTTATTGGCTTTAAAATGGCGCATATGTGCTTTTCTAAATATTTGGTACGAAAAAAAAAATGAAAAATGATGAAGAAAAATGAAAATGATTTCCACAAATGATTAATTTTTTTTTCGTAATTTTATAAATTTTTTTGACTTAAGGTATATTTTCAAAACGGCGTATTTATGATTTTGTTTCTCTTCAACTTTTCAGGTCATTTTTAAGTTTTGTAGATTTAATTGTAATAAAAAATTCGGGTAACTATTTATTTAATTTAAGGCTAATATATACTTAATTAAATTTTCAAAATGGCGGACTTGTATTATTGCTATTTATAAATTCTTAGAATAATAATATAAATTGTAAATAAATTTTTATAGTATTTATTGAAAGTATATTAAATTTTTTATATTCAATTTAAATTCAATTTAATTTAAAAAAAATATGTCCTAACAAATTTATTTCCAATGATAAGACTAAATCATCCAGAATGAATTTTATTGTCACATTTTTTTCTCAATTTGAGTAAACAGCAAAAAAAAAATGAAAATAAAAATAATAAACTTCATAAAGATTTTGGAAGAAAAAAAATTATTATATATAAAATCAATTTTATTTTTGATATCCATAAACATATATACGAGTTATGCTTTTTTTTCGTATCTATATAGTAAGTTAATATATACAATAACAACAACTATAAAAAAGGTCTACAAAAAAAAAAGGTTTCCACATTTCGATACCAATAAATTCTTTTTTTATCGAGAAAAGTTATCATCATCATCGGTTTACGACAATAACAGCAACAACGAGAGAAAAAATATACTGAAACTTGTACATTATGGAAAACAAGAGAAAATAATTGATAAAAATTATATATTTAGTAAAAAAAAAAAGTTTTTCATTTCTTTTTTTGTGATAAAACAACAACAAATGAAAAAAAAATACCATTTTTCCAAAACAACACAAAAAAATCTGCAGGATTTGCTAATTTTTTTTTTCTTTCCTTTTTTTGTTAAAACAATTTACTAGAAATAAATAAAGGATATTAGTAAATGAGAGTGTAAATAGATATTTCTGAGTATGCAAAAAAAAAACTATAAAAAATAATCCGAAATTTTGGAATCAAAAAATTGTTAACTCTTGAATGAGTTGACATTCTTCTAATCAAATATTTTTACAAGGAGTTGAAAGTAGTATAGTATCCAAAGAGCGCAACCAAAATAGAAAGTTGCCATATATATGATTCCAATTCAGGGCACGAAGAAAAATACGAAACTTTTGCTTACTGTTGCGGAACCTAACCTGAAAAAGGAAACAATGAGGGAAACGAGCGGTCATGCCTCCATAGCTTTCGAAGAGGGATTCCACTTTCACCAAATATAGGGGAAGCCTTCCGTTGTGAATGACATCTGACATAACAAAATAACATCAAAATTGTTGACCTGTACTATTTTTGACGAAAATATTCTACAAGTAAATTGTCCAGAAATGAGTATTCATTTGGTTCATAATATTTTAATATTTTGAATATCATAGTCTGTCTACCAAAATTTGTGATTCTATTCAACAATCAATAACAGTGTCAACATCGAATGGAGGAGCAGTAAACCCCGATTTATTAACCGGCCCACAAAAAGCGGATATTGAAATATTGTTATAAAATATTTATTTTATAAAATATTTAAATTTAATAAAATATGCAATTATTATGAAAAATTATTGGGTCATGTAACATATTAATAAAAGATATTAGTATCTAAAATAACTATATACATATTTTAGCGGAAAAAAAATGAAATGAATCAAAAAAAAAACTAGGTCATCATCTATCATTTCTATCATTTCCAAGTATATTATGAATAATAAATGCTTTTCGATTTAGCTACATCAAACTAAAAAAAACAGCAAGCAAAAACTGAATAAACGTAATTTTTCATATTTTTTTATCTCTTGAAAATTATGTAAAATCGGAAATTTGAAGGAAAATTTACATAAATTTGTCAAACAATTTTTTTTTATCATAGAAAAAAAAATTTATGATTCTTTTTTATATTCGATTTATTGACAGGATAAGAAAAAAAATTATTAGTATGCATATAGATTATAAGAATTTTTAGTTATATCGGTAATCAATATTTCCGGAATTGAAGACATGTATCATACGAAAACCGGAATGTAAAAATTGTAATCGTTATTGAATTAAAGTCGTATAATTACATATGAAACATAATAAAATATAATATCATAAAAATAAGTGGAGCTATATGTAGATGATGTCGATGGAGACAACAGACAACAATTAGCTTAAACTTTCAGAGAATTCTTCATTTGGTTGAACGATTTGAGAAAACTTAACCCGGTTGAACCATATTTATAATTTTTTAAAGTTTGATTGATTAATATACATTGGAATCGAACTAATGGACTGATGATCTCCGTTTTTCTTCATTATAATTAATACCATCAAAACATATAGAATCGAAAAAGGATAATCGTATAGTAAAATCGTATTTCTTTATTAATTTTTCCGGTTATCACAAAATGGATAATATTAATTTAATTTTGATTCTTTTTTTCAATTATATTAATATTTAATTTATAAGAAGCAATTTAATTAAATTATTTAAATAAATTAGATAAAAAGTTAAATTATTTAATGGGGGAAGAAATTGACAATTGATCTGCTAGAAGTGAATTTATTTAATGTAATTTCATCCAATTAGTATTTTAATAAGATTTTCATATGTACTTGTATTAAGTTAAGCTGATGATTTTTATTGATGAATTTAAAATGATCAATTTAATTTGAAAAGTGATTGAAATAAATTTAAAATTGATTAAAAATTTAAATAAAATGATAAAAATTAAATAAAATTCAAGTTCTTATTCCTAATTATTAATGTCATCTCCTGTATAACCAAATTTTATTTAATTGTGTAGCCTTAGGATATGTATTCATCATACTTTCCTTGAAGATATACCTATTTCAGGGAATATTCTATATTTGAAAAAATATTAGTTCATAAGGATCGACTTAACCTCCTTCAGTGTTTAAATTCTCCAAATCCAAGCCGAATTTCTTTATGTTAACTATGAGTATGTAATGTTAGAAATTAGTCATTCAATACTACCTTTTCAGTTATGTCTGAGCAATATTATATAGTAATTTTTTTTTATTTCCCTTATAAAGATATATAAAAATTAACCAAATAAAGTAAATCGACTTTTAACATACTATCAAAATTGATACCGGAATTCACAAAATACTCCATTAAAACATTATTTATTTTATTTAACGTCATATTTTTTTATCATGTCGATTTTTATATCCACTTCTGTTTCCGATATTTGCTAACATAATATTTTTATCATTTCCATATTTTATTTTCTTCGTTTTTCAAAAATATGATTTCTATTCATTCGTTAAAATAAATTGACATAAGATTTTTTATCTTAAAAAAAAATATGTTATCTATTTTTTATTAAATTGTAAAACTTAAATTGTTCGTAGTTAAAATTTTTATTTAAAAAAATTTTAAATTAAAAAATAAATCGAAATTCAATAAATACGTTCCTTTTGGCTGCCAGGAGTAGAAAAGAGTAGGTAGGAGTAGATAGGAGTAGTTACTCCTACTCCTCGGTATATAAAGGAGTAGTTCCCAGGCTTACACTATAAAAAAAATTAGTGTAATTTTACCATTATGAAAATAGGCATCTCTTTACCTTCAATTAAGGTAGTTAAATTACACTTGCAATAAAATTACAACTTTGGTTGTAAAAATAGAATTTGGTTAGGTAAAAAAATTACAAAGTTAATGTTTAATTTTTGCCTTATTCAAAAAAGTGAAATCACATAAGTTTTTTATTAAATTTGCCCGTAATGGTTGTAAAAATGCGCTTTTATAAATGTAATTTTTACACTATTCAAAAAAGTGGAATTACACAAATCTCTATGATTTTGCCCTGAATGATTGTAAAAGTACACTTTTAATAAATGCAATTTTTCCCCTATGTAAGTAATGAAATTTAACTAAATTTTAGAAATTTTTACGTAAAACTAGTGTAAAAATACATTTTTAATACATAAAAAATGTATTTTTACACTAGTTTTACGTAAAAATACATAATTAAAATAAAATAAATATACAATTTTCTTCTGAAATAATAAAATATTATTTATTATAAAAATATTTTGTAAAAATATTACTATAATT
Organism: Empis stercorea; assembly: GCA_949752835.1. Classification (NCBI taxonomy): domain Eukaryota; kingdom Metazoa; phylum Arthropoda; class Insecta; order Diptera; family Empididae; genus Empis; species Empis stercorea. The sequence continues at coordinate 75,882,856 of OX457085.1, read as the reverse complement.
TACATTATTAATTATATTTCAATAAAAAAAACCTATAACAGCCATCCAGGGCCCATTAGTTTGAATTTGTTCCATTATGTTTTGCATTGGTACGTCAATCTATAAAATTGATATAACCATATATTAATTAATAAATTTAGTTAAATACTTTTCAAAACTTACATTAAATACTTTGAATAGAAGCTCAGGATCTTCATTTAAATAATTAATGATGGCTGCTACAATTATGATTTATTATTATCTTTATCCAATAAATTCCCTTTTTTTTCTAAATATTATATTATTTTTTTCTTATAAATAATTTCTTAGTTTCGAAATCGTTATAATTAAAATTTATTAATTTAGAAAAATATTTAATTATTTTAATAATATTGAAGAACAAAACACTATGCATAACTCTTTAGAAACACAATACAAACTGACACGAATAGGCATGCGCATATAACTTTACACCAAAATCTAAACTAAAATGGTGTAATTTTCAATATGTTGTATGCGCATTTCAAGTAACTTTACAAAAAAATTGTGTATTTTTCAACATCAAAGGTGCATTTAATTTATTTTACACCACAGTAGTGTATTTTTCAACTATGCAACAAAGTTTACACCAAAGTGGTGCATTTTTCTATATTATAGACTCATTTTATATAACTTTACACCAACGTTGTTCAATTTTGAACATTAACGATGAGTTTTATGTGTCTTTTACGAATATATTGTGCGCTTTTATAAATAATGTTGATAAAAGGGTCAACTACTCATTTTTCAGCTTAAAATTACATAGTTATATGCAAAATTTCCTAGTTATGCAAAATATGTGTAATTTTCTTATTTTTTGGGCAATTTACAACAAAATTGTGTAAATTTTACTCATATTAAATATGTCATTTTACAATCATTTTTTAGAGTGTAGATAATAGCTGTGTTTTTTTATTCCTACTCTGTACTATACGAGTAGAGTATCTGTATGGTTGTTGTTGTAGCTACTCTACATAATTATCCAGTACAACATGTAGAGTAAAAGTGAAATTAATGGGAAATTATTAAATTCTAATATGGCAACTATAAATTTGACAAGAAGATACTTCATTTCGTATATTTGAATATTGAAAATTTGATTTTTAAAAAATATCAACAAAGTGGGCAAATTTTATCAATCAATTCTAAATCATATTTTCCCCTTGCACTACATCGTTTTTTTATTCCTTTTATATCGAGTAGTACAGAGTAGGAATAAAAAAACTCATAATTTCATATTATGTGATTTGTGATTATGTGAAAGAAATCTAACCTACAATTGTGCGAGGTCTTGCTTTTTCCGCTAGCGTTCATAAAAGATAAAGTTAACAATATCGATTAAAGCCCCAATTTACACTTTACACTTTGTCAATCTGATTTATATAGCTTATAATACTCGTACTACTAAATTTATGATGAATCATTTAGTAACGAAAAATTAAGTGTGATAATTCTTAATAAAAGTAATTATGAGTAAAATACAATGGAAATTTCAATGACTTCTTCCAGCAGAAGTGCTGCATGGCATTGCAAAATTTATTTATTATGAATCTTTTAAATGTTAAATGGAAAAATAGACACCTCTGTCTTGGTCTCTAAAACCTCGGTTAATTATATAATTTGAATATAGAAAATGTTTCTCAAAAATCATGCCATGAAAAACCACGCGTATCAGTAAAACTTTTAAAATAATTAAATATTTAGGCAATATGGAATTTTGTTGTGTTCAAATGGATCACGAATTGAAATAATAAGAGAGTAACAAATGGCTTACATTTTTTGGAATAACAAAAAAGCCTATCATTATGTAACTATTACACAATAGCTGGGCCAAGAAAAAATCTTTAACATTATTGTTACTTTACTTTTACATAAATATCTTTAAATACATTTTCCAATTCAATAGATTCTTTTAAGTGGTTCCTTATTAAAATGGCAAATTATCAGTTAAAAAAAAACTTTATATAAAAAAAAACTATCTCTAAATATTCTGTTAATTTTGTGTTAATGTCCTTTTTAGCAACATTTTTTGTTGTTGTTGATATTTTATTTTTTGCTGACTTTTATTTTATTTTATTTTGTTTTTTGGTGAAAACATCTTTTCAGTATCACAAAAGGAAAATATTTGGAAATAATCTACTTAAAAAAAGGAACATTTTTCTAAATAAGATTTTTGGTGTTTTTTCCAGGGTCAGTTCAGTCAGAGTGAGAAAATTTATATAATGGTAATAATGTTTAATAAATTAGAACATGTTTTATCGATTAATTAAGTGAAAAATTTAAATATTGATTAATTTTTTACATTTATGTGACGATTTGGCACAGTTATATTGGAGATCTGCCTAGCCTAGTCCTTTTGTTTCTTAAAATTAAGCAGGATTGATTAGAGAATGTGATTCTACTACTTTTATAGGACTACTTAAATGTATTTCAAAATTATGGAACAAAATTATAAATTTAGAAAAATTTCCGGGCGTAAATCAAGGAACTTTATTAATATTTTTTGTTGGTTCGAATCAAAATTTTTAACATTAAACACGAATAATAGTTAAATATTATTTAATTATAATTAAAAATAATAATTAAATAATATTTTTGTGAATTTATAATATCGTAAAAATTGACAGATTTCTACTCAGACTCATTTGTATTTGTTATTCCTGATCAAATCCTTAAATACATTATGTAAAAAAATAACGAATGTTTCATTTGAAATGTTATGTGAAACGGTTTGCGAATGTTACAACACAACGGCATATGAGGCTTTTTTAGGCATCATTTACCGCTGTAACAATTACTGTCGTATGTATTTTTATGAATGGATCGTGGAAAAAACTACAACTACCGCAAGACGGTAGCAAACGCAAACCCTCTTGTATACCGGCCTTAACAACCGAATTTAAGAAACGATATGAATATGGTTCACCATTTATAAGAATTTTGGTTTTTATTAAGGCAACTTGATTTATTTGAAGTATATAAAAATCAAGAATCTTCATTTATATTTAATCTTTATACAAAAACATGTAGCAATGCAAATAGTAATGCTTAATGCAATACAACTATAACAAAATCAGCTAAAGGAATTGGAAAATGGCAATACAAGTGCTCCTACATTTATTAGAGAGATCAGAAATTGGAACATATATGTTAACATTTTCCAATTTCAAAATTATAAAATTAAAATTAACTTAAAAAAAACTATTTTAATTTAATTAATCATATTATTTTATTTATATTTTGAAAAAATTAAAATATAAATTAAAGAAAAATGATGTTAAAAAAAATATTACTAATTTAAGATCATAATCAAATGCATTCAATAATTTTTTAATGTCATAATCAAATAAATTCCAAATAATTTTCGTCACTCATTAATTTCATTATAAACTTTTGACTGTATTTACTAAAAAAAAAATTGTTTATTTATATAAACAATTTATATATCACAAATGAACCAATAAATTGTTGTGCATGTTCTAAAAATTAAGTGTAAGTATGCGTTGTTGAAAAAAATAATAATTATCGATCATTAAATACCAGAAAATTATATAATAGATAATTATCGTTTTTATCGTTACACCATAATATAACAACACAAAAAAGTATAATGGTCAAACAATCAATTTTGTAATTATTCTATATAATTAAAAGCAGATACAATATTTATGGTCAAGTATATTACGGATACATAAGAAGCATAGTCAATATATAATCAATTAAATAAATGAGTATATTGAATATAATTTACTAAAAATGTCATTAATGGTATGCTATAAATAAATGAAATGAAGAAATATAAGGACAAAAATAGAAAATGATATTAAAGAACAGATATTTTTATAAATTTTTTTTTTTGGGCGGGTGGTAAAACAAATATTATATTCTAATTCCCATATATATTATGAAAACACAATAAAATTCAACTTGAATTATAAATTTCGAAATATTTAAGTATTAGAAAATATGAGGTGGGGATTGCTATTGGATAAAAACAGAAAATACCACCCGAAGTTTTCATTTTAGAGTGGGAGAGGTATTAATGAGAATTAGTAAAGAGAATTAGAAATTATTCCATTCAAAGAAAGTTCACTTTTCGTTCTCCGATATCTCAGAGTGAAATTGTTAAATATTTTAAATTAAAAGTTTTTCTATATTTTTTTTTTTAAAGAGATTTGATTAGACGGATCATCAGGTCCCAGAATCGACCTTAACCCACTAGACTGAGAACAATTATATATCCTATAATTTTATTTAAATTATTATTTTAATTACCAAAAACTTATATGCAATCAAATTTCTATCTATATTTTTGATCTATTTAAATGGTTTGATTACATGCGGAACCACTCGTTAGTGTTTTTTTTATCATTTTTGGGACTAGGTCGTGAATCAAATCAGAAATCTACACTTATGAATGACCATATCTTAAATTTAAGTTTCGTTTATAAATTCGGGCCTTAGTATGCTTACACTATGCTATTGCGGCTATAAGATTAACTTTATTTTAAATTTTATTTAAGGTTAAGATACAAGAAAGTGGATTTTTTTTTGTATTGTGAAAATTGATGAGTTGTTTTAAAAATTGGTGATTCTTGGCTTGGCATCCATTTAAATTGAAATTATTAGAAAACCAATAAATTTTAAATTCTTAAATCGTTTTTCCTTATTATATTAGGAATGATTTACTTTTCTTCCTTTCTACTAAATATTCTTCAACTTCAACATTAACATCCAATAGAAACTTTTTCTTAAATGAATTTGACTATTTGACCAGAAAATACTATACATATATAATTTATCATTGGATGACTTAATTAGTTACCTAAAAAATACAGATTTCTGTCAAACTAGTCGCGTAAGATTTATCTTAAATTCCATTTCTGTCTACTATAAAGTCCATATAAGAACTAAATTTCAAAATGCATTCAAAGTTAAAAGTAAATTCTTTCAATCATGTCAATATGTTTAAAACCAAATCTAAAGTCAATAAAAAACCTAAGAGTCAATTTTGATCATTTAAAAATTCAATTTCTTTTTTTTTTTTTTGTTTTAAAACAAATATTTAAAGAAAACCAGAGGAATAAGTAAAATGTCGAATAGAATTTTATGTAAGTAGAATTTTAATTAAGCAATGAAATTAAATTTTTTGTAACCAAAAATTTTTTTTCCTATAATTTTTACTTTAAATTGCCTTTTTTCCTATAGTTTTTCCAGTTATAATTAATTTTCTATAAAATACAATTTTTCTACAGGTCACACAAAAAAAAAGGAAAAAGAATTTAATTCCCCAGAAGGGAATAAAATTTTTTGGTATTTCTCATTTCAATTTATTCAATCTTAAATTTTCCTGATGGTTTCTTATACATATACTTATTTGTAAACATTCCATTATTAATTTTTTTTTTGTTGTTTATTGGTCAACAAAACGACATTACACTAAAAATTCAATTAAAGTTTTCTATATTACAATAACCAAAAGTATAGTATAAAAAAAGGAAAATAATATTTACTTTTTCATAGTAGGAAAAACATTTTTTTCTATGTGGTGCCATTCTCTCTAATCAAAAATATCCTTACAAAATATTTTCGAAAATAGAAAAAAAAACAACTTTAATATACACAATTTCTCTTTGATATAGTAACTATAGGTAGCTATATCTATAGGCAGTGGCGTGCAGGCTGAAGTGCAGAATGTGTAGAGTGTTCAGATTCAAATTTTTCGTCTTGGTAGAAAGACAAACTAATTTTCATAACTATTTAAATTTATTTTATATATAAATGATTTTTAAAGATTTTAATTTTGACACCAAAAGTTCAGGTTTTAATTGGTCGTCAAACGTCCATAATTCGTGTAAAATATCTCAATAATATATAATTATTAAAAGTTATTCGCCAGGCACTCTTTGGTTTCAATTAATCTATAAAATTGGTTTAAATATTAGATAAGACTTGGAAGGGTGTTAATGATCCAATTATTACAATCCGAACTCCAAAATGATGACAAAGAAAAGATAGATAGTTTCATTGGGATACCTTCGAACTATCTATTTGATGTTCATTTCAAATACCCATCTGTCCAATCCGTCAAAAACATATAGAAAATAAAGGATAGGTCAGGAAGAATGTTTTTAAGTCTTTGAGTCACCAGTTTCTTGGCAGGATTATCTATAAATTTAAATGTTGATAGAAATAGAAACGACTTATTGATCCATGCATTTTGATTAAATATAATTTTATAACTAATATTCATAAAGGAGGCCACAACCACAAACGTTTCGGTACACTTGCGAGGATAAAACTGTGCAGGTAGAGCGGATACCCGAACAACACAAACATGCTCAGTGCTTTCTGTCGTAGGTACACCAAATCGATTTTTTATACTTCTCCGGTCGCCTATACAGGTATACCTCTCAGATCCACTGGAACGTGTGTGCCAGCCTTAAAATAATTATTCTTTAATTTAAATATCAAATGAATCAATAATTTTTCTTCAATATCCTGAGAATAATTTTCCTTAATTATATTCATAAATTTTTTAATTATATCAAATTCTCCGTTTTCTACATTTCCTCTCAGAAAATATTTTTGAAAATAAAATATGTTAAATGAAATTTACTTCGTCCTAGAATACGATGGCGGCAATCTTTTTTTAAAATGACACATATTTTGAAAACTAAATTTTGTCTCCTGTACGTAACCAATAACCTACACGCATTATAAGTTACTATAGACGCACGCCACTGTCCTATATGTATAATATAATAGAAAAATATTAAAATTTACATCTTTATTCATATACCAATGAAATCTTTTGTAGCAAGGAAAATTATTATAAACTTTTCTTGGTTCACAAAACAAAATATATAAAACTAAAACCCATAGAAAATGATTTTGTAATAAAATATAGTTCCTATTTTTTTTGTTAATACTCTTTTTATATAGCTATAATAGTATATTTACTATATATTATGAAAATAATAAACTTACATAATATAGTCAATTGTATATCCATTGATACACGTTCTTTAACACCATTATCAGCTGAACATTGATATATACCAGCATGATGTCTATCAACATTTTCTAATATTAATGTTGAACTATCTGATAAATGTGTTGGACCAGAAAATACATCTTTTTTATACCAATATATTGTTGGTACTGGATTACCACTAGCTTTACATTCTAATGTTACTGTACTACCTTTACGTGCTGTTACTTGACCATTATGTGGTAATGCACGTAATGTTGGTGGAACTTTAATTATAATAAATAATATTATATAAATTAGAAATAATAGAATAATTATTAAGTATATAATAATATTACCTAAAATTTCAACTGTATGAACTTGATCACGATTTTCTTGATCACCTAATTGACAAATATAATCACCAGCATCTTGTGTTTTAACACCATTTATTTGTAAATTATAATCACCAACAATATTAAATCTATTATCACGTGTTATCATTAAATGTCCAGCTGTTAATACTGATGTACCTTTACGCCATAATAATACATATGAACCTAAATTTTGTACCTTACATGGTAATTCTATTGTTTCACCAATTATAACTTTATATAAATGGCCACGTGATAAAAATTTTGGTGCTATACCAGTTGGTTGTTCTGTATCTGATGATGATATAAATGAATTATGTGGTTGACTAGTACCTGTAAAAATATAAATAAAAATTATTATATTGATTTATTTATGTGGAAATTGAAGAAATTTTAAATTTCTTCTTCCATTTTTTTTTTGGTTTATTATTAGGAGATGTTTTTCTTAAACAAGTTAAGGTAATAGAAAATTCAAATAAATTTTATTTAAAAAAAAAAGTCTGAAAAGAAAATAACTATGTTGTTATATGTTTTAGTAATTTATTTATGAGTTAAGTAACAAATACATGTTCTAATTACATTTGAAATATTTTGAACAGAAAACTGTATATTTACGTTTGAAAAATGAATAATACGCTATAAATGGAAAAAACATTGATGAACAAACTTTATGTAAAAACCATTTATAATTTTGCTATGCCCTGAGGAGAGGTTAAAAAGGATATATAGCAAAGCAAACTGGTGACCTTACGGAATAAGTTATCTACATGATGTTATTGTTTCCTTCTGGCAAACGACTTTGCATAAGTTATATCAAAAATTCGACTGTTCTTTATAACAATTCTAAGACACAACTTCAACGACCGCATATGTCATTGAATAAACTACGATAAGTATCAATATGTCTCTTTTAGAGATTTACTTCTTTGACGCCACACACGTAGTTGTAGCTATATTTGAAGTTCGTTTGGAAGATCGTCCATATACAACATCATACGGATTTCGACCTTCCAATAAAGGAGACAAGCAATTTTCTGCCATGCCATCATGATTAACATTGATTATGATTCTTAACCAAATCGGGTTGTTTGCCTAGGACAATTCTTAGACTATAAAGTGTCTCATATTTTAGTACACTATTCTTCCAACCGCGCTAGACGTTAGATTAATCATTCTACAAATTGCTCTTCAGCTACAATACGTTACAATTGTAGTATACCTTTTTCTATTATTACCTTTGTCAAGGTAATAAAAAATAAAAAAAAAAAACCATGAGTAACATTCAACAACACTTCACAAAAAATATTAATCAACAAAACATTCCAATGAGTCATCTTCCCTTCTTGGCTCAATAACCCGATGTGCGCCTATCTCATTCTGGTTTCCTTGTAATTGTGTGGAAATTAGTGGTCTGGACTTCTTTTTCTTCTTCTGGCTCAACATGCCCATGGGGGCCTATTCTTACCTCTTTCTTAGAGGTTTTCCCGACATTATATCTGACCTAATCCTTTTATATAGAGATTCCAAACCATAAGTTCTTTTGTATGACAACAAGTAATGAACTTCGGTGTTGGAAATAATTTTTATCAATAATTTTATAGCTTAAAATTACATTACTATCTAATTTTTCGATTATCTTCACAACACTAAACCAAAAATTAATAAATAATTTTTAATTTTTAAAGCAATTATTATATAGATTTTTTTTTTTTGTTATTTTGTTAATTTAAAAGTCCGATACGTGTTAAGCATAACTAAAATTTTGCAATAATTGGTTAAACTTTTTAGAAATAGATTATAACCTTTTTTTTTGTCTTGTTTTTTTTTTTTGGTACATACTACGAAATATTAATTAGAAAAGTCCTGAATTTTAATTCATTTTAAAAATAATAAAAGAAAAAAAAGTCCTGAATTTTAATGTCCTTATCCTTTAATCTTTTATATTTTAAATTTTTGTATTATTTAAATGATATTCTTGAATATTAATAATTAATATTTTCTTTTTATATATTTTAAAGATAACAAGAATTTTTTTTTTTAATGAATTACAAACTTTAATTAATTTTTAATATTATAAATAATTTTTTTTTCTTGGATGTTAACATTTTTGATATAATTTAATAGGGAATTTTTTTCTTAACCATAATTAAATTTTATGTTAATATATAATCTAACGGGGTATAAAGTAGTAATTTTTATGACACATTAATTATTAGGTATGGAATAGTGTTTTTTTTTCTTCTTTTACCTTTTTGTTTCTATAACTATAATCTAGCTTTCGAAAATGTCATAAATTAATTAATAAATATTTACAGAAAAAAGGTATTAACACATAATTTGAATAATGTTTCATGTCATGTTGGGGTCACAAGAATAGAAAAAGTTAACGGTTGGTTAGAAATTGAAAAGGCATATGGAGAAGAGTTTTGGAGAGAGAAAGGATATATAGTGAATTTCGAGTTGATGGTTCAATCAACCCACGGTCTGGGTGAAAAATACCTTAACAATTAGGTTCCATAATCAAATTTGATTGGCGAACCTTCAAAAAAGATCTAGTCGTATCTACGAAAGTGATATTTTTGAAAATTACACTGCTTACTGCACATTCTCTACTTTTCACTGCAAAAGTAAAATAGTCATATAAGAAATGAAATGTCCGAACTGCTGTAATAATCAATTCCCAGATAAGAGAGTTATAAGTTCTGACATTTATATAAAAACAACTCAAAATAATTTTGTAAAGTATACAGGATATTATCGAATAAAAACCAATTTTAAACAGACTTTTTTAAAGCTTTATGAAATGTCGGTTCCGAAACGGCAAAATATTATTGACGAAAAAAGCTGAAATGCATAATTTAATTTGAAAATATTTGTGGAGACTGAATGCACGCCATTTGAATGACGAGTTTCTAAAAAAAATTACTGTCAAATTACTGTTGTCAATATTGTTAATTTTCAGTTTTAAATTTAGTTTGTCAATTCTGGCTATTGGCAAAAAAGAATTACAAAATTTCAGGATATCTCAATTTCAACTGAAATTGTATTGAATATAATAAGCACTAAATCTAAACAATTTTCATCGCTAAAATTGAAAATTTACTATTTAGTTGCCAATTTAACATTGACAATTTGACAATTTAATTTAACACATTAAATTCTTCTATACGTTTCGATATACTATTTGGATAAACTATTAAATTAAATTATATATTTTATTTAACACTGAATCGAGTTCTTCAATTGACTAGCAAAAAAAAAAATTAAATATTTGATGAAAATATTTTCTGACAAATGATTTTTTACATGACCAACTTGTCCTGTCCAGTGTTAATTTATAAAGTATATATTACATTTTTTGTGTATAGTATATAATAATAATTCGTAAAACAATTTAAAAATATTATTTATAATTTACTTATATATATAAATTATTATATTTTGTGACCACAAAAGTTTACCCCTTGATTGAAATTATTTAGCATAACATGCAAACATAATAAAAAAATGTTCTACCTATAATAGATTAAAGGTTACAAATAATAGAAAAACCCACAGTCTATAAATATAATCCTATAGATATAATATTTAGAGCGAAAAAAAAATAATCCGTCCTGGGTTAACATCTATTTAATAAATACTCTACACTTCTAAACTAATTACTTGCATTTAATGATCTGAAATCACAAATAAACCATGTCACAAATCACGCAATACACTTTTTATTATATTATTTTATTTTTGGTTGATTTTATATACAATCATTTATGGTGTAATAACAAAAACATAAATTTATACTAGTATAACATATATATATACATATATTTTTTATAGTGTGACATAATGTTAGCCCTTTACAGGTAAGTATCAATAAATTTACTATCAAATATAATGAATTATTAAATTATTATTAAGTATATATTGATTCGTAATATTCTGCTGCGCCAACAGCTTCGGTTTTTGGCTGATGGCCCAACATGTTCGGAATTTTACTTTGAAGTGTTTGTTGGTGAAAAATGAATCTTAAGAAAATTACTTGAATGTAATTCGTAATTTGTATTTTAGCTCATACTTCTGAGTGTTTCCAAGACGAAGAATTGTCTGATAAAAGAATTTGTCTATGTATGGTAATCTGATCCCAAATATTTTCTCAACTGAAATTATAAAAGGTTCGGACAGATTAATTATTTGAATGTCGAAAGATATCTTGATTAAGAATCAACAAATTTAATATAAATTATGAGCAAAACTATTTAAATAAAGATGATACGTAATCCTATATGCTATGCAGTCTTTTTCCATTTAGAACTTTCTATTCCCATTGAATTTCAATTTCTATAAAGATCGATTAAATCAAGTATATTTAAGATCCACTTCGTAGTGTTCCTCAAAACCTTTGTTTTCTTGTAGTTCTACTTACCGCGCAGCATTGAAAGGCTTTTCTATCTTTTAAAGACCATATCCTTAGGAGTGAAGTAACATCTGATTCTACTCTGAATAGCAAAAACTGACATCACTTACAAGATTTACTACAATATGCAAGATCTACTACAATACCGTGTATGCATATTTCTCCAGTTTTTTATCCAGTATTCCTAATATCCGATTTTGCTGTTCGAGCTTAAAAAACCTGCAAAATCGTTTAATGATATCCTATACTTTCATTTCCCTGGACTCTCCACAATTTTAAATCAATGTTGTTTCGTGGTGCATTCAAAAAGGGTTCGACTTTAAAGAATAATTTCTGTTATTATTATATTCTGTATATACACATAATAAGTAAACTGACCATTTTTCGTTGGTCACCACCTTATCGTCATATCCATTAGTATATATGTTTGTATACCAAAACAAAAAAACGTTCTGTTTTTTTTTCCCTAAAGCTTATTATTATTATTTTTGTGTAAACTTTGTTTTCATTGAAATTTTCTGTTTTTTTTTTTTTTTGGTATTTTTGTGTTGTTATTAAAGATTAGGACACTTTAATTGATTATTTGCGTGGTTATTTGTAATTTGTCTATTTATTAATCATTAGACGCCAGGGACATTATACATAGAAAAAATTCTATTTGTATATATGTTTGTGTACCTTACACAACACAACAACAAAAAATTATCAAAGAACTATAATAATTATAAGCTTCTTTTTTTAGACAAAAATGAAGAACGTTTTTATTTATTTAAATAGTATAGGATTGGTAAGAAATGGTGGACATTTGCCAATGACTGTCACGATTGCAGATTATTATTATAATATTTTTTCTATATATACATAATATAGTATAGATATATAATATATAGTAAAAATAGTAATCGTTATCTTTGTAATGGTTTTCAAGCGAAAGATATCGAAGCTAACGAGGGTGCAGTATCTTTTCTGAAAAAAATATATATAGCCAAAAAAAAAATTCAAACTATTTTAGATTTCTTGTCGTTTTGTTGGTGCTTGCTTTTGCTATATATTTAAACGACTGTCCCCAATGTTTTTATAACTTTTGTTTTTACGTGACGATATAAAACAAAATTCATCCTTTTTTTTTATTATATTCCTTTTTTACACATTCACCTTATAGATATTTCTCTATTTTATATATGAAGTTTTGAATTGTGTGTTTGTTCTTTGGTCGTATACATATATGAATATTATTGAATAAAAGAAAAAAAAAGGGTTTCATTTTTATGATTATTTTCAAAAAAAAAAAAGAAAGAAAAAGACGATTTATATATTAAAGAGTCCTTTAAAAGATTATCACTTTTCTTACGATCCTTTGAAAGCAGAAGAAACAAAAAATAGACAAAATTGACATTCGTTAGGTGTTAATTAATTATTTATTTAATATATACGGTATATGTATATTATATATAGAAAAGTTCAAATTTGTGATAATAGGGTGATTTTTGTTGTTGTAAATTTTTAGGGTATAGTTTTCATATTTTGTAGTAAAGCTTATAGTAATTTGATTAAATATAAAATTATTAAATTTAATATATGTATATGATTCTTTATCCTTTAAAAGCATATTTTGATATTTAATCCTTTGACGTCCCATTATTTATATATTTTTAGTATATATAGGTGATAAAGGTAAAAGAATCAAATTTCTAAGAGTTATGATTTACTGAATCCAGATTAGTATAATCGTCAAACATATTTAAAATAATGCAAAGTTGCAATCAGTAAATCGTTCTGTTAGCATTATTTAATAATGAACGAATACTTCAATGTTTAACTTTCAGCTTCAGCTTCTTCTGGCACAATAGCCCGATATGGGCCTAGGATTACCTCTTAAAGATTTTCGGACATTCTATTGATCAATTTTGTATCTACTAATTTTATATGGATTCCGAACCATAAATTCCTCTCTAACGGACAATCTTTACGGTATATTTTATTACCGGTATACTCATTTAGTGCTAGTCACATCGATCCTTCGACCGGGGATTAAATTAAAGAGTAACGAGCTCATGCACCGCGGTATAGTATATACACTAAACTAAGCCACCGTTGCTCACCTTTAGCAATCCTTAGGATTAGGTTAAAAATAAAACATAATGCTCAATATAATATAGTAGCCCGTGGCAGTAATGATCAAAAAGTAGATATAATCAAAATATAGCAATGCTCAAAATTCACCAAATAGTTAAATGTAATAATGTTTAATGTTTAAATGTAATAATGTATATAATATATTCGGCTTTGGTTTCAGATTCACTGTATACGAACATTCAATACGATAAAAACTGTACACCAAAATGCAAAACAACATACTGGAACTGGAAACTCCTTTGTTCTTATATCTTAGTAAAGTTTAAAAATCTTCAATCCAGTATCCAGTATACAAATATTGGGTTAGCACCATTCATCATTAGTATCAAATTAATGATAACGGTGTAGATTTTCCGGTTTTAAGAACATAGTCATAATAAAATAAAAGTTTAAATACGATTTTTATTCCCAATCCCAATATCTCTTTCAAAATCTCTCTCCTTGCGTTCCAACAACATAACCAGCACTCTAAAAATATTAAAGCTATCAAAAAGCCATCCCCTATGTAAGTTACACTAGACTAGCTATGTAGACCGTACTAAATTCACTTTGTACAATTTTAATGCATTTTCATAATAATTAATTTTTTACTTTAATATATATAATATTCATAATTGTCCTTTAAATTTAAAAATAGGGTGAAAACTTAAATTTTGTAAATAAGAAATATAATTTTATATTTTAATTCAAATTTCTTATCTATTTATTCTAAATATTAATTTTATGTTTCATTTTCCTTTTCTATGAAAATTTTTTCCATTTTAGAATTTAATTACATAATTCCAACATAATACTGAGAGCATGATATTTCAAAAAGAATTTTATGCAACCTTTCTTTTTTTCTTTTGGTATATAATTTTGAAGGATTTTTTGCAACAAAAAATTCTTAATTAAAACAGAAATATATTTGAGAAAATTATTATTATTATTTTTTATGAAAGCATATCTTATAGAATTATTAATTTGAACAGTAAAATTTGTTTTTTTTTTCCAACAACATAATTTATTTTGTGTCTGATGCTAGTTTTTTGTAAGGGTGAAAAAAAACAAAATCTTTTTTCACATGAAAATTTTTTTTACGACTGTGAAAACGCAGACAAATTGGAAAGTTTTAAAAAAGAAAATCTGATATAATTTGCAGTTTGGAATATAATATACTGGAAGAAAATTGATTATTTCATTTAAATTTACTCATGATGATGTTTTTTTTCGTTACAGAAATTTATATTAGTAATGAAAATTTATTATTAAATTTAATACTGTATGTGAGTTTTTTGTTTAGTATCAAAATACAAGATAATGATGTTAGTTTGGAAGTTTTAGTATAAAATAAAACCTTATATATATATTAATTTTTAGAAAGTTTTGTTCGTCGGAGTTAAAAAATAAATTAGATAGTTTAGTTTTAATTAATCACGAGTTTACCAAAAAATCGTCTATGCAATTTTAAATGATTTTTAAACGATAGAAAATAATTAAATTCTTGATAGTTCGCCTTGACGCGACTTGAATCAGTTTAATTTAATGAGTACCAGCGAAAATTGAATCTAGTTTAATCATCAGTACCAATAAAAGAATTTATACCGATGCAATTCGATAATTGTAATGTGCTAATTATCGTTCACTGTTTAAAATTATTAGCTTATTAGTTTTCCTACTAAAGAAGAACTTATAGTTTCCTAGTCTATATGGCCCCACTGAGCTACTGAGCTAACCTAAGAGAAGACGGTAAATTGCAGCTTGGATATTTATTAAGTTAAGGACATTATATTACAAAAGTGCGATAAACAAAGAATATCAGGAAACTGAATATCCCAAACTAGAGTTTGAGTATACTGTACTCGAACAAGTCCAGATAAGTATAAGTAATGATCATATTTATTATTGACGAGTGGATAGCTGATGATTACCTCATATGCACGAAATTACCAAATCAGAAACGATGATCAGCATGAAACATTTTACGAATACCAGTAAAAGGTCAGTCTACTTTCCTGAAAATTTTACAGCTAGTATATACATTGTTTTTAGGACTTTTCTTTTATGTTAATGATTTTCCGTCCGTCTGTGCGATGTAAACGATAAAAATCAGTTATTTCACATAGTTAATGTACACATAAATCTATGCTTCATTAACCAATGGAAAGCTTGAAATATTGAGAACCAACTGTAATTGATATAAATTTAAAATTAGTCCTCTAGGCGGCGCTAATCGCATTTTGCCAAAAGATATGTGGTTCCGATTAAAATTTTAATTTCCTATACATTACATATACTAAATGTCCATGAAAATTGAAGTGCGACTGCTCGTTGGAAAGGCAATTAAGAGTAATTACAATACAATGCCAGTAAACAAATTTCAAATTTCTGCCACTAAAGACTGAGTGTATACCAAAATATCTTAAATTGTTCATAGAATTGGATGATAGTAAATCATTCATGTTCCTTCCTAGGAGAAGAAATAAAATTTGTGTAATATTATAGTAATTAAAAAAAAAATAGTACATGATCATGAAACTACTCCTTAATTTGTATTAAACTTTATTACAAAGAAATCCTTATCCCCAATTGGCCAACTAAAATGAGAATCTAACATTAATGACATATCAAATTTTTCAAATTGTCATTTGAACATGGTAAATGTACAAATACACATATCAATATGAGAAAATTTTAAAAAAATTTAGATGTGTAACTAATACGAATAGAAATTTAAAGTTCTTCCGCTAGATGGCGTTAGTCCCTTTTAATCATTTATTAGAAAATGTACAAAAACAGTTTAACTAAAAATTAATCATTGTATGTGAAGGTAATTAAAAGTTCAAATACAATGGAAATTTATGTAATTTAAATTTCTGCCGCAAGAGGCGCTTCCATCGAAGAATACATTTCCATATTCTTGTTGAATTGTTGAATTAAAACAGACTTTAAACCCCACCAGCTGCTAAAATTTACGTTTCTGTCACTAATATACAAATTTCTGTTACTAGAGGGCGCCATATATTTTTATAATAGAATTTTACATTACAATATTTCTGGAAATAATGACGGAAAATAGTAATTATGGTAAGGAACCCACATTATTATGAAACTATTACAGCAGCAATTGAACTTCACTTCATTTATTTTTTTGTAATTTCCATTCAACGTTTATGTATCCCAGAAAATCTCAAGCTGATGTTTTATTTGAAGTTTTTTTTTAGTTTCTGTTGCTAATTTTGTTATTGTGTAAAAGTATTTTTAGGTATATGAATATTGTTTTTTTTCTTCTTCTTTATAATTCAAAATTTACAAACAGTTTAATAGAAAAGGAAATCCCAAAAATAAAACGATGGAATTTCGTAAAGAAAATTTTGAAACAATTTGTTTTTCCAAAAAAAAAAAAAGGAAAAGAAAATTTCTGTTTGTTTTTTCTTTTTTAATTTTTTGGAAAAATTATTATATAACCAAAACTTTTTTTTAGATATATACGTTTTTACTTCCTGATTTATGGAGGTAAATTGTTCAGAAAAAGCTTTCTTTCATTATTTATTATTATATTTACCTCGATTATACAATACATTTATATGTATATATATATATATGATTAATAAAACTTTAAATTCTAACTGAAAACTTAAAGGATAACAATAATACAAAAAAAGAAAAATGAAATATACAATTTTTTTTTTCTTACCATTGTGAATGTTTGCGAAAAGAATCAAAATAGCAAACAATTCGTTACAGAAATTTTGTTGCATTTTGTTTACTTATGTGTAACTTTTTTGTTCCTGCAAAAAAAAAAAAATATTGTAAATATAATGTGAAAAGAACATTTATAAATAAAAATATTTAGAAAATATAAAAATAGATCTTATTATATACGGAAATGAAACATTAAATGTTAAATAAAAAAATATATTTTCTTGTTGTGTATTTGCTTTTTCTGAAAAATAAAAATAAAAATGTTGATGCAAGGATGTCATGAAATATTAGATTAAATATATAAATTGGTGTTTACTAAACTTCTTTTCACTATTTATGGATAGATTCCCTGTAATAAAAGATGAAAGATATAAGATATATAAGTATATCCTGTCACGTTATCTTTAAAACCAGCTTGACAATATTGAAAGATATATGGCATGGCAATTGGTATAATTGTCATATATATACGAAATAATCTGAAAGAGTTAAATTGAATAATTCTGATGTGAATATATGATAATGATATTATTAAGTTAAGAACGTTAAACGATAGTTAAATCATATTCTTGATTATTATAAAGAGCGCAACTAAGGAAGATAACAAGAAACCAATGAGTCTTTTTGCCTTGAAAGCGATAACTCTCTATTTTAAAAAAAATTAAGAATCATCTTTCTTGAAGCTGTTTCATAATTATTGTTTTTAGCACATTTCCAACCAAATTGGAAGAAATGTGTATATTAGTTTCACTCTATCTGTCCGCCTGTCCGTCTGTCCGTTTACACAAACTTCTACATCTATTACGATAGAGTGTTAAAATTTTGAATATAGATAGATAGTAATAAAATAATAGGTTCAGTAGAACAAAAAAATTTTCTTCTATCTCTTTTCCCCTTTGAGTTATTCCCCCTCCAAGCTCGAAAATTACCCATATTGAACATCTAATAAAAACTAATAAACATTTTTAAGGTCTGTAAAAGCTATAAGATAGGAAAATGTTTTATCTTAATTGTGAAATTAATAAAATTTTTAAAATTTAATTCGTTGTTGTATAAAAATATAGTTATCTGAAGAAATTGTATCCGTATCTTCCGTGCCTTTTCCGTTGTGGCCCTTCAAAAATCAAAAAAATACATTTTTAATTTACTTGTAAAATTATAACTGCACAATATTTTTAAAAACAAATATTGAGAAAACTTTCGAAAATCATATTTCTTTAAAGTGCATTAATTTATAAATTATAATCATTTGCCTCACACTTATAATTAATCAAAATGCTTAATCATGTAAAATTATGCAAAAAACGAACATTTTGCATATTTTTAGGAGCTATATAAATGGAATATTGGATATTATTTCATATCATATTATGTTCAATTAAAAGCAAAATTACAGAAAACTTAAATGATAAGTTTATATATATTTTCCTGGAATAATATCCTTGGAAGGAAAAAAATTTAATAAAATCGAACAGGGACACATCCGGTTGGAAGGCAGGTACTCGAAGTTGTGCAGTGGTATATATAATATTGTAATTTCAATAGGTTTCCCGACCCGATAAAAGTTATATCAGAACATTAACAGTAGCACAGTTTAATTTAGATCTACCATATCAATTATGTCGTGACCATATTATGATTATTAAATGCTCTCTCGCACGCAATAAATAGAAATATTTTACTAGATTTTGGATTTAGAGTACGATCAAAGTCGTATATGGTATTATATACGGTTTTGGTACGATCCTACTGAATATTTATAGAGTAGACATATTTCTGCTTAATATTCCGCCAAAACAGTAAATTTGCTCAATAAGTTAACTCTTCCCTATCAATAATATGGAATATTCGTATTATGCTACATGAAACTCCATATATGGAGCATTTTCCGGCCAAATAATTTTTTTACGCTTAATAAAGATAAAATTCACAGAGAAAGGTTATTTTTTCAAAGACTAATTTGATTTTTGAAAAGACTTTTTTTTTTAAACTATCTTTGTGTAAAAGGACTAATTTGACCGGAAATTGAAAAAGCTACTTAAACTCTATTCATTGCCGTGAAAACTCCTATATAGTCCTTGACTATAATCGGGTTGTAAAGTTCTGCATTTTGAAGAAACACACACAAGCACAGGAGTTTCAAGTCATTTTCATCATTTTCACAATCCAAAATTTACGAAACTAATTTGCCTTCAGAGAATTATCATTAATTGTACAGTCTTAACATTATGATATAATAAAAATATTTTGAACTTGTACGGTTGCAATTTAGCTTTTGAATTATATAAACATTTTATAAGAAGATTATTAATCACATATTACACAAAAATTGAAATATTATTGAAATTATTGTACCAAAATTATTTTGTTAACATATTTTATCAGGTATCTCTTTTATTATCCATTCAAACAAACATAAACTTTGAAATCGAATAATTTTCATGTTTATTATTTGAATAATTTGCATAATTAATCGGTATATAACTATAATATTTTACATTCTTTTTACGGTGATTTGTAAAATCATAAAGTTTTGAAATTTCTTAAAATATCCTTACCACCCCCTCATCCGCAAACTTACATATAAAATATTTTTCTGCTTCCAAAAACAGTTTCAAATTTTACATATATATGTGTGTATATAAAAATTGTAAAATATTATGCTAAAATCTTTCCCAGCTACTAAATATAAATTCGTTTATTTAAATGCTTTAACAAATTTCCACTATGTAAAAATTTGATATATTTACACAAATAATAACAAAAAATAAATAAAAGAATATACATAGAATCTACTTCAGATGAACTGAAGCAGCTAATCAAATATTATGTAAATTATATGCCAATATGAACAAAACAAAAGAGCATATGGTTAACATTATTATAAAATATAAAATGTACATATATATGTATATGTATATGCAAGGATATGTATGTCAATGATGGCTTTTCTATTAAGAACTCAAATATTTCAATTTATTTTCATTGAATAATATATGATTTTATGATATGTACATATAAAATCTACTATAGTATATTATAATACAATTTATGAATTATGAACAATATTATATTGTTTACCAAAAATTATGATACAAAACAATGAACACATCACATATTTAGCCTATCACAAAGTAAAATAAACTAATTTGTCATTCTTTCTTTCATATTTTTTTTGTTGTTGTAGGTAACATTTTAACAAGAATTATGTACAAGTACATAATAATATAATATGTGTAGTATATGATCTAATTTATATATGTATTTGAAGATGGTATGATACTGAATTATCTATTTATGTATATATTACAGGTAATTTTTTTAATGGAATTTTGTCATTATAATAATATCTAAAATAATAAGATATATAACAATTTTTTTTATTTTTTTTTGTGAAAATAAAATAATAATTATATAAATGACAGAATTGTCAAAAGATAGAGGAAATTGAAATAATGACTTGAATCAGAAAAGGAAAAATTTCCTTTCACAAATTTGTATTATAAATCAATGCCATATTGACTAATTGAAAATAATATTTTGTAGTAATTATATCATTTACATTGCGATTCTGTTGCTATGACTTTTTAATAGTCATAACTTCTTATGACTTTTTTCTTATGACTGAGCTTATGACTAATGCCGAAATCAGTATTCTGAAACACCAGTCATAACTTTTAATTTTTTAATGGTTGTGGTATATGGTTGTGACTCTCCAAAGCTGTGTAGACTTGTAATTTACTGTTTACTTGTCGTTTTATTTTTTAAATTTGAAATTTGCAGTGTGCCGATATAAAAGAAATCGATATAAATGAAATTGATATAAAAGAAATTTTATTCTTATTTTTGGATTTAATTCGATTTGGTGAGTTTTTTTTACTATTTCGATGTTTCACTAGGAACTTATCTTTTAGACAATGGAAAAATTTAAATAATAATTAAATTATTATTATTAAATTAAATTATTAAATTTAAATAATTTTTAAATTATTTTATTATGTAAATTACTTTTTTTCCTATTCACTAATAATAAACTCCAAGAATGTAGCCAGAATATCCATAGCACTTTAAAATGTTATGTTATTTATATTTACCAAACTGTCAAATATGTTATGACTCTCTTAAGACCTAATAAATACTTGATCATAGCTATGACTATTTGTTATGACTAGTCATAGTTAAGACTGTACCCAGAATACCAAAAAAAAATCTCCAGTCATAACTATGACTAATCCCAAATAACAATATATAACCTGGGTTATAAAATAACCATACCAAATAAGTTATAATCTAGTTATGTAACAACTTATTACTAATAAGTTATTAAATAACAGTTATATAATGATTATTTAAAACTTATTTGCTATTTTGGTACTTTTTGGCTTTATTTTAATGTTTCTAAAACTATAAGTGTATTTCTAGTTATATTTTAACCCTTATAGACAAGTTAGTTTTATACCTTAAAACTAACTTCTTTATCAGGGTTAAAATATAACTCCTCCTGAACTAACTCGTTAGTTTTTAGTTACAATTAAACTTATCTATAGCTCCATAAAATAGCTGGAAAAGTTATAATTTAACTTTATAAGTTATTATTTTTACTTTCTAACAGATTAGTTATACAATAACCGTATCATAACGTATACGTTTTATAAAGGTTATTTTATAGATTTTTATAAACTTGCTCAAAACGTCAATCAAACCAATTAATAACTTATACGTTTGTATAACCAAAGTTGTAAAACGGTTTTATAACCGTATTCTAACCAAAAATTGTTATTTGGGATGTAGAGTTATGACTGTCATAGCGCCTTGTAACTGGCAGCAGAATCGCACAGTGAGTTACAACAAAAAAGATTATTAACAAAAATAATGTAAAAAAAGATTATGGATAGGGAAAAATTTGTCACAAGATAACCTATATGCCTATGATGTTGCGAAATTTTAAACAATATATTGTAATATGTGATATAGTTAAGTCTCAAATTACTTTATACAATACCAACCACGTAAGGTATGGTGTATGTTTACTTAAAGAAATTAAACCCTGGGGATAATATATGAACAAAATGAACTATGCTATATGATAGTGCCCGAATATGAATAGAAATGCATAGAGCATTTCTCAAAATAAATATTAATTGACTGGTTGATTTTGGTACTCAGGAACAATGCACGCCTTACCGTTGTATTTCACTTCGAGAGGTGGAAATATTTTAAGCTATAATAGTTCATTACAGAATTAGTTGTCTAATATAATTTGAACATTATATACTTTGTATATACATACATGCCAGGCCAGATTCTGGCCGTGCATAAGGTCGTGAGTTCAATTCACGTCCGAGACATTAATGTCGTTCTAAGTTGACTCAGCTTTAAATGAATATCAGTAATAAAATATACAGTAATGTAAATTCGATCCGCGGGAAATCTGCTATAGCGGAGTTCATCCTTTGGCACAATGAACTTCATCCTTTGGCACAACAATTGACTTACTACAAAGCCATTAGCTTGTCGCAATAAATGCAAAGAAATTTATTGTCCATATAAAATTAGTAGGTCCTAAATTGCAATAGAATGTCAGGAAAATCTGTAAGTGGTAGACATAGGCCCAGATCGGACTGTTGTGCCAAAGGATGAAGTTCAGTAAATGAAGCATATAAGTGCATTTAAAAGCGAAACCTGCAAAGGTCTAAATGAACTATAAATAATTACATCAAAGATAAATATAATTTTTAATATCTATTATCACTCTCTAACCTATGTGCAACCAAACACAATCATATTGCTATAAATTTCAACAAAAGTGAATGAAATTATTCTTAATATCCTAAAATTTATATCCTACATTGCTGAACAGATAATCACAATTAAAACTTTCAATCAAAAATATTTCAAATGCATTTATTTTCATTCGTTTACAATATTCGAATTATAATTAGTCTAATTGCATTTTTTTTTTTTGTAGGTAACATATCATCTATAAACACAAAAACGAGAATTATAATACTATTATATACTATTGTCTCCATATTCAAATAACCTTCTGCACTATGTTACCTATAATAAATACAATTATACAGTATACAATATACCATATATACAAAAATGTGACACACTAAGTAAATCGTACTATACTAATTCTTGTATATAATTGGTACTTCTCTTTTAACTTTTTTTACAATTAAACAGTATTTAACATTTTAGAAGCTTAAAAATTTTTTTTCTTCTTTATATTTTGTTTTATTTCATCTAAAAAATCATTTCAAGTGTCACTCTTAATTTTCACTTCTATACAGTATAAAATAGCTACATAGTGAAAAAAAGTATATTTTCTACTATAAAATTATTGTGTAACATTTATTAACGTGTTGTATATGTATATTTATGTCGTTCTCCTTCTCTTTATATACTATATATACCGTACAATTATATTGTTGACGTTACATAAGTGTCATTTGCTTTGTTAATATAAAATATTTTTCCTATATGTAGAATGGTACTTAAGAGGTTTTTATTACACAAAAAAAAAAATTTAAATTCTATAATGAATTTGAAAAAATTAAAAATAAATAACGAAAAAATAATAATAATAAAGAGTTTAAGTATATTATAAATTTTTATTTCTATAGAATTTACAACAGGAAGCAAAGTAAAACGCGTACATGCATCATTCAATTTAATAATGGAATTATATAAGATTGTTTTTTTTTTTCCAAAAAATAATAATATGAAAATTGAATATGAAAAAAAGCGCATTTCTATTAATATTTATTATTTACACATCATATCATCATCATAACTCGATGACATTATGCAAACAAGAAAAAAAAAACGATAATTTTTTAATTAAAATTGATTGGTATCGAGTTATAAATTTAATTAATTAATTAAAAAAAATTTTTTGTATATTAAAAAAGGATATATATATTATATAATTGAATTTTAAATACATATATATAATAAAATAAATATTGTTGACATGGCTAATGATTATGATTATTATCTTTAATAAATATTTATTTAATAATTAGCAATTAATCATAATATGTTATATCATATATTTCTATGTATAGGTATAATTAAAATGTAAGTACATATATAAATTTAATGATTTAAATATTATGATTTATCTTTATAGCACATTTTCAATCAAATTGGTAAATATGTGCATAATTAATCTGTATGTCTGTCGGTTTTCACAAATTTCTACATTTCTTAAGATAGAGAATCCAAATTTTAACCAATAGATAGATGATAATTAAATAATAGGTCTAGTCGGTAAAACTACATACATATATTTCCAACTTCGAGTTATACACACAGAAAATTTGCCATAATATTCAACATCTAATAACTTTCAAACCATAATAGCAAAGTTCTGTAAAAGCTATAATATAAGAGAGGCAGATAGTGAGTCTTAACTTTTTGGATATTTTTAGGTGCTATATTTTAATTTTTAAATATATATTTATATAAATTTGAAGCGCCTAGAAATATTTGATATCATATCACATTATTATCTTCCATTAAAAGAAAAATTCAGAGAAAATTTAAATAATACTATTTAATAATTCATTTTCCTGGAATAATAATCTTTGAAATAAAAGAAAAGAAAATTCAAAGATAGTCAGACTTTTCACCTAAATTTATACTATTTCATATATTATGTAATATACCAATTCTCTTATGATGTTATTTCCTTTGGTTTACCTCTATAGCATTAGAGCTCTACATATGAGGGGATTTCGAGGATATGTGCTTTTGACAAACCCGAGATTTGTTTTTCATATTTTATAATAAATAGTTTCAAGAATATGTATATTAAAAATTTTATCCTTGAAAATCATTGAACTAATATTTAAGAGACTAAAAAATATTGGTTCATTAATTCTCTAGAGATTTTTTGCATTTTTATACAAAAATTATTATAGAAATTGATTTCAAATTTAGAAATTTTTAGAAAAAAATCTATAGAAAACTCTATAGTAGTACATATTTATATCATTTCAATAGACTTAAATAATTAAATGAAGTTATTATATTACTTTTGTTCGAAGCATGAATTATACCATGTACTTAATGATGCAAATTAAATTAATTAACTATAGATAGATAATAATATGATTTTAATTTAATTACAATTTGTTTAGTAAATCTTTTCAATAAAATTGTATTTTTGACGTGAATACTTCTATAAATTTGCTCGTTTACGTGGACCATAACAAAAAATGCGTTAATAACGAAATCAGAGTATAATTTTTTTAAGTTGAAACTCAAAAACTATTTTTTATTTATATCAAAAATAAAAATGCACCATGTGATAGTTAAAGAATCAAAAAATGTATTTCACATAAAGGGGGTCGTAATCAGACCAATACCAATATAAAGATAAAGCAATGTAGTTTATAGTGAATAAATGGATTGAGCAAGGTTAGAGCATTTTTCGTTAGTTGAAAATAATTTTATTTATTCTTTATTTCCTACCTTCTTTCCTTCCCGATACCAATTACAACAGAACGTTCCCTTGGCGAGTATTGTTGACGGATTACGTCATCTGTCGTTCGTACCAGCGACAAAGCCATATATAGTACACGTATTTTTAATTAATTTTAATGCTTTTTTTATTAAAAAAAAATAATAACTTGTGTTGTAGGTACTCCAAAAATATGCAACATGATTAAAATGTATATTCAATTTTTACGGATGGAGCTTCAGGGCTCATGTAAAAGTCCCTCATCCAGCAAGATTTCATATTATGTATACTATACTGTTCATAGTAGCAAGGGATCTATATATATGGCCACAAAACCTTCTATATTTATAGTATTATTTTAAAATTTTAATCGAATATAAAATCATCACTCATTTTATTTCATTGCAAAAAAAGACCGTCTTTATTTTAATTTTCTAATACATAATTACTAAACAAAAAAAAATTTATAAACTCAGTTAAATATTAAGAATAAATAATGTGGGTGGTAAAACTCTATTTCCTCGCTCTTCTTTAAATCACAAGGAAAATGTAGTAAGTAAATCAAAAAAATATAATTACTATATATAACAATTAAAGTTAATTCTTACATGAATAAACTTAATCTCCAATTAGGAAAAAAGTTGATAATAATAATATAATTGTAATTATATTATTTACTGAACCGAACATAAATTTTGGTCAAGAATTTTTTTGTTTTAAATATTAAATAACATTTATTAAATCCTCTATAACTTTTATTTATACAACAATTTGGTCTGTAATCATATACTATACACAACAAGTGTAAATATTGTAATTTCCAAATAGAATGTCATTGTTCCCTTCAGGAAACAGAAATCCGACAATTTTTGTCACAAATTAATTGTTCAACTTGAAGAAAATCTATAGTAAGTTATTTGCAATACATAGTTGTAACAGCAACTAACGATTGGTAATTAATTCAAAACAAAAGAACAAAATTACGAGTTAATCCTTTCATCAAAATGAATCAATAATATAGTATATAAGAAAATTTTGTGTTATAATATCTTAAGATTATGAAGTAATTTATAACTAATTTGTAGTAAAATTTAGTCAAATTAACGTCATTTTTTTTAGAATATTTCTAAAAAGGATCCTTAATTCTTAATGATTATTTAAAGATTTCGAAATAATCTATATAGTATGTTCTCACCAGCGCGCGAAATTATGTGATTTTGATTATTTTTTGTGATTTTGAACAAAATTAAGTACAATATCATATATTTGCCTATACATAAGGATGATTTTGAAATCACATCAAATATGGTATCTTTGTAGAAATTATGTTCAAAATCATGACAGAATCTAATGTTAAACTCTATTAATCGATTTTTAATCCTAAAAATTGAACCCTGCAAACTTAATTCCTGTCGCATCTTGTATTTTCTACCATCAACAATAAAAATATTAAAAATATTTTCAGAAATAATATTTATAAATCATAAAAAAAATCGTAAATGTCAAACGAAATTATTTCAAATCTGATGCGAACACTTTGACGTAATTTCGAAATCATGAAGCGAGATCACATAATTTGGCGCTGGGCGAGAACATGCTATAATCTAATTTTTAAATCATATACATAAATTTAATAACACTTAATTAGACATTTAATAGAGAAATAATTCTATACCATCAATTTTACATCAATTCAATAAACCGCAATTATACTTAATAATATCAACTAGAAATAATTATCATAATCTAAAATATAAAACTATGCTTAAACTATCAGAAAAAGTAATTTATTTACATTTCAAAAAAGATAAAATAAAATAAAAATAATTTTTCTATATTTTTCTATAATTTTTATATCTCCATGTATGAAAATTTCTTTTTCAAATAAAACATTAACCATATGTCAGAATTTATACATACAATAAAAATACTTAAATTATTATTGCACGCGTCTTCTTAATATATTGTCGTATCGTACAGTATTTTACCAATTAAGATAATCCTTTTTATATATAATCAAAAAAAAAATCTACTTAACAAGTCAACTAGAACATTTTAAATGGTTTCTATTTCTTACATATATTATCTTCTCATATCATTTCGTCCTCCCCCACCCAATAAACATCATTCCAATTTTGTAACTTTTGATATTATGATGGTTTAAAAAAAAAATGTAAATGGTTAGAAAAATATTCAACTTACTTTTTTTTTTTGCTAACCTTAATCCATTTTTTGTAGAGTATAGAGTATCCCTATTCAAAACTCAATTTACAAGAACATAAAATGGAAAATATTCTTCTGCTTGTATTTTTTTTTGTGTTGTTGGGATATTATTATTATAAAATTTTCTTTATGCTTGCATACCAAAAGTTGCTTCTTAACTTTTTGACTTTTTTCAGTATGTGAGGGAGGATTTTACGGTTTAGTTTTGGTGAGGGTTTAAAGCACATATTATACATGTATGTATATAAAGTCTAAGAACAAAAGAATATTATACAAAAATGTTGGGGAAATTTTATTTCAAGGAAATCAGTTTATGTTAATGGTTTTCTGTTCAATTGTCTGTCTTATTTATCATTTCTGATTTCTTTCACAAATTTCTTATAGTTGGAAATATACGACGAAAAGCAAGAAATAATATGCGGTATTTCCTTATATGTTAGGAAGTTTGAAATATTTACAACCAAATAAAAATATGATCATTTGATATAGACTACTAATATAGAGTTCTATATAGTACTAATGATGGTTCACGAATAAAACTGGCTGTAAAGATGTTTTGCTACTTGTTGTATTTCGTTCGGATGATAAAATTAAAACTAGTTCAATAGGTAGAACTAGTTTTCTTCGAAGTTTATTCATATAAAAAATAAGTCAAAATTATACTAGTTTCAAGAAAATCCATTAGATATGTTTGTTCAATGAAATTAAATATTCTATAATTTAATTTCGTGCCACAAGAGGCACTGTTTTGCAAAATTTAAACATTTTAAAAGAATGATTTTAGACCCCGATTGTAACGTGCAGAGTTACATGAAATCCTAGTTTACATAATTTAAGCAACTACCACATAAGAATTAACACAAATGTGGAACAGGTCCAACACATAATATAATTCAATATTAGAAATGTGAAAACATTATAAACTCTCCACCGTCAAAAATTATATTTCCCAAAAATGCATCACTATGTAAACTTTTGGCTGAAATGCATTTTAGTCCTTTTTGTAAATTAAAGTAAAGAAATATGACTCCCCCTTCTCATAGCCGCCGAAACGCTTTCATTACATTTTTTTTATATCCTATTAGTACCAATGTCCTGTCCTGTATTTCTGGCCGAATGTTTACTTCCATATGAAAATCCCATTGATTATGAAACCACTTTACATTAGTTCGACTGCACATTGTAATTGTATATACATATTTTTATTTTTCTCCCCCTAAAGACAGTTATAAATCGCTTGGGAACATTTAACCGAATGGAAGTTGATTTGATATAACCACTTCAAGTGTAAAAATCCCATGAAGAAGTAAAAAAAAAAGCAATAAAAACAATTTTTTTTTTTAAAAAAAGGGAAAAAATATTAAAAGAAAAACTTTTCATATTCCAAAAAAAAATTTTTTTTTTCTTTTTTCATTTGAAAAAGAAGAAAATTTAAAAATTTCAAAAAAAAAAAAAAAGTAAAAAATCGAAAACTTTTTGTACATTACATGATTCGTAAATTGTGAAACGTATAACATTAAAAACATAAAAAAAAAAATTTGAAATTATATTATGAGATCATCAAAGACTCAAATCTGCATGAAGAAATTTATATAAATTTTTTTTTTCTTCTTGGTATATTTCTTAACGTACCCCCCTAAAAGATAAGATATCATTACACCAAAAAAGCAAAAGGTGTTTGTTTTTTTTTCAAACTAAAATAATATCGTTCAACCCTCCACTAAAAATTTGTTCGGAAATATATTTTCGTCTTTCTTGTTATATACGCGATTATAATGTTTTTAGTATATTTCTTTAAAAGCAATAAACTTCAAAACAACAACAAAGTGAAGTAAAATATGTTATAATCCTATTCGATATGCTTTCACAACAATAACAACAACCAAAAAAGAACTAAGGCTGTTTTATAAAAAAGTGAAGGTATTTATGCCATTTACAGATTTTCAATACAATATGAAATTTACACAATTTTTTTTTAAGGTAGACTTGGGGTTTCCTGGGAGGCAAAGAAAATAATAAAAAAAAAAACACGCATAATAATTGAAAATGATTTGATTTAAATTTTGAAATGAATAGCACTTAAAATATGAACACTTGTTTGTTAGTTTCTATCATTTATAATATAGATGGTATTCTAATGTCACTTATAATATAAACGAAAGATTTGATAAGATGCAGAAAGGAACAAATTGGTCAAAAAGTCAACAATGAACCAATTATGATGAAAATATCTTGGGAATAACTATGAAATCGTATAAGATAAATAGTTTCATTCTATAAATAGACAGACGGTCTTTGAAATAAAATGTTTGAAAACCCTCAATCCAATGCCTTACTTACACCAACAAGAAGTATTTGGAGAGATAATGTTTGGAGGAAGAGTAGAATTACAAAATTATGAACTTGAGATCTATTAACTTTCGTTATATTATAGTCGATCATTTAACATGGAGTAAATAATTTAGGAAAAGCTTAGGGTAATTAAACGTGTTAACTAGAGTCATCGTAAATAGAAATAGCAAAATAAAGAAATCAATCAGTTAAAACATCTTCAAATTACTGAAATTATGAAATAAAACCCTTTTAAATATTCGTTTATCTCATAAATTAAGTAACGAAAATCATACTTGATTTTTTTCTCCACTACAACAAAGGGTCTTTTCACTTATTGATATACTAGTTCGCCTTACTCAAGTGTATAAAGTAATTACAGCAACGAATCCATGTTTATTACTGAAAATTTAATCTGTATTATTATTACAGTTCGTATAACTATGGAAATATTAACACATTATTTTTAGTGAAGAGTGTAGAGTGTAGAGTCCATTAGTTATTAAGATTTCAGATATTAATAGCTACTACATTTGAGCTAAATTACAAATAAGCAATTTATAAAACTCAGAACACAATATTATGGAAAGGAATATTGAACTAATATTTCTTACTAAACCCAATTCCGATTCAACCATTGTTCATTGCCAGTTTAAAAATACATATAAAGATTTTAAGACGTTTATATATAGTGATCGACAAAATCTGATAACTATACTATATTTTAGACAGCATAGAAATGCAACATTATCTCAGTTCAGCCAAACTCTTAGCTATTTCGCTACAAATCATTTTATGTATTATATTTCTAGGAAAAACATCATCAATATTCCTTTTATCTATATCTATATTTGTGAGTCAAACAAACTTCATAATCACAAACGAAACGAATAAAATGAAATTAATATGCATATTTCATCAACAAAGAAACGGAAGTCTTTTTTGTCCTGCAAAATATTTTAATATTTGAAGAAAAAAAAACAATTCAGCACTTATATTATAAAAAGTCAAATAATACTCAAGAGAATATTGTTGTTCCACAAGAGTGGCTGCTTCACTGCTTGTTGGTTGTTTGTTTGTTTTTTTTTTGCTATACATAACACAACCAACACACAAGGGATGATACTTCAGCAATCACATTATTCAAAATGAAAAGTCTATCAAGGGTGAACTTTTGTTGTTATTTTGCTTTTATTTTCCAATATGCAATAAAAACAGGGTGATTTTTTTTTTCGATCCTTGTTATAAGTGTAAAATGTTAAATGCAGTTGAAGTGTTATTTTTTTGTAAATATAGAAAATCCTAGAATTAAAAGGAGATTTTTTATAGCTTAAAATTTTTTTGTTGCGATAAATCTTAATCAATATTTTCGTTGTCCAACGGAACAGAGATTTTTTTTTATGTTATATACAAGGTGATTAATTAGGGAGTTTTGTTTTCGAGTAAATAAAGTGGATTAGATTAGATTTTTTTTAGGTCAATTCTGTAATTTCGTTTTAAGGAAAATATTTCATTTTAATTAATTTATGAATAAACTGACTGTCAATCATTTTTTTTGTTTTGGTGGATATGAAAACAGAATGTAAGATTCTGAAAATTAAATGTTGTAAATTTATGAAAAATGATGGTTCATTAATTTGCAATGTTTAGGAGGCTTTAAATTAATTTAATTTTTTAATTAAAAATTATATTTTAATAAAGTTTTAAAAAAATAAAATGAAAATTTTAATATAATTACATATAAATATATCGAAAATCATGTCGCTTGTCATAGTAAACTTAATATTATAGAAAATTTCTATAAGAATAATGTTTTATTTTTTCATAACACTAAATAAGTTCAATTGGTATGGGAACTTAATTTTTATTGAAATTTCTCCGCAACAGACGAATGTATGGTTCGGATTCCATATAAAATTACTAAGTTCCCAAAATTGCAATATAGAATATCAGTAGTGCAGTCAATTGTTGTCAGTAATTGTCAGTAAAAAAGTTAAATACGCAGATTTTCAGTATTTAAAATTTAAATTGCTCTATATATTATTACAGGTACTCATTTCAAGCTGAGTCAACTTAGAACAAGATCGATGCCTCGGTCAGGAATTGAACTTACGACATTTTGCACCGCGGCATAGTACACTACACACAAGTTCTAATTATACTTGAAGCAATATTAAGAAACAAAATGTATGTCATTTCTCCCGGAAATAATTTTCAACTCTATACAATCTGTTAAATGCTTTCAATTATCTGTCCTGAAAATAGTGTAATTTGTGTAAGACATTTTAGACCGGAAATTATTTAAATATTATAGTGTAATTAACTCTCAAACTAAAGTTACATAGAATATGGAAAGATTCTGTATAGCGTTAAAAAAAGAAGTCAATATCTGAAGCATTTTAAGATGAAATAAGTCATGTTATTCCCAGGAAGTCCGCAAGAAATAGTAATACTTCTTTAAATATTGCTAAAATTTACAATTTTTTGTAAATTCAATAAAATATTATTATTTTTATATTAGCTATTTCATAATCTTAAAATGCCACGAAATGGAACATGAAATCTTTTACTTTCAAGACATTTGAAATGCCAATACAGGCTTCAAGAAATCGATCTGAAAATCTGAAGTGGCACTTAACATGAAATATATCGGCAGTTTACTGACAGAACGGATTAAGTCACAAGAAATAATATTTGAAAAATATTATTGAAAAAGTTGAAAAATCGATTATTTAAGAATTAAATTTCGATGAAAATTCATCATCACCACGTCTAGAATTTTAAGGTCTAAGAACAACCAATTAAGAGTCCTGTTAGTTAAAAGTAGAATTTTCAGAGTTCAGTTTACAATAAAAATGGAAAAAGTGATTTAACGGTGTCACTTTATGCTTGAACACCCACCGACAATATTTTTTAATTCATTTTTTTCATCACTCTGTATTACGTTCGAATAAAAATTACACAAAAATTATTATATGTACTTTTGTAGATTGTTAAAGTGCTAATATTTTCCAAAACTAATGTAATGAAATGTGAAGTCGTTTGGATTTCCGATTAAAACATTTCTTTTTTTTAACTATAAATTTGACTATCTATAAAGTTGCATTTTTGAATAAATGCCAAAATATAATTTCATTTTTTTTTTAATAGAAAATATTTTCGTATATTTTATTCTGTTTTTTTTTATTAAAAATAAAATATTGAAAATTTACCAAAAAAAAAATAATTTTTATTAAGTTCATTATATAAGAAAGAGTTTCATAAATTAGAAACAAATATATAGAATATTTCATAATAATCTTAATTATTCTTGAAAATTAATAGCTCATAATTACATTAGTCGATGGAACCATGTATAGAAAGAAATATATTTAGGTTAAATACAGATTTTAATTTACTTAAATATTTTTCTTGGCTATTTGAAATTATTTTATAGTTTCCCAGCGGGAAATTTGATAAGGGAAGCTTGGGAAGCGATCTAAAAGCAATAGAAAAAATTGCATTGCTTCCGTGGAAGAGATAAATCAGCAATACAGAAGCGGTTCTCACGAAGGCGCTTATGTTTTGCTGAATTAGAAGGCATAAATATGCCATGTATGCCTTCCAATTCAGGGCACGAATAAAATTACTAAGCAATTGGTTACTTTTGCGGAACCAACCATGAAAAAAGGAAACAATGAGGAAAACGAGCGTTCATGCCACCATAGCTTCCGAGGAAGGCTACCACCATGCATGGGTCAAGCATTTAATTTCCCGTTGGGTTATCATTTGAATTTATATTTAAACATTATCTATCGTTTACGAGTTTAACTATATTTTGTGGTATTTGTTAATGGGAATTTTATGTAACAATTTAGTTTTTCACAAAATGTATGTAAATAATATTTTGCATTTTACAATTTCATTTATAAACCAATAAATGGCAATACATATATGTTTTTAAGAAATTATGTATAACAACTTTAAAAGCAAATCAGTAATATGATATAATAATATATGTAGTAAATGAGGTCAGTAAATACTTAAAGTTCCATTCCATATATAATATAAGTTAAATCGATAACTTGAACTTTATTGCATTAGAAAACCTTAATTGTAATTTGTAATAGAGAAATTATCACTATCACTGCCATGTTCATATTCATTAATTAAGCAAGAACCATTGGTGTCGGTAATTTTGAAATTTAGATGACTAAATACATATATTATAGTTTCAAGAATAGATAAAAAAATTCGTAGTACATACTAAAGATTGCAAAGTTCTTAATGATTGTATGTGTTTAAAGTATTCCAACATATAACATAAATCTTGTCATTCCTGATATTTAACTCAATCCTATTCCTCCCTTTCATTTTAATTACATCATTATGCAATATCTTTTTCTCATCATCCCCATCCCTTTATATTATTCTCTGAAAATTTCAACTTTAATTGCTATCTCGTTATTTGTTGTAATTATTTCGGTTCAGCTGTTCATATCTTTCATTTTTAAATTCTGGTCTGTGATTTAATTCTTTCCTGAAAATTCAGTATAATCTTCTCTAAACATATATCTGGTTCAGATTGTTTTCAACCTTTACTTGATTTACGTCTCACATGTTTTCGTGAACGTCATATGATCACAGCACTGCAATGTCCTTATTCGTTCTGGTATTTAACAAATGGACAAATTTAGCTCGTATTGTCGGCTGGTTGCTGACTTGATGATTGAAGTACCATAAAATCGAATGAAAACATTCAGTGCCGTGGTCACTTGATGTTAACGAACTCGGAAATAATGCAATAGCATAGATTTTATATTTTTAAACTGCAATACTAGATCATTAATTTCTTGCTTTATGTTTTGTCAATAAAAAAGTTATTTCCTGCATACTACAGTACAGCCCAGTCCAGTCTTTGACATTTCCTTAAAGAATCGACCTTCGACATAATTCTTCATCTTCAACCTTCTTCTTATATGGCTGCTGATAGCTTCATGGCGTTTTGAGGAGATTTGTTTTAGTTAAGCACTCCGTAAGGTTACCATCATGCCTCCCAAATTAGTTTAAATTGAGTTCAGACTTCCACAATTTGAGTTAAAACTTCGGAAAATTCTCAAGTACACATGCATACCTTTCGATTTGTCATTATGTGATAGAGAAGGTACTCCAAAAGATTCGTCATCCCCTCTTAACAACAAAGTGAAACTGTTGGCACGTCCTAAGGAGGTTACCTTAAGAAAAATGCTCTATACTGTAACACATGGAGAATATCTTTTGACTTATTCAAGGTTGGATGGATGGATGAATTTAAAGAGAGGAATCTACACGCTCAGGCCAACATAACATAGGCCCATTGTATTCTCCCATTGGTCTTCACGAAATTTCAGATAAACACGGTTAGATTACACATTTTCAAAAAACTATGGCATTACATAAAGCAAGAATCTTTTGAATATTTTGCTAAGATGCAATAACAGAACTATATAAAAGAAATCAACTAGATTTTCTCAATCGAATAAATTCTTCCGAATTTCTATAGTTTCCTTTTAAATATATAAATTTTTCTTCCGATAGTTATCGCATTCCAAACTGTCCAAATAGTAAAAAACCCAGAACGTATTACCAAACTGTTTTTCAAAATTGAAATCAAAAGGAATATAAAAATAATATTTTTTTTTTGCAATCGTATAATTTCAATTCCAAAACGAAATCGTTATTTCCACCAAAGAATTTTTGATAAAAATTTTACAACATAATTCACAAAAATCCTATATTTTTATTACACTTATCCGTTATTTTTATTTCTATTTTAGTATCTTATGTCCTCTCTTTCTTTAAGGATATAACAGACAACAACAACCAAAAAAAAAAAAATTTCAAATATTGGAATCAGGTTTTAAAATAAAAATTTTCTTTTCAAATAGAAGTGGAAAAAAAAATTTTTTTTTTTCTTCCTGAAATATTTTTTTTTTTTATATCTTTTAAGGATATTTTAAAGATCAGTAAAAAAAAAAAAAAGAAAAGTTAATTTTATTACAAACTTTTTTTTTTCTAAAGAAAAAACATTTTCTTTTTTTTTTCATTTAAAGAATTTTTCAATTTTTTTCTTCTCATTTTTTCTTTCTTTCACATTGTTCAAAAAAAAAAGGATAAATAAAAAAAGGATAAACGAAAAGTTATAATAAAGGGTTAAATATTATTTTAGAAAAGAACAAAATACAAAAAAAAAATTGAAATTCTTTTTAACTGTTAGTTGATATGTTAAAAGATGTCCTTTTTAACAATGTTATTTATGGATTTATCTCTTTTAAAATTTACACACACACACACACAATGAACACAAAACCGAAATTTTTTGTGGACTAAAAATGAAATTTTTGAAATTTTTTTTTTTTTTTTACTGATTCAAATAAATAAAATTTTAATGATCAAACTGTGTTTGTTGTTAGTTTTGTGTACTTATTTTTCTTTATATATAAAAAAAAATGGTCTGGTATATTATTACATATTTTAAATTAAAATTCCAAGAAAGGATAATCAAGGATTTTATTTTTCAAACAAAATAAAATTTCGCCAAAATTCTTTATTTTTTTATGATAAATTTTTATTTACTTATTTTTTTTTTCATATTGTGTAATTTTTAATAGCAAAATCGATGACCTAAAATTATAATCACAAAATGAAATTCATATACGCGAGTATAAATTTATTTGTAATAGAAGAAATTTTTTCATATTATTGCCAAAAAAAAAATTTTGACAACAAAATGATATTTCTTAACGATACCATAAAAAAGCAACAAATATTTGACTTTTCTTGCTACGAATTAAAGATAAGAAAAATAGTTTTTGGCAAAAGTAAACAATTTAATCGTTTTAATTAAAAAATAGAAATGAAGTTTTCTTTTAGAAGCAAAATATTTTCAATGACAATAATGTTTTTGTTTTTTTTGGGAGAATTTTGTAAGAAATGAATTCTTGTTTGACCATTCTAAAAAAAACAATTACGTAATTAAAATGACTTATTACAAAATGAAGTAAATTTCAAAATGGCTGAAATAATAAGAAGGCATTTATTTCCAAATAACCGGCGACATGGTTTGTACCCATAATAATTTAAGACCTCTGCAGACATCATTAGAAGCATTAAAAGACTCCGAACCATCTTTGAACTTAAATTGAGCCAATTTACACGAGTATGCACTACATCACAACACGACAAAACTTATAGGCAAGAGGGTATGAAACGAAGAGAGGCTTTATAGGCAAGAGGGTATGAAACGAGGATAAAAAAGTGCTGCATGCATACTCGTGTAAACAGGCAGATTCAAAAATAGCAAAAAAATAGTGATAAAAAATTATAAGTTGTTTATACGCAGATATTTGAATTAAATATGACAAATATAAGGTATACCAAATGAAAAATGATCATAATATTGAATGACAAAGACGAGTAGTTACTTCTTTTCGACTAATTTCACATCAGGATACTTTTAAGGAAAAATTTAAATCCACAAAATGCGAACATTAATTGAGTCATTCTGATAACATTTTAGGTAAAATTTGATTCCTCTGTAAATTTTACCTAAAATGTTATCAGAGTGACTCAATTAATGTTCGCATATTTTCAATGACAATCAGCAGAATCATTACAGGCTCATGTAATATTTAGAATCGTGTAATATTTAATTCAAATTTCATCACTCACAATGTAAACATAATAATTATGGAAATTATAAAAATTACTTGAAATATCAAAAAATAAGGCCATCAATTTTCATATTTTATTGACATTCAGAGTTGTTTTACTGTTGTTGCTTCTTACAAATCTTAGCGACAGTATAACAATTACAAAAACTTTAGAAATTTTCGAGTTATCGGGCTACCAGAACTTATTTAAATTTTTCATAAACAATTTTCACTAACGAATTTCTATAAACATTTCCAAAAATTTTTTCTAATTTTAAATCTAATTTTGAGGTTTTTAAACTAATTTCATGTATTCTCGATTGATTATTTAGCTCAAATGTCCTTATTATATTCTGGCAGTCAAATTAGATTGAACCTATTATTTGTTGAATATGGAATCAATCAGAAAGTATAGTTTGGACTTTGTAATACATACTTTTAAAACTAACTAAAGGGGGGAGTTTAAGAACTATTTGGAATAAGAGGTTTATAAAAAATAATTCATATTTTACTAATTTAATTATATAATTAAAGAATATGGCGAAAAACAAAAACAACCAAAGATTTATTACAGTTCCAAAATCGGAGAATTGTATATAAAATGGCGGAAAGGAAAGGCTGGAATTATTTAAAATGGCGGTTACTATTTATTTAAAATGGCGGTTACAAAAGTTTACTATTTCACTTATTTTAAAATTCGATTTAGTTATTTTTTATTAATTACATTAACTGAAATTCTACATATCGTATAATATATTACGTATAATATAAATAATTTATTTTTATAGTATAATAATTAGAAATTCAAAATATTTATATTTAATATTTTTAAAATCTAATTGAAATGTAAATATGTAAATATTTTTGAATTTAATAAAACATTTACCTAAAGGTACAAAAAATTCGTAACTGACATCGAAAAAATATCACTTCCCAAAATAATATTTACATTAAATTAAATATTTATTCCCAGTTTTTTTTTACGCATATATAACAAAAATATTACATAGTCGGTAAAGGTTTACTCGCAATTACCAATTCGTATCAATAAAAACAGGAACTTTTATATTTTTATTTTACTGATTTATTGATTATTTGTTTAATTTTATTCAAATATTATTTAAATTTATTTATTTTTTTTTTACTTTTGGGTTTTTGGTTTCATATTTTGGATTTACATTTAATGTAATATTATATAAAACCTCGTAATTTTTTGTATATGGTGGTAAATATACGAAATTTGGTAAAACATTTATATTTACTATATTTTCTCTTTGTTTATCCAATTATAATAATATTAAATATGGAAAATTCAGTTAAAAAGTCGTAACCAGAATTAAAGTGAAAATTTGATTAAATTTTTTTTTGTAGTATTTAAATTTTTAAAGAAAAAAAATTTAAGTCATTTTTCACTTTTTATGAAAATTAAATTACAGGTAAATTTTTATTGTAATTTGTGAAACGAATTGACTTTTTGATATTATTGAAATAGATTTTATATATTTCTATGATAGAAAATGAATCTATCACAACGCCCATAATAGTATAGGTATATAGTAATTTCATCCCATCTGTTGGTTGAAAAAGGATTTGGAGCCAACTTTCGAATTGATGAAATTTTATTTGGCAAAAGAGAAATACATAAATATTTATCGTTATTTGATATGCTACTATTTTTTTATAATGAAGTCCCACATATTTTTCTCTATCAAACATATTCTCATATAATATGGAACGCCTAAAATAATATTTTTATAGTTGAAGGCGTTTATTTTTAGGCACCTCCCATTCTTTATTATGCTCACTATGGTTTATTATTTCTGCATTCATTTTAATTATTTTTCGATATTTGAGGAAAATACAATTTTATCGCAAAATAGTGAAGACCAATTAATATTTACTACGATATTTTATACAAAAATATATTTTTTGCTTATCATCAGTTAATAGCCCGATGTGATCTTAGGCCAATCTCGAAGGTTGCATTTTTTGCAGATCTACTAATATAATGTGAATTCTAAGTGTTGTTATGTAAGGATAAGGAGCAGCGCGGTCAGACGACAGCTGGATGATATAAAGTATATGATGTCAAATTGCCCTAGTATAAATAGAATTATAGTAATTTATAATTTCAATGAATTGGATAAACTATCTTAGATCGCCATTACTGGAAAACTTAAGTTTTATTATAGGGAATTGAGCTCATTTTTTTGTATAGGATAATTCATTTTATCATATGCGATTTGTATTATGTTTATACAAAAACGGATATCTTAAGGTCAAATAGTGACCCAGGCCCAGTATAACAGTGTTAGATGTCATCCGGTTATAGAGGATTGCATAACGTAAAACTAATTTTCTATACTAAAACTTAACTAATTTGCTTTTCAATAGT
Organism: Empis stercorea; assembly: GCA_949752835.1. Taxonomy (NCBI): domain Eukaryota; kingdom Metazoa; phylum Arthropoda; class Insecta; order Diptera; family Empididae; genus Empis; species Empis stercorea. Next base: position 75,842,165 of record OX457085.1, on the reverse strand, counting down.
GAATCATTTGTTGCCAGTAATTTGGAGTCCACCAGCATTTTAGCATTTTTAGCGCATATCAGACTAATATTTTTCCTAATCTAAAAATTGGAATAAGGTCCAAAGAATTAAAGTCCATGAACGTTAATTCCAAATGAAAGGGAATTAATGTCCATGGACATTATTTCTTTTTAAAAAAAAAAATAATGTCCATGCACTTTATGACTTATTTGAAGTGGACGTTATTGCCAAACTGAAATGGACTTTATTTCTTTTTAGATTTGTTTTTGTAATTCAACAAAAAATATTATTTTTAAACCATATAAAATATAAAAATTCATTTTTAATAAAAAATTATTACTTTTTTTCGGAAAAGGGAAAACTCATTCTGTTTGCACCTTTGACAAAAAAAAACAACAAAAAGCTGAAAAAATAAGAAATTTTCCCTTTTCCGAAAAGTTGCAAAATGAAGTTATTTTCCGATAAATAAGATAAGTAAAGGACTAAATAATTGAATGCAACGCAAAGAAAAGTTATAATTGTATTTTACTCTATATTAACAATTTTATAATAAACATTATGCTAAATTATGCAATTGGACCTTATTTCTCATTTGAATTTTTTAAAAGAGTCATAAAGTCCATGGACTTTATTACCATTTTGTATTGGGCAGTATTTCTTTTCCAAAAAAAGAAATAATGTCCATGGACATTAATAACATTTCATATGGAAATAAAGTCCATGGACTTTAATTCTTTGGACCTTATTGCACCCCCCCCCCCCCTCTTTAAAAATTATGTAAATTATTGTAAATTTGACCCATTAGTAAACCATTTCTAAACTGGAGTCAACTTAGATTTAGAAAACACACTGATCGTTGATGCTACGACATGTATCGCACCAAACTGACACCACAAACTAAGCTAACATACTGAAATGAATGAAGCCGTTCGTGTCCGCACCAGCTAAGGTAGGCAACATAATCGCTTATAAATAATGTAGAAAATTTACAATATTACTAATGAAAAATTTACCTATTTTACAATTGCATCGATTTTTATGATTGATTTGAAAAAATTATGAAAATCTCTAAATTTTTTATTCATCAAAATGAATTTTCTATACAAAATGAAAGATTTTTTTTTATCAATACCAAAAAAAAACAAATTATTATTTCAAGTTTTTGTAATTTTTTCAACAAATATATACATATATATAAAAAAAATCTTTAGTAGTTATTGAAAAATTCCATTTTTATTTAATGTTATTACATTTATGAATTAAATTAAATCCAATTTTCCTCTAGTTATTTATATATTTATCCCTGTGTAAAAACTTACTTAAAAAAAAAAAACACAAAAATAAATTAATAAATTCAATTTTTTATTTTTAATAATTCTTTCAATCAAATGAAAACGGTTTTAAGCTCTTTAAAATTGATAAAATAAAAAAAAATTTAATATTATACAAGAGGATTATATAAATTTTATTTCTGGTTTTTTTTTTATATTTTAATATTATATAATATATTACTATGGAAATTGATTTAAAAAAAAAAAAATATCCTGTGCTTATTGATGTATGAATAATTTATTTATTGGTTTATATTATGGGAGGGGGAGATATAAACTGAAATGAAGCTAAAAATGAAAAGAAACTAAAATATTTATGTATATTATCTCTCTACATTACTTTCTTCGATACTTAAAATATAATTTTATGGATGATTTTAAAAATAAAAAGTGTATAAATAGAAGATTTATGTATATAATAACAATAAGAAGTTTAGTAAGAGTGGGAATGAAAAGTGGGTGGAAATATAAAAAATTAAATTTAAGATAATAATTCTTGCATATAATTTTGGTTTAAAAAATCATTTTAATATCTGGAAAAATCCTGGAAAGACGAAAATCTTATTCCTCTTAATTCTTAACAAGTAATTTTTTAGTTTTCCCTTATAAATAATCAAAGTTTTCCCTTATAAATAACCTATTTGACTATTAAATAGGAGAACTTTAAGGTGAAACAAAGTATTATTAACTTTCAGATTGTTGCGGTACTAAAATGGAATCAATATGTTGAGCTAGTTGAGAAACCTATAATTTTTTTTGGAAAATGTAGATAATAACCGTTTTAGCGATACTGATGCTGGCATAATTGGAAATGGTGCGTATAAGGATAATTAAATGCTAAGAAAAAGGAAAAGTCCAATCGGAAAGTATAGGTGCACTCGCAGGTAATCCTAATCCCATCTCTCCAAATACGTTAGGCGACAACCGGGCAATACTTAAGTAATACTAAATAACAGAGTGGAGAAGTTGTAATCGAGATAGTTTCACTGTGTAAAACATACATTATCCATTGACTGTTGCTAACACCCAAATACGGGAAAAAATATTGTTACGAACGTGAGAAGAAAAAAATCATGTGCAGGCAATGTTACACAGGGTCAGGGACTGAAGCCATAAAGATGATTTACCGCATGGCTATAATTGTAACAATGACTAACTCCTCCTCCCTCCGAAATGGTTACGAACGTGTAATATTCTCCTCCTAGTTACCAGTGTTAATATTACTTTTACATACGAAAAAAACTAAAGATTTGATGGAGAATATTGATTTTACATCTCAATTTATATAGTAAAAAAACCCTTTTTCATTATTAATATCTACCCTTCCCTTACAAATTATGAGCGGTCTACAAAAAAAAATTACAGTAAACGTAATTTTTGCAATTGAATTGAATTGTAAATTTATTTGAAAAAATAATTTTCCCATTATATTACATTTTCTTACTTAACGTAATTCATAAATTAGCATTAATATTTGTATCACATTTCATATACGTAGAGTAGATCAATAATGAAGTTGGTTTTACTTTTCAGACGTAAAATATTAAAAAGCAGTTTACGTTGGTTTTCCGTTAAAACGTTAACGACTGGCACCTGTAACGGAATCACATCGCAAATATAACACGAACTTTAATGTATATATGAAAATAGTCACAAAATTCTAAAATTTAGTTGAAACTTTAAAACAATTTTTCTGATATTTTATTTAAGAAAAAATCAGTATAATTTTCATTTCATTTTCATTTCATTTTCATTTCATTTCAGATACTTAAACATGGCACCCACAACAATAATACAAAAAAAACCCCAAAAGAATACCTTAAAGCTATAATATTTTATTACAAATTTTAGCATATTCTTTTATTTATTCGAAATATATATATGTACATAAATATTTTATATATTTGATAAAGCGTATCGTACGTAACGAGTTTCTTCAGTTATTTTTGTTTAAATTTAAAAGTAATTACGTAAATTTTTATTTGAATGATTGAAAATATTTATTTATTTATTTTTTACTGAAATGATTTTCTTTTTTTTTTTTTGGAAAAATGTTTATGTGGTAGGAAAATGTTGTATAAAATTATAATAATAGCAAAAATAAATAAATAAATAATTCTAGAAAATAAATTTATACACAATAAACTTGAGTAATAGTAATAAATAATGTAATATTATGGAAAAATAATTAAGCATCATATAATTATATTCAATATAAAACGTTTGTTAAGGTCATTACAGTAATGAGATTTTGGACTTCTTACATTTCTTATATACAGTAAACGATCAATAAATATATTTTTTTAAATGTGTATATTTTGTATACCAGAACTGAATTATGAACCAAAACTCTTCGTAGTAAATGAATTATTTAAAGAAAGATTTCTGAACAATTTTCATATTTTTGTGAAAAAAATTCCAATGTAATATGACAGACATATGACAAGCTTTGTAGACATGACAGGTTTTTGCAGATAGATATCTTATAATTTAAAGATTTCAAATTTCTTTTTCAATTACGACGATTGGAAGCCAGAAAAGTATCGAGTACATTCTTATCGTTTTTTTTTAATTGAAATCAATTTGAAAATAATCTAGACGCTTGACAGTTCCCATATGAGCTAAGCTCACAATTTTATCCCATTCTAAACTTATATCCACAACAACTAGAATGTAAATTTTATATTCTTTTTTAAATTAACAAAAATTAATGTAAATTATGTAATTTTAAATGACAGTTTTATGTACAATATACAAAACGGATAAAAATAAGTAGTGATAGATAATAATTAAATGGATACAATGTTGTTAAAAATTACTCAAAATTGTTAAAATTTACAGAATGAAGAAATTTACACGATCGTTCTTTTAAATGTCAAAATTAGTGTTGTTAATAATAATATTTAAATTAGCAACATCAATTTTGACATTTGAAATAAAATAATTCATGCAGTTCGGTAACTAATATCAATTTCTTTTCAATTACACTTTTTTTACACGTTTCCACATAAATTCTGTTTTTTCAACACCTCCACACATTATGGAGCTTAGAAAAAGTGTGCACACATTATCTACACTATAATTTAAGGGTGTAGACTGTAGAGATTGGATAAATTATTATTTATTTCTTAACTTTTAAGGAGTAAAGAATTATTATTCGTAAATTTAATAATTTTACAATCTTGAATTATTGAAAAAAGTATAAAAATTAAGATGTAAATAAACGCAGGTTTTATTCCATAGATTACATTTTCACTACACCACAGTTTAAAGCACTTTTGACCTTGGTACGATCGTAAATAAAGTTTAGTGAATATGAATATAGAAATTGCTATAAGAAAATTCAAAATATTGTTTAATAATCGATTTTGTTAACTTGTCAAAATATTGTTAAGGAATCGATTTGATTGACTCTTAAAAAAATTTTTTTTTATTTAGGAATCGATTTTTGTTAAATTATGTTTTTTGAACATATTGAAACTTTGATATTTTCCGTGGTGTGTGTAACTTCAGTCAGGCAACGAAAAAGATCATCAAAATTTCAAGGAACAATAAAATTATCATATAAAACAGATTAACAAAAATATGGCATGCCAGGAAACTTTACTATATGATTTACTATATATACTTAACTGACAAAAATTTACATCCAAGACTTGACTGTATATTACACAATATATACAATTGTGCTTTTATATTATTACTTGTATATTATATGAAAATAAATTACTAAGCTATTCAAAATTCATTTAGTTTGAGATTAGATCATTATTTTTAACAGATAGATAAATGATTTCTGTCAAACACTGAATTAGAAATGTAATATTTAATTCTAACTATATATACATATGTATGTATGTACATATACATATTTCCACAAAAATTTTATTTAAGAACCTAAAGCGCCTATAGAGCTAATAAATGTTTCCAAATAAAAAATAAAAATATAATTATTTATAAAAAAAAGAAGAAGAAGAAGAAAATAGCATTTATTAATATTAATGTTAGATTATAAACTGCGCATGTTATGAAAAAACAAAATAAATAAATATATCTTTTTCTTAAATTGTTATTTTTTTTTTATAATAAGTAAATGTACTAATAAAGTTCTTAAATCTTAAGCAGCAAAAATCAAGCAAATCAAAAATGCAAAAACAACGTAACTTTTTTGTATACATAATTCCCTAATAGTATAACAACTTTATTACGGAATATTATTATAATTAAACATTTTTTTAAAAAACTAAAATTATATTAGATAATTTATAGGATCATAATACAGTTTAATAAACATTCATTTGCAAGCACAGGAAGAATTTATAAAATACATCATGAAAAATTATATACACTATATATATAAAATTATCAAGGGTATTTTTCAAAAAAAAAATATAGAAAATGGAAAATGATTTTATATACATACTCGTTACGTATGTTCAAATCTTTTGAATATTTATATATTATTTATTTATTTTTCTAAAATATGTTAAAATATTCTTTATAATAAATATACAATATATTAACAAATAGATAGGTAAAAGGATATTTATAATTATAACAGGGTGACTTATTGTTATCAAGTACTAGAAAATGAGTTAGAAATTTATGACAATGTGATAGCAGTTGATTTTATATTTTGTTAATATCAATTGAAAGTTGACAATTATTAAATTTCTGTTTAGGTTTACAATTAGAATCTTTGTCTTCCTGGTAGTGATAAGAAAAAATTCACATAATTTTTTTCGACTAACTATTTTCAAAATAAAATGATCTCATGCGAGATTGTTAGCATTTTTTGTTCAATAACTATCACCAGTTGCAATTTGTTAGTCCTTTCATTTCCCTTCCTTCAGATAAAATGTATGAAAAATTTTAGGTAGCGAATGTTGCTCGAAATTCTATAGTTTACAGGCAGTGGGGATTCTTAACATTATTACCTTCTATTTAGCGCAGGAGATTAATTTATAATGAAAATAATCAGAAAAAATATTATGTGAAAAATTGTTTGCTAATATCCTCTATAATTGAAATGTCAAATGTCATATACATAACATAGGAATTACATTTTTACAATTTTCATCTAAACCAAAAAATTAAATTTTCATCTCTTAAATGTTCTTCTAAATAATCTTCGTTCGAAAATCCTAATTTCCTTCTATCCTTTGAGCATAATATTCCACTTCAATAGTGTATACCATCCAGTAGGGTATTTACCGGCTTGGGGAACGAAATGCACAGTTGGTCTTGACTGGTGGGCTTGTTTAACGACTAACCGACTCTGGTAGAGAATGGTCATCACTCTGGTGTTAGTGACCGCCAATTCAGACCGTTCGTTAAAGTGATGACTAGTGTCCACTTAGTATAGTTACTACCCCAACGCGTATTGTGGTTCATTTCATTTCATTTTTCATTTACCTAACTATTTATAAATTCTCAAAAAATTCTAATCAATTTTCGAATAACTTACCAAAATTATATATAAACAACCCTATATAACACCTAATATGATTATTACTATGTATATTTGCATAAACTTACAATTGTGTAATAAAAACAAAGATAATTTAAAATAATTTACCACAATTTCCCAAACGTAAAATTAAACATATTACTAACTTCCGCGATTTAACATTTCTCTATCCATATATGAAAAAAGAACAAGGAAAGGGAACACACAACAGACAACAACAAAAAAAATATAAAAACCTAAAATTTAAAGAAGTGAAGAAAATTCCTTAAAAACACCTAAAATCATATAAAATTCTCCTTGTATACAAATATTAATATTATGTAGGTATAGTTTTCTTTTTTCGTCTTTAACTTGATGTGTAAATTGCTCAATGGTGTATTAAATCAAAAATATTGAGCTATATAAGCACGTACGTTATACAAGGCCTACAAAAAAATTTGGTTTTTTTTTCTGAAGTGTTTATTTTTCAAAAGTCTGAACGAAAATGAAATTAGTTTCATTTTAGTCTTATTACTAAGATTTTTGTATTAGTTTTTATGTCTGTCTGTCTAAATTTTGTAATATAGTTATAATAAGATTCGGAGAAATCTTGTCATTATTTAGTTTACTGATATTATGATATAATGAGTACAAACAGGCCAGGTAACCGCATTTTATAATTAAAAAAATCTAATTACCAAAAATCAGTAAATTAAATTAAATTTATTTGACTATACGAAAAGTGTCGATAATTTGGCAGATTTTTTAACTTGAATTGGTCAAAATTTTAATTACAATTTCTACATTTTCCTAAAATTAGGTCCTATAATTTACCACCTGGCCTAAGTATTGTTTAATTCAAATTTTATAAAAAATTATTTAAATAATGTAAAATTTATGAAACTAATTTAAGTATTATTGATAAATTAATAAAATATTAATATACTTAACTGAAAATTGTTTTTTTCTTCTTTAAAATAGATTAGAAGATGACATTTTGACAGTGAATATAATTCTTTTATTTACCTAAAAACTAATTTATTATTTATTCATGGGCAAAATATTTTCAAAAAGTATGAAAAAGTTAAACCCTCTATTTGTTCTATACCTTTTCTGATGATTAACAGTGTAAAATTCAAAATTTGATGTATACGAATGCTAAATTGTAAAAATTTAATTACAAAGTTTTTAATTTTAATTGCTATTAATTATTATATTTATAGATACATGTATACATGTTACAATTCTATAATCAAATATGTATAACATTTGATTATAGAAATCATGAAATTTAAATACCATTTTTGGAAGTTATAGATGAAAATTTTACAAGTCAGGAAACGAAAAATTCATAGTAAACTACAAAAAATTACCACAAAAATTGATTGATTCTTAACTTAACAAAGTTTCGTATAAAAAAAAATCGAAATTATATTATAATTTTTTCAATTTCCCATAATTTTCGATAGTATTTTCAGTATAAAAACAATTGAACTTCCAGCAAAGTTTATAATTTCATTTTTTTTTTTAATCCTTGTTATGATTTTTTTTTACATATCCTACTTAGAATTTGATATTTATATAATATATCCTTCTTATTCAACACAAGACAAGAAAAAAAAAGAAATTGTATTTATAATCTTATAGTAGGGTTTCAATTATTAATTGTAGAGGTAAAAAAGAAAGGTACCACACACATAAATGTATATGTAAGATGTGTGTGATGATATTCCCACCTATAATATTAATTAACGTATTTATTCAACCTTAATAACTTCTTTAGTATATTATGATGATGATGATTAAAATACATATATTTATGTATTACGTATACATATTACTATGTAATAAACTCTCATTATATAATGTACAAACATTATAAAAAAACAAAAATAAATGATGGAAAATTATGAAATCATTTAACCTCTTTTGAATTCAACATAGTATGTATAAGTAGTTAAAGGATATACGTAAAAAAAAAAGGAATTGTACTTTATACTATAACTATTTTTTATTTAGAAAGGAAAATTATTATTATATTTGAGAAGTAAATTGTTTTTGGAAAATTTTTTTTTGGGGAAAATATAAGTAAAAAAAAATGTATTTTTCATTCCATTTGTGAAACAGAAAAGGGAATTTATGCTTTCTTCCTTTTTGTATAACCGGAAAACAATTAATATATATATATATATATGTACGCATATATAGGGTAAATTTTCTTCATTTTCATAAAACTTTTATATAGGCGTCTTTTCTCTTAAAAAAAAAAAGGCAAGAAAAATAAAATAGAAACATTTTGTAACATAATATTTTTTTTTTATGTATTTTTCATATGCTATTTAACCATAATTTTGGTTGATTTACTATTAAAATTATTGATAAACCAATTTACTAATAATAAATATTATATATAGTATATATATTTTTTTTTTACTGATGTTGTATATAATTTTATGTTACATATGCTTTTAGTATGTTTACATTTATGATTATGTGCAAATAAATTTTTTTTTTTTGTAATGATCTAAATGACAATCGATTTTCTGTTTTATAACTTCCTATATGTGTTTGTTTGTTGCCCATTTTTATGCTTCGGGATATTATCGATATATAATCTTTGTTTTTTTTTTTTGTTATATTAAGTAAATCAAAAAGTTATAGTATTATATTTATGATGGTTTTAGGGTGGAATTGAAGAGGTTTTTTAGGTATATTTATAGTTTTAATAGATTTTTTTTTTTGAAAATAAAAGGGATCTTTTATGTCAAAGGCAAAATCTATTATTTAAAATATTATTATATTCAAATTTTCATGGGTAATATTAAAATTATTTAAATATAAATATCATTTATGGTATTTCCATTGCAGATATTTCGGTGAAATTGAAGAGAGTTCTAACAGTTTGTGTTGGAATCTGAAATTAACCTTTTAACTTATGGTTATTTCTAATTTAGTTAATCCTTCAGTCAGGATGACAGAATATTTAAAAAGTGTGAATTCGTTAGATTATTCTGTAATCCATTTACAGACAATTCGGATAGTCATTCATAATAACAGAAAATTTCTATTACGATAATTTACGATAAAGTTCATAATTTACCATGAATTGCTTGGGTCAAATCAGGCTGTTGAGTCAAGAGAATATAAAAATTATGGTATAAAAAATAAAGAACATTGAATTTTTTAAGTCAAAGTGTCCTTAACACTTTAAAATCAAAAAATGACCAAACTTGTTACTTATTGCAACACTTTAAAATCAAAAAATGACCAAATTTGTTACTAATTCAATATATTATCCATAAAATTGAAAATTCATGTGTCTGTCGGTCTATTTATTTGGCTGTCTGTCACAAAAACTCTTCCAAAACATTGAACAGTCAGTAGCAACCTGACATTTGCATTTGTCATTCTGAATGCCATTTCTAAGTCAATATTGAATTTTTGAATTTTCGAATAACAAAGCTAGATTGTATAAATCGTAAATTTACTGGTACACATACTCATATAAAATTATTTTTCATATAGTGATTTAAAAATGCAAAAATAGATTTAAATTTTCATCTTATTTTATTTATAATTTTTTAAATTCGTTTTTTAAATAATTTCTTAGTGTATCAATCATCAGAGAAACAGCTCTATATATACATCCAAAGAGCAGCAACATATTTTTTTTTTAATTTGTCACTTTAATTTAATTTGTGCCCAATTCAAATTACAGAAATTTTGATGCATTATTATACTTTCACTGGTCGACCTTAGTATACTAATATTTTATGCATTATTCATTTTATAACAACATTAATAAATTACTAAATAAATATAAGTAAATTACAACAGAAAGTTAAATTTATTTAAAAAATTATTAAAAAAAATTGGAAATATTAAAAATAATATAACAACTGCATTAATATTCTCAAATTAATATAAATTTTTCAACACTATTAAACATGTCCGTAAATTGTAAACAAATTGTTTTTTATTAAAATTACATTTTGTCAATATTTTTGTAAATATTTAAAATTAACCAAAAAATAAATAATTAAAGAAAATAAATTTTATATTGAAAAAATAAATAAATAATTTACAATATTCTGAAAATGGCAAAAAAATTATGTAAATTTAAATTCGAAAGTGTAGCAAAAATAATTATTATGGTAAAATATTGATACTTTATATATTTGTGGCTGCCATACACATGTTCCGGTAGGCCTCAGAGGTACGGTACGGATGTACGGGAAAAGCTGTAGGTTCGATCAGAACGTGTTTATGGATAAACCTGCAGACTTTAAGCATAGTTTAAGGAACTCTACAGTTTAGGGCCCTCTGTACTTCGCGACCGGAGAAGTACAGAAAATCGATTTGGTATGCTTGCACTGCACAACCTACTATGAGATATACCGGAACGTGTGTGGCTGGCCTTTAGTATTTCATGAAAATTAAAATTTCACTCAGTTTTCGCTGAAATTTAAAGGTATATTAATAATTAAACAATTTCTCTCTAGGTCTCTATATAGACATTATTGCTGATATAGTAAATAGTTAATAAGTAAATTTCGATTATTACGTCTTCCTATACTATAACTAAATATTTACAAATTAGTTATATTGAATATTTATAGCTTTTTTCTACAATTAGAAATAAATTTTGTCACTTTTTAACTTAATTAAGAAAAATTACTGTATTTCTAATATAATAATTGTAAAATTACTGTATTTCTAATATAATAATAATATTGATTATCGACGTATACAATTTTTAAGCTATTAATCAAAATTCTACGGTTAAAATTATATTTTTAATATGTAAGTATAACCAATATTGAAGAAAATACAACACATTTACTATAGGTACATATATATAATTTGAAAATCATAAATTAACCGTGGGGGTTCAATAATTTTATGTAGCAATCATAAAAATTTTTAAAAATATAGCTAAATTTTCAAAAAGTGTGCATACTTAAGTGTAAGTAAAAACCACTTTAAATTCAATTAAAATTGTTTTAATAATTTATTATAAGCTATTAATAGAATAATTTCATCCTGAAACGTACATATAATATTTTTTCGTAATTATGAAATAATTTACGAAGGGTTAACATTACAATAAGAATAGAAAAATTGACAAACGGACGGGAGTTTAAGCTTATAATAATTGTCCAAAAAAATACAAATATATAAATTATATGTAATATTAAAAGGGTATTTGTCTAAAACATTATTTACTATATAAATACTTCGAACTATTAAAGTAAATTATAATAGCTTCTGTTTTAGCTGACTAAAATAACAGGTTATCCGTCAAACTATATCATTTTTTTTTCTGTTGTAACCTTAGCTTTTACAACAGAAAAATTTCGTTTCTATATATATAAAGGATATGCGTTTAAAAGTTAAAATAAAACTACCTGTAACGTAATAAACGTGTGTGTAACTTTGCGTGTTAAATGATCAAATATCATAAAAAAAAAAATTGATATATATAAATGGAAAAATAAACAGTAAATTAATAAAATATTTGGTATACGTTATATATGTACACAAAAAAAATTGTTTTCTAATATCTGTCATGTTTACTTCAATGTTTTATTTGAGGTTAAGATACAATAATATATATATTTTTCTAATCATATATAAAAATATATTGTATTTTTAGTGAAAATTAGTCTTTATCTAATTGAAATTGGTCTTTATATCAAGAATTTGAAGCTTCTGTAAATTCCAAATTCAAAATCAGGTTTGTGCGCTTTTCGCTTCTTATTTCTTTATCCGCTTGAGCACCAAGGGCATAAAGCGTCATCTGAATGATTGCTTTTACAAAGACACTATATTGTAAGTTTGATCTATCAATTTCGTAATTATATTACTCCGTCTGCAGAGGAAGTAACTATGTAAACAAAGTAATGGATTTGAAATGAGTCGTCAGTTGTTATCAACAAATTCGATTCGACATATTTTCTCTATGTCTTAATTCATTTAAAGAGCTGAATTAACTTAGAAAAACAAATAATGCCTCAGCCTGGAATCGATATAATAATATACTACATATACTCAAATCTATACTACATATACTCAAATTGTAAATATTTTAGATTACAAACAGGAGACTTTCTTAAGTCCAATTTTTGGACCAGTTAGTAAAATTTTATTGATTTGATGCAAACTGAATAGATTTGGTCTATTTGGTACTAACAAATATGCCATTATGTGTATGTGTATGTAATAAATAAGATTTAGTCTCGGTAATTCCGATAATTCCTGCAATTTTGAATGACACTTCTTAACTAGTAAGTGGATATTCAAAATTCATTTTTTTCAAAACTAGCATTTTGTACTTTAATCCTGTGTGTGAACCGGAAATAATTTTGAATGGAAATTCCATCTATTCGTAAAAAGACTAATTTTAAATTATAAAAAGACTAATTTGATCCGAAAATGTTAATATATTTAAAGCATAAATTCGATTGATTTTTACTAATTTGAAAATTAAATATAATATACAATTTCCAATTATAGTACGATACTTATTATTATTATTAAATATTTGAATTATAATAAAATTAATGATACATATACAAGAAAATTTTATTTTATTTTTTTTGTAATTAAAATAAATGTGAATACAAATAATTATTTAATTCAATTCAGGTGTGGGGGGGTTAAAAGAATCAACAAAACAAAACCAAAAATATAATAATTACTTCATTTAAATGTCAACATTTATGTTTTTATAATTAAATTGTTATTTTTTTTTTGTTTTATGGAAAATATTAAATTATTATGTGGAAGTGTTGACAAACATTTTGATTTAATAATGATTTATTTCTTAAAATCAAAGACAAAAAATGCAAATAATTTGAAATTTATGGCTTTTTTTTTCAAATATTTTTGATATAATATGTCACTATGTCAATAATATGTCACATATGAAATAATTTCCAATAGAGATAATTTTTAATGGTATAGATTTTGTTTAACATATATTTTTCTTCTTTTTGATAGTTTTCATTATATCATCTACAATCTACATAGCATACATATAGATGACAAGACAATTCAAATTTATCATTTAAATGACATTTTAACAAATTGAATTTTATCTTTGATAAGCTTTAGTAAAGTAACTATAGGAGACATTTTAACAGGAAAAATGGAAAATTACTTTTAAAAATTATTTACACTAACTTACGACTCTGCCTTAAGAAGGGCGTATAATGACGTTTTATGGCGTAGAAACGCCGATCCAGACGAGAGCTTACCCAAAAATAAAATAATTTAAATGTTTACATTTAAAAAGTTATTTTCGATTTTCCTTTTTGCTAAATGTGAAAAATATTTTAAATATTTTTTATACGCCCATCGAAAATGGAAATTTGAATTTTCGTTTGAAGTTGCGTATTTCGGGAGCTCCTAATAAATATATGTATGTACTTCTTATGAGGCGATTTTGACACACGTCGTACGCCCTACAATTTTGTTTAGTAACTAAGTTTTGTGGGGTTAGTAATATCTGCAATTTATCTAAATTGTTAGTTTCTTCTTCAAATGGCTATTGTTGCCTTTTGAATGACGTGGTCAGCTGAAATTTATGACTGTCGTTAATGGAGAATAACAGAAACCCATATTTTTGCAAATCAAAAAATATCACCAATTTTTGTAGCTAATTTTTATATAAAAAAGCTTGCAATTATAGAGACTTTTTAAATTATAATATGAAACATTCTAAGATAACTTATCCAATATTAATAACTTATTTAAGATAATTTAGTTATCACTGAATAATTTAGTTATACATAATTTCTATTTGAAGTTATCGTCATACAATTTTCATTTTATCATAATTCGATCGATACTTTGTAGCTGATATTCCACAATCTAAAATTGACTATCTTCTTTTTAAGAGCGCATTTAAAATCAATTTTAAAAATTTCTTCAATATTTTGTTTTGCTTTAGGATTAAATTAAAATATTTTATAATATTTCGCATATTAATAAAAGATTTACTTAGGATAAACCGGAAATTTAACAACATTATTTAAAATTTACTTACTTAGGATTTTCTAAAATATTTATAACAATATTTCGATATTATATACTTAAAATATTGAAATTTTTATACAATCTTTTTTTTTTTTGTATTTGTTGAATGTCGAAAGATATTTAATATAAGTATTATTATTATATGAAAACTGAAACTAATAATAATATTAGTTCTTATAAAAATTATTATTTGCTAACAAAAAAAAAATATTATCGATCAGATATAAATATAATTATATCCTTTATATAGTAAAATATCGATTATGTAAAAAAAAAATCCTTTTTGAATTTTATATGAAAAATTTAGTTGAAAGATTATCTTGGGGTAAAGATTATGTTTTATGTATAATACAAAAAAAAAACAAACTTATTTAATAATAATTGAAGTATACCCAGGAAATGTAAAAATTAACGAAGCAATATTTCTGCTTATTCAAAGTAATATGATATGAAAATTATTATATGTTATACATAAAATCCAATGAATTGCAAAATTTTATAATTACAATATTCAAATATTATGAATAATTTATGTTATGTTCAAAAGTACTTTAAAAGTTATATATACATAATAATATTTGTGATTAGAACTATGTAATTTTCGTAATTCCCCATTTTTCCGGTAATAATTATTTATTTCCGGTAATATATAATCTATAATGAAATGACTATATATGATAAATATATATAATCAAGGCAATTTTCTAATATGATATTCACACACTTAGTGTATTTAAGCATATTTAATTCAATATGTTAAACAGAAATTACTTCATGTTAAAATATATCAAAATTAAATATGTATAAATGTAAATATATATCACTAATTTATCTCGCCCCAGAGACTCGTTTGTGATAAGCGACCCGTTTGTGAGATAAGAGACCCGTTTGTGATTGTGAAAACATCATATACCTGGTTATTAGTATATATGGAATTTCCTGTAGCATTTCTTGTAAGTATT
The DNA here is from genome assembly GCA_949752835.1 of Empis stercorea. Classification (NCBI taxonomy): domain Eukaryota; kingdom Metazoa; phylum Arthropoda; class Insecta; order Diptera; family Empididae; genus Empis; species Empis stercorea. The sequence continues at coordinate 75,826,383 of OX457085.1, read as the reverse complement.
CTCTAAAGTCTGAAAGATTTTCTAGTGGAGTAAATTGCACTTACGAGAAGAATAATAGCTAATTAATAATGAAATCAATAGCTGGCATTAAGTCGCTCACATATGAGACCTCTCATATGTGAGGTCTCATATGTGAGCGACATAATTTTACTATGGCCTTCAAATCAATTATATACAACTGTAAATGTAAGTACTAAGTAGTTATCATATCTAAACTTCTACTACTACCTTAAATATTATTAAATTGTCTGTTGGAGATCAAAACAATTTTAATGGGCGAAAAGGGTTTAATCTACCTACACCGAAAACTATTAATATGAAACGAAATATTTTTGCTCGAATCTCTTGTAGGTATCAAATTCTGAAAAATTCGTTTATATTATAGATTTTTTTTAAATCATAATCTAAAAATATTAGGGACCCTTTCTTTGGAGCATTACGTGGAAGATAAGAAAGAGGAGTTTCTGTTTAGGAAAGATAATATTTTGGAAGTGGCATATATATGGTATACTTCCAACTTGCTATTAGACTTATATGCTCGTAAAACCTAAACCGATATCATTAATTTTACCCCAATGATTTGTGGTAGCTAAACGAGTATTTGAAAACAAGGAATACAAGTAAATTTACTTTATACAAGATTCGGACCTGGAACATTTTTCAGCATTTTCAGCAAAATTCATCATTATCGTAATTAAAAGACAGTAAAATTGTTGAAATATTTAATATTTTTCATAAATATAAAAAAAAAATGACAGTGACAGTAGACAATTTTTTGATAATTATGAAAAATATTAATAATTCCAACAATTTTACTGTAATTTCATTACGATAATGATGAATTTTATGTGAAATCACTGAAATATTAATTTTCTTAATTTATAATATTTGTAGAGAGTAATATTAATATGTAATACAATTTCAAACTATATTTTAAATTCAAATACTTCTAACATTTATAGTGTGAATAATACATAACACAAATGAGTTTAGTTATCAACTACAAAATTTTGAGAAAAAAATTTAAATAAACAAAATTATAGTAATGAAATTCGTATATTAAATATAAAATTCTCTATAATTCAATTTAGAAATTTTATACTTAAAAGAACTTAAACCATAATTCCAAATTAAATTTCATTATTATATATTTGTGAAATTCAAATTTTCCCTAATCATTTCGGAAAAAAGTTTAATGAATTAGAAGATGAGGTTCTCTTTAAGATAAACACAACAAAAAATGAAAATAAAAACTAATTAAAATGCAATTATAGAAAGTAGGAAAATTTTGAAATTAAAAACTTTTGATAATAAATATTTGGTATATAAATTTAAATGTGCATTTTAGAAACATATAAAAAAATCAATGCAAATATAAACTGATTTGCACAAACAAACTCAAAAATTTTTTTCTCTAATTTCGCATAAAACTTTTAAAAATGTTTACCATACTTCATTTCGCCTTCTATAATAACCAAAAAAAAAAAAAACGAAATGAATAAGAGAAAACTTTCATTCTTTTTTTCGCATTGTTTGTATATATTATTAGAAAAGGATTTAAATAAATCCTTAATATATTTTATTTTTTCATTTGCTTGTGCTCACTTTGCACAATTATCCTTCTTTCTTTTTTTTTTTTGTTGGCGTTGTGTTTTTATGGTTATCGTGAAAAAGCTAATATTTAAGTTGAAATTAATGTTAAAGAATTTATATAATTTTTTTTTTTTGTTTTTTTTTTTTCCTGAGAGAGAGAGAGAGTAAAAGTTTTGTTTTTTAGCTGATTCTGTTTAAATTTCAATCCTACTCCGGCCCCAAACCATCAATTTTCTACTCATTTTGGGTTTTGAAAGCTTTAAAAATTTAACAAAATTAATGATTAAGGATTAAAAGTATATAAATGTGATAATATGAAAAAAAGCAATTTTACTTTTCATCAAAGTAATTTAAAATTTATTATGTTGTAGCTATACATAAGTATGTATATATGTATATAAATTATTTGAAAATTGTTAATAAATAAAATTGATGAAAATTTGATTTAAAAAAATATTATAATGAAAAATCCTTAAACACAAACATTTTTTTTTACCAATATTTTTGTAATACGATGGTATATAAATTGGTGCCATGACAATTCGTCGAAATACAATTAATCGAAAACGACAATTTGTCGAAAAAATGGTAATCCACCGAAAACTATACCCTGAGTAAAGGGGTCATTATACACTATCTCGGTACACCCTGAGTAAAGCTAAATGGAATTTCGCTATTTAACGAATTGTATTTCGACGAATTGTCATTTTCGATTAATTGTTTTTTGGCGAATTGTCGTTTTCGATGAATTGTCGTGCTACAATATTAATTATATGTGTATATACATAATATTACGTACTTCACAGTTTAAAATTAAAATTATCGTTCCATATCGTCTTTTTATTATTATTATTATTTTAAATTTAATTAAATTTTTTCAGTATTTTCTTTTAATAAAATTTTGTGGTCTTGGATGAAAAATTTTTATCTAATGAAAAATTATATTTTTTTTCCAAAAAATGAAGAGGCTTTTTTGTATGCTTCCTTTTTAAGATATATAAGAAAAAAAAATGAATTTTATTTTGAAAAATTTAATAAATGGAAAAAAATATATTTCTTTTATCATCATTATTTGAATATATGTTCTGAGTTCTGAGTTCTGAGGTAAGTTATGTATTAAAATTTATGGAAAAAAGGATATTCAGCACATTTAATATTAATTGTTTAGTATATGTTCTATATATTAATATTTTTAGGAACGAAAAAAAATTTAACCCTTTTAGGTTGTGTCGAAATATGAAATAAACAATTTCAAAGTAATTTTTGAGGTACTACAACACTTAACATTTTCCAATTATCTGATTTATTCGACAACAACATTAATCCATAAATTTAACATTTTCAAATTTTGAAACATTTTTCTCAATTTCTTCAGTAGTTCAAAATGTTCTTTGAAAATATGGAAATGTCCATTTAAATTGTTGGTTAGGTAGCAGACTGAGCCTCAACAAACTTATAGTATTACTTTTGCAATAACATTTTAATTGTTATACAACATGTCCTGCATTTAGTCATTCATCTTAATCTAATATATTTTGTAAAGAATAATTTGCCGCACATTTACGTTAGTAAAGTATAGTGGGGAAAAGTAATGATGTTTCATTTAATTGCACTAAAAAAAATTATTATTTTAAAATTTTATTATTATTTTTATCACAAATTTTATGAAAAATAAATTGAATTTTACTTAAATCCTTTAATTGTCATAAAAAATTAAATACTTTATTTATATGCAATTATGATAGTTGTACAATATAGCTACTTTGACATTTTGTTAAAAAATGCATTTAAAATTTGTTTTCTACAAAACAAAACAAAGTGTTTGTTGCCTTAAGTTCTCAGAAAGTTTCTTTATTTTATAAGTCCCATTCAGTATTTCCCCCGAGATCATTTTTTATCAAATAAATTCAAAATTGCTTAGGAGGTATTATCATCCCTATATGAAATACAAAGCCATATACTAGCTATATACATATGTATTAGTTAGCTTCAATTTCTTTATTTGATATTCAAATTAGTTGATATACTTATTTATACATATTTCTTTTCAACTAGACTTCCTTACACGTTCCTACGGAGAGTAAGAAAAAATAGCGTTCCTTTTTTTTATTATACACTCTCTAGATCTAGATCTACAACACGATATATCGGCGCCTCGAAAAAGTGTACTCAATTTCTTTCATATATCCTCAAATTTGAAAGTGTAGTGTAGTGTGTAGAAACTTATTTATTGTAACTTTCAAGGTGTAAACCTAAATTAAATAAATGTTAAATACAAGTTATGGAAAAAGTATAAAAAAGTATAAAAATTATGAAAATTTTTATGAGGGTGTAAGAAAAGCTAGTTCTTTTCATACCTTACACTTTTTGTACAGCACAGATTTTTGACACTTTTCAACTTAGTCGGGTGTAAAAATGTATTCAAAAGAAATTAGTATGAGGATTATCTACTATTTAAATCCCAAAAATTCTTAATACTCCTTAATTTATAGTTATTTCGACTACGTTTACAATGTAAATGTTTCACTACACTCCCACCCAGAAAATATGGGTTAAAAATTTTTAAAATAGTATTAAATAATTTCACACAGAGACCGCATATGAAGCCACAATTTCAATCAATTTGTCGTTTGTATTATAATATAATGTATTATATATGTACCTCTCCAATTCTCTCATTTTCTATTTTTTTTCTTGTTACACTTTTTAATTAAATTTGAAAATTTCAATTTTTGAAGTGCACATACTTCGAAATATAATCTATTCACACAAAATTACCAAACTGTATCGATATATGTATATGTATAATGTATAATACACTTTAATTATTATTTGTTAAAAGAAATTTGTCTAATATAATTTAATGCATAAAATGTAAACTTGTTGGTCTTGTGGTCAACTATATATAGAAATTAAATTAAATTATTTTTTCTCTTATAATTATTTACTATCAAGGGAAAATTTAATGGGAAACAATATTAGCACTTCTGTGGATTTATTACTTCAATAAATAAATTTTGTAAATAAATATTAATCTAATTCAATATAAAATTCAAAATAATCAAATATATACTTTAGGGTCCAGTATAAGAGTTCTTGTGTATATTTTCATCATAAATCGTTTCTACAGCGGTGTCGTATCATAAACCATCATTGCTTTAGCAGAAAGATTAATTAAAATGGTCTTAAAAGCCCATCTTCATAAAAATGATGAAGATTGCTTTAAGACCATTTAACATATGGGTATATAAAGCCATGATGCTTCTAAAATGTAGTGGAGTGACAAAATTATGTACTCAGCATTACAAATTTTTTGCACTGCACATCAAATTTATAATGGTATTAGAAAAGTATTTAGTTTTTTGTAGTAAAATCTAAATTATTTTGTCGTTATGACTGAGTTCTTTTAATGTTTGTCATTTTTTTATCGTCAAATATTCTAGATTTCCATTAACAATATTCTAGCAATTTTAATTTATCGTATAAACAGTTCTAGATACTCAAGATCTACCACCAATTTTATTTTCTACAGTTAGGGGGCTAGTTTTGTTTTGATAAAAGCATTTAAAAGCATTTTTTTTTTACTTTATTTTATATAAATAATGTAGGAATCTTTAATAACTTTCAAAACTTCGATGAGGAAAGAAATGTTTTCTTTTTTGTTTATAAAAGAAAAAGGAAAATGTTAAATTTTTATTATTTTAAAAATAAATAAATTTATAATTGAATTTTTACAAACAAAAAAAAAAAAGGAAAAAAGTTTTAATCATTTATTATTAAAATCAATTACTTGAATCAATAAGAAAATTAATTATTAATGAAAACATTCTATTGCGAAAAGACAACTAAAATTCACAAAATGAAAGATTCCATTTTTATATTATTTTATCTTATATGTAAAAGTAATAAAATTTTAATACAGTTGAGACCGGATTATTTAAACTTTGATTTTGGGAATACCTGAACGAAGAAGTTTTTGGGCACAATTTGAAAATAATTATGTTGTTATTTGCTTAAGAAAAAACTTAACTATATAACTACTATATCTTAGCTAGTCACTAGTTAGTGGAATATGGTAAAATGTAGTGGAATGACAAAATATGTACTCAGCATTACAAATTTCTGCACTACACGTTAAATTTATAAAGGAATAGAAAACTGTTAAGAGAATTATATTTTTTTTTCATCAAAACTAAATCATTTTGTCGATATTTAATTATGTTTCATGTATTAGCTTGGATGCTTAATTTGTCGTGCTGAGTAGAAAATTTGTCGTGTTGAAAATATTGATGGACACAAAAAACAACAAACGATTGTTGAAACAAAAGACGACAAGATCAGTCCACTTTGTGTAGTGTCCTCCAACTTGAGCGTGAAACAATAATTGATGCATGTCAAACATTTTAAAAGCAAATACGGGTATAACTTGTTTAATTCGATCCTTGGATAATTCGATTTTCTTGTTTAATTCGATTTTTCTATCGGTCTATTCAGTATTTCATTGAAATCTACTTTGATAATTCGATAACCTTGATAAATCGATTTCTCTTTAATTCGAGTTGTTTTAAGTAAAAAAAATCAATCTAAAGTACGCGGTTAATTCGATGTCATAATTATATAAATTATTGTCGTGAAAAAGATAGTTTTTTAATGATGGGACAAAATAAAAAATACAAAACTCTTACTTTAAAACAAAAATTATCCGCAATTCAGGAAATAGACGATGGACAAACAACGAAGGCAGTTGCAGAGAAGTATGGTGTTCCACCCAATACTTTATCAACGATCCGTAAAAATAAAGAAAATTTAAAGAAGTTGGTACATGATAATCCGTCTTTACTAAAAAGAAAACGAATGAGGACGGGAAAATTCGTAATGTTAGATAATGCTGTGGAAAGCTTTGTTTCGGAAGCCAGAAGTAATAATGTCCCCGTAAATGGAAATATGATAAGGGAGAAAGCCAAGCAGTATGGATTAGCATTGGAGTGTGATGCGTTTAAGGCCAGTAGCGGATGGCTTGATGGACTAAAAAGACGAACCGGGATGAAATAGCGTTGTTTGACTGGTGATGCAGCTAACTGCGATAAAAATGTGGCAGAAGATTGGATAAATATCACATTGAAGCCACTTATCAGAATATATGATGAAAATGACATTTTTAATGGGGATGAAACCGGTCTTTTTTATAAATGCATTCCGGGTAAGTCATTTACGTTACGAGGAGATAGCTGTCAAAAAGGGAAGTACAGCAAAGAAAGAATAACGGTTATGCTTTGCGCTAATATGACAGGGACCCAAAAAATTACACCGTTGGTTATTGGCAAATCGCGACGTCCACACTGTTTCAAACATGTAAATTCCTTGCCAGTGGATTATGAACACAACAGTAAGGCGTGGATGAATTCATCAATTTTCGAAAAATGGTTACTTAATTTGGACAAAGAATTCGGAAAGAAAAATCGTAAAGTTTTGTTTTTATTCGATAATTGCGCGGCCCATAAAAGATTAATGCAATCCAAACTAAATAACATCCGATTGGAGTTCTTTCCTCCTAATTTAACAGCTCTTCTCCAACCTATGGATATGGGTGTTATCAGATGTTTAAAAGTACACTACAGAAATGAAGTTGTGAAAGAAATGCTACATTACATTGAGAAGAAAGAAAATATGCCAAAAATTTCGTTATTGGATTGCATAAAACGAATTTCAAAAATATGGGACGTAAAAATCTTGCCCACGACGATCCAAAACTGTTTTAGGAAGTCTGGTTTTTATGATGACGACTTTTCTGCTGACGATGATAATATTCCATTAATGGACATTATTAAAGAATCGGAAAGACATTTTAATTCCTTGCGGTTGATATCCAATTTTAGTGAAGATTTTACACAATATCTGAATTGTGATGAGAATATTATATGTGGCGATACTATGACAGATGGTGATATCATTGAGTATGTCCAGATCCAGAATCAGTCAAACCAATCAAATAAATCTATGGATATCGATGGTAGGGAAGTTAATGAAGTGAATGTGTCATCAGATTCTGCATTTGTGACAAATTCAGAAATGCGCCACTGTGTTGAAAAGTTAAGAAATGGAATTTTGCAGCGATCTTCTGTTCCTCAGAATTTTTTTAATGTTCTAAATGATATGGAAGTTTTTTTTGAAACGGATTAAGTAATTGTTACGTGTTATTTTCTTTCTTGGATCTTGCGCAACATAATAATAATAATAATAAGTATTTTATTCATTTATGTTTTCAAAAAAATTAATTAATTACATTATTGTGATATAAAAAATACTACTTGCGCAACATAAATATCTTCTCACCGAAAATGACAAATGAAATAAAAACTTTCAATATCATAATTTTTAATCTGAAACTTTTAAATTTTTAAACTCAATATTTCCCGGCATAACATTAAGTAATCGTTAGTATAGTTAATATTATTTTTTGACTATTGTTCTTGTTGTTTATATAAAATTTTCTTTAAAATAAAAAAAAAACTGCACCTTGTTATAGGGCCTTATTTGATAAAGCCATTATGGCTTTATCAAATAAGGCCCTATAACTCGGCACCAATAAAAAGACACTTAATTTATAGTACAACATATAAAATTGTGGTGACAAGTTTAGAAAAATTAATAAATTTATATATGAAAAATTTGTCTGGTGCATTTTTCTTTCAAAAATATAATATTTTCTACTTGTTATTTTTTTTATAAAAATAAAATAATTTTGCTGTTTAAATCGATTTTCTGGATAATTCGATTAATTATTGGGGTCTCTAGGAGAATCGAATTAAACAAGTTATACCCGTATAGTATTTCTTATAGACAAAACAAAATGGAGTAATAGAATACGAACTGTGAATTTCGATTGTAGATTATTTTAATGTTTCAATAATCAATAATAAGAAATTTCAAATTAAATAAAATTGAGATTAACATGACTCTACTGTATGACTAACTTTAATTTTATAATTTTCATTATTTTCTAGAATTGAAAATTACATAAACATATTTTATATTTGTATTTTAGCATTTTTCAAAAAAAAATTTAAATTAGTGGAATTTTAGTAAATTTCCTTGTAATAAACTTAACAATTGATGCAACGTCAAAAACGTCAATGCTAAGTCAATACCATTTACACTATTTCGAAAATAAAGGGAAAAAAATCATTTCGAACATCATTATTAACACCATTTATAAGTCAAAACTTTTGAAAGTCCTTCTGAATCTCAAATGATTTGCAATTTAAATGGTAAATTTCTGTTGATGAAGTTTTATTAATTTTCTTATTTTTCAATAAAAGGACATTTGTGAATATTATAAAATTAAAAAGAAAATGAATGATTGAGCATTTACAAGTAAAATTGTATATAAATAGATCAGTAAAAATGTAATAAAAATTGTCGCTAATAGAATTTTAATCGATATAATTGTTTGAACCTCAATGAAAATTAAATTAACCTAAAATAACCACCATACTTAATCATGACCAAATATTACATCTAAGTCAAAGTATTTGAGAGGAAATAATTTTAGTCAGTGAAAGGAAATCAAACCAATTGAATTCATTACATAATTCATTATGTTGCGTTTCATATTTCTATAGGACCCATTTTTCACAAGCCTATTTCGTGATATTAACAACCCCTTTGACACTTAAAGTCCTTTTAGTGTCAAAAAGATATCAAAATCACGAAAGACACCTGAAAACAGTCTTACAAAAAGACTCGTGAAAAAATGATCCAAACCAAAAATAGTTCCTTTGACTTAATATAGTCTGCTATACTAGCTAACTTAATTTCTATGGTCGAATCGGTGACTCCAGGGACCTTAGCGGCCAAAACCATTTTTATTTACCTTGACAGAAAGGGAAAACTAATGCAGTTCTTATTTAGCAGTCCATATACTTTATATAGTCAAAAAATAGTTGCCAATAAATATAAAATTATAGTAAAATCAAAATTCAAGAATGTCCGAAATATTATTCTTCGACCATAAAGTGTCACAAACTAGTAAATGTTATCGTCATAAGCGATGAAAAACAAGAAAACATTATTATTCCCTATAATAATATAACTCTGCAACAAGTTGACTAAAATCGTACTGCAATGTCGATATTCAAACAAAATTTGAACCTTAAGCGTAAATAGCATTGACCCAAAAATATACCAAGATTGTAAAATCAAAATTTTTATATAAAAATCCTTTAACAATTTAAAAATACAATTTTATTTAAATTCCTATCAAACCAAAACACTCAATCTTCGCCACTGTGACATGATAAGCCAATAAAAAAAAATCCATTTTTCTAATTGTATTTTCTATTAAAAAAATTTTTTTTTCTATTTCTATTTACATTTTTATTTCTCTCTTTAGCTATGTAACCAAACTAAATGTATTATTCGCAACAAAAAAAAAACTATATGCAAATTATAGTAGAAAAAAATGCAATATTCTCTATAAACATAAAATGGGTAAAACCATCAAATAAAAAACCAACCACACATGTCTATAAATATCAAACTAACCAAAAACGCATTATTATTATTACCTTTTTTATTTTTTAGATTTAGATATACATATATGAACATCAATATCAATATTATATAAATATAAATTGTGTTGGAAATTTGATAGTGTATAATTTTTCCATTATAATATAATATACATAATTACAAAGTTTAAATAAGAATTAATTATATATAACAAAAATAAAATATAAAATAGAGATAAATTTTCCACATTTAAATACATAAATCCATCATAGATCAAAAATATAATTTATATTTTTTTTAAATTAAATTAGATATTAAAATTTATATACATACATATATAAATATAATAGAAAAAGAGATTTGGTTTGATTGAATATCATCAATGGATAAAATTTATAATTTAAATCCACATAAAATTGCATTTCCACATTAAATTAGAAAATTTTAAATTAGTATATTAGCAAGTAAATCATATTTATCAAATTTTCAAATCAAATTTTTTATATGTATTTGCAAGTTAAATTTGAATCATGTTTTCAAATTAAAGACGAAAAAGTCAAATTTCATTTGAAAAAAGACGAATTTCATTTGATAGAAGGAGTAAAATCATATGGAAAAGAACAAATTTCATTTGGTAAAATACGGATTTCATTTAGGACGAATTTTATTTAACAAAAAGATGAATGTTATTTAGAAAAGGACGAAATTAAAAAAATGGAAAAAGGCTTCTTTGATTTGGCAGAAGACGGAATTTGTCTGGGAAAAGATTAATTTTATTTGTAAAAAGATGAATTTCATTTAGAAAAGTGCAAAATTTCATTTTGAAAAAAAAAAACAGGAATTTCTTATAATAAAGGACGAATTGCATTTAGCAAATTTAATTAAGCGTAGGAGGAATTTGAAAAATATGAATTTCATTCAATGACTAAAACGAACATTTCATTTAAAGCAAAAACGACATACATAGATGTGATTTGGAAAAGGACGAATTTGATATGGAAAATAGATTTTCTTTCAATTTGGTAGAAGAGAAATTTTGATTTACAAAATATTTGTAAATACATAAATTTGCCATGTCAATTCTTGGATGAATTGTGGAACTACAAAAACAATTTTATATTATTTTCGGAAAAGTTAAATTTTATTTGGAATTGTCCAAATTTGACCTGGAATAATAATACTTTTATAGTATATAAACTATTTTATGAAATTGAAATTTTCAAAATCATATAATTCCAATATTAATTAAGTAAAATTTTATTATTTCACTGTTATTATTCGTATTCCCAGAAAAACATGTAATTTGATTTATTCTATATTATATAAAATTATATTAATAATTTAAGTAAAACTTTATGTTCTCTGAATTTTATTATATAAATTTAAAAAAATCTACAGAAATAAAATAAATATAAAAAATTTAAATTAATTTGAAATTGTATTATAAGGTAAATGTAATTTAATACGTTGAAAATATTACAAAAAAAAAAACGGATTATTAAATTTAATTATATGTATATAAAAGGTTTTATTTTGTAAAAATATTTTTGATAATTTTAATAATAATTTTTAAAAAAATCTATTTTTGAAAATTAAGGCTAAAAAAGTAAGACAAGTTAAATGTAGAATTAATAATACTCGTAATATTTAGATTAGGAATTATTGGAAAAATAATAATATAAAATAAAATGACACGAAATTTTCAAATTAACAAACTAATAAATATTTTAGAGAATTAATCAAATTAATAAAATTAATAAAACATTGAAAATATTTTATCAAAAAAATATAAACTATGTTATTATTATGTATTTATATTCTATTTTGGATTAATAAAAATAATGAATTAGCAGAGTGGTTATGCAATATCTCATCATTCCCTATTATATTTTTAATTATAGATGTGAAATATTTGACTAATGTTGATCCTTCCTTCAACCTTGATTGACTCTGTAATTTTTAGCTTACTTCTAAAATAAAATCTTAAAATTCAAGATATTATAGTGACATTTGCCTAAGTTAACTTAACTTTTTAAACGACTAACACGGAAAGATGCAAATTGATTTTGAAAATTAAAAAGTTCTCTGTTCTTTGAAAATAACTTCCATTTGTGATAACTTCCATTTGTGGAGCCGATGCAAGTCATTTACAAAGCAAAGATCAACATTTTTGCTCTTCTATGGTTATAATCATAATTAGTTGTAGCGAAAGATAATGAAGTTTATAATGTGAATCTCATATAACAATTTAGAAGGTTGGCAATAGAAGTTGATGTAAATTATTTTTTTTCTTTAAAAATTTGAATGCAATCTCTGAAAAACCTCGAATCTAGAGGTCACAAAGAGTCACATCGTGTCATTGAAGTGAGATGAGGGTATTCGTACACAATTTAAGACAAACTATACTGTTTTTTAATATTCGATTTTTGAGCGCAGACAATTTGAAATTCCAAGGCAAAGCTAATCTCTGTATAGTCCTGTAATAAAATTAGGACTTAAAATACATCACAGTGAACATGTGGTCTAACATACCACAAAATATAATTCTCATATGACAGAAAAAATTCTAGTTACACACAATAGACAACAATTATTTGCTTAAATTTTCGTGGAAAAGTATCTACAGAAAAGTATCATTTGAATTTAATCCAAAAATCAATACCTTCATCCCACTTCACTAAATTACTCCTCTTAAGATTATTGTATATGATGGAAAATGTATATAGTCTCTTTAAACAAGCTTTTTGATGTATTGTATTTAAAAATATAATTTAAGAAAAACATTTTTTATTTGGATCAATTATGCGAAATTAAGTGCGTGCGGGAAGTATTACTTGTGTAACATAACATAACATTACTTTATATGTTCAATTTTTGTACAAAATACTGAATAAAATTATAAATGACGGATTATATCAGCCCACATTTTTTACACAAGGAGATAATATTATATTTATATTTATGGAAAGGTGGGATAATAATTACGATTTACTGGCGTTAGAAAGAAATTTCATATATAAAATAAATTAATGGTTTCAGTAATAACACTAAGTCATAATAACGACTTTTAGTACATAAATCCAAATAATGACTAAAGTAATGAATAGATGTAAAGTATAAGAACCACTTTACTAATAGACATAAATATCAACTTGTAGACAGCGTGTTACAATTAATGTTTAACATATTTTTTAAATGCACTGATCTAAATTTTGATTAAAACTTAAATTATTAAATGGTCTATGGATGTAACTGCGAGCGACGGAGGCATTGATGTCGTGCTTAGTTTACTGACCTTTAAATAATAAGAATACATAGGAATATGGGTTGGTTTGAAAGGGAGGGCGGAAAAATACACCACCCACCAAGGCCAGAAAGGCACGTTGTACACCCCCCCTCGGCGGTTATTGACTCATTCTAAATTTTCCAGCACGTCGACCCATCCTACTTGGATGTCAGAAAATGGTACCCCAAGTGTTTCAATCTTTTACAACGCACCGCAGGGCGCACAGCAAATGCTTCACTGATTCCACCTCCTCATCGCAACCCTACATGAGGATTCCACTGACAGACCAAGCCGTGAGGCGTGGTGTCTCAATAGAATATGACCTGTAGCAATTCCTGTGAAAAGCCTAAACGAAGCTTTATTCATGTTCATGATCGATTTGGACCTTTTTAAGGTAACCCAGAAATGGTAACCCAGAAATGTAAATATTAAGACTGTGAAAAATGATAGCGGTAGAGTCTAAATAATGACATCAATAGACTAACTACAAAGCCATTAGCTTGTCGCAATAAATAGTTTATCTGCTACAGAGAAATTTTTTATTCGGATCGGAATCCACGTAAAATTAATACTATGTCGGGAAAACCTATAAGAAGTAGGCGTAGGCCCCCATCGAATTGTTGAGACAAGAGAAATGGATGACAAGATGGATGTAGTTGTTGAGATAAGAGAAGGTGGATGGGTTGGAAGTACTCGAAACGTGTTGGGCCTGTCGGGTACTTTCTCACACATCATTTATTAATTATGTCACAGCATTGAACTTAATCGCTATACAAATTTGGCCAAAATTTATTCCTTCATTCATATCCTATTATTACTCTGCCTCAGATATAGTTTATTCAGGGATAAAAATTCAAAGTATGTAGAGTAGATGAATAAATATGATAGGAATCACATTGTCTCCTTATCATCCTTATACAACATTAAATATGGAAGGCAATTACAGTTTGATGAAAGATTTAGAGAGAAAAACTCAGAGAGAGACAAAGTATTACATGCCGAAGTTAGGCAGAGTGAATAACTCATCTGTCTAGTCAATTTGTGTCCTTCTTCCTACCAACCATTAGTACAATTAAAACTAAAACTACAGTGGAAAAGATTCTTAATGAACTAATGGATATGGATGAAAGGAAAACCGTAACTAATCTGATAATTATTATGCATGAACATTTCTTTGAATATTGATAACTTTTAAACTATAACAAGGAAAAGAATCTATTAAATATCAATTACAGTGTTATATCTGGGGTAAATAAAAGACAATTTTAACATCATTAGAATAACGAAACGTAATCGAAAACAGAATTGAGCAAAAATTGTAATTAGTATAGTATACCATAATAATAGTTTGAATTTCAAACTCTATTATATCCTTTTAATCTCTCGCTGTATTATTTGTCTATGCTTTAATTTTAATTCATGTTTAAAGTACAAAAACAAAACAAAAATTATAATATTTATTCCATTTTTAAAAATTTGTAATAATCTTGAATAATATCACAAAATAAAAACAAAATAAATATATTGAAATCAGATGCCATAACAGCATAAACATTTTTTTTATATAGAATACCAAAACGAACACAAATCATTTATGATGTTATATACTTTTTTTTACCGCCGTTACCAAAAGAACCAATTTATCAGATTTTTATACAAAAAAAAAAAACAAAAAAAAAAGATGAAAAATCGAAAAATGCCTTTAGGCAGGAAAGGAACAGGCAACATACAACTAAAAAAAAATTACGAAAAATAATTTTTCAAAATTTTTTTATATAATTTTTCCTCTTATATGAAATATTATATTTCCTATTAAAAAGAGAAAAGTGGAAACCGAATAATTTTTCTTTTATCAAAAAAATAAAAATTGAACATTATCGAAGGAAAAAAAAAATCATTGTTTCTATTACGTTCAAATCAAAATGAAAAACGATCAAAACTAAAAGCGTAATTAGTTATTATTATAGAAAAAAATTTGGAATGAGAGATATTCTAAATATATCACGAATGAATTGAAGATATTTCTCAAATTCATTCGTGATAAACGTTTCACTTACTTTACTACTATTCCAAATTAGCATCACTTATTATCTTTTCAGCTGTAGAGGAAAACTACAATTGTAACAAAACTAGGTAATGGCGTTGTACCTTGTAGTGAGCCACTCAATGTAAGTAAATTGTCTCAATTGCTATCGTTTTGCCTGGATTAAGTGTCAGTTTACATTGCTCGTTGTTTGATTATACTCATCATGGTACTCATCAAACTTTGAACGATACCAGTGCTAATTCAAACCATGACCTCATGCACCATAGCATAGCATAAATGAACTACACACTAAATAAAAGCCATATCTTCATTCTCTATTTCTAATTTCTGCTAAATATTAATTTAATAATTTTTTTTTGACAAATTCACTCTTTGTATATTAATAAAGTTTCGAAGTTTTTTATACTAAATTGAGCTTGAAAATATTATTTCTCATTAAATTATACAAAAAAAAAATCAAAAAAAAAATCATTTTACTATACTTTTCCACCCCCCAGAAAAAATCTCATTCTATATTCTGCATTTTTCTACTTTTCATCTCTCGAAAAAATAAACGTAATTTTCGTACATAATTTTGATCCTTTTTTTTGCAGTGTCGTTATTTCCATTCCCTTTAAAAAAAAAATTATACAAAAATTTTTTCTTCTGCACTTTTTTTTTTATTCATAAATTTACAACAACAATTTTTTTGCATCCCTTTTTCAGCTGTTAAAATTATATTTTCATTTTTGTTATCTATCATTAACCACCCCTCATATTACATTTGATTATAATAATTTCATCATTTTTTTTTTCTGACTTGACTTCCATCATTTATTTACAATCATATCCACTCATTTATCCTAACCACCTTTCCATAACCCCCCACTCCGCATATACGAAAAAAACAATTTATCCAAGTAACTAAAATAAATAAATTTACAAATAAAACCCCCTCAGGTGTACACGGTTTACTGGGTAAATAGTAATCTCGCGTCGTTTAACCTCCGATTTTACTATGTTGTGTTGTGGGGGTGGTTTTTATTCATATAATTTTTTTTTTTTTACATTTTGTTGGTATCCTGTTTTTTTTTTTATATGTACAATATCCTTATGATCTTTTTTTTGTATATATATATATATATAGGTATATCATTATCTTATTTAGCAGAAGAATCATACATACATGTACAGATATATAAAACACATACAACAGAAGAAAAAAAAGGATATTCAAAAGTGATGCACAGAAAATATTCCAATTTTTATAGTAAGTACTAAGTTCCTTTTTTATTTCATTTTTTTTTCACAAAAAGGATATAAAAAACCATAAAAAAAAATAATTTATTCAAAAATATAAAAAAAAAAATAATTTCTTTTATCTCTGTGAATATCCTTTTTTTTTTTGGTAATCAGAAAAAAGGGGAAAAAAATTTATTTTCATTTAAAAAAAAATTGCAATCACAGAGAAAAACAAATAAAATTATTAACAAAAAAAAAAAGGATAAATATATTTTTTTTTTTGAAAATAGTAAATATCATAAAAATTATTATTAAAACGCGTCAGGACGAGAATTAAACTTACCTTAATAAAAAAAAAAGAGTAAAAAAAAAAATCCTAATAAAAATATTTATTTTATTTGTTTTTTTTTTATGTTCTCTCCTTCTCCTTTTTTTGTATTTTTACGTTACGTTTTTTTTTTTCGTTTTTCTGTTTTTGGATGTCAATTAATTGAAAGGACGACGAAAAGGATTTATCCACAATAATACCGACCGACACACCACAACACAAACAACAACAACAAAAAGTAAATAATAATAATAAAAAAAAAATTAAATTTTTTTTTCTTCAAAAAGTTTTTTTATTGTCAAATTTTTTTTTTTTTTTGTTTTAATTATTTATTATAAAAAAATTTTTAATTAATTTAAAATTAAATTTAAATTTCTTTTTAATTTACACAAAAAAATTTACACATTTTTTTTTGTATTCATTTATCGGGAAAAACTTTTGAAATATCAGCGAAAAAACACAAAAAAATTAATACGAAAAAAAAATTTGTGTATTTAAATTTATTTTTTGGTTAGAAAATTTCTTTTAACTTTTTTTTTTTTTTTATGTTGAGGTTATGTTATACACATAGAGAATTTTTCACTATAGTATATAAAAAAAAAATTTTTTAAGTGTTTTTTAAGGTTTTTCTTAAAGAAATTTTTTTTAATTTCTTTTAATCATTTTCAATTCTAATTTCAACATTTTTTTTTTTTTGTTAGAAAAACATAGAAAATTTAACAACAATTACAAAAAAAAAAAAATTTCTTCTGAAATTTTTCAATTTTAATTAAATCAAAAAAATAAATTTCATTTTTATAATTTTTCAGAATTTTCTTTAACTTTTTTTTTTTTTTGGTAAATTTAAATAACTTTTGTGTAGCAATCCGATAGATAGAAAACAACGCGTTTATTTCATGAAAGTATCACGACGACTGCTCTCTAAAAATTTGTATTTTTAGTTAGCCCAGATAGCGGCATATTTAAGTTTTTTGTAGTTGTTGTTGTTGGTGTTGTAATCAATTCTAAATACACAAAGAATTTTGATATTTTGCATTTTTCTTTATAACATTGCAATATACGAAAAGGAAAACAGAATTAAAAATTCTGTATATATCCTTTTTTTTTTTGATAGATAGAAATGGGCGCAGAATCCATTAAAAATGATAATAGTGAAGAAGTAAAATTTCCCCGCCAAATAATTTATAATTTTTCAATTCGCCGTCAAATTTTTGATATGTCAAAAAAAAAGCTTTCGTCAAAATGTTATTATTATTTTTGTGACATTTTATTGTTTGATTTTAAAAGAGGGATACTTGTTGGGTGTTCACTTAAATAAATTGTAAATGTATTTTATTTATACATAGATTGGGGCGACAACCTTCTTCACATCAGCACAATAGCAATATTTTTTATTTAGGTTACAAATGAAGGTTAAAGGGTTGAGGGCATTTTTAGTTTTAAGAAAATTAATTAATAGTAAAAAAAAGATATTTATAAAGAAATTCCATTTTGAATTCAATTTCTTTTTTTTTTGTAAAGGCCTTAAAGACAAGTTTATACCTTTTAAATATGGTATCTGATGGTTGAATATATATGGTTTTGAATTTAACTGGAAAATGTTAGAAGTTATTATACATAGATTTAAGGGCAAGGAAAAAGAATTGATTGAGGTAGTAATGAAATTTAAAATATTAACTGGGGTCGTCTACTTTGACATATTAAATCGCATGTAACAATAATTCAGGGTCAATAAGTGGAATTATAATTTATTACAACTTCAGGTTATGGGGAAAATTGTCTTAAGTTTTAGCATATGAAACATACATTTATGTATATTCTTACCTCTGTCTGTTCGTTTATTAATGTTTCAGACATCTTCTGCTACATCTAAAGCAGAACTTGACTATAGTCATTGATCTCAAGACGCATACTTATTATGTACATTGCTTCCTTCTTTGAAAATGTATAATTAATTCCAACCTGTTTAAGTTTTTTCTTTTTCTTCTTTTGGCCCCTATTTCCCGACGTTTTGTTGCAATTTGGCATCTTACTAATTTTATATGGAATCCAAAACATAAATTACTCTGTAGAGGGATAAACTGTTACAAGACCAAGCTAATGGATTTGTAAGTCAATTGAATTCAACCGCTAGCATTTTTCCCAGTCCTAAAAATTACATTCCTATATATTTTTATAAGTGGTACTCGCTGGAATTAAAGTCACCGTGGCATAGTACACTACACACTAAGCCACTACCGCTCTAGGTTTTTTTCAAGGCTTGATTACTAATGCCTAGTAATTTACCATTAATCACGACTACAGAAATTGCCACAAAACTAGTGATTTAATATCTATGTTTAGCTCTTCACCATATGTACTCAGTTTTAGGGAATGTTTCAGACTTATATACTCTTGCACGGACCACATTAACCCTGCGGATCATTATTGAACAATGTGCGGAGTATCAGTCACCATTCTATTTACTCTCTATTGATTTTGAGAAAGTTTTTCAACTTTCTAAGTTAATATATAATCTGTAAGATTAATATCATCCGTAAGAGATAGCCAAAGATGCACATATAAAATGAAATGTGAGTGTTAGTTAACCAGTTGATTACTCCCTAAATAGTATCCTTTTCATCAAGGTAAACTATTTTAAAATTACTTGATTTACTTTCCAATACCAAAAAAAAAAATGGAAGACGTTCCTTTTACAAAATGATCAACTTTTTGAGAAAATATCTCCACTGTAAGTAAATTTGATATCCTTGTTGATGCGAAACTTAATTGTCAATGTAAATATACAAAAATTGTAAACACATATCTTTTAAAATATGCTCGAGATGTAAACACAAACAAACCAATTTTTTCTTTAGTTTTCGTTTGATCGTTTTGTATCACTAAAGAAAAAGGTTCGAACTAAATCATTCGCAGCAACAGATAACAAATATTTAAGAAAAACATATTCCTGGCATCATTCATATTGGTTTTAATAAGACAATCTCTTGTTGTTTCATCCCTTTCTATTTATTACTTCGACTTCAGCCGAACAAGTTATCTCTCGATTCTCGATATTAACCAATATTGTACTTAAACTTTAACAATTTAATATAAATTTCATATGTGAAAGTCTGTAGGAAATATTTCCAAAAAAAAAAAAATAATCGAAAAATAAAATTTAAATAAATTTACTTTTTCCTCTTCAATTATATCAAGAAAAGTGAACCTCTTAAGGAAAATTTACTTTTTTAGTATCTACAATACGATTTTCAAGAAATCTTTTTATAAATAAAGTGTTATTTTTTTTCTCTGCTTTTTCTGCTTTTTCTTTTTTTTGATTTCCTTCTATATCTGACAAAAACTCAATTTTAACTTTTAGTATAAAATATTTCGTATATTTCTACATACATATATGTATATAATATTAAATTTGTTATGTGTATATTTATATAAGATATAGAAAAAGATAAATGTTTTTTAATTTTTCAGAATAGATTTGACTTTTTTTTTCTCTATATTTTTCTTTTTTTTTTTTTTTTTGTAAAATGAAAATCCAAAAGGGAGAATCTATTATGTTACGAGATTTCTCATATATGTGTGTAGCTTGATGGTAGCATAACTAACTATTCATTCATATATTTAAAATATAATATAATGTTGTTGTTAGCTTTATATGTTTAAGTATTATTTTCTGTTCATGTTCAAATTTATTTTAGATTTTCATATGTTTTATACATAAAACTAGTTTTTGCTTTCGCAATATGTGTAGGGTTGAGCTTTTTGTTTTATAGGAATTATAAAGGTGCCTTAAATATACGATAAATACCATAATTATATTTTAAAGCTTTTCTGTCGATCTGTTTGTCTCTTTTCGAATTAAGTTTATTGAAAATTTGTTAAGTTAAAGTAATAAATGTATACTGTCACATTTATAATAAAGACCCTATATTGGAGACCTTGGAAATTTTTTAACTATAGAAATATAGAAGAAATTTGAATGGCCTCATAGTGCGTCAATAAACTATAATCTCTATCCTTCCCAGAGATATTCCAACATCTGCGAATGCGAATGGCTTACACAACTGATCACTCTAAGACCATCAGATACCTCATACCTCTACTGCGTGACGTGTACTATCAAATTTGCTATCACTGTCTTCTTTCAATTATAATAACAGTGTCTAGTTACTAAATTCATGTAACATAATCTAAA
Organism: Empis stercorea; assembly: GCA_949752835.1. Lineage (NCBI taxonomy): Eukaryota > Metazoa > Arthropoda > Insecta > Diptera > Empididae > Empis > Empis stercorea. The sequence goes on along the minus strand of OX457085.1, from coordinate 75,805,202 downwards.
TAATTTTTCCCAATATTGTCCATACAAAGCTCATGTTCTATGTTCTAATACAAGTAACAAAAATTTATAGCTATGTGAGCTATATTTCTGTAAATTACTTTTTAAGCAGCATGTAAGATATATTTTTGTTTATTTTTAAAATATTCGTCGTCGTGGGAAAAGTGAATTGCGTTCTGAGACAAATGTATACTGGAGAATGTTAAATAATTTTAATTACGACGAAGAACTTATGCCGCTATAAAGGATTGATTTACATTAAATTTAAAAAACAATTTAACATTATAAATAAGTATTGGTTTAAAATTAATAACATATGTATAGATTTCATACAATGACGCTAAATCCAATTTAATATATAAATTTCAGTATACTAGAGCGGTGGTATAGCTTAGTGTGTATATTGAACTGTACTGCGTTGAATGAGGACGTGATTTATGTTGCCGGCCGAGGCATCATTGTCGTTCTAAGTAGATTCCACTTTAAATGAGTGCCAGAAATAAAAATATATAGAAATGTAAATTTAAGGATTGCGAAAAATACTATAGCAGTCGTGTGCAATTTGTTTATAACATTTGACACACTACAAAGGCATGAGCTTGTTACATTAAATAGTTTCTCCGCTACAGAGTAAGTTATCCTCTTCAGAATCCATATAAAATTAGTAAATCCCAAATTGCAAAAGAATGTGGAGCAGAAATCTCTAAGAGGTGAACCAAAATAGAAGCATTATAGTATGAAATACAATTCAACCTGATAAAGAGTTAATTACAGATGACTTAAAGAATAAAGAATTAGCCAAAATTATTTCCAATTATCAACATACAAAGCCCATAATTATAAAACTAACACTATGCAAAGTAATTCAATTGTTTTTTTCTGATTTTATACATAGATATAGGATATAGCATAACGATTGTAATATAAGGACAAAATGAAACTGGGTAGATGGGTATATTCATTATTTATGTCTATATAATGTTTAAATAGAAATTTTCATGTATATATGAGAAAATTTTCATTGTTTTTATATTGTACAATATGTTTTTTTTTATTATTATTATTATTATTTGAACTATTATTTACAAGAGAGTTTAAATATTATAATTGCATTAGATTTTCTATTTATATATATATACTTATATATTGTATAATTAAAAAGACACCCAATGATTTGAATAATTTACATGTTTGGCAGTTATTTTTAATTATATATTTAATTTATTTACTTTTTTCATTCCATTTAGATGTATATATAAAAAAATATATTGTTGAATTTAAAAATCATGTTGTTTAAATTTAATGAACTATACATATATAGATGAAATTATTTATATGTTAGAAAATTTCAAATAATTATGATTAATTTTTTTGTTTTTGTATGGAAAAGGAGGAAAATTAGTAAAAGAAAAATTATATTTATAGATAATGGATTTTAATTTAGAAATAAAAATAATTATTTTTAATTATTTTCTTTCAATATTCTGGAATATTAAAAGTTTTTAGTTCCATTTTTGGAAAAAAAAAAATTATTTTAAATTTTATAAAAATTCTATTAAATCGATATAAAGCATTATTAAGAGTATGTTTGAAGATGTAGTTTTCAAGAAACCGAAATTCCCTTTGAATTTTTAATAAAATTGTTAAACGTTAATGTAATATTATGTTAGGTTTGACGAATATATCGATCTGTAGAGGCTGCGGGGAGGAGGAGAAAACCATTGAACACCTTCTCTGCTTATGCCCCGCTGTCCGTTACAGAAGACTGAAACACTTAGAATGTCACTTTGTACCGGATTTGACGGAGGTAGGTAGGATAAATCCTGCTTTCATCCTTTCGTTCTTTAGGGAAGTAGGATGGGTCGACGTGATTTAGAATAATATGTACCGTCGGTGGAGAGTACAACGGGCCCTAGTGGCCTCGGTGCGGTGGAGGGCTCTTGGCCCTCCCTCCTTTCAAACCAACCAACCAACCATGATATGGAAAATATTTAGTAAAATTATTATTTGGAGTATAATAATAACAAAAATATGAATACAAATTCGGGTCACTTTTACTGTCGACTTTTTCTTTTGATATTAATTTCTTAACATTTTTCATGCCTGAAAATCAAAATCATAAAAATAAATATAAACAAAGTAAAAAATTTGCCAAAAGATCAATTTAGGCTAGCGTATCTAGCGAAGCGATACTAAGAGCCGTACTAGATGGAGCAGCTAACATTAAGTAGGCGTTAAGAAGAATATTTCGCTAAATATCCCCCAAAACATCACTGTCCTAATCTATAGCATAAAAAAATTATGCAACATTAAACTCTAGCGCTACACTTTGAGCGCTCGTGAAAATAATCGTTCAGAAGAAAAATTGCTCAAGGTTTAGACGAATCTGAACTGAACTCGGCAATTCTATTTTTGTTCTTTTGACATTTTATTCCGCGCTTTTTTGGAGATAAAAGATGATTTTAATGTATTGTAGTGCTAGTGGTAGTGTACTTGTAGTTTTACATCTAACGAAAAAGCCTCCGACAGAGAAATGTTGAACGAAAATGTCCGAAATAAAAATTAAACTAAGAGCACTCCCTAAAAAACACCGGCGTATGGCGTATAGCGTCAGTCAAAATCGTTTAATGCACACACATTTTGTATGAGAGTTACCGAAATACGTGGCGTACGAACGCCGACAATTCGAATTTCCAATTTTGACGGGCGTTTAAAAATTTTTAATTTGATTTTTGAAACCTTAACAAAAAGAAACATCGATTAAAAAATTTTTAATGTATATAAACGTGGCGTTTTATTTCGGGATACGCTGGCGTATACGCTATACGCCATACGCCGGTGTTTAGGGAGAGCTCTAAGAATGAAATATACATGAATATCACAAACGTGTTAAAGGAGTAAACGTTCGTAAACATCCTTGCTCATGAAATTTTCAATACGTACTTCGAAACTCAATGACGAATTTGACTCCAAAAGTGACGAATACAACTTGAAAATAGTAACGTTAACTTACATGTTTAACTTAAAAATAGTAACGATAAGTTAAAACAATAAACATTCTATTTGATAGATTTATTTTGGTTCAGGATTCCATATTAACTGTAGTTTATATTAGGAGTTAGAATTAATTCTTAATTTTGGTCATTAAATATATTGCTTGAATTCGGTCGCCTCCTATTCCATTGACAGCTTAGTATTTTCTATTATCCAAATGTGTAACCACTGTTAAGAGTAGGATTTAGTTAGTTTCATTATTTTCTATGTTTGCTCCTAAACTTTTTTTTACAAAGTATCGTACACGTTTTAAGCTTTCTAAATGCACATTTTTTACATATGACCAAATGCCAATATAATTAAATGACCTTCTTCTGACGAAGAAATTCTTAAATTTATAAAACAAAATTTAAAAAAAAAAACCGAACACGAAATGGATAAGTTTATATTTCAGTGAAAAACTGAAAAACTGCATTCCTTAAAGTCCTTTAAAAGAATTATTTACGAAAAACTATTGTTTAAAAGAAAAACTAAAAATATCCTTTGTCCTTTAAAACTTATAAAACAATTATTATAAAGTACAAAAATTTCATGCTTTAAAACAAAACATAAAAAATTATCCAAGACATTTTTCATTAAAATAAAAATAAAAATATTCTGAAAATGATGGCAGAAATGAAATTAATAATTTTTTATAATACAATTTTTTTTATTTTCCTTTTGTATGAAAATTTCTACCCTTTCCGTCTCTCCTTTTTTTTTTGTATCTTAAAGTTTTAATTTTTGAAGAAAAATTAGATGAAAAAAATATAAACTTTTTTGCTGGTAAATAATCACATTAATAGTAAAATATTATTTGCCAAGTAAATTTCTTTTTGGGAAAATTATAATTTAGAAAGTTTTCACATAATTTTTGTTATTTTTCATTTTCTTTATTTAATTCCAGATATATATAAATACAATTTATTTTGTGTAAAAGGTCATAGCCGAACTACTGGACAATAGTTTTCATATTTATCAGCTTTCTTTAAGATAGTTTCTATATGTTCTTGATTATACTTTCGAAATTGCTAACTATTGCATAAATTTATTGTTAATATACAAACTCGCCATTCTGGCTATCATTATAAGATGGTTAGCATATGGTTATTTACATATATAGATTGGATGTCACGTAACTTAATCTTCGGGAAGACATGATTGAAGAGTTTGAGCAAGCTGACGAGTTACAGTATAGATGTTTCTTTCACAGAAAATATTGATTAACCATACCAAAGAACACGCACTTATTATACCTATATCTAGAACACGCACTTATTATACCTATAAAGACCACTTTCGGGTCTTTAGGTAAACGTAAAATTGAAATATGTGAGACAGCCAAGTAAATATGACATAAAACTGTCTATGAAGGACTTACTGTTCAATCGGGCTGTCATTGTTCGTAATTGGACAGAAAATAGAAACTTGTACACTTAATATACAACTTAATAGCATGAAACTGCAAGTTTCAAGGTCTATCCAGATCCTGAAATACTCCAAAGGTCTTTAAGATGTAGCTGATGCGCAATGGTGCATGGATATGGTACATTTCTTGGCTCCGAATATTAGTACTCGTTACTTAATTAAGACATATGGTATTGACAGCTACTTGCATATAATGTGCTGATATTGTATAGCTAGTGTTCTATTCTAATTCTACCAATCCCATAAACATTTTCAATGTACAATTGCTATGTGATTAAGCAATTAGTTTCGCCACTTTACGGACGAAATTAACTCTAATATTTTTCTGATTCTAAAAACCATTCATTTTATCAAAAAATTATGATAAAAATAATAACAAATTTGAACAAATTTAGACGCACAGACGAACAGACGAAATACTGAAAAAAACATTACATTAAGGTTTTAATTTTTTTTTTTAATAATTATTTACGTCCTAAAAAATACCTTGTTTGCACAAAAAAAAACCGATTACTTTTTTTTTTTTAATTTTCCCTTTTTTCCAATTTGTTACACATACACACAGAGGACTTGTGTTAAGAAGGAAAAGGACTAATTGTTTTTTTTTTAACGGCGCTTATATATTTTAATATCTTGCTGACAAACAGAACTTTGAGGTGGATAAAAAAATATATTATTATACCATAAAAAATTCGCGGAGGGACGAAAGAAATTTTTCCATTTTCCTATAATTTTTATATTTTTTTTTATTTTTTTGATAAATTATATTTTTTTTTTTTTTTTTTTTAATATTTTAACCAAAAAATAAAATTAAAAAAAAGAATTGTCATTTTTAAGGGGTTTATAGCTATAAATTTGGTGGGAAAATGCTTACCGCGAAAATGAAAACGTTAAAAATTGAAAAAGAAAAAATTATATTTTTCTTGCGACTAAATCAGATAAAAAATTCATTAAAAGTAATAAAAAAATAATATTATGGAAAAACAAATTTCATTTTGATAGGTAAGAATATAAATAATGATGGTTTTATATGTTTGATTATTTTGCAAAAAAAAAAAAAAAAATTAAAAGGAAATTAGAAATTTTTTATATCAAATTTATTTTTAACTGATTTTTTTTCTGAAATTTCACTTACATCTTACATGATAATAAAAATAATAAATAGTCCATTAATTTGTTTTTTTTTTTAAAGTAAAGTCCTTTAATCATTTGCAATTGAAATATCGTCTAACCACGAAAATGATTTAGTATATAAATTATAAGTTTGCATTTTAGCTATATAAAGTTTCTTTCACGAATATAAATAAGCAAAAATATGGGATGTGCAAAATATAAATTGTCTCTCCATGTCGTTATAGCCTGTCCAGAGGTCCAGAGAATTGCCCTGTTCCAGAACTTCCCTCCACATAGAACGATTTACAGAAAAACTTCTCCAATTTCTTATTCCTATCATTCAACATGACATTTTAAATATCATTCCGATATCATTCAACATGACATTTTAAAAAAATTACACTATATTTAATAACTGATGAAATATTGACTATTTTTTTAAAGAATAGTTCATGCTATGCTAGTAAGTCCTGCAAACCAAATGGTTCTACTAATCCCAAAGAATAATTCAGTTCGAAGGTAGATGCCTCTTTGAATTTTGTCTTTGAAGAAATGTGAGGGAATGAATCTTTTGATCTCTGGGCTACATTCTAGCGAATTTTTGTTATTTTTATTAATTTATTTTATAATTTATATATTTAAATATCTAATTTATAAACTACAATAATTTACTGCGTTATTATTAGAAAATCATAATTATACAATAAATTACACGCAGTATAGTCGAATATCTTAAGAAAAACAATCAATTGGATCGATGCCCTTAATATTGGATAGCACAAGAGCTAGAAGCACATTCATATGGACTTTTCGATTACACTAAAAGTAATGTTACATTAAAAATGTGCATTACAAAATCCTAAAAACCTTCAAATTGATGTAATTATGTAGATGTTGTCTTAATTAAAGGACAATATATACTGGATGAAAATGAAAGTATTTCGAAGTTCTTATCCTTATGTTAAATTCATTTATTCATTCAAATTAAATGTTTAAATGAACATAATACATAATAGTAATGCAACTACGAGTATATCTTTGATTCAATACACGATGTATTGGGAACAAAACTACATGAAAACTATTAGGTACTCATCGAATTTATTCCTTAAACACTTTATGCCAATTCCTTTGCTCCAATTCTGATTGACAAAAACTAATCATAGAAAATGTTCAGTGTTCTCTCTTTCGTCTGACGTGACCACGGCGCATAGAGTGATCCACAAGAATCGCTGTAACCAGTTTGTCCTATTCTTCTCTAATAAAATGAAAATATTGTGCTAACTAACTTGAAATTGCAAATTTACTCTGTAATATTCGAAAACAATCAAATGATTATTTGGAGTATTAACTTATTTTCGGTTATTTCCATATATATAATTATAGAATTGATCTAAAATTGTTCCTTTATAGGTGGAATATTCTCATATAAAATTTTTTTTGACCGTATCTCATAATTAATAACAACATAAATTGCAAGAAACTCTTAAAAGCTATTCTATATGTTCTACCTATCTATATTTTTGTAATCTGTTTTTTTTTCGGTACGTAATTGCATTCCATATAGATAAGGTCATAAGGAAGAATTTATTTCCGTCAAAGAAACATGGTAATGTAAGAATTACTTCTCATTAAGGCTATGAAATGGCTCGTTACTAAAGCTAAATAATTATGGACAAAGTTTTATCGTTTATGATGACGCATATCTACAAATTGTTGATCTATACTTTTCACCATGATTATAATAGATCTGTGATTCAGATATAATTGAAACAAATAACTGGACAACTGGGCATGAGACATAATCAAGTTTCAGTTTAATCTGTAAAAATATATAAGCTAGACTCCAAAGGCTAGCATTCAATGTAATTAGACAAGCTATACCATACAAAATACTTTTCTAACCAGATGGTGACACACTATGATTTTTATATTTACTCTAATTAAATTAAATTTTAATTTTTCCTCAATGTAAACTTTTAATTTTCTAAATATAATAAAAATAATAAGAAAAATATTTAAAATTATAGTTTCGTGGTCAATGGAAATTTTCATTATTTTTATATTTTGCAAAACGATATTAATGCTAAATTAGAGTCTAATTTTATAAATATTAACCACACCTACTCTATAAAAAAGAACTTAACTCATTGCGTGATTTTATGCTATCACAACAAATTTCATTTATTTTTTTTTTTTATTTTTTCTTGTTACTAAAACGGAATTTTTAAGCATATATAAACTAAAAATGAAATTCTTTATTTTTATTTTATAGTATGAATAAAAAAAATATTAAATAAAAAAGATCCTTTTTTGTTTTTGTTATTGTTGATTTTTTTTTTTAAATATTTTGAAAGGCATTAACACTTAGTGAAAATTAGCTTTTCATTGCAATGAATATATAACCATATATATATATATATATATATATATATGTACATAAATAAATGAAATTGGGAAATTAAACACTTAATAATGTGCCAAGCATTTTAACAGATAATTAGTTCGATAATTTATGAAATAAAATAACGAAATGCGTAAATTTTAATAAGATTATCAGAATATGATAATGGAATTTATTTTTACTTACAAATTCATTAAAAAAAACAAGGATTTCATTTGTTTTGTTATATAAAAGTAAAAGAAAAACCAAGGTCAAAGATTATATTAGACAAAATGATTGTCTTTATAAAAAAAGTATTGTAGTAAATTTTAGGAAGAACATAAAGTGTTATATGCTGCTCTTGCTATAAACTAGATTTTCCATATAAAAGTGAAAAAATTGTGAAAAATTATAGTTAAAAATATGCCTAACAGAGGGCACTTATCAAGTCACCAAATATTTTTCAGTGAAATTTCAAATTTCAGTTTGCAAATTATTGTTCCAGGACAATAATTTCTATAGCTAAATTTTGATATTGCTCAATTGTTATTAAAAACGAGATCGCTTTTAAATAAAACACTTATTTTTAACTAGAGGTTTCGCGAAGATTCCGCTGAGAGTTGTGAAGATCGCTTCAATATTCAATATTGATTAAGTAAGCTATGAATATTTTTGATTTTGTATACTTACTTTTTAATAATTAATTGTGATCAAAAATGCCATCTAAGCCTACATCAGATGGAATTAGGTTTGGGAAAAATTTTAAGCTTTAAATTTACGTTTTTTTGTATATAGTTCGAGAATGTTTAATGTTGCTTTCAGCAGAAATGTATAAGCAATCATTTAAAACGTGACTTGCAGGAAACTTCACAGTTGGTATTTTACCATAAAGATAGGTTTTTATATATTATGTAGAAAACAATAATACTTAGAGTTAGTATAAGTAATCTAAGTATTATCTTGTCCAACTCCATGTCGATAACTTTCTTCAGCAAAAAACCTGAGACAAACAACTCATTCTTTACTTCAGAAGTTATACAATTTGACCGTTCATCTGCTTTTACAGCTTTTATATTATTAACGAATTCAAAGAAGTTACATTACAATTATTTTGAGTATGCAATTAGTGAATTTTACAAGCACTAAAAAACCATTAAGAAAATCTCAATCAAATCCAATTCTAATGTTTCAGTTTTGTTAGCAATAATAATTAGCGCACAGTACAAACCAAATAAGCCGATAACAAGCGGCTTAGTGCTTAAAGCTCTGGATGAGTTACAAATTTTCAATCCAGCTTAGCGCTCTATCCTATACCACCAAATTGCTTACTAATGCCGCCCATTGCTTATTGCAGCAATCTTAAATATTGAATTCTTTTTTTTTGCACAACCAGGAACATACCTAGGCATACCTCTTAGAGGTTTTCCCGACATTTTATATTCTATTACTATTTACACAAAGGTTTGAAATTTACACCACTTTCTTTTAATTATCGTGACAGTATAGTATTTTTTTACAAAGCTTTTTTTTTTACTAAATAATGGAATTTTTTTGAGGACTATAAAAAGATTGATTTTTTTTATAATATAATTCAATTTGAAATTCCATTTGTGTTCAAATCTCCATTAACTTTTTTTTTTAGAATAGAAATATAATTAGGAATAAAGACTCGTTCTATATATAACTAAAATATCCTTTGTGTAATATCGCGGAAATTTGATCCATATATTGACTTTTAATAATTCACTTGTCCATATTACACTATAATTGGACGCTGTAAAAGTGTACTTCACTTTGTGCTTTTAATAATAAAAAAAAAATCTGAATATTTTGTTTTTTGTACAAAGAAATTTCTTATTAATTAAAGTTGCTTAGCGACCTGAACTAAAAGTACCAAAAGAACCGACTTTATGATAAGCTAACATTTTAGTGTAATAAAGTTACCAATTTCAAAGAGTGCTTCTTATCCAACTTTGGTTGTTCTACCTAGAAAGGTTCATGAAATGCGGCGTCGGGACTGATTTTTATCACATTTTAGTTTTCAAGAATATTTCTATTCGACAAATATATTTTAATCATTTAATGTTAGAATTAATTTAGTACTAGCTTCTTCAAAATTTCATTTTGTATGTCAGATTCCAATATCAAAAGGCCATACCATAATATCATCAATTTTATACATGTAGTAATAAAATTTATGAAACGAAAATATTATTACATAATGTACATATGTAAATATTATTACATATATACATCGAAATACCTTTTACAATTTAATTTACATGATTTGACGTAAGAATATAAATTAATATATGTATATATATTTTCCACTAATTAGTCCTGGAAAATATAAATCTATGGTATTTTATTTCACCGATAAAATCGAAATGTCTCCCACATAAAAAAGTAAAAAAAAAACTCCAGGATAATATAATTTCTGTTCAACGAACAGCTTTAGGTATATAAACATTAATAATGGTAAATGTTTATATCATTAGTATATAATGTTAATATACCAAATACAAGTTCTTTTATGTATAAATATTTTATTTATTGTCATTAACATTTGAAAATAATTTTTTATTTAGATAAAATATTTTTGTTATACATATATATTCACCTGTTTATGAAAGTGACATTATTATAGATATACATATATACATACTGCAATTGATTAATAATAAATTTTTCAAATAATGAAATTATAATATTCAAATTTTTAATGAATATAGAGACCAAAAATCTTCGAAACCATCAGGTAAATTATAAAATTGTTAATAGAAATCCCAAATTTAATAACATCACCACATTCTGTGATATATCTAATAGTGATTCTTATAATTTACATAAAGATGCTACAATAGGAAGAAAATTTTAATAGGTTATCTCTAACACCTGAGGCAATCAATCGGATTCCAGAACTAAAAGACAAATATACATATGTATATGAAAAAGCTTTCTTATCAGTAGTAAATTGAATACCCAAATTTTTTTCAATAGAAATCAATTAAATTCTAATGAAAGCCAAAATCCATTACTGCTAGATAAATAAATGAAGAAATTACATCAGACTTTGAACAATGCTCTTCTTGGAGAAGATGCACCGGGAACATAATAAATGAAATTATTCCACATTCTGAACTTAAGTGAATAGGAAAAAAACATTTATATACAGATACTGTTTAGATCCTTTTTATAGTATAGTTCTTTAAAATGACGGAACGACTGCATTGCTAACAATCATCAATTATACTCTATCTAATCAAATCAAATATATGGTTTTCTATAATTCAATCTATAATTTTTCAAAATATTATTTTACCAAAAATTTTGTTATACACAACACAATCATAAAATTTATCGTTGCCACTAATTTTTAGAAATACTAAAAACAGATATGAAAAAGCTGTATGTTAGAAAGGGAGACCTGATTAAGAAAAAATTAATTACAGATGGGCGGTAGCGCACAAATATCTTATTTGAAATGGAAATACAATTTCAAAATTAAATAAAAGGACTGAAATAATCCTATAATGAAAGATATTAAAAAAATAATAATTAAATAATTTTCAAATCTATCTCTTTCTATTTTTCCTAGAAAAAAAAATTAGTGGCTAAAAAAGACAGATATATAGAGTTCGGGTCACATAATTAAACCAGTTACTTATCACTATTTGAAGATTTGAATCTTTTTCGTATTTCATGCGTTTAATAGGCAAAACGTAATTTGAGACTAATAAATTATTTAAAATTTTTTACACAATCTAAATAAATTTTGACAAAGTAAAACAAGTTTAAGAGAGAATTTTGTTTAAATTGTGCAATAGTGTGGTCGTATAAAGTAAAATTCAATCAGTTCTGTAAAAAAGTGATACAATATAAAAATTTTTGAATTAAAAGTAATTGAGATTGGTTTAATTTTTCGAATCTTAGCTTTCTATAGACGTTAACAAACAAATATTTTAAATGGGTAAAAATAGGACGTACACACTTAAAGAAGGAGAACTCATTTGGAAGCACTAGCAGGAATTAAAGAATAGCAGCCAAGAAATTAAAATTTTCGAAGGGAAAGGTACAATCCCATTAGACGATACACTCTTTACAATACATTCACCGACCATCAAAGATATAAAATTTTGTCGTATGTTCCGACGAATCGAAATTTCACATATTCGGCAACGATAGTAGTTCATATGTTCAACGCCCAACTGCTGACCATCATGGTGAGGGGGTGTTTTTAACGTTTGTCGTACGTCCAATAGTCAAGATTAATGGACGAATGGAAACTTCATTATTAGAGGAGGCATTTTCGATAATCCAGGCTGCGCTGTAAGATCTAACTTAGAACTATATAAGAACTTTTTATGCAGAACTACAAAACTGCGCAACATTTAATATTTGCTTTGACAATTCTGAATTTCCGCATTTTTTTGTTAATTTCGGTTGTGTAATATTTTTCCGACAAATATAATTTTTAAAGTGCAAAGTAAAATTTAAATAATGAGTGGAAATTCGGTAAAAATAAAAATTTTATAAGTAAATTTTTAAAAATATAGTTATTGGACTTGGTAAATGAAACAAGTGATAATATAAGTGTAAAGAATTACTGTAAAATGAAAAGACAAAGGAAAAATTTAATTCTCAGTTATATTAAAAAAATTGAAAAAAAAAAAGAAATACCTACCTAAAGTAACAAACTACATAGAAACAATCGGATTGATCTATTTTTTCGCATTTTAGGATGGAAAAGGAATGCTTTTTAGTAAGTTTCTTTAACCATTTTCTTAAACTTATATACCTATATATAGTTTAATTTATTATTTTTATAGAAATTCTTTGACGAACTTAAACCCAAAATGGAAAGTTTATAAAATTAATGAATTTAGAAATGGCCTTAGAAATCACTATTTGGTTTTTAAGGAACAAGAATAGCTACAGAGAAATTTTCAATCCTTTCCGAATTAACGAATTTACGATGTTTCAAAATCAACATCGTTTGAAATTGTAAAGGAACTACATATGTGAAATGTTATCTTCTTTAAGTTCCAAATATGTGAAATGGCCAAATTTAGAAGAACAAAAAATCATTATAGCAAATTTAAACAAAAAAAAAAGTTGCAAAATGTTTTAGGTGCAGTAGATGAGAATTAATACTCCAAAACATGACACTAAAAGTTATTACAATCGTAAGGGGTATCTTTCAATTTTAATGCAGGTAAATAACAAAAAAGTAAAGTTTATTTATATACATACTAACTTTTCTTTTTAATAGGGTATTTGTAATTCTAATTTTTGTGTTATTGATGTTCTCATTGGTTGGCGTGGAAAAGCTCATGATGCCAACGTTTGGAAAAATAGTCCTATAAGTAAAAATATTAGAGAAGAAAAAATACTTCTTCAAAAGGATTCTCATCTTATTGGAGATTCAGCTTATCCTCTTCAACCCTAATTACTAACACCGTATAAGGACTATGGTAATTTGTCACCTGAAAAAAGAAAAAATAATTATTATTTGATCTCCGTGCGTGTTTGCATAGACCAAGCTTTTGGATTATTAAAAGGAAAATTGCAAATTCGCCAAAAAATACAATTGAACAATCTATAATTTTGAATTTAGAAATGGCCTTAGAATTTCGTTATAGTTGTAATAAATGATTAACACCAGAGATATAACACAAGTTAAATTTTTCGCGGAAACTTCGCGAAATCTCGAGGTAAAATTTCTGCTTTGCTAAATCTCGAGATAAAAATTTAGCGCGCTAAATCTCGAACTAATTTTTTTATGAAAAATTGAGTTTAGCACCAGCAGCATATCACACTTTACTTGTAAAATATTAATAAAACAGTTGAATTAATTTCCTATAATAATTATTTTTTACCTTATTAAGAAATTAGTGAATTTAAAGTAAACTTGATTTAATTATTTGGCCAGACCTTAGCTCGACCTTTAAAGTTTCCCCCTCATAATAATTTACAAACAAATTTCATAATTTCCGTTTAATTCGGGAAAAAAGAAACATTATAACCATCGAAATTCCACAGTACAATTATATTTTTTAGGTTACATAAAATATTTTATACCTTTTAATGGATTTAAAAAAAAAAACTCTTTTTTGTTATAATTAATAATTAAATAATATTAAAATTAAATTCCATTAAATTTTCAGAATGAAAAAAAAAAGGAAATTCAAATTTTTTGTTATAACATAAAATTCTATTTTGTTAATAATTCCAAAAAGAAAATATTTTGATTGAATCATAAAAGTATTGTTTTTAACATATATTTGAACATAAAAATTATATTCCAATATTTATTTTTGTATAAGTATAAAACATTCTCTTTTTTTTGCTCTTTCATCACCCGAAAAAAAGCACATAACAAAAAAAAAAAACGTCTTTATTCAAAACATGAATTAACTTTACATAATTTACAAGTCAAAAAGTTTATGTATTTTCTTGTGTTGTTATCCAATGAACGAAAAAGCAACATTGAATTATTTATACTTAATGTTATACCTGTTATTTTTATAAAGAAAATGAATTATTTATTTGAAGTTTTGCCTTTGTTTTTCTTTTGTCTTGTGCAAAAGGTTTTTTTCCTTTTCTGCTTCTTTTTTTGCTTTTTTCTTTTAATTTTTATCGCTTTCTACATAAATATAATTTAAGTAAAGATACAAACAGCAAAACAAAACAAAAAAGTAGTATTTGTACATAATATTTTCATACTCTCTGTTATTAGTCAAGTGGAAAGAACCAAAAAAAAATATGAAAATGTGAATTTCGTTATAGTTGTAATATTAGTTGTGTTCCATTTTTGGAAAATTAATGGTGTGCAAGGTTGATGCCAAGAAATTAATATTTTTATGAAGATAAATTTACGCGTAAGTGGTATGTCTCTTGAGATGACCACACTATACTGTATTAAGAAGACGCTTTGGGTCAATGTTATATTTTAATTTAAAAGATTTTTTTAGTATTAATATTATTAATCTTATTAGGAAAGCATAAAAATTCAAAATTAACATTAAAATTCAAAATTCTGATTATTATAAAAACAAAATAATTTTCAACTTTTATAATAAAAACTAAATAATAATTATTAATGGCTCCCCTGATGCTGGATTGGTGAAATCAATTTCGACATGTCTGGCTTATACTTAGTCACTTTAAGGCGAATACAAGCGTCTGAATTTTCGGTAGTTAACCTGCTCCTGTTCTTACTTAAAATAAATCATAGGTTGCCGACGCCTGGTCTATACTCTATACATTTCCCTTGTGGCTTACTAATTTTGTATAAAATTTATATTTTATATCAAATTGGTATTTCAGTTTATTTGTCAACATTAGTGGCTTATCGACATCTTGGTTGGTAATTATGATAATTTGTATTTAATTTTCATTGTCATAATATCGACGATACTATCTACGTTTAATGATTTTTAATTTAGAAAATGTCATAAATTCCTTATTATTTCATATAAATAAACTTTATACTATCTACTCGCAAGTACATGTTAGTTGTTAGTAGCAAATTAATTTCTCACTAGAAAATTCCATTAATGTGAAGGGGTTTATTTTGGATACATCAGTAAGTCAGTACTGATTTTTTCTATTGTACAGCTATGATTAGATTGGATCAAATAAGTGCTCTGGTATATAATGTGATGCGAAATACAGCCTTACTAACTAAACTATCTAAATCTTAACCACCTTTACACAAAAAAATTACTACTCTACTTCTACTTATACCATATGTACTCGTAAGTACGTACAAGTATTCTCTGCATATATGAAACACTATAAAAATGTAACACATCTACAAAAACAAAAAACCGGGTAACAATTTTCGCAACAAAAATTTAAAGTTTTCCTAATAAAAAAAAAAAAATAGATAAATTTTGCAAAAAAAAAATATAAGTATGTATAAAAAAAACGGTATACTGAAAGTGGGAAAATTTTATATGGTGTTGGACATTAAATGGTTGTTTCTTTTTACCAAATTTTTTTTTTTTTTAACCTATAAAATAAAAGTTTTCAAAAGGATCAAAAATTATTCTGTAATTTTGTAAAAACAAACTACTTTACTATTTTGATTTTATACATTCACTTCACAGCGGGGATGGTTTTTACTTTGTTTTTGGTATAATATAGAAATTTGTTAGGTAAAATTTTTATTGTATACAGAGAGAAAATATGAATTATGATCATTGAACAAAAAATGATTTTTTATTTGGTATATAAAATAATGTCACTATAGGTTTTTAAGGGTAAGCTTTTCATTCAAGTAAAAATATACTTTAGAAATTGTTTTTTTTTTTGTGTTTTCTGAGAAAAGAAATTTCTTTTTCAACTTGGAAATCAAAGTCCATATTTCATGTTTCTGTTAATTAGATATTCGATAATTACAAAAATTAAGTCAAAAGATTAAATGATAACCAGTTTTATTATATAATTAAGGTATAAGTTAAAGAAATCAGTAAACTCATAAGAAATAGTGAATTTTTAGTGAACTTCGTTCAATAGCGATACCTTTAAATTATAAAAAGTATTTTAATAGTTTTGGCAAAATTAGTGCAAAATCGAATATGTATAAATAATATACACTAAAAAAATTTTAACACTTTTAGGACGGGTCGGGTATTAATAACTTTTTGTACTCTGAATCAAAATTTGACAAGTTTTCTTTTGGTGTTGTTCTTAAAATAAAAGTCATGCTTTGAAAAGTGCCATTGGATGAGAAAAAATAGATTTCATGCTAATTATTGTACTACAAGTAACACAAGTTTGTTATTTCTCACATTTTGCACGACTTTGCAAACAAATATGCCCGTCTTTTGTGTGTGGCGCAGTTATTATCTACACGTCTCTAAAGTGTTAAATTAATGATATTAAATCGAATACATTAATACTAACCAATTATCCTACCCCAACACCGGATAAAGATTTTAATTGCTTGAAATACTTAAAATTTAAAGCGGTTTTTCAGTTCATTACCCACTTACATATTATGAGAAGCAGATTTTCCAGTAATCAAAAAGCTTTTTAATGTAATAAAAATAATATGAAAAATATGTAGTTGCGCCTAAAAATGTTTACATATCTGTGACTTAATGAGATGTATCTGTGGTTCATAATAATAGAAAATTTAATTCTTAATATTTAACATATTTTTTTATAGGATTATTGACTAAAAATAAGGAATACTAATTGTTTGTAAGTTCCTTTACTGTTAAAGTGTAAAAATATCTTATTGGTCGCTCAGATCTTGGTGAGAGAGCCACAATGTGACCATAGGGGTTGCTGTTACATACAGCAACAGCAGTCCACACATTTTTGCATATAGTCAAAGATGTTTATAGAAACTAATTAGTAACAAAGGTAATTTTAATATTGGTTAATTACTCATGTGGCATTACCAAAACTATTTATTTTTAAATTCCAATTTTTTTCAAGATAATTTAAACTGATAATTTTCATTTTCCAGTCAAAATTATAAATAATAAAAATAAAAAAACAAAATTATTGGAAAAACAAATTTTTAATTGAATTTAATCGCAAAATTTAATTATCATTTTGACTAAGTGAATAATAAAATAGCATTGATTTATTTATAAATGATTAAAAAGTAAATATTTCACATGGATTTGTGTAAATTTTACGTTTTAACTTTTGTATCTAAAACTTTGGAAAATTCGAATAGCAAAAATATAAGTCCATAAAGCATATTGTGCCACTGTCCATTAGCATTTAAATTATAATAAAAGCGATTATAGAAATCGGTTTAAAATGTTCGTTAGAGTATATAAATCACATTTTCCAATTATTCGATGTAAACTGAACAGTTCTGATCTTAGTTGTATTAGTATAGTCTTTAAACGCTATTCAATCTGTATCTGATATTTAACAACAGAGTAACACGCAATTGGGTGTCCGGTCATTTTGGTATTATGTTCAGAAATAAATTTCACAAAATATAGTACTTTTTTTGTGGTGTCCCATGGCTTGTAATAGACAAGATTTAATTACTTACCGTATATTGATGATAAAACACTTAATTCTTAAATAATCGATTTATTCAAAACTTACTAATTCTATATACTTGCTTATAAACCGGCCATGTACATATCATTTTTCAGATTAAATAAAACGCTTTTCAAAATGAATTTATCTTTTTTTTTAAATATTTTAAAAATTTTTTTAATTGAATTAATCAATTTTTAAATTAAATGAAACACTTGTACTATAATAGTAAACTAAATTAATAATACTGAAAATACAAATAAATGAAATTTATTTAATGACCAAAATATTTTGAAAAACGTTTAATTTAATCTGAAAAATGTTTATTTAATTTTCCATATTTCGATTATTGAAATACAATTAATTCATCTCTGAATCATTTTTTTTATATTTGGAATATTAAATTTTTATGTTAATTTTATTGAAAAAATTGCTTTAAAAAAAAAAACAAATATAAAAATGTTAGCATTTAAAATCATTTCGCCAATAGAAAATTTTCACATCATCGAATGAACAAAAAAAAATTTTCCCAAAAAAAAAATTTACCATAAAAAAAAAGTGTTCTGGAGATGCGGGGCATCGATCCCCGTACCTCTCACATGCTAAGCGAGCGCTCTACCATCTGAGCTACATCCCCTGTTGACAATATCTTTAATATATTTATATTTCACGAAAATTTTTTGTGAACTATATAAAAACTTACTAAACCAGTTCAAAAAAAAAAACACAAAAAAAAATTTAAATCGAAATCATAAATTCCAATTATTCAGCATAAAAACATAATGTAATTATATATTTACCGGTTTTTATATTTGATTTTATGTTTATTAGAGTTTATGTTTGCAGAATTTTTTTTTTCTTTCTTGTGTGTGTGTGCAATGACACAATGACAGAAAAGTTTTTACAAATCTATATACATAAATAAAAAGTTTTATTTTTGGAAATTATTTCTAAAATTAGAATTTGAGAATATAAGCATAAAATTAGAAAGTTTTATTTTAAATAATTGTTGATTCTAAAATTAAAATGTAAAATTAAGCATAAGAAGAACAAGAATTTTCGAGCATATTATAGTGAATTAGAAGGTAATAAAGTGAATAGAGTAAATTTTTTGGTATTTGTATACTTATTTAAAAATATAATACCTTATGTTGACGCTTTTTTGTGTCTGGCTCCCCATGGGCTTTGTAAACAATAAGAACTCAACAAATAGTTTTTCAATAAATAAATAAATGATAAAAATTTCCACATTTACATTGGACAAATAGGTAGTAAATGTACTTATGTACAGTTCTTAAGGTAAATGGCGCCATTTATTTTTTTTAATATGTAAGTAAGATTGCAAAACTTACAAATTAATTTATACTGAAATTTCTTTCAAAAAATAAATGGAAAATAATTTATATGTAGTACATTACTTTATAATTTCCATTTTAAACATAAAGCAAATAAATTCAAATTTATGTTCATTAATTATTAGAATATTTTATGAATGAAGATTTTTATGGGTGAATTATTAAAAGAATTTGTTCATTGATTTGAAAGACAGGAGAGGGGATAGCGATTCCCTCATTCATAAACGGCATTATATACGGCGTTTAAAAGTTGTTAAATAATGCATTATGAATTTCATTAGCATAATTTCAATTATTCAATTTGAATTAAAAGAAAGCATTACATACTTATTATAAAAAATGTCGCGCAGCCGAACTAATGATCAGTAGTTTTATAATTATGGGCATTTTTTTTAAATTCAACTATACTCTAAATCTAAATGCATATTTGGAGTATATGTTGCACTACTCTAGCCGCAGAAATTAAAATTATAACTGTGATTTTATACTACTACTTATTACATTACAGATGCGACATTAAACCTATTTTTTTGGGCTTATCGACTATTGAAAATCACATTTAAAAATTAACATTTTATATATTTTAATATTCAGCGCCTCTAGCGGTATAAATTTGAAATACGCTTACTGGCATCGTATTCTACTCTTAAATACCTTTCCAACGAGTGGTCAAACTTAATTTTTGGTGAACATAAAATTACAGTTTTATTTGGAAAAAGATGTTTTGGAAAAATACGACTATCGTCGCCTACCGGCCGAATTTTAAAATTACATCTGGTTCTCAATAAACCAAGCTTTCTATCATAAAATTGCGTGTACAGTAACTTTGTGAAATAACTGCTTTTTATTGATTACATCGGACAGACAGACAGACGGACGGACAGAAAAGCGTTAACATAAGGGATTTTTTTTAAAAAAAGCCCTAAAAATTTCAAATTAGATGAATTAAATAATCATTACTTGAATTACTTTAGAATTCACAAAAATAATTCACATAACCCAATGAATTATTTATAATTTAAATCCAAAATCGTAACAAACTGTAACAACTTATATAATTTAACATTGAACACTATCATTATAATATCTCATTAAATAAGCAGGATACATAATTTAGCCTCTTAAATATATAGGAAGCTTCAACTATAGGTTTAAATTTTAAATTTTAGTAGTTTTAATTAAAAGTGAACTCTAAAAGAAGGTTTAATCTGATTTTCCTTAAGATCAAAAATATATCCATTTTTTAAATTGCTATGCAGTTGATAATTTTTGTAAGCAATTTTTGTAAGCAGAAAAATTTTGTAAGCAATTTTTTTAGAGGAATATATTTTTTTTTTAGAGGAATATTGAATAGAGAGGGGGTTTTAAGGGATATTTATCGAAAAATTCTGCTGAACGGCCATATAATTTTTGCTGCTCTATCTAGTGCGGCTCTGCGCTCTTTGCAGTGCTCGATGGTCTAGTCTAGACTCTGCTGAACGCGGAAATTGACATGAAACATGATGATCTTCAGGAATATTATAATACAAATAACCCTTTAAGAAAAGCGAACCGTAAACGAACCGCCGGCGAAGTCTTTTCTTCATATATGAGTTCGTTTACGAACCGCCTTGGCAGTTCGTAAGCGAACCGGAAACGAAAATGTTAGAATAAGAACAGTAGAAAAAAAACGTAACGCCAAGAGTTCGCCAAAATCGGTTCGTTTACGAAACGCCGCAACGATTCGTTTTGGAACCGCCAAATTCGGTTCGTTTACGAACTGATTTTATTTCTAGAAATAAAAATACGGAAAAGTTATTTTTTTAGCATTTATTTCATATAAAAAATATAATTTTTAACAATAAATAATTATTTCACCACTGATTTAATTTTTTTAAATTTTATTACTTAATTTATTATATAAAACACAAAATTACTTATTAATATTTATTTTATTATATTTAACAAAATACTATTATAAGACACAACCTTCGTCACTCCTGTTTATTTTTGTTATGAAATTATAAAGTTTATTTTAAAAAGGCGTTACTTATCTAGTTCGTATACGGTTCGCCAAAAGCGAATACGCTTATTTTTCTTAAAGGGAAGAAATAATGGGGGTTAATCTACAAAACGGCGTATTGGAAATACAGTCGTATTTCAATTTTTGCTATTCTGCAAAACGCAATTACGTTTAAAGGGAAACGGCATTATAATGACAGATTTTATTGCTATTCTTCTGGAATACTTTTGAATCGAAATATGAAACATTTTTCCATATATTTGTCATTCGCAAATAAATAGTCGCGTATTATGGTCATTGTGGATGAAAATAAAAGTTTATTACAATTTATTTTAATGAAATATCCAAATATAAAATGTAAGTATTAAAAATTTTTGTAATGAAATTATTTTTATATATAAGTATATTTATATATACATATATATATATATATATATACATATGTATAGGAAAAAAACTTTATAGGAAAAAAACTACAAATAAAGATCAATTCGAAAAATTAGTAACTGAATGAAAAATAATAGGGATATAGCACGAGCATATACTAACCGGCCTGCAGAAGAAATACACGAGTTTTGGAAAAATTTATCAACAGAATTGAATATTTTATGTACTCCAGTAAAAGAACCGCCGTTATGGAAAAAGGTTAGTTTATTTATATAACAGGTATATATTATATATATTCGAAAAATAATATTTCATTACATATATATATATAGATATATATTTATATACCATATATTTGTAATTAAATTTACTAAGTTGAAAAATAATTTAATTCTGCATGTTTTTTCCAGGTTTGGAGTGACTATAAGTCTAATTAAAAAAAAAATTGGCTTTTAATAAAAAAGAATCCAATGGCACTGGTGGAGGTCCAAACAAACAGGTTACATTTAATGAAATGGAAGAGTACGTCATTCAATTGCTCAATATAAATGAAGCCGTTGAAGAGGAATTTCAAATTCTAGGTCTTTTGATGTCTCTTCTGGGAGATCAGTTGCACGTTCTGTGTCGGAAAGGTCATTCCAAGCAAAAGATGAAACTGATGCTTTAGAGCAAATTCATCAGATGATCCTACTAATACCGAAAATATTGAAAATGAGGATTATAAAAAAATAATTATGCGAATCCTAAAAAAAAATAAAATTAACGCAAATTGATTTAATTGAAAAACAAGTTGCGATTCAAGAAAAATTATACAACAGCATTGAGACCGGTATTCAAAAATGTCAAGAAACATCATTAAGTAATACAAATAATTTAACAAAAATATACCGGTCAGTTGACTCCTTATACAATTTATTTAAATCAGATATGGAAGACAGGCGCAGCCATAGACAAGAAATGGAAAGGCAAAGCATAAAAAACTCGAGGTTAAAAACCAAATTTTGGAATTAGAATTACAAAGACTGAATAATGATTCGCCGTAAAACTTTTATAAAATTAATTCGATGTATGTTTTTTATATAGCATTTCCAGTAATTGATATATTTTTTTAACTTAATTTAATATTTTTCAAATCACATTAGTATATTTATAATTCAAATTAGTATTTTTCTCATTCGAATTCGTAGTCGTGAAATTAAAAATTTTATTTTATTTATTGAATTAGAAAAATACTAATTTGAATTGGAAAAATATTTTAATTATACTTATAAATATACTAAATATGAATTACTGAAAAAAATATACTAATTTGGACAGGAAATGTTTAATTTTTCCTTGAAGGATATTTAAAGTTATTGTAAACACTAAGATATTTGTTATATAAACATTCGAGGAATTAATTAGAGTTAATATATTTTAACCCTTTAATATTTTTCTGATTTGGTTCGATTCTGTTCTGAGCTATACATTTAATTGGTAATTTTTTTTGTTAAAAATGAATATTTTTAATTTTTTTATGATGTAAATAAAATATGTAATATTTATAAAAATAAAATTATGTTTTTGAAAACAAATAAAACTAACTATTTATATTTATTTTTTCTTTTGTAATATTGTAATTTAAAATGACAAAGAAATTTAATCTCTCCTTATTCCTGCAATTTCGGTTAATGAAGTGTTAACTGTTGGAGATTCGTCATCGTAGTAGTTATCAACATTTACTTCATTAGTTGGTTCTATAAAATCTTCATTTGAAATTTTATAGTAAATGCATATGTTGTGAAGTGCACAACAAACATTTACTATCCTGTGTTGATTTCTGTGGAGAGTAACGTAGACATCTAAATCGGTTTTTCAACAAACCTATTGTTCTTTCTACTGCATTTCGAGCCTTAGAATGAACTTTGTATGTACCGGCTTTGTCGTCTTCCTACTTCTGTAGATCGGTAAGGAGTCATCAGCCAAGGTTCCAATGGATAAGCAGCATCACCTGTATATAATAATTATCACTCAAATGTTTACTGAAACAAAATATTAAATATATACCTAATACCCAACATAGTTCATTGTTATTTACATGATGTTTATTTCTTAAAAAAATTCTGGCTTCACTAAAAGATTCCAAATGTGTGAGTCGTGATTTGAACCAGGAAATCTTGCATCTACAAAGTGAATACGTAAGAGATGGTCGCACATCTGTGTAATGAAAATATGGTTACATTTTGAAAAATTAATATTGAGAATAAAAATATTTTTAAGATATTTTTTTTATAAAAAATACTAAATTTCCAAATTTTTTAACAATTTTCTTGATGTTAATTTGCATTTTGGAATTTTAGCATTTAATTTTTGGCCATATACCAAATTTCAATACTTACGATCATTACATTTAAACTAAAAAAAATTCTTTCTATTAACGAATAAATGTTTGGAGAATCGACAGGAGAATCGATTTTCACATGTGTCCCATTGTGACCTGGCCGGCACATAATAATGTTGTACCACCTGAAAATAAAAAAATAATTATTGGTAAAGGGGAAAAGAAAAAAAAAAAAAAAAAAATATAAATATTATATCATATTCTTACCTTGTCAAGCTGCGTCCATTTTAGTATATAATTTCCCTCTGTCTGACAGCGGATGACAACGTCAGTTAAATAAAAAAAAAAAAAAACACCAAGATTTGTCACTCTACTGATCCAACCGCGCAGGCCATCTGGTGCCGAGTACGCCCTACCGAAAAAAAAATCATTGCTTTGTTGTACTGGCAACACAAGCCGAGAAATTCCGCATTGCGACTGGAATCGGAATGGAACGTTCCAGAAAGAACAAAAAGAAAAGTGGCGTGATTTTGGTCGTGGTTCAGACGAGGAGGTTTTGGGGTTTTTGCAAAGGGAGAAAAACAGAAAAGTGTCAGTCGTTGTCTGGATGTAGCGGAGATCGAACCGCTGCCAAAAAAATTAAAATAAAAATTAATAATTTAAATTTTTATGGCGTTTTTTTTTGTATATATATAAAAATAGAATCCGAAAAGTTGGTGCCGGTAGAAAATATTATAAAATTATAAAACAATAATAGATTTTCCGGATTAAAATTAAAAATTGCGCCGCCGAATTATCGCGTCGTTTAATTAAAAAAGAAAATTGAGAATCAGCTAATCGCTGATAATAATAAAAAAAAAAAAAAAAGGAAAAAATTAAATTTTTGTGTGTGCGACGATTTTAGCTGCCGCCATTTTAGCGGTAAAGTAGGAAGGAGAAATTCCAGGAATATAATAGTTCGGCATCATAATTAATTCCGGAATTTACAACGAGGGAATCTGAAAAAAAAAGGGGCCTGAAAAGAAAAAAAAACAGGGGGAATTACATGCAGTGACCAGAGATTGTTTTGAGACATCGCCAGTTAGAACCTATAACAGAACGAGCAAAAGGAAATTAAATAGGGAAACCCGTGAAGATTTGGTTTCCGAATTTAATTGTGGCTGGAAAGAAAAAAAAAAAAATTTTTAAATCTTATAATTGAATTGTAGAATTGTACATCGTAGGCCATGGCATAAATTAAAATTTTTTTTTAAGTAGTTTAAATGCCGTAGAAAAAAAAAATTAATCTAAATTCCTTGGAACGGAAATTTTGTAAAAAAATTCGTTTTTTTTAATTATCCTTTTAAGACAATAAAAATGTTCTTAATTTTCTGAGTTCAATATTTGAGTAATTTTTACGCTATAATTTTGTTTAAAATTTCGTTATTATTTTTGATTTTTTTATTATTTTTTTTTGATTTGTTCTTTATTTTTGATTTTGTTTTATTATTTTGATTTTCTTATCATTTTTTTTTGTTTTTTTTTGCTATTATTTTGTTTTTTTTTGCTTGTTTTTATTTTTGATATTTATGCAGAGATATAGGTACCATCACCGGACTTCCTAGACATGTCCAGGCTGTTCCCGGAGGATTAAAGAAAAAAAAAATTAATAATAGAAAAAAACAAAGAAAGGGTACGTCAATAAATTTAGTTATAAAAGAAAAAGTAAAATTAAAGGCAAATAGCAAAGGAAGAAAAAAAAAAATGAGATGGAGAGTGAAAGATAAGAAATGATTTGTATAACGTATAAAAATAAAATTAGTATATTTAATTAGTTGAATTTGGCAGAATATATATTACCATGAATTGTTATTAATAAATTAATATTATTTTGCTATAAGTTTTGCCAACGAGCCAATAATTTAAAACGATATATATTAAAGAAGAAAACTTTTTTGTTAATTCAAATTAAAAAAATTTATGGTTTATTATTTTTTTTATTATATATTTTTTTTTTTGAGAAGTATAGAAAGATGAGCGGTTAATCTCAAAAATAATTTTGACCTCGACATGGAGCATTGTTCCTTTTCCCTTTTCCTTTGCTGAATTGTTCTGATCGGGTGGATTGGAGGACCTACGCCCCACATGGCTGAGGACCTAGCCGGATCCCAGGAGGAAAAAAAAACCCAATCCATCCATAGAATTTTTGTAGTTAAATAAAATTTGGTCTAGAATTCATTGCGCACCGCGACTGTTGGTCACCCTAGACCTGGCGCCCACATGCTCAAAAATTCTTAAACATATTTTTCTTTCCTCCGAAATACATGACAGTAACACTCAATTAAATATTCACTCAATGGTGATGAGATACAAATGCGCCCATTTAAGGGATGCGCATTTGGCGGTGTTACAAATATGGCGCCCAACGTAATGGGCTTAAAGATGCACCAATTGTCCTGTACAATTGGCGTCAAATTTTTCTTGGGTTCAATTAATAACGCAAATGGATAATGTTCGATGTTTAATAGAATTTTTGTGGAATGTATGTTGTTGTGGTAGACGGATGGTCACCCGAACACAAGGATTTTTTTTACATCTTATATTTAAAAATTTGTTTTCGGTTGAATATATATGCAGAGAAGTCAGATCAATTCAGCAACCATATAAACGTCCCCTTTGTCGTGATTTCGGTTTGTCGGTTCGGGTCTGGAGGAGGAATTTTTTTTTTCATTAAAACGTAAAGTTTTTTCCTGACATAAGAACGTATATATGGTGGTCCATATTTTATTTCTGTCAGCGGTTGTTGTGTGTGAGTAAGATATATATTTTGTGGTTGTCCACATTTTATCCCTCACATGGTAAAGTAGTTTTTTTTTGTGCTAGTTAGACCGGAATTTCGTAGTCGAAATGATGAACCTAGTACTTTGTTGTAGTATTACGCATATAAAAAAAAAAAAAAAGGAATTTTTCTTCGGCTCGAGCAGGAGGAATGGAAGTCATCGATAAAGTACCCCTGTCCCTCCCTTGTTATTCCTTCCCATCCTATGTCAATGTTCCTTTCCTTAAATAAATGCGAAGTGTCGAGGTCAATTTATTTAGATTTTTTTTATAAAATATTTGAATTTTTTTTAGGTACCCTAATTGTACCTTCTATAAAAATAGTACAATTTCATACGATTTTTTTTTGTTTTGAGTATTATTACTAAATATGGTATATTTTATTTTTCATAATTATTGGGAGAAAATACAATAAGAAAATCGACATAATAAATTAAGAGTATACCTACATTGTAAATATATATTTTAGGTATATATATTCACTGTAGGGTTGCCGTCCTGCTCTTATAAAAATAAATTATTATTATTATAATTTTTTTTTGGAACTTATATTTTTATTTGATTTTTTTTTGGGGATTTTTTTTTGGTTGACCGTTTCGATTAATTATAAAGTCCCTGGGATCTATAAGTTGTAAATTTTTTTGTGAAAAAAAAAATAAACAACAATATAAAGGCTTGTTAATTAACACTAGATATATGATAAAATTGAATTATTGTAAGGAATAAATAGTACTATAACTAAATAAATAAAAATACGTGGTAGTACAAAATTATTTTGTTATTATTATTATATTTTTTTTTGGGCTGTCTCCTCCTGTATTGGACAGATATTGTTTGTAGCATTATCGGGCAGATCGTGGTAGATCTTGTCGCTGGGGATAAGTATTTTGCATTTGGCCGAACATGGATCCGTCATTGCTGGAAGAAGATGAATTGTTATATGAGCTGGAAATTCGTAAATTAAATCTAATACCTGGTACAACTATTTCGAAAATTCCTAACTTGCGAACAAAACTAGCGGATGAGCGTCGTGCGCCTCAACAATTACCAATGGTGGTCATCGACGACCCGGGGGTTGAATGGGAGCGGTGCGAAGCTAAGGTGCGCGAATATGAAGCGTTAGTCGGCAGTGCAGTTCGTGCACAAGATGAACATTTGTTGTCGGTTGTTGAATCCCGCAGTTTGCACCTGGTAGATCGTCTTAGACGATTGCGGAAGGCTAGTCCAACATTATCTACGACGGTTAGAGGAATTACTAATCGGTTGAATGCCATTTTCGAAAAAATTAAAGGGTATACCTGTGAGATGCAGCGGCAAATCGGACGCTCGGGTTTGGGATCTCCGGTTCCACAAGGTGTCGAGGAATTGAGTGGGGATGATGAAGCTATTGCTCCGTTACCTACGGGTGGAAATGTTGCTGGCGAAGTTAAAAAAGTAAAAAAATTATTAATAGAAAAGGAGCAAACAATTAATAAAGATATATTACCGCTGCCTTCGTTGGGTAAAATTCCGTTAGCCACTCCGTCAACTGGTAAAGGTCCAGCTCAACAGAAAAATTCGGATTCATCCATAGCTGACAAATTATCCTCGTTGCACCTGGGCAGTAAGCACAGTTCATCTAACACTTCGCCGAATTCCGTACCAGTCGATCATCGCCTGTGTTCGACAAAAATGGGCATGAATCGAAAAACATACTCTGCACCGGTAAATAGGAATAAGTTCGGTAGTCAACATCAACAACATGGTGATTATGTGCATTCTTACCGCCAATCTCAGCCTGCACGTGCGCAAGAACGATCACTGTGGTATCAACGTCAGCCGATAGATCAAGACCAATATTGGAAAGCCGAAATGTCCAGTATGATCCTCGAGCAACAACGTCAAATCAAAGAGATGCGAGATTTACTAGCAGCACAGTCAACGTCAGCTCGAATTCCGCCCACCACCAGTTCTACTACTGTACCGCGTACGTCATCATCCAGATCCTTGCGTGGGGTAGTGCCGTCTCAACAAAGCTCTCATTCTAGAATCGAACCTGCAAGTGAGATTGAAACAAGTGATGATGACGCAATGGAAGTACGCAATGACGCTACTCACCGCAGGAATCCAGTGTCGAACTGGCGGTTGCATTTCGATGGTTCTGGTAGGGGTTTATCGTTAAAGGAATTTTTGTTCAGAGTCGAAACGTTAGCAAGGGGAGATAGGTACCCTGTCGAAAACCTGGTGTTGTCCATTAACCAGCTACTAAAGGACCGAGCAGAAATTTGGTATTGGCAGTATATACGTAGAAATCCGCATACTACCTGGAGACAGTTGCGACGAGCACTGAAGGAGGAGTTTGATGAGGGAGAAGAGGATGGGGATGTAAAAAGGATGATGGAAAGTAGGAAACAGCGAACAAGGGAAAAATTTTCGGATTATCGTATGGACATGGAAGGTTTGAGGCTACGATTAAATAAAGAAATATCCGATGATGATTTTTTGAGTAGAGTTTACTTCAACCTGTATCCCGGGTATAAAAAGGCGATGATCCTCGAAGATATTGTCACCATGAGCCAATTGGATAAACTATGTAAACGATTGGAGAGGAAGTGGAAGGAAGTAGGAGAAACAGCTGAGGATCAGGTGCGATCTCGTCGAACATATGTCCACGAGTTGGAGGCGCCGAAACATCCAGAAGTTGAGGAGGCTAATAACATCATTCCTCCAGTTGCGGCATCGGTCTCATGCTTCAATTCCGTCGTTGGTCCTAACCAATTGTACTCCGTACAGAAAAATGCGTTTGATACATCCGAAGTACCATCACATGTACAACGGCTTGAACAAAATAGTCAGTACATTATTTGTTACAATTGTGATGAAATGGGGCATGTATTCCGAGATTGTCAGCTACCTCTGAAAATATTTTGCTATAGGTGTGGTTACAAGAATAAATATTTTAATAATTGTCCGAAATGTCAGTCTGTCCGTAGTCCGGGAAACGGGTACCCAGGAAGAGGAATGGGGAGGAACCCTCTTCTGCGACCGTTTCGTCCTTCATAGATGATTTAGAGTATAATATAAATTTAATTTCGAAAAATAGTTGTAAAGATAGCGTAGTGAACAATGAATTAATTAGGATTAAAACTAGAAATATGGTTAGATCAAGAAATAATTTTAAAATGAGGAAAGATAGTTATAAATTATTAAAAGCTAGTCTGATTCGAGTGGATGGTGACAATCGACCATTCATGAAAATCAATATTAGCGATAGAAATTTTATAGCACTATTAGATAGTGGTGCTAACATTAGTTGTTTAGGTAAGGATTGTTTAATTATGTTGGATGAATTAGGGGTTAGTTACAGTAAGATAAATTCTGATATTCGTACTGCTGATGGTGCCAGTCAAAATGTTATCGGCTATGGTTATTTAAATATAAAATACAATAATATAATTAAACCTATTAAATTTTTTTTAATTCCGACCATTCAACGATCCATTATTCTGGGGGTAGATTTTCTAGCAGCTTACAACGCCGTACCTTTTCATAATTCTGAAATCAGCAGCATTACCATTAATGAAAATGACCATAATTTGAATCTCGATCAGCAAGAACAACTGCTGGGTATTATCAATTCACTTCCGTCCTACAGTCAGTGTGGATTGGGTAAGACTTCGTTGTTGAGGCATGAGATTGATGTCGGCGACGCGAAACCTTCCGTTTCCCGACCATATCCGTTGTCGTTACCAATGCAGAAGTTGCTGGATGCTGAAATAGACAAGATGTTAGCCGAAGATATCATCGAAGAAAGCAAAAGTGGGTGGGCCTCACCGATGGCTATGGTGAAAAAGAAAGATGGCTCGCTCCGGTTGTGTCTCGACGCTCGTAAGGTAAACGCTGTTACCAAACCGGATGCGTATCCACTACCGCACATCAACTCTATTTCCAGCCGGGTGAAGAAGACAAAGTATATTAGTAGTCTAGACCTCAAGATGGCATTCTGGCAGGTGGAGCTGGAAGAAGAGTCCAAGGATAAAACCGCGTTTATAGTACCTGGACGGGGCCTGTTCCAATTCAAACGTATGCCGTTTGGGTTGTCCAACTCCCCGAAGACACTTTGCAGGCTTATGGATAAGGTGATCCCTTACGAGCTTCATGAGGATGTCTTTGTCTACCTGGATGATCTCCTGATCCTCTCGGAAGACTTTGACACCCACATGTTGCTTTTGAGTAAAGTAGCTCGGTGTCTGAGGGAAGCTGGACTAACCATTAACGTCGAAAAGAGCAGGTTCTGTCAAAAAGAAACTAAGTACCTGGGTCACATCATAAACAGCGAGGGCATCCATACTGATCCAGCGAAAGTAGACGCCATTAAAAATTTTCCGCAACCGAAAACAGTTCGGCAAATTCGAAGATTCCTGGGAATGACTGGCTGGTACAACCGATTCATTCAGAATTATGCGGTCCTTGCAGCACCCATTACGGACCTGCTAAATAAGAAAGCGACTGAAAATTGGAATGATGACGCAGAAAAAGCATTTAATACTTTAAAAGCAGCTTTAACGGAAGCGCCGGTTCTTGTCAATCCGGATTTTTCTCGTGAATTCTATATCCAGTGTGATGCGTCGAAGACGGGGGTCGGAGGCGTCCTGTTCCAGCGTGACGACAATGGACATGAACATCCAATAGCGTTCATGTCACAGAAGCTGAATAACGCCCAGAAAAATTACAGCGTTACGGAACAGGAATGTCTTGCAGCCGTCGTTAGCCTGAAGAAATTCCGACCATATGTGGAAGGAGCAGCGTTTACGGTGATCACGGATCACGCCAGTTTGAAGTGGCTCATGTCGCAAACTGATTTGTCCGGCAGGTTGGCCAGATGGAGCTTGAAGCTGCAAGCCTTCGACTTCAAAATCATTCATCGAAAAGGTTCGGAAAACGTGGTTGCAGATGCGTTATCTAGAGGAGAAATGGAAGAAATCATGAACAAAATTATTTCTAGCGGCGACATTAGTTTAAAGGATCAAGCTTTTCAGGATCCAGAATATCAGGATAAACTAAAAATCTTTCAAGACAATCTCCAGCGTTTTCCTGATATCAAACTGGATGGGAATGTGATATACAAAAGGGTAAAATTTCGAAAACAAACTTCACTTACCGATATCCCAGTTTGGAAGGTTTGGGTTCCTGAAAGCCTGTGGAGCGACGTCATCAAACACTATCATGATGAGCCGTTGGCAGCTCACTCCGGTGTGGATAAAACCACTGAAAAAATCCAACGTTTGTATTATTGGCCAAAAATGCGTGACACCATTAATACTTACATAGCTGCTTGCGACTCATGCAAAGAATGTAAAGCGCCGAACATTTGTCTGCGTCCTCCGATGGTCATCCAGAGTCCTCCGGTCCGTCCATGGCAAAGCATAAACGTCGATTTGTTAGGTCCATATCCGCGCTCTAAAAATGGCAACACGTATATATTTATCGTGCTAGATCAATTTAGCAAATTTATTTTATTGAAACCTTTGCGACAGGCAACTACAACACCGATATTAAAATTTTTGGAATCGGAGGTGTTTCATTTATTCGGAATTCCCGAAGTGTTAACGTCCGATAACGGGGTACAATTTACGTCACGAGAGTTCCAGAAATTAATAGCCGAGTATCATATCCAGCACAAGTTCACTGCACCGTATCACCCGCAAGCTAACGCTTCAGAACGAGTGAACCGGAACATCATCTCAGCTATTCGTGCATACATCAGAAGCGACAACCACAAGGAATGGGACAAATACCTCAGCCACATCGCGTGTGCATTACGTAACGTGGTACACGACGCAACTGGTTTTTCACCCTCCTATTTAGTTCTCGGGTATCACATGATCACCGACGGAACAGCTTACGAATTGTTGAGGAAGCTACACGCGTTGCAGGAAGACATGCTAGTGGAATTTCCGTCTAGAAATCCAGCGATAACTAAAACCGTATTAAAAAATTTGGAAAAGGCTCAATTACGTCATCAGCGAACTTATAATCTACGAACACGAAAAATTAGTTATGTAC
The DNA here is from genome assembly GCA_949752835.1 of Empis stercorea. Taxonomy (NCBI): domain Eukaryota; kingdom Metazoa; phylum Arthropoda; class Insecta; order Diptera; family Empididae; genus Empis; species Empis stercorea. The sequence continues at coordinate 75,772,302 of OX457085.1, read as the reverse complement.
CTGGACAAGTAGTATTCCGGCGGAATCACGTTCAGAGTGACCAGAAAAAGCAGTTTACCGCCAAATTTGCCACTCCATGGGTCAAGTGTAGAATATTGTCGTCTCGTGGTAGGGTTTGCTACGATGTGCTCGATGAACATAGCAATCAGACACATTTAGTCCATGCGAAAGATTTGAAGCCCGGCTAACTCAATCATTGAGCAAAGAGACGTACTCAGGGTGTGGGACAGCCCCGCGTTGATCGGTCTATAAATTTAGTAATCAGTATTATTATAGTAGTATTCTGGGACATTGTCGAAAATGAGATTTTGTTTATGTGGCTTACCTCGAACATTTTTTTTGTTTTTTTTTCTTTTGCATGTGATATATAGGTATATCTTAGTTCTCGAAATCCATAATTTAAAGTAAATTTCATGGAATTCTTTTATAATAGCTTCGTAAATTTCAGTCTTGTATGTTCGTGTAGAACGACCTACAAGTCTGTTTTGTGACCTGGCCGGCACATAATAATGTTGTACCACCTGAAAATAAAAAAATAATTATTGGTAAAGGGGAAAAGAAAAAAAAAAAAAAAAAAATATAAATATTATATCATATTCTTACCTTGTCAAGCTGCGTCCATTTTAGTATATAATTTCCCTCTGTCTGACAGCGGATGACAACGTCAGTTAAATAAAAAAAAAAAAAAACACCAAGATTTGTCACTCTACTGATCCAACCGCGCAGGCCATCTGGTGCCGAGTACGCCCTACCGAAAAAAAAATCATTGCTTTGTTGTACTGGCAACACAAGCCGAGAAATTCCGCATTGCGACTGGAATCGGAATGGAACGTTCCAGAAAGAACAAAAAGAAAAGTGGCGTGATTTTGGTCGTGGTTCAGACGAGGAGGTTTTGGGGTTTTTGCAAAGGGAGAAAAACAGAAAAGTGTCAGTCGTTGTCTGGATGTAGCGGAGATCGAACCGCTGCCAAAAAAATAAAAATAAAAATTAATAATTTAAATTTTTATGGCGTTTTTTTTTGTATATATATAAAAATAGAATCCGAAAAGTTGGTGCCGGTAGAAAATATTATAAAATTATAAAACAATAATAGATTTTCCGGATTAAAATTAAAAATTGCGCCGCCGAATTATCGCGTCGTTTAATTAAAAAAGAAAATTGAGAATCAGCTAATCGCTGATAATAATAAAAAAAAAAAAAAAAAGGAAAAAATTAAATTTTTGTGTGTGCGACGATTTTAGCTGCCGCCATTTTAGCGGTAAAGTAGGAAGGAGAAATTCCAGGAATATAATAGTTCGGCATCATAATTAATTCCGGAATTTACAACGAGGGAATCTGAAAAAAAAAGGGGCCTGAAAAGAAAAAAAAACAGGGGGAATTACATGCAGTGACCAGAGATTGTTTTGAGACATCGCCAGTTAGAACCTATAACAGAACGAGCAAAAGGAAATTAAATAGGGAAACCCGTGAAGATTTGGTTTCCGAATTTAATTGTGGCTGGAAAGAAAAAAAAAAAAATTTTTAAATCTTATAATTGAATTGTAGAATTGTACATCGTAGGCCATGGCATAAATTAAAATTTTTTTTTAAGTAGTTTAAATGCCGTAGAAAAAAAAAATTAATCTAAATTCCTTGGAACGGAAATTTTGTAAAAAAATTCGTTTTTTTTAATTATCCTTTTAAGACAATAAAAATGTTCTTAATTTTCTGAGTTCAATATTTGAGTAATTTTTACGCTATAATTTTGTTTAAAATTTCGTTATTATTTTTGATTTTTTTATTATTTTTTTTTGATTTGTTCTTTATTTTTGATTTTGTTTTATTATTTTGATTTTCTTATCATTTTTTTTTGTTTTTTTTTGCTATTATTTTGTTTTTTTTTGCTTGTTTTTATTTTTGATATTTATGCAGAGATATAGGTACCATCACCGGACTTCCTAGACATGTCCAGGCTGTTCCCGGAGGATTAAAGAAAAAAAAAATTAATAATAGAAAAAAACAAAGAAAGGGTACGTCAATAAATTTAGTTATAAAAGAAAAAGTAAAATTAAAGGCAAATAGCAAAGGAAGAAAAAAAAAAATGAGATGGAGAGTGAAAGATAAGAAATGATTTGTATAACGTATAAAAATAAAATTAGTATATTTAATTAGTTGAATTTGGCAGAATATATATTACCATGAATTGTTATTAATAAATTAATATTATTTTGCTATAAGTTTTGCCAACGAGCCAATAATTTAAAACGATATATATTAAAGAAGAAAACTTTTTTGTTAATTCAAATTAAAAAAATTTATGGTTTATTATTTTTTTTATTATATATTTTTTTTTTTGAGAAGTATAGAAAGATGAGCGGTTAATCTCAAAAATAATTTTGACCTCGACATGGAGCATTGTTCCTTTTCCCTTTTCCTTTGCTGAATTGTTCTGATCGGGTGGATTGGAGGACCTACGCCCCACATGGCTGAGGACCTAGCCGGATCCCAGGAGGAAAAAAAAACCCAATCCATCCATAGAATTTTTGTAGTTAAATAAAATTTGGTCTAGAATTCATTGCGCACCGCGACTGTTGGTCACCCTAGACCTGGCGCCCACATGCTCAAAAATTCTTAAACATATTTTTCTTTCCTCCGAAATACAAGACAGTAACACTCAATTAAATATTCACTCAATGGTGATGAGATACAAATGCGCCCATTTAAGGGATGCGCATTTGGCGGTGTTACACCATCTACACCCAATACTACTCATGGAAATCCCGTTTTTTCAAAGAAATGTCTTTTTACTTCTATTTTTTCTTGGACGTCCATTTGCAGTTTTATCCACTCTGGACACAACTGATTTTCTAGAATATCAAAGCATTCTTTTAAAACCTTTGAAAACGGTGATTGTACCATTGCCACTATCAAAATCTTTGCCAACACCGTGCTGATATACATACTCCTTCTGCTAGAAACCTTAATGTTGCAGCTAATTTAATATCTGGTGATACACTGTACTATTTCACTGCTGGTTTAATTTTTTTTAATTCGTTTAAAACGTAAATAAATGCGTTTTTGTTTAATCGAAATTTTTTAATAAATCTAAAAATTATTACAAATGTTAAATTTGTTTAAATAAAAAAATACTAAACTTATGCTTTGTCTGATAATTGTAATGGGTCAGATGTATCCCTAAGCTCTTGTCGTTGTTGTTTTAGTAATTTTTTTGTTCATATTTCGCTTCAAATGAAAATTTAAATTTCTGTACTACATTTATTTATAATTTAAAAAGATAATTTATTAATTAATAATTAAGAATTTATTTATTAATAATTTACATTTATTAAAATTTATACACTTTATTATTTTATTGAATTGTCAAATATCAAACTTAAAAAAAAAACATTTCATGTAAACAAAAACATTTATTTGTTTTTACATCAAACGTCAAAATTACTGTCGATAATGCAGTATGATAATACAGTTCTTCGATCGTTTTCCATAATAGCAAAATAATTCGAAAGTGAAACGCAGAAATGAACGTATATTTCAAATACGCCGTTTTGTAGAATAACCCCCAATATTCAAATAAATTTATTTAGACATTTTTCAAATTACTTTTTATTTAAATTTTGTTTTTAATACATTTAACAATTTAACTTTGTTAGATTTAGCTAACAAAGTGAGTAGTGAGTGATTGAGTGAGTAGCTAAAAGCGATTTAGCTAATGAAATGACAAGTGAGCTGAGTAAGATGGAGCTGTCATTTTACTCACCATATATTTTAATAGTGAAAAGTGAATTTGTAGTTAAAAATGGTAAAATTTAAAAATATTTTTTATATAAGTGGTCTTCACGACCTAAATATTTTTTCTGGATATTTTGATATTTTTTTGTAAAATTACGTGAGCACCTGTTTTTGGTGCCTGAGATATTTTTATATATTTTTTACATTTTATGTCTGGCAGCACTGAATATTTCATGTTTTTATGTTTATTTTACAAATTTATATAATCTGGTAGCACTGAAATAATTTAAACAAATATTGTTAAAAATTAGAATTGGCAAAATTTAAGGAAAAATAAGTAATGTAATAATACTAATTTTAAACTGCAATACTAATTTTAAAAAACAATAATCCGCGTCAGTACAACACAAAATAAAATTTAAAATTTCAAAACAGAAAATTTTTGACAGTAGTATTTTGACATATACATATATCAAAATATAAAAATATTAAAAAATACATGCCCACCAAGTGTGATTTTTGACGTGGTTTTTACGTAAAAACAACATTTATGTTTCACGTTGAACGCACGTTGAAAGTCCGCCAAATGCCCATATAAAATTTTCAACGATGTCCGCAAATTTCAGTACATTTTTTAAATTTTGAACGGGCTTATTCGACGTCAAAAGACCGTTTAACACTACACGTTAATTTTACGTGGATCATTCAACGAACTAATAAATTTGTATTGCGAATTTTGTACTTCTGAAAATTGATTTTAAAATAAAAAACCACAAAATTCTAATAATATATTTAATTATACATAAACGTTTTTTATTATTTAGAAAAGTTCATCATTTAAGTTTAAGTATATTAAGTATATTTAAATATATCTTGTTCAATAAATGATAAATAGATTCGATATTTTCTATTAAGTAAATAAAAAATAATGCAATTTTACGTACGCGCACCTTTTCAATTTTATTACAATAATTTTCAAAAAATATATTATTATTATTTATTTTATTTTTATTTAAATATGATGATGATGATCAATGTTCTATTTAAAAATTTAGGTCTAAAATAGAATCATCAGATCCCAAGTCCACTGAAGATCTGTCATTCATAATCACCAAATTTACTTAATCTAATAAAATTAACGATAATGTAACAAAAAATTGTTTATATTTTCCTAATTTTATTTTGCAAAAATATTTACCACAACAACTTTTTATAATTTTGCTTCATATATTGAAAATATATGAAGCTTTGTGGCGCGGTCTAAATTTCGAAATATTTTTTTTCGAGATTTTGATTTTTCTGGACGTTTTAGATGTCAGGGAATCAGAATCAGCAAAAAAAAAATCCGTGTCCGCCGTACGCCGTACGCCGTACGCAAAGTAAAAATACACTTTTTTAAACGCTTAGAAATAGTATAAGCACTCGTGCGATTTGTACAAAAATTGCAACATATATAAAGTCGGGATGGAAATTTATGTGTATGGTATCCTTTTTTAAATCATTTCCCTGCAACCCCCCCTAGCGGAGCGTTGAAAATGCACAATTTTGTGCACTTCAAAAAAATACCCCTAAATATAGTCGGATCTTTACATTGTTTCACAGATATATGTATAGACGCCATATAAAGAAGATTGTAAAAATTTGGAGCCCTAGGTCCTCGCCCCCCTATTTTATAGTAATATTAAAACAAAAATTTTGAAATTTGAAATGCCTATAAAACCGGTTTGATTTTATATAAAACATTGTTACTTTTAACATAGATGCAGCAGGTAAGTGCATTTCGATTTCATATAAAAAATTTACCCCCCACCTTCTTTAAGTGGGTGAGGGGGCTTATGTATGAAATAAGCTACATACATTGAGGGGGGAAATTAATTGAAAAAATGAGAAACTATATTCTTAAATATACTATGTTACACATTGTGCATAAAAATCAGCTTCGTACCTTTACCCCCCTGGATTTTACAGGTGAAAGAATTTTTATGGGACTACTAAAATTGAATTTTTGGTATTTAAAATGACTATAAAATAAGCCGCATTTCAGACAGGGTCTTATATCTTGTAGGTTTGGTATAATAGATTGGTATCTTTCGAAACCATTCAAAAAATTTACCCCTTTCCCTTTTATTATGGGTGAGGGGGTAATTTTATGAAAGAGGTTGCAGCACCGCAGCGGGGGACTGGATTGAAAAAATGAGAAATTTTTTTCTTAAAAATACTATCTTACAACTTGTGCCAAAAATTTATTTCCCTACCTGCAAACCCCTCTAAGCTACATCACTTAGAAATGTTACATTTCAAAATTTATTATATAGTTTATGAAATTGAATTTTTGGAACTTAAAATGACCATAAAATAAACCGCATTTCATATAGGGTGTTATATCTTATAGGTTTGGTATAATAGATTGGTATCTTTCGAAACCATTCAAAAAATTTACCCCTTTCCCTTTTATTATGGGTGAGGGGGTAATTTTATGAAAAAGGCTTCAGCACCTCAGCGGGGGACTGGATTGAAAAAATGAGAAATTATTTTCTTAAAAATACTATCTTACAAGTTGTGCCAAAAATTTATTTCCCTACCTGCAACCCCCTCTAAGCTACATCACTTACAAATGTTACATTTCAAAATTTATTATATAGTTTATGAAAATTGAATATTTGGAACTTAAAATGACTATAAAATAAGCCGCATTTCAGATAGGGTCCTATATCTTGTAAGTTAGGTATAATAGGTTGGTGTCTTTCGAAATCATTCAAAATTTTCACCCGTTTCCCTTTTCATATGGGTGAGGGGGTATATCTATTAAACAGGCTGCAACACCTCGGCGGGGGACTGGATTGAAAAAATGAGAAATTATTTTCTCAAAAATACACACCTACACCCTGTATACAAAATTGAGACACGTACCTTCAACCCTCTTCATTTTACAGGGGCAAAAATTTCGAAATTTATAGAATAAAAACATATGTATATTACATTTCGAGTATTTAGTATAAATATAGTATTACAAATTCGAGTACTTATTTATAAAAACTTGATTGTAATTTTAAATTGTACAACATTGGGAGTTTTGTAAAAATCGTAATTTTTATTTAATTCTTCGTTTTCACTAAATCCTAGGTAGATCAAAAGGGTATATGAAGCACTCTTCCAAATTGGCAGCTTTTTTAAATCTTAAAAAACTTTTTTTTTAACTTTTCACTACACTGTAATAAGTCGTTATTACTAACTTCTTCAATCGAAATTTTATTACGCATATAATGTAAATGTATATAATAAATAATATTACCCTTTTTTCCCAAATTTTTTCTTATTAACTTGTTTGGATAACAATGTATATAAGGAGGGCGTTTATCGTACGATTTCATCTTAAAGAAATTTAATTGTTTTAAATAATAAATTCTTAATTCTAATTGGATTATTTTTGTCATTCATTTGAAGATATACAAGCATTCATATACATAGAATTCAATGTTAAATTATATAAATTTTTACAATTATTTTTGTATTAAAAAAAAGGAATTCATTGAATTATATTTTGGATTATGTGAATTATTTGTATTAAGTAATTCGTACTGTCGTCGATGTGGGGAAAAGGCATATTTTTCGCACATGAAAGATATAATCTTTGTCGACTTAAGTCTACTAACTTCCGTGGAGTCTGTTAAGAAACTTGGTAGCAGGAGAATTGTAAAGTTCTACCGTTGCTCATTCATTACTATACAACCTCTTCAACTGAACTCTGATGATATACCCAGCCATGGACCGTGTACTCTCAGTAGAATTTGTCCATGTTGCGAATCCTTTTAATAATTTATATATGATACTTATAGTTCATGTAGATTGTAGAGTAAAGACGATCGATTTGGTATATTCTAAGGATTTTAGTCTTAGCTCAAAAAAATGTGGTATATATACTCAAAAATGTTGAAATATAGTTTTTCTTTCCAGTATGAAAATTACATATTCATTTACCTTTTTGCTATAGCATATAGTAAAATAATTTTTTTCCTATTCTACAAATAAATTAATTTTAGTTTATTCACTAGAAAACATCAACTTTTAACTATTATATAATATAATTTTGTTTTAATAAAAAGCATAAATATGATGTTTTATGATTCTCAAAGTGAAAGGAACAAAAAAATGTTTTTTTTTTTTAAAGAAATAAAAAATTCTCTTTATTCTATATTTTTTATATAATTTTTTATTTATGTTGAAATTTTAAAATTGATGTGAAAACTAACAAGTGCTTTCAAACACATTTTACATTCTAACTAAAAAAAAATTATTACTCAATAATATAAAATTCATAAAAGTGAAAAATTAAATAACTCAGAATAAATTTACAAAAGAATGAAAAAGAAAATAGTTATGAAGTTTTTAACTAAAGTTTTTATGGAATTTATTATGTGTAAAAAAATTTAATTATTAGGATAATTGAAGAAAAAAGATGGCAAAATATTAAAAGTAAATTGATTTTTTTTTTAATAGAAAATTAAAAAAAAATCAATACCTATAGAACTGATGAAAAGTAATTCAATATTTTCGGGTTAAATTCGTCGTTTTACAATTCGAATTCGGTCATTTTAAAATATAAAAATCGTCGCATAATGCGATGTTCGATAAGCGTCTATGATTTAATTGATAACCAATTCGCTAGTACCGAAGTGTACGTGTAACTCAAAGTGGATTCTGAATAATTAATGCTTGAATTAACAAAAATAATTCACATAATCCAATGAATTATTTTTTTTAATTCCAAACCCGTAACAAAATGTAACAATTTATATAATTTAACATTGAACGCTATAATATCCCATGAAATAAGCAGGATACATAATTTAGCCTCTAAGTATAAGAAGCTTCAACTATAGCTTAAATTTTAAATTTTAGTAGTTTTAATAAAAGTTTACTTCCAAAATAAGGTTTTATCTGATTTTCCTTAAAATCAAAAATATATCAAGTTGTAAAATTGCTCTTCTGTATTATATAATTTATTATTCTTATATAATTTATTAAATTCTGAATAATTAATGCTTGAACTCCATTAAGGTTTTAACGCGTGCTTCACTTTAGACATTTTTCCGCTTTAAAGTGAGATACTGTCAAATTGAATCACCCAAAAAAATTGAAAATATAATTGGCGCCTATTATATATAAAATGTCAAAGTGTCATTGGGGTTTCTACATAAGTTTTTCCAATATAATATGGAAGCATTTAAACGAGAAGGAATTTCGTTTGGAAAATGACAAATCTAATTGGAAAAAACTAAATTTTCATTTGGGAAAGACAAATTTTGTCACACGAGTATAATTTATAAGATTGCACAAAACTAATTTTTCTTTATTTTCAGATTAACAAAGCTTCCTGTAATTTGAAAAAGGAAAGGTTAATTTGAAAGTGTAAAAAACGAAGTTTACCCCAAAATACTATTACTTTACTATCTACCAATATTATAATGAATCTCCAAATTGATATTAATTAAATTATGGTAAATAATTGAAAATTCGTTACATAAAAAAAGCATATAAATTTTCATATTTAAATTTTATGATTTTTTGATCTTATCTATACTAATTGGATTGGAACAATCATAAAATTGAATTTATTAAATTTACATTTTGATTATAAATATTTTTAATTAATTTTATATTAATGTAAATTTATATTTGAATTATAAATTCCACAATTTTAGTATAATTATTTTATTATAAATAATAGAAATGTTTTTATATTTTAATTATTTTAAAAACTCACCATATTTTTGTCTAGACACCTTTTTATGAGTAACTAATTTATGTATTTTACAAAAAAGATAAAAATTTAACTTATTTGAAAATAAAGGAAAAATTATGAAAGAATTAAATAGTTAAATAATTCTCAAATTTTCTTGAATTTTTTTATTTATTTATTTATCATCATCAAAGTTCATTGTACATTCTTGTGCAAATCCGACTAAAAATATTTATATCATATTTCCCCAGTCAAATTAGTCATTTTGGCAATATGCAAATTCGTCTTTTACAAATCAAACTAATATTTTTTTTTCTTTGAAAACTATTTAGGTTATGTGGGACAGATAGGAGAGAATTTCTTACTAGAATCGAACCACGGACATTCCTCAGCTAGAAGGAAAGTTATATAACAACAGAACCACTTAAATATGCACTTATTCGTTGATATATATTCACTTCCAAATAGAATTAATTTAGGTAAAATACTTAGTTTAATTATGGTCGTATGAATAAAAGTTTGAGTAGATACTAGCTGATGCTAATACTAGCTGATACTCAATAGAAATAAACTTGTATTGTAGCTATGTTTGAAGTATTAGCTAGCATAAGCGAGTATCAATGAGTATGAGTATGAGAAAGTATCAGCGAGCATTATTGAGAATTTGTGCATATTTTGGAAATCAGTATGGCACTGTGCTAAATAATGTTGAGTTTTTTACTTAAAAACATTGATATTAAATTTTATGTATATGTAATTGGCTTTTATTTTATATTCAAAGCGAAATTATATATATATTTTTTTTTAATACTAAAATGAGTTCAAGTGATAATAGTGGGTACTGCCAGGAGCAGTACTATTAACTCGCTATTACTCAAGTATTAGCAAATACATAGTATCTGATACTAGCAAATGCTTGAATGTTTGAAGTATTAGGTAATACTCGCATGTTTAATAGTACGTGAGTACTAGCTAGTAGATGCTTGCTAATGTTCAAAAATGTAAGCATAACCGAGTATTTGCTATAGAAGATACTCCTTAATACTTGAGTATTAGCATGAGTAAGTATCTACTCAGATTTTTATTCCTACGACCCTGTCTACTTTGAATTACTACAACCTCTTTTCTTTGCTACGAACTATAGTCAACCGAGACGAGACACGAATTAAAATTAGATAATATATTAAGGCCAACGCAGAATGCTACCAGTATATAACTGTAGATGTAATTTTCTCCAGCGAAAAAGCTAAGCCAAACACAATGCTGGCGGTAAAAATGAATATGTCAAGCTCTTTGCTTATTTCTTTAATAAAATTGTCTAACCTTCTATATTTTTATTTTTTAAATTGTAAAGGCATTCATGTGGCTTTTATAGCTTCAATTGAGATTTTCCACATTGTAATTTTTCTTCCCCGGCTGTAGAGGCCAGAATTCTTCTTATTTCCTTTTATTTTCATATGTTGAAACTTTATCAAAGCTACAGTATCAGTTAGCGGTCATATTGTGCGTGTCGCATTGATTCGAAGAGGATTAGAATTCTGTACAAAACTTTTTAAATACTCTATGCACAACAAACTGTAATATCTAACAATTACAAAATAAACTAACTCAAGGTGCATTATACGAATTGAGCTGTTAAAAATATCAATACATTATCCACATTTTAATTTATTTAATTAATTTCTTTGGCAAGCCTCGATTGACCTTGACATCTATTAAAATTTCCCTATGGCTATATATTTTATAAACATTATGACAGCATCTAAACAAGTCAAAATAAATCGTTATAAATACAAAATAACGTCAAAACAAATAAGATTTTACCTAGAATATAATAATTACGTAAAAACAATATTAATGTAATCTAATTAGGTAATATTGTAAGCGATTGAGTTATAATTTTTGGTAAAATAATTATTAAAATGAAACCTCGACAATTTTTTTATTGTTCATATTTCAAAAAGCAAATAAAATTAATTTTAATACGAAAATATCAAAGGGGATTGTTGAAAGAGCAATTTAAATGTAAAATAATAAATAAAATAAAATAATTATGTTGGGGATGAGTTTTGAATAATTATTATATTTATAAGAATTATTTTAAATTTATATTTTGATGTCGTAGAAGAATTTAAAATTAAAAACAGAAAATGGAGAGATTAGTTTTTGAACGAGGCGTGCAAGAATTTCGCAGCATCGTTAAACCCAAATATACATAGTCTATTAGAATAACAAAAATTGAACTGTGAAAGTTCGGTAAAACCTGATGGTAACAAATAAAATGAATAGGTCAAAATTCGTTAAAATGAAATTCTGGCATATGTTTCTCGTAAATAGAACCCTGATAGGAATAATTAAGTAAGTATATGCATACAAATCAGGTTAAGTGTAATGTGTAATGTCTATAATATTATTTAAATGATATATTGCCATAAAATCACTTTGAAAAACGTGGTATAGTCATCGGATATTTTTGAATTATGATATTGATCGGAAAACTGACAATATCATGATGCAGAGAATGGAAACATATTCATCATTTTATTGTTGATAAATATATGCGTATGTGTCAGTAATTGTTCTTTGGGAATATAAGTTATTAAGATCGAATCAAAAATTTAAGAATATCTTAAGGTTAAGCACATGTTCTACGGCTACAGATGACATATTTCAGTACCGTGACCCTTACAGATCTTTAAGAATTTGATACAACATTAATGGGTAAAAGGATATCACCAAGTTGTATGTGAAACATTTTAGCAAAGCTGTTTTATAATTTAAAGTACAACTTCTGCAGTTACGAACTACAAGTTCTGCAGTGACGGACGCCTTGCATACTAAGATATTGTAATCAACAGTGGGTAACGAAGGAGCTAGAAAAGAAGGCATTTAGTTGCACTGCAACAAACTTAAAATACAATTCAAAATAACTTTTCTTTGAAATTAATAAGTAAATTTTCTTCAAATATTTTACTACTATACTTCAACTCCCCTTTCACATTAAAATCCTTAAATAAACATCAGTTAAAAAAAAAAATAAATAAACATAAATTTAACAAATGTTCATTAAGGAATAAAGGAACAGGAGAGCAACAACAAAAATCAGCAATTATGCTTAAAAACATATTTGCAAATGTTTATTAATTAATCACATTTTCTTTTTTATTTATATTTTAAATAAAACGATAAAAAAAATCCGATTTATTAATAGAAAAAACAAAATGTAATAAAAAAAAATTATTAAAATTAGTATTAAAACTCAAACCAAAAGATTTTTCTGATTTCCTTTTTTGACATAATATTATATGGTTAAAAAATGTTTGAAATAGCACCAAGAGGGCTAACAAAATAGTAGTAGTAGTAATACGATTTCTTAATGGTAATACTTTTTTTTATATATGTATACTGTAATATTAAGTATTAGAAGTCCCGGCGACTAATGATTAATAACTAACTATATTACCAACTAGCACGCAAAAAATCTATTTAAAAAATTTTTTACCCCTCTCTGAAACTATAGCTATATAGAAGAAGTGGTGTAAGTGTAACCAAAATAAAGGAGTCCCTATAAATTGTTTCTTTTTTTTTTACTTTGGTCAAGTATTGACAGAAAATGAGTGTGAGGTGTTTCTTAGTGCGAGACAGAGTGAGAGTGTGAGAATTTTGTATAATCGTTGAACCCCAGCATGACATTTTGCGTGTGACAAAAATGTTATAAAAAAATATAATTGAATTAAATGTCCAACATTTTGAACAGCTATCAAAAAATATAGGTATACCTTTAAACTTTATTTACTTTTCAATTGTACCTTTACTTAGCTGTGATAATATTTAAAAAAAAAATAATATTAGCGAGAAAAAAACTATATTTCACCCTCCATTTATGACCATAATTGTAATATGCATCGACAAATGTTTGGTAATTAAATTTATTTGTTTTGGTTGGAATGGAGGTTTGAGGTAAATTGGACAGGTATTTTATGTATTAAACAAATTCAATTTTCTGGCGTAAATTATTACTTTTATCTATTAAAACAAAACAAAAAAAAAATTAATTGAAAAAACCATATTTATAATTAAAAGTTTTTAATATAATTACAATGGTAATTTATTTCTGCAAAAATAGATTGTTTTATTTTACAACATTGTATTTGTGACACTATTTGTGACATTACTTTATGAGTGTCAGTCAGTTTAGAAATGACAATTATTTTTTATTTGTACATGTATATATATATATTATAAAAAGGATTAAAAAGTTGAATTTAAAAGTGTTTAAATTTAAATTTTTTATAAAAATGATTAATTTTTTATATTAATGTGTGCTTTAGGGAGTGTGTTGCGATGCACGAGGTCGTTAGTTCTATTTTCTACATCGATGTTGTTCTACTTTGACTCAGTACCATGAATAAAATATGACAGAAATGTAATTTTATGGGAAAAACGCTAGCGGTCGAATGCGTTTTGTTGTCAGCAATATTTGACTCCATATACAAAGCCATTAGTTCATTGCAATAAATTTGTCTGCAACAGAGAAATGTATAGTTTAGGATTCCAAATAACATTAGTAGCTGCCATAATGTAATGTCCAGGAAACCTCTAAGATGTAGGCCTAAGCCCTAAGCCCACTTCGGGGTGTGGAATCAAAGAAGAATATTATTGTCATATAACTAAATTACAAATAGCAAATTTTTTTAAAAATGTTAAATCTTTAAAATTTAATATTTACCCAATTTAATGATGATGTGGGTAATTGTATAATGTCTCGTTAAAAAAATTTTTTGCAAAAATATATGAACAAAAATTAACTTAAAAATTTCGAAAATATTTTTATGGAGCAAAATACATGTATAATGTATTATTATTATTATTATTAAATATTTTTATGGAATAAATGTAACCAACAATGATTTCTTTTTTGCTTACAACCAAAAATAATATAATTAAGCATATTTCATTCATAAAAAAAAAGGAAATTTCTGAAAGGATGTATTACAATTTAACGTCGTGATTAATAATAATAATTGTCGTATCAGATTTCGGGAAAAAAAAAATTATATGTATAATTATATAAAAATATATTTAAAAATACGGTTAATAATTAATGTAATTACAAGCATAGGTTAAAATTCCTTGTATTATTATTATAATGTATAGCATATTTTTCATATAAAATAATGCGACACAATAAGTAAAAAAGGAATTTTTTATGAGGTCAGAAAAGTCTATGAAAATATTTACAAATATCATTTTAGTAATTATTGTAAAAAATGTAAATAATATACTTATTTAATAAAATTTTAATTATATTTCCAGATTTTAGTTATTTTTCATATAAATAAAATTTTGGTTTTTAATTTTTGTACTCAAAAAATATTGGCAACAGTGATTTTGATATTTCAATATGCAATATTTGGTATATACCTATATGAATATGACTAATATATACCAATTGTACTCGACTCGATCATAATTTATTATTGCTCAATATAAATTACACAGAAAGTCTTGAAAAATTGTAATTATTATATTAATATTGCCAATATTGTTAATCGTGTGAGACCGTTTTCTATCGAGCCTTTTTGCAAGACTTTTTTCAGGACTTTTTTCTTTCGTGATTTTGACGTTTATGTTATCCTTTTCAAACAATGAATGAAATAGCGATATAAGTAACCACGAAAGAAAATATGAAGAATTACAATTATTCAAAGACTTTTGGTGTCAAAATTCTACTGGCAATAAAATGACAGTAGAATTTTAAGTCTTGCAACCTTGCAAGAAGCACGATCCTCGTGAGAAAAGGGTATAAAGTCTCTATACTACATGTAATACATTAGATGTGATAGTGTTATCAATGATTTTAACCATATTGTTTGGATTATTAGAATTAAAAAAAAATTGAATTTTTTGGACAATTTTCAAATTTCGTACAAAAGACTTATAATTATGAGTGCATTATGGCATTATAAAATTAAACTATATCAGCTTGGGTATTATGTCAAAGGACACTAATAGTATTGGTGTGTCTGCATATTAATATGCAACATTTTCAACATATAATAAAGCTTCAAAAATATTATGCCTTGTCATTACTTATTTTGACATTTCAATATGCTGTAGTGTCAGTATTTATCGGAACTGATTTCTCATTGTAAACTATTTGTGTTTATTAAGACTTCTATTGTTGGTAAATTTTGGAGTTTTCACAAATAAATATCTAATTTTTGAAAACTCATCTTTCCTAATCAATGTTTTTAATAATAAAGTGACTTCACTGTATAAAATATTTGATCGTACTGTGAATTGTTACACTATGAATTATCCTTAAATAATATTTTTCAATATTTCTCTTAATAATTATCCTCTTTTTCATGTTTAACTGCAACACAATCCTTCAAATTATTAAAAAAATTAAATATTTTTAAATTTTTTTGAAATATTTTATTTTATTATTGTTTATTATTTTAAATTTAATTTTCGTTAGTTTAAATAAATTTGCCAAATAAAAAATGAATTACAAAGTATATAATATACACTCAGTCAGTATTGTATTACGTATTATAAAATTTAGGAACTAAAGTAGCACTATAATAAATAATGATTATATAGTGATTATGGCCCATCAACACAAACACCATCTCTCCTCTGTATATGATGTATGTATAACTTTTCGTGTTAAGCACATTACTTTAGTTTTTGTAATGTAACTTACCCCACCAAAGTTATAATCGTATAACATGCAATTTAATTCAATCTTCACTTGGTTTTAGTTTTTTTTTTTTGTAAAAAACAATTAGAAGGTGGATTCATTTACCACTAATGTTATACCCATTTTTAACCTTATCGCTTATTTAATAACTATGAAAACATGGTTTCAAAATAATGTTTCATAAAATATAAAAAATAAATCGACTTTGATTATGGTATTTAATATATTTTTGCTTGTTGTTGATTTTTTTTGTATTTTGTTTTTTGTAATTTTACCTCAACCAAAAAGCAATCTATAAATTTTTTACTTATAATAAAGTATAAAAATTATTATAGGTTAAGAAAATTAGAGTTAAACTTACCTGGTCATAATACAATTTAGGTATATACAATATATACAATATTAAATATTCAATTTTGTACAAAACTATAGGCACCAACACTTTAAAAATTTTAAAACAGAAAATTATTGTTAGGTACTATAAAAAGTCATAATTTAAATAAATTTTAAAAGCATGTAAAAATATAATTAATATTTTTTTTTTTTATAAATATAATAAATAATAAAAAAAATGCATTTAAGAAAATGAATTTGCTGAGAGTTGGTAGTTAAAGGACATAAAATAAATTTAACTAACTCATAAATAATGTGTGATTATTAGTATAAAAATTAATTTACTTTTTGGTTTTATGAAATATATACGAGTATGAGTTAATTTTTCCCTGACAAAATTTACACTTTTTCTAATATCGATGTAAAGAAAAATGTTTGTAGTTGGGTGATAATTTTTCATGTAAATAAAACTTTAATTTTGACCATCAGTAAGAAAACTTTTAACTAATAATTTTAAAGAAAAATCTCTTTAATTTGAAGGCAATTTATCATTTTTGAACAGTCAAATAGAAATAATAAATTTTAAGCAAATTATCAGACTATGAAAATTTAAAATTAGATTAATACAGCTAAGTGGTGCAATGGTTAGAGCACCTGCTTTCCAATCGCGGAAGGTTTCAGGTTCGAATCCAAATTGAAGCAAAATACTTTAATTTGGCCTTCACTGGCTTAGTTGTACCATTCGTCATTGGGCTAAAATTAATGACATCGGTGTATTGGCTCAACCATAATGGGCATATGGCTCCGTTCGTTAAGTTCTGTCATCCGTTTCGTTATACTTTAGATTGTCAAAATTCCGTATGTAACTATACGATCAGTTTCGTAGTTCCGTACGGAAATTTGACTAACATATAAAAAAATCGTTTGTTTTTTATTTAATTTAATTTTGACTATGAAATTCTGTATTTATTTACAAAAATTGTCAAAAAAAATAATAATTTGACGCCATACGTTTCCGTATTCCTATTATGGTTGGAATACAAATATGGCAGTGCATAACGAAGAATATTCTATGCATTCGATTAGTTTCGACACTTTGCATACTCTTGCATATGCCCATTATGGTTGAGCCATATATTTTACGAGCATAAGCTCTAAAGTGTGAAATATACAAAAATCTGCCATTTTCCAAAAAATATCGCTTTACAAATCCCGTATCTTTCCCATTCACGTTACCTAAAAGTGTAAAAGCTATAAAGGGTCGTCCCGTAGGTTGAGGCCGTGATTAAAAAAAAGAAGACGAAAAATTTCTTACCATATACAGTTACTCGCAACGCACACAATGCGATATGCGAACGCTCTATAATGCATACTGTCAAAAAAAAATATTATACCAATATAAAATATTAGAGTAAAAAAACAACGTTAATGGCATTCGGAACGCAACGGAGAAATGGAAATATGAATACTTTTGCCGAATGGAACGCTGGTCAACGTATTAATTTAAAAAAAATCATGGCTGCTTTTGAAAGACAAATTAAACAACCAAATTAGAAAGCAAATTAATAAAACAAAACAAAATTTTATAATACAGAATTACTAATTTGATATATACTATCTTTCTCTATAACACCGTTAACGCTAGTTGCCTATTTTGTGTTGCAGAGCTTTCGCATTCTTTTAAAAACAAATATAATTTAATTTCATAGCAAAGCCGAATATTCTAATACTATTTTAAAACTACCTTATCTTGAGACAGGTCATATTCTATTGATTATAATATCAAATGTCAGAAATTAATATGATTCGGGAAAGTAGGTTTCTCCGAATAAGACTCATATTACTCTACTAATTGTGATTCATCAGTAATAGGTATTATATTTGACCCTAACATTCTGTTAGGGTCAAATAAGCAAAAATTGTTGTTGTAGCTACTCTACATTATCCAGTACAACATGTAGGTAGAGTAAAGGGAAATCAATGGGAAATTATTAAATTTTAATATGGCAACTATAAATTTGACAAGAAGATACTTCATTTCGTATATTTGAATATTGAAAATTTGATTTTTAAAAAATATCAACAAAGTGGACAAATTTTTTTTCAATCAATTCTAAATCATATTTTCCCCTTGCACTACACCGTTTTTTTATTCATTTATATCGAGTAGTGCAGAATAGGAATAAAAAACTCAGCTATTGTAAGTATAAAATTTGATATCAATTCGGAAATTATGATAGAATAACTCAAAAATATTTCAATTTCCTATAAATTTAAATCAAAACTAATTATAAGAATTTGTTTTCTCCCAAAAAATTTAAAAATGATTTGTTTAATGATTACTTTATACCGTAATAACATAAATTCTATTAATAACATTTTATCATTATTGATATACTTGCAACATTTTTAGACCATATCACACTTACAGAATTTCAAGCTTCATCAAAAACTTGTTATACGCTATTTTTTTTTTTAATAAAGAAAATATATAAAAAAAAATCAAATCTTTTATTGCGTAGTCCTTTAAATCCTTCTAACACATATAGCCAAAAAGTTTCACAACAAGATTTATACAATTTTTAAAATTAGATTGATAACTTTAATTTCCCTTATGCTATAATCTTAACATCAATCAAAATTTATGTTATACTAGAAAATCTGTTTTTATATTTAATATATTTTTTTTTGTTTGTGTAGCTTCTCTTTTCTTCATTTTTGTTTTTTTCGCAATATTAGAAAACTAAATATCGCTGTAATTTTATACCAACTAAGAAAATTTTTCGCTTCTTTTTCTGTTAAATCTTTTAAAATAATAATCTTTGTGGTGAAGTTTTTTTTTCCTACAGTATTTTATTTAAATTTTCGTGAAATATGGTTATAAGTCTTATGAAATATAAGAAAATTGAACAACAACAAAAAATACAAAAAAAAAAAAAAAAAAAAACAGATAAGAAAAAAAACAAAAATTATATTAAAGGACATTTATAATATTAACCCATAACCAAAATCAGATAAAAAATTCATTAACCTTGTTGTGTTAGTTGTCTCAGAAAATTGTCAGTATTATTTATTACCATTCAGAAATTTTTTGTTGGTAAATATTGTTGTATACAGAAACAGAATTGAGAATCATAGAACAAGCAAAAAGAAAATTTTCGTTTATTATATATGGAGTCCTTTAAATCAGAATGAATTTATTTAATAATTAATCCATAAAAATAACAGATGAAAGAAAAGTATATATATGTAGAGAGAGGATTATGTAAAAAATGGGGAAATAATGAAAATTTTAAGTTAAATTTGAAATTTCAGAAAATGTTTTTAACAGTGGACTGTCACAATTTTGCGGCGTGACGACGAAATTAGAAATTCTAAACGAAATGATTATGTGTATAGGAGCAGCTTATGATTTACGTTTATTCTAATTTGGTAGGCGTTTTATCATTGGTTCTGTTTGGATCTTTAGTCCTAACGAATTTCTTGATAACTCAAACGAGATCCTGACCTACAACAAATACGGAACAGCAGACTTAGTGAACTTTTAAATTCATACCAATTACATGGAAGAAGTATCTCTTTTATCATCAAAAACTTTAGGTTAAAGTTATCCAGAACGACAGCTTCGAACATAAATTACATCTTAATTTTCCTGTTTATTAAGCTTACTAAAATGGAGAAAATAAACTAATATTATAGATTGTCAAAGCGAGTATTAAATATAAATTACAGAAAAGCGAATTGACCGAAATTATACAAAGTCTTGACGTGTTATGCAAATTATGGGCGTTTTGCATTTCTGTAATTTCATATTCGTTTTGAAATATCTAATTCTCTAATATTAACCAGCGATTCTACTAAACTTTCTCTTTTACATTTTACTATACGCTTTTAATCAAAACAAATATTAATTTTTCTATATGTATACCTATTTTTTCTATCTATAAATCCTTAAATATTCAATTGCCAAAATGTTGAATATTTTACACCATCAAAACAAAAATCCATGTTTAGATTTGTATAATAAACAATTTGAAATCGTAATAATGAAGAGGATTATATAATTTTTGAATATTAATTTAGAAGGTATTAAAATGATTTCCATAAAATATAGAATAAATTATTTTTTGAAATTGAATATTTATTTATGTAACAAAAAATATTTAATTTATAAATTTATATAAATATTGTAATATAAGATAAAATCGGAAACTGACTTACTAACCTTTTTGACAGTCTATTTATAAAAGATAATCGCAATTCGTTCTCTGTATATATTTTATTCACAAATATTATTGGTACACGAAGTTACTAATCTGTTATATTAATAATTATAGTTTGTGGTTTGTGCCAAATTTAGGAAAAGTCATAATTGATAATTATTAACTTATTTTTGATTTAATTTATTTATAAAAATACTTTCCCTTTTACATTACTCCTATGACATATGGCGAATCGCGTATATACAAATACAACCGAAACCGATAGTTTCCAACCCCGACGTCTCCCGAAATAAAACGACGTTTATCTTTTTCCGAAAATGTCAAAAATATGTTTAATAATTTTTATATGCCAGTCAAAATTGGAAATTCGAATTGCCAGCGTTTGTACGTAAGCGTATTCCAGGCGCTCCTACACAAAATGTATGTGCATAAACCGATTTTGACAGACGTCGTATTCTATTAACTATCTAGCAATTTAAAAAGTGTTTGATATAATTACATTCTCAGGTTATAATTAATAAGAAATTTTGCGATCAAATTTTACGGAAATTTTGCGGTCTTTCAAAATTTAAAATCATGAAATATGAACAAATCATTAAAAAAAATTTGATCTGGAAAGAGCCGATAAATTTGTATTGTAAAAATGCCAATTAAAGTTATTTATAGCCTCAGCACTTAATTTTTTTCGATAAATATTGAAATAATTTTCTGAGATCAATACTCAAAAATTACTAAAAAACAAAAATTATATTATCTTGAAATTATTTATTTTTTGCCAAAAATTATGCAAAATTAAAAAATGCTAATTTGAAGATAAGAATTAGTGCTTATAGTTTAATACCAGTAGAAAATTTCTTAATCAAAAATAAATTATTACGATAAACTAATTTTAAATTCATCAACAAATATTTACCGACAAGATACAATCAAATTAATAAAAAAACGAAAATTAAATAAATTTACTTTTAACTCACTGTTATTTTAATTAGAAATTTAATTAATTCAAAATTATTTTTATGATCCGTAATTTAATTATATTTGTTGTAATAAAATTGAGAAGATGAAAATTTTACTAAAATATTTGAGACGAGCGAAGATTAACTGTCAAAATTTAATGGTATATTTTTGCTGTAAGATTTTATTAATGGTATAGGGGTAAAAGATAATTTTAGTTGATTTATTACTGAATTTTATTATCAAATTATTTGAATTTCTGTCATCATAATGAAGAATTTTTCACGTGCTCTCATAAAATCAAAAATATGAAATATTTTTGAAAAGAAACCAATAATTTAATTGCTTAATTTTTTTTAAATATGTATAAAATTTATGTAACCGCATATAATTCTAATAAAGTTTATCGCATAAATTATTTAAATGAATTGACCACGAAATATGTTCCTCTATATACAAAAAAATATATAATTATTAGAAATATTGAATTGTTATTTATGCAGAGACGAATTAATATTCCTACAGGCAGGCGGACAAGCCTAAAAATATAGTTTTATAATCAAGAGTTTTTTAATACGAATATATAACTTTTATTTCTTATCTTTCTAAAATTATTTAGTATCATCAAAGTTGGGTAATCTTTTGACAAATCAACAATTTTCTATTGAAATATTTTTGTGCTCCTAGTACAGACATCAAAATTATAGTATAACTCCACCCAATTTATTTGATTATTTATTACATTTTTACACTTACTGAATATTGGCCTGAAATTGCCCCGGTTAGTGAAGCGAATGACAAACAAGTCAAATCAACCAGCATATTCTGTAGAAGAATATTATAGAAGATCAATATTAATTCCTTATTTAGATTCTATTATTATGTATATCATTGAATGAACGTTTTTCTGAAAATCATAACATACCACTTGCGCTCTTGCACTTCACCCCCGCGTAATGAAATTGTTAACAAAGCGAAAGTTCATAAAAATTGTTTCAAAAAATGAAGATTTATATGGAATATCTTTGTTGGAAAATTTTATTGTTGAAGCCACAACATGGTATGAGACTTGGTTCCAAAAAAACCTAGATACATCAAATATTGAGTACATTAATTTATTAGAAAACGCCAAAAGTTTTTATCCATCAGTTTTCCAAGCTATTAAAATTGGCCTCACACTTCCTATAACAACATGTACGGTGGAACGCTCAATTAGCACATTGGGAAGAGTGAAGACTTGGGACAAGATCAACTATGTGCGAACAACGATTGTCGGGCTTATGTATGATGAGTCTTCATAAAAAAAGAACTGTGAATAATGATGATTTTTTAACCCAAGTAATTTCAAAGTTCGCAAAGAAGTCACGTAAGTTACAATTATTATTTAATAAAATTTTAAGAAAACGATAAATTAATTGTTTTATTTTTAATGCTTAAAGCTAAGTATGCTGTTAGTACGCACCTCAGGCTGGTAAAAATGATAGTAAAATTTCGGGCAAAATTTTATTTAATATAATAGCTGATTGGGAACTAGATGGCGGTGGGAATTTGTGTTTGCAGTAAAAAATGTTCTGACTTTTATAAATTTCCTGTGGTATTTTCCGTAATTTAAAATAATGGGGGTTATTCTACAAAACAATTATATTCTACAATTATGTATGCCCATATTTTCATCTGGGATTTTCTCTGGCACCCCTGGATGGATTGTGCTAAAAACACTCTAAACACATTCAAATTAGTGGTCTGGATGAAATGATGAATGGCCATATTTACATCTGTGATTTTCTCTAGCACCCGTGGATGGATTGGGCGGATATTTGGTAAACACATTCATTATAGTGATCTACAGTTAATTATGCGGCGCCCATGTGAAGAATGAAATCATCCAACTTCATTTGGATGTCTATATACGGTAAAAACATACTAAAGGTAATAACAAAATGATTACAATAACGTTTTGATAAAACACAACATATGTAAATTATTCTAAAAAAATTTAGTCATTACAAAATTAAAATTTCAATCAAGAACAAAGCAAAATCCACTATGAAAAGACTATATAAAAAATTGTTTACCATATGGTTTTTTGTAACAGTTGCAATGATATCTTTAAATAGATTTTGTACATTTAATGAAACAGTAAGTCTTTCAGAAATGTAATTATAAAATATACAATAACTAATCTATACCTTTAAAAAGGCAGTTCCGTATCATAATTATGAGAGCAATCTTCCGATAACAAAGATTTTATGGTGGACAGAAAAGAAGTTGAGCTATTCTGAAATTGTAACATGTGGAATTTATAAATGTAATATTACCACAGATCGAACTATCGTTAATAATAGTGAAACTAGAGTAAAAAAAGTTTTACTTAAATTAATTTTCTCAATTAATAGTTTCTCTTTATATTATATAGGGAATTATATTTTATGGATCAGATATGTTACCTTATAATTTGCCATTACCACGTTTAAATCACCATGTTTGGGCTCTTTTTCATGAGGAATCGCCAAAAAATACTTCATATATACGATATGGAATTTTTTTAAATACTTTAACTATACTGCAACTTTTAGTCGTTCTTAAAATTTTCCATTAACAGCATATCCAATAAGAGAATATGAGTTTTTACATAGTAGAAAATATCTGATACCAATTGGTGATAAATCAAAATTAAGAAAAAAGTTAGCTCCAATCGTATATTTGCAATCAATATGTGACACTTTATCTGGTCGTGATGACTACATTGCTGAATTAATGGAATATATTGCAATAGATTCTTATGGAAAGTGTTTAAATAATAAGAATTTGACTGAATCGTAAGTTGTATAAACAAGAATCAAAATATTCATGATTTTATAAAATCTGGTTTTGTATTTTATAAAATTTTAAATCAATATTTTTTTAACATTAATTTTCTTTTATTTTAACAGACTTGGAAGTGACGAACATCTAAACAGTATTGCATCTGAAGAATTATTTAGATTCTTAGCACGATATAAATTTATAATAGCTTATGAGAATGGTATTTGTAACGATTATATAACAGAAAAACTTTGGCGTCCTTTGATAATTGGTTCAATTCCAATATATTTTGGTTCACCGAAAATTAAAGTTATTTGAAACAATAATTCGCAACTAAATATTAAATAATTATTTTATATTTTTTAGGATTGGTTACCTAATGAAAAATCTGCAATATTGATTTCAGATTTCAATAGTCCAAAGATTTAGCAGATTTTATTAAATATTTAGATAAAAATGATGTCGAATATAATAAATATTTAATTATTTAGATCATAAATATTCACAAATTTCTCCAATAAAAAATAAATTACTAAAAAATACATTAACTAGTAGTTATGTAAATAGTAAATGTAAACAAAGATATTATTTATTTTGGTTTTGAATGTTTTATATGAGAGAAAATACACAATCTTAAAAGTAATCCATTCGTTCATGCAACAGCAAGTTATTATAATTGTAGTGATCATATAGTTCATCCTAAAATTACCAAAAAATTGTATAGACCAGCTGACTTAGATGATTGGTAATTGGTACCAAGGTGGGAAATGCATAGCAGAAACTTTAAATCGATTGTTTACAAATAATATTTATTATACATTGAAAAATTTTGAAAATGAAATAATAAATAATAATGTAAATAAGGAAATATATAAAAAATATATTTATAATTCTAGCTATTATAATGCCATGAAAACAAACATGATATACTAATTATTTAATTAAATAAATATATATTTATACTATATAAAAATTATAACTTAATTACAATTTTTATTATTATTCTATAATTATTATTCTATAAATTATTACTATAGTTAATATTAATAATATGTATTTACTAAATTTTAAATTATTATACTTCGTTGGAAAATTTTTCGATACTGGTTTCACTTCATTATTCTGACAAACTTTTAATATTAACACCATTCCAATTTCAGCATGAAATTCAATATGACAATGTAATAACCAGGATTATTTGGTTTGAAACGGATAATTGTATAACCGCCATCTGGTACGGTTACAGTATCTTTTGTTGGAGCATGTGAACGTGTAGTAAACCGTTATCATCCATATCTCGAATCTAACAAAAAAAAATGAAATAGAAAAAATTAATGTTATTTTATTACGGAATCGTAAGCATAACTATGCAATGGGAAAAAAATATTTTTATAGAAATTCTATTATAAAATCGAAACGTTCACCGGCATATGTTACTATTGATCCAACTTCAATTGGTTCTAAATTGTAACCATCTGAGTTTATTGCTAATAGTGTATGATTATCAACAGAAATTGCTATTCGACGGTTTAAACATTCAGCATTAATTATACGAAAACGATATCTATAATCTTTAATAATACTAAAAATTTCTAAAGGATATTCAGCTGGCATTTCAATGGAACGACGTCTTCTATGGCTTTGATTATTGTTATATTTGTATTTCATATTATTATTTTGATTATAGATTGGTAATAGATTACATCTGAAGAAATATTGGTTGATCTAAAAGTCGTTTGAGTTTTCAGTTTTCATTGTTGTTTACTTCTATATTATTTGTTGCAATTAAGCGCCTATATTAAAAGTAATTTGAATTACAGGAATTTTAATTATATAAAACTCGTATTTATATTTAAAGCAGCAAATGATCACGTTTCATTTTTCTTGCACATTATATTTCAACTAATTGTTTTCCGAAACAATATATGTGTGCAATACAATAAGATCACCATCTTTAAAACTTCGTTATTATAAATGTTTCCAACGTACATGTTGGAAACATTGTGTACGTATACATTATTATATTATGTACATACTTATATTTAATAGAACGGACAGAAAATCGTTCGAACACTAAAAAGCTATGTATTTTTTAATCCACATAAATTGATATTATTTATCGGTTTCCAAAGTGTATTACACGTACCACAAATGTTAGGCGACATCTTGATCTTGTTAGGGCGGTACGCATTAGTTTAATATATAAAAAATCGAAAAACTTTTCTGTATATTGAATCAAATGTCCCGTGAAGCAGGATCGAGCGCATCGAGCGCTGGAGCAAAATTTTCTACTGAACGGTTGATTTTTCGAGCGCTAGAGCTCGAAAGGTCGAATTTCATCGAGCAGAAAAATTTTAGGCTACATAGAGCAGCAATTTTTATAGAGGAATCCATTTTTTTTAGAGGATAATCGTCTGCATATAGTTTATTAGTTTGTGCTAAAAGTAATAATAATATTGAAAAAATAATTAAATAAAAAAATTAATTTTTGTCATTTAAAGTACATTGATGACAATTACTATTTCTAATATATTACCTTTGATAGCTACTAACATCAATTTATTTTAACCTTAACTTTCTTACACTTTTGAAGACATAGTATATCCAGTTAGTATTCCTATCTTCAAGCAGATGTGTTTTCTATTTAAAGATAGCTAAAGCAAATTACAAATTGCATTCTATTCTTAGTAAACAGATCTAAGAAACTAGTACTAGAGCATCACAACATATCCCTGAATACAGATTGTCGTAGAAAATGTAGACAAAAAATTATGGAAAATTATCGACCAGAAACAATATTTTGACAAATATTGGGCATTATGCATATACAACCGAAGTATAATGATTAGCATTTTTGATGAATAGAGTTTTTTGATGAAAAACACAAACATTACAAAAGCCTACAGCGTTGCCATCGTGGCATAATTTGATGCACAAGTGGCATTTCAAAAGTATGAAATGCATAATTTGTTTGGAAAATTATGCTGGCATTAAAGTGGCATAGCATTTTTCCTATTTGGCATTAACTTGGCATATTGTATGAAATGCATAGTAATTTAATTATATATTTTTAAATTAACTAATATATTTATGATTTTTATATGTATACAAGAAAGTCTTATTCTATTATTTTTAATTTTATTGTTTTCTATAATAAATGAATTTGTTATAAATAACATTATATTATATTTGCATATTAGTGAGTAGAAATTTCGTTGAAATGGGTTTATTATATTTGCATTTTAGTGAGTAGAAATTTCATTGAAATGGGTTTTTACTTGAAAATTATTCTTGAAATTGGTTTTTTATGTATGTATGCCACTTGGAATATTATTTTTGAGAAAATGGCATAATGTTGGCTCTCAGTTCTGGCAACGCTGAGCCTATATGCTAAAATCCTCGTAATCGTAAACACAAAGTTCAGTATTGTTTAGATAGAACATGGAGGTCAGAAAGTCATGATAGAATTCTGTAGTGAAGTTACTTGCCTGGGAAATATTTATTTTTAGTGCATTTTCAAATAAACCCATTGACAAATGGTCCGAATTCCTAATCACTTCACTTTCCTTCGGATAACTTCAATAGTGTGACGCTTATAGATCGTTACACTAAATCACTATATAGGTATCAGAGATTATTGTAACAAATAACAATACAAAACCATATGGCGACCGGACATATTATTTATCATAAATCCGACTCTGTATATAGTATTAAATAAAAATTCTAATATGTATTTTTTTAATTATAATTAAAATTATATAAAATAATTTCATTTTTAGCACATTTCCAACCAAATTGGAAGAAATGTGTATATTAGTTTCACTCTGTCTGTCCGTCTGTCCGTCTGTCCGTCCGTCCGTTTACACAAACTTCTACATCTTTTAAGATAGAGTCTTAAAATTTTGAATATAGATAGATAGTAATAAAATAATAGGTCCAGTAGAACAAAATTTTCATCTATCTCTTTTCCCCTCTGAGTTATTCACCCTCCAAGTTCGAAAATTACCCATATTGAACATCTAATAACTTTTAAACCAATAAAAATTTTTGAGGTCTGTAAAAGCCATAAGATAGGAAAATCTTTTATCTTTTTTGTGAAATAAACAAATTTTTTAAAATTTAATTCTTTGATGTATAAAAATACCGTTATCTTCATACAACTTTTTTTAGTTTTTTTAACACCCTGTATTTCCCAAACTGCTTATTATAGAAGGCTGTACCAAGGAGATATCTAAAAAATAACTAGAGTCTCTGAAGAAATTGTATCCGTATCTCTTCTCCCCTTTCCGTTGTGGGTTGTGGCCCTTCGAAAATCAAAAAATTACATTTTTAATTTACTTGTAAAATTATAACTGCACAATATTTTTAAAAACAAATATTGAGAAAAGTTTCGAAATTCATATTTCTTTAAAGTGCATTAATTAATAAATTATAGTCATTTGCCTCACACTTATAATTAATCAAAATTCTTAATCATGTAAAATTTTGCAAAAAACGAACATTTTGCATATTTTTAGGAGCTATATAAAGGGAATATTGGATATTATTTCATATCACATTATATGTTCAATTAAAAGCAAAATTAGGGAAAACTTAAATGATAATTTTATATATATGTATTTTGTTGGAATAATAAACTTGGAAGGAAAAAAAATTAATAAAATCGAACAGGGACACATTTTTTACCTATATTTACCATATCATTTTTTATCTTTCCTATGTATAGTACATTGAAAATACTACTAAAACTGCACAATACATATGCACATATAGGAATTCCCATTGTTTTAGAATAGCTCATAGTTCTACATGTGGCGATTTTGAGGAAATGTGCTTTTGACAAACCCGGGGTTTGTTTATCGTATTTTATAATTATTATATTAGTTTTGAAATATTTATTTAAATTATAAAATCTAAAATTTATAAACTATAGGCAAAAAAAAAATTTACCTTCCTATTAACTACAATCAATTTCCATCAGGATCTAAAATCCTATTTTGTTTCTGTATTAGGTTATAAAATAATAAATTATCCTGAAGTACACAATCAAATCATCGATAAATTTCATTTAAAAATAAAATATATAATATTTTTGTTTTAAGTAGATTTTACATAACTTTTATTTTAATGTTGCTATGCTTTGTGGTATAAACAGGTAAAAAACAGAAATTTTGTGGTTAATACTCAATAATTTAATGTCAACCAAGCATAATAGTTTTTTTTATTATTATTATTATATTGTTGTTAAATTGGTTTTTACGTAAATTCGTATATTTTCGGTTGTATATCTAGGCTTTTCAGAGAAATGAAAAAAACGAAAATCGAAATGAAAAAATTAAATTTTTTTTTTGGTTTAATTAAATTTTCCGGTCAGTTGAATTTTCCAATTTAAAATTTTACTCAATATATTATTTTTTTTATCATTTTTTTAAAAAATTATTTAAATGCTTTATCAGGTGTAATAATAAAATTGTTAACAGGAAACGATTTTTATGATTTGCTGGCCAAGTTTAATTCGTTTACAACATTTTTTTTATGTGTAAACAAAATGTCTGTTTATTTTTTTCAAACTAAAACTAACAAATTTTGAATACTTCATCAATAATTATGTATGAGTTTCAAAGTTTAAATGGTTTATAAAAATTGATCTAATAAATTTATTCGTAATGCTAAATGAAGGCTACTATTATTAGTATGTACTAAAATATGACTTATAAAAGAGGAAAATGGAAATTCTTACAGGTTATTTCAAATTTAACGAATAATTTTATATAATACATTCTATCTACAGTACGAATTTTATGGTACCTAATATTTTAAGCTAATACAAGGACGATATCGTATAATTTTGTAATCATTATTTTTCTGACTACATATCAAATTTAAGACAGACTCAATTTAACAATAACTAAATCAAATGATATATTCTTGGAAACACAGTATAAATGAAACAAAGAATGAAGGATATAAATGCAGTGTGTGTGTGAAGTTAGAGCTTAGCATTTTGGGTCAGACTAATGGACTTGGAGAAAGTATAACGTTGAAATTAGTTGTGACGTTCAACATCGTCTGAAAGAGACCTTGGCACAGTGACGAACCTGCTTGGTGAATGTGACGTATTGGTGAAATAGATTATTACTCTAGTACTGGTAGCTACAGTGCGGCTTGGCCTTACATTTACGAGCCAACTGGTTAAGAGTTAATTTATATCTAAGTAGGAACATTTTAACAGAACGATATTATTACTGGACAATATTGTGAAGAAGTTATAAAATGGGCTGCTTTAAATCTACGCTACGACCATACGAGAAACTAAGGTAAATATTAGTTTTTCACATATCTAATTAACCTAATTTCCATATCTAATCTATATATTACACAATCTAAATTGTTGAAATGCTATAACAAAAATATTATCATTTCAATATTTCAAATAGTCATTTATTTATAACAGAAATTTAGAAAATTAATTTTAATATTATTTAAAACTTTATGTACTTTTATATTACAATAAAATTAACTTGTAGTTAGCTCATTATGGTAAGGTTATTTTGTGGTGTCACAAAATGTTGTCTAATAAATTAACCTCAATTTTATGTAATTACATTTAATAAAATTATGTAAGTATTAAGTGGTATAGTATAGTGAATATAGAATAATAAATATAATCAATATATCGATTAAGGTTTCGTTACGTTCACATAGTTTTTATCGTTCAATAATTTAAACTTTTGAGTATGGTATATATTAAAAAATGTGCATAATATTTTGATATCGAATTTCTTCAACTTTTGATATCGAAAGTTCCTTCAACTATTTCAACTATACTTTAAATCAAGTTTTTCTGTGCTGTTTTTATTCTTTTATGGTTTCTAATATAATATTGGCCGGAAAATAATAGATTTTTGTTGTCAGTCTGTAACTATATGTTAGTCATTTATGTAAAATGTTTATTTCACAGCAAAAAAGAACAAATTCTTAATATCTGCATAAAGTTTGATTATCAATTACATTTTAAATTTTTATATGATTCTAGAAATAAAAAACAAGGAATATCCCAGGATCCGATTTTCATCTACCTAAAAAAAAGTTGTTGAACATCTTTTTTTGTTCCTAAAATGTTGCAAAACGAAAGTGATTATCCAATTTAACAATATTATTGTCCCATATAATAAGGGTTGTACTGAAAAGTTCTCAAAAAAATAAATTATACAGTTCCTTTGCTACTCAAATGTTCTTGTTGAATAGTTTGGTGGTTCTTTTGGGGTTTTTTAGTTTCCTTAAGGATTGCACAGCATTTCTCTTTTTCATCCTTTGGACCATACTGTTAGTTGCATGGCTTTTTTCGGCCACATCTCGTCCGATCTGCAAAATTTTTTTTATTAAGGTTCACCAAGAAACGAAATATGAAGTTCCATCTAATTTGGCGAACTTTTTTATAGAAAAATTAGAATTTTTAGAAAAAAAATTTTAAAATTTTTTTGCCGCCCTGATTCGTTTTGATTCATGTTTACATGAGCAATAATTTCACAAAACTAATTTATAAGGTATTTAAATTTACATACTACAGAGAAAAGTTCCAGGCCTGGTAGATGACGTTTCTCATAAAAAAAGGCCAAAAAAAATGCTTTTTTCAATTTTGAGAACTTTTCGATACAAGCCTTACCTTGACTTATAACAAAGTAAATTTTTTTTCAAATCTCATTATCAAATACGAGATTTAGAAAAGGTTATTTTGTTATAGAATATGAAGTCAAATTTGTCGACATCGTTGGTTTTTTATTTAATTCGTCCTCCCGGAATACTCCCTGGCTGTACTGGTATTTTGATCTTCCAAATTTTAGTTTCCCATAATTAATTCTTCTAATACATTCGATTGCGATATGGTATTCGTTCAACAGTCACACTAAAGTATAATATAGCATTTTTGGGTCAAAATAGACTTTTTTCGGATCAAATTTGTCTTTTTTCAGATCAAATTTGTCTTTTTTTAGTTCAAATTCGCCTTTTTTCCAGATCAAATTTGTCCATTTTTAGTTCAAATTCGACTTTTTTCATATCTAATTCCTTTTTTTCCAGAATATATACAAAATGTGAAATTGTAATGATGAACAGTCCCATGTTCATTTGAAGTATCTGGCAAATCGATCCTATACCGATAATTCTGTTAAAAAATCTTATTTACCCAGGCTGAAATTACCTTAATACTTGTAGTACATAGTAAATTTTACCCATAGGTTAAATATAGAAAAATATTATTAATAATTTATCTTAAGGTACATATCAAAACCCTTTAAACTGAATTATAAATCTAACCTACAAATCTTCATCTTCTATTAATTTAAAATACATGTAGGTAAATGATAATTTTGCATGTCAAATCAAATATTAAAAAGATTTTCCATAGCTACAAAATTAATTTAGTCCTAAAAATCTGATAAAAAAAATAACTTTAACTATTCGTTTTTCTACATAATTTACTCAAATATATTCACATAATATTTACACTCAATTAAAATATTTAGCATATTTTTGTATCAAAATATTTATATGAAAAAAAAAAAATTCACTTTAAAAAAAGTATTTTTTTTTTCTATTTTTATAATAATTTTTTTCTACATGTTTGCAAAAAAAAACTAATGGCGGCACGTAACTTTGATAAATGATTTAAAAACATTTGTTAGATATTTTGTAATGAATTAATTTTTCTTATGTTTTTTTACTTATATTCAATTTTCTTATATTTTGAATTAAACAACAAAAACAATTTGACAAATCTATATTTTAAATAAGGTGACAGACATGGCGTGCATTCCCAAAAGCTTTTCCGGTTTCAATAACGAAAATATTGCATTTTTTTTCCATAGTTCGTCGTATTTTTTTCAAAAGGAAGAAAAATGTCAAGTATTTTCATGTTTCATTTGTTATTTATGTAAATAAGTATATAAATAAATAAATAAGAAAATTATAATATATTTAATGATAAAATAAAAAAATTAAAGGACATTTTCTCGTTACAACTTCTTAGACATATAACAAGCATAAATTGATTAATTATTGAAAAATATTTCTGTACTTGGATGGTATATGCAGTGAAAGTATAGAGTCTTTGACTATCTGAGTCGTACAATAGTTACTTCTTACCATTTTGGGTATACAATTCAGAAGAATGTTACTAAATAGTATACGCATAGAAAATTTTGAAATTTTGATTAATTTCTCTATAAAATAATGTTGTAGAACTCTTTGCATCGATGTATCGATAATATGTACATGTTAGTTTACTATCAAAAATTGCAATTGCAATTAAACTATTGATCAGGCAAGGCAGTAATAGCAATCTGAAACCAATAAAATTAACTTTAGTTCAAAAACCACTATCAATCAACACATCATTTCGGCTATGAAATTAAAACCATATCGAATCGACAATCTATCTATGTTCAAACATTTCTTTATCAATTTATATCATTAAAAATGTCTTGCAGCTGAACTACTCCGTAGTAGTTTCATAATCACGGGTCTTTGTTCTTAATTATTTAATAAATTAATTATGCAAATTTTAATTCTTCTCATTCCTAGATGATATGCAAATTCAAGACATTTTGGGTTTTCAGAGCATCTAGTTGCAGAAAATTATATTATGATGTTAACTTGCATCGTATTCTAGTAGTCCCACTTCATTTTCCGTGGACATTTTCTTTGAATCGTAATTCGGAAAAACATGTTTTGACAAAATGTGAATATTTACCCATTTTATCCCACAAAAAAATATTAACCAATTTTATGCCATAGTACAAATTTTGGCACAGAGTTTTAGATGTCCCTACTGCAAGCTATGAAATATATATTGGACTCAAACCACTAACATAATATCAAAGCCGTATATAATATTATATACGGCTTTGATAATATTCTGTTAGATGTCCCCTACAATGTATATTGCGGGAATCCCAGATTTATTTATTCCAGGCAAACGGAATATTTTTTTCTTTTTGTATAATTTTCAATTGTGTAATGGAATTTGAAAAGTGTCTTTAAAAATAAAGTGTGGAATTTTTATTTGGTATATAGTTGTGGTGTATTTACTTTTGAAAAGTTCAAATAATCCCAAAGATATCACTAAAGACAAATAAAAGTTGATTTTGGTAATTTTTTTCTTTAAAATTGTTGCCGATTTTGTTTTTTTTTTACTATTAAACTTTAATATTTTCATAAAAAAACTGATTTATTTCCGATAGGTTTTCCTTGGAATCTAATGGCTTTAATTACATTTAGTTCTCAATAATTCATGTTTTTCATTCGGTAAATCTATCACAAATTTATGTGTATATTAACTAAGTTAAATAACTGTTTTTTATTGTATATAATGGACGGTCGAATGGACAGATGGACAGACAGACAAAAAAGCGTTAACATAAAAGGAATTAGTCTTAGAAAAAATACAATAAATATATATAGGATATAGCGAAAAGGATGCAAAACAATTGCTTAATATTTTCCTATAAACAATATAAATTCTAAAAAAAAGTTGAAAGCCATTTTCGAAAAAAATCATTAAAATTTATCACAACCAGAAAAACGGACTATAAAAATTTGACCCCAAAAATATTTAATCTCAAAAATTTATTCAATACAATGTGACGAAAATTGTTATTTAACAAAAAAAGAAATTGTTTTAATAATAAAACAAAATATTTTGACACAATTTTAAAGCCATAACAAAAATTGATTACACACAAAAAATGCAAAGAAAATAATGAAAAACCAATAAATTCTAATTTTATTATATAACTCTAAAGCTCATATTACCAAAACAGAAACGAACCCTAAAGGATTATTGGTCTTAAAATATTGTAATTTTACTATATTTTCTTCAATTATTTCATTTCCTATTTGGTTTATTATATTCTTATATTCATCAGGACAATTTTTTTTTGTTATCTCGTACATTTGGTTTAAATTACATTTAAAAAAAAAAAAGAAAAATTGATTTTAAATTTAATTGGAATTGTATGAGTCCTGGACTATCCTTTTTAAATTGTTCTTTTTCTCAAATTTATTATCCGCCGCAGGATACATGAAAAAAGAAGACGACTTATATATACGTTTATTTAAAAATTATTTGGTTTTATTCAAATTTTAAAGATTTTCTTTTTTTTTTATTATTATTTATTTAGTCCTTCTTTTTCCCTTATACCAGTCCATAGATATCAATGAAGCCACAACTTAAAATGATATATAGGAAACCACTTAGTTTTAAATATATAGATTAAAAAAAAAATTGGATTTAATTTGATCCTTTAAATATACGTTAAACTAATTTTTGTTTTTACCTTATCCTTTTTACATATATGTGGAATAAATGCATTTCTTTTATGTTATTTTTTTTTTTCGTTTCGTATCTTTTTCATTTAAATTTTATTTGAATTTAATTAAGGATTCTTTTCAAAATGAATTTTATTTGATAAATTATTTTTTAAATTTTTTTTGGAAAATTTAAGAATTTTTGCTGAAGTGAAATCGTAACCGGTTTACCCGGAAAACAATTTATCGTATATAGAAGTTATCGCAATGGTTAATAAGTGTATAGTGTGCTTTGGATGGTGTGTGAAATACACTGTCGACTTGTCGTAGCATCGATATCGTTCTAAGTTAGCTTGAAATGAGTACAAGTATTTAAAATTATACCAGAAATGTAAATTTGAAAACTCGGAAAATGCTAGAGGTCAAGTGTAATGGCTGGCAACCACTGATTAGCTTTTTGCAGTTATTATAGTTCTACTGGTTCGGAATTCATATTGGTCCCAAATTACTATAAAAATAAAATTTCGGGAAAGCGGAGAATCTCTAAGAAATAAGAAATAGGCTTGGTCTCCATTCGGCTGTTGCACAAGGATCGGAAACCTTATCGCCGAACTTCTCGATATCAAAGTCACGTAAAGGAGTTTTTTTCTTAAAATTTAGTTTAGACCATTTTCCAAAAATCTAAATCAATATAAATTTTTTCAAAAACTATTTATGATTTAATATTTACCGCATACGATTTTGGTATACGTTAAACCCGATTGAACAAAATGGCTGCTATATGCAGTATTCCAAAATGGGGACTCGTCTTTAAATTAAATGAACTTCAGTTATAGAGAATTGTATTCAGTAAGGTTAATTTGAATGCTACAATTAATGATAACGATTTATACCCCGTCGGGTTGTCATATTCAATTCATTATTTATTGTCTATAAAAATCTTGTTTTACACTGAAAATATATAATTTTGTGGCTAAAATTTTGATCTGTATAAAATTAGTACGTAATCCAAAATTCCTGTCAGTATACATGTACAATGTCAGCAAAATTCCTCTGATTAGGACCAAACTGGGCTGTTCGTTAGTCTCAATGAAATGTAGAAAAAGAATAAATTCTAAAATTAGTTTCATTTAAAATCGCATAAAATATAAAGCATTGACGATTTAAGACCGAATTTCAATCCCAGAAAACAGAAACTATTTAAATTATCATTTACTTTTAGTGCTCATGGAAAACCTATTATTTCAATTCCGAAAAATTTAATAACAAAAATTCCTACTTTAAAAATCTTAGTCCATTTACAAAATTAATACCTAAATTTTCTAATTATATAAGAATGACAAAAGTTGAATAATTTTGTTTACAAAATAAAAGAAATTAAATTTTCCCTGTAAATTTACTTATCCAACTTATTCACACCTTTTTTTGTTTGGCAACTTTTCTATCGCAAAATGTTATCCGAAAAATATTTTAAATCCTTATTCTACATAAACTTTCAAACTGTGCACAAAACATTATAAAATAAAAATATTTTGATCATAATTCTTTGGCACCTTAAACAACAACAACTAAATTAATAATTTTAATTTAATATTTTTTTTTTTTTTCATTCATTTTCACCATGAAAATTGTATGAAAATTATATTATTACATGTACATAAAAAATATAATTGTTTGTGTATTTATACCTTAAAGCAATCTATGTAACCATCCACAAATCTTGTAAAAAGAAATTTTAAATTTAGAGGTAACCAAAAAAAAACAAAATTTAAATTTTTTTTTTACCATTTACCACCCCATAATCACCCACATTATAATAAAATATCTGTTTTAAATAAATTTTATGCATCATGTTGAAAAATGATTATATTATCACATAGAATGAAAATATTATATATCTACTACATATATAAAATATATGTACATATATAATATTAGGAAATTTATAGATTTGAAAAGATTAAAATTTATGTAGAAATCTTGAACAGCTGGAAATTTTTCAAAAAAAAAAAAAATTATTATTAATAATTTTTCTTTTCTACACATTACTTTTTTTTTTTGCAATTTAATTTAGAAAATCAAATCATTTCACATAAACATTGTTTAAAGAAAAAAATGACACCCTTAAAAAATCTTGAAGATTTAAAGTGTATCACAAGATAGGAAGATTTTTATGAAAAATATGTTTTTTAGATGAAAATATTCTGTTTTTGTGTTGCTGTTGATGTGATTTATTTAAGGCAATACTGTGGTAAATTGAATTTGCTTTTTTTTTGTAGCTGTTACTAAATGATATATATAAACACCTGAAAGTATGCAAAAGAATAAATTATAAAGTTGTTTTATTAAATTTGTGATTGTAGTACATACATAAAATTATTAAAAACTACTTTTTTATTTTAATTTACGCATACAAAGTTTTAAAGAAATTTTAGACTATAAATTGAATTTGAATTTAATATTAACTTCGGTTAAATAAGTCAAGCTGGGCACACAG
Source organism: Empis stercorea (assembly GCA_949752835.1). Taxonomy (NCBI): domain Eukaryota; kingdom Metazoa; phylum Arthropoda; class Insecta; order Diptera; family Empididae; genus Empis; species Empis stercorea. The sequence continues at coordinate 75,734,002 of OX457085.1, read as the reverse complement.
TGAAATATATAATTGAGAATTATAATTTTGGTTTTTTTTTTTTAAATTTAATTTTTATGAATTTGTGAATTTGCATTTACAACCATAAATAATGACACACCAACATTGATTACATTGATTTAAATGCTGTTTATTGGAAACGAATCGATGATAGTTCATTTTCATATATCGACAGAGGAAATAATTGTTTTTATTTTGACTTTTCCATAGATTTCATTTCACAAATTGGTTGACTTCAACCGATGAATCGGCCTCATATGATGCAAATATAAATAGCTTCCATATTAGTTGTAGGAGACACAATCTGTCATAGAATACGACAACTAAAAAATTTCAATGTTACAAAACTTAGTTCCAATTTACTGGAACAAATTTTAAGGTACCCGCTAAAATTTACCGCAATAGAACTATTTTCGAACGAATGTTTGAATATATTTGCGCGTTTTTCAATGAATAAATAACAACTATCTGACAGATAAAAAGGTAATGAAGAGTTATTTGTATCTTTGGTTCTGTTTGGTAAGAAGAGGACAGATTATTACAGCAATAAAGTTTGTAATATTACAATATTGTAATATTAATATTAATTTTAATTTACAATATTAAATTAATATTATAAATTCGTTATTTGTCGTGACAACAGCATAATTTATTGTGTTAAATAATATTTTGTCTTGGAGCAATTGTCCCTCTAAGAACATAATTTGTTCTGCCATTAAATTTCCTCAAATTTTCTCAAAATCAGACTATTTTTCCACGGTTTTCAGACTATTTTGTAATTGACTAATTAAATCTAATTAAAAAAAATTGAACTACTTGTAGATATTTAAATCCACTACCAAATTGTAACCAAAAAACATCACAGCACAGATAATATTTTCATATAATTTTATAATTGAAAAGAAAAAAATTAATATTTTCCCGAAAATCAGAATAGAATTTTGTTTGATTTAATTAATAAATATTTTTATTACATTTTTTAGCATAACCAAACAAATTTTACCCATTTAGATATTACAATTACATAGATAACATATAGTAAATAATATAATTAAATTTCAACAATATTTCATTTATACATTATTCATATTTTGATATGAAATCATAACGAATAACTAAAGCATCGAAAACATCTCCTGCCAGAGCATTTGGTTTAATATCAGTTCGTCCTGGTAATTGTAATAACACATCAGCACCACGTATACTTTGTAAACGACTACTCATCTAATGAATTTATCATTTTTCAATTAAAAAAATTTCATTTCTCAATGATGTCAAAATTTTTTTACCTGATTTGAAGTAACTTTTCCATATAATTTACCATTTCTACTAGTAATTTGTGCTCGAACATATTCTGGCCTTGGATCAAGTGATATTTTATCATTTTCAAGCTAAAATATATAGGAAAATGATTTAAAAATTACAAATTTGCATGAATTTTAGTGTCAAAATGGTTGTCAACATCACGAAAGAGACTTGCAAAAAGGCTTGTGACAAAAGACATTGCAAGATCGTACTCTCAAACCTAAAAAAACTGTCACTCCTTCTGTAAATATAGAACATATTTCATTTCAAAATAATTTTAAACAAATTAATTTGTCAAACAATTTTTTTTTTGTTTTAATAGTTTTGAAAAACTTGTCTAAATGGAAACTTTTTTTTTATGATCTATTAAAAAATTTAAATAATTTATTAAAAAACATAACTCAAAGAACAATTTTCTTTTCTATACATTATATACATCAAAATAATGATAATGAATGTGTCAAATAATTATTAAATTTTCATAAATTTTCTGTGAAAAACTAATTATTTTAATACATTATCATTTATAATGTATAAGGGTATAATATTAAAATTAATTATTTATAAATTTAGTACCTACAAAAGAATTATGAGTTTTCATATTATACAGAAGAAAAAAAATAAAATAAAAAATAATTTTATATAAATTGAAATTTTCTGTTTTGAAACTTTCCAAGATTAAAATTAATTTATGTAAAAAAAAAAATTTAATAAGTAAAAAATTATTTTGAAAAAATTTAAAAATTTAAAGTTTTTTTTTTCTAGTAGAAATAAAAATTATAATAATTATTGAATTTTCAATTTTTTAATCAACGTTTTTTAACTTTTAAATATTTACCTTTAGTTCCTTTATTATTTTCTGCTTCAATCAATTGAAATTTCATTTTATAAATCAATTTGAAATTCAATGAACTTCAAACGAAAGATTTCGTTGTTGTTTTATTTGTATTTGGTAGAAGGGAAGAAACACAACACATCATTCATGATTATTACATAAAATTGGTTAATATAAAGGCAAAATCTCCATATTTTATGTGAATAATATAGAATAAAAAAATTATATACCCGCACGGTTCCATGATAATTCGTCGAAATGGAATTAATCGTAGAAAATAGCAATTTCACATTATTATCTAATAATGTGGAAGGTGGCCGTTTTCTTAAACGCAGTATGATCGCAGTACTGCAATGTTTTTATTCGTTTTTATCGTAGTATAATCAACGAGACGACAATCAGTCGACAGAAGGAGCATTGGTTAAGCTAAATTTGTCGACTATTCACTGTCTCGATAGTCAAAATACCAGTAAAAATAATTAATACATTGCAGTACTGCGATCATACTGCGTTTATGAAAACGCCCAATATTGTAATTGAAAATTTTGCTTATCGATAAATTGTCGTTTTCCACGAAATGTCTTTCGACAAAATTGTCGTTTTCGACGAAATTGTCATTTTCGATGAGATTGTCCTTTTCGATGAATTCTATCATACAGCTCATATGTGACCCATCCGTTCATCAGGTTGTTATTATGATGAAAAGTAAAATGATCTGATGGAATAATTGAAAATGACAGAAAATTGTATAGAGCGACTTTATTGTAACCAATATTTATATTTTCTTCTCGAAAATTTAATATTAAAATTTTACCTTACAATGTCAAATATCCTTTTTTTTTGCCTTGGTTATACATACATACATATACATACCGTATTACAATAACAATTTACAAATCAATTTTTGTGTTCAGCTGGTGTCCTTTTAAACACATTTTTTTGTTATCAAAGAGAAAGAAAAAATATAAGGATAATAAAATAGTAAAATAAACAAAAATTACAAGGATATAAGCAACAGGACTAAAATGATTTTTTTTTTGCTATATAATTTATTCTTTTAAATTTATTGGAATTTTGTTTTTGGGTTAGAGTGAAACATAAAAATGAATTACATCAAATAAGATTTATTATCAAACAAAAATAAAATAGCAATAGAAAAATCAGATACTCCTATTTTTTTTTCTGGAGAATTAATAAATAAAATTTTCTAAATTTTCTAAGTTAATTTACAGTGTATTTTTCATAGAAGCCTATTAAGGATAGCGTTTTTTTTTTTGGATTTGAAGAAAATCAAAATTAGATTTAATATAAATTTGGTATAATTTCAAATTGATGTATGAGCAACAATAAAACTTCCTGACAGTATAGTTTTTCTATTAGTCAAAAATGAATCACATTTAAAGAATTTATTGAAAGGCTGCGTGTAGTTTCAAATATTGTTACTGTATAGTAGAAAAATATGAAAGTAAAAGTAATTGGAAAAATGGTTCGAGGAAGGTCAGTAAATGCGTCAACAATTTTTCAAAGTCAAATCATTTCGCCATGTGAAAATGAAATAGAAAATTTTATCTGTCTGAGATCTTCAAGTGTGAATTAATTAGCCACACTATTTCAGGTATAGACTATAGTATTGCGCACTATTTGCAAAGAAGGAGAGTAGAGTGTACCAACCCAAACAGTAATGCCTTAGACCTGCATGTTAATATAAGATCCTGAGGCATTGTTGTACATAATACATCACGCTAAGACTTCAAACACATAAATGTGGCTTCAAAAAATAAGTAATGGCCTAAATACGTTGACACTAAAAACTATGCAAAATAATTGTTTCAAGTAAAAGAAATTCCTGTCAAGTATTGTCAACAATTTCATGAGATGAAAATTCAGAAAACTAGAAAATATTAATTACATAAAACTTAAGAAAAATAATCCTCTTAATAAAATTATGACTTTTAGTAAATAAAGGAAACAATAATAGTTCTTAAGTAATTAAATATGGAAGCTGTTCAATGAGATGCCACAAAAACACTAAAAAAAATTATATTTTACTCGTAATAATGAAAAATATAAAAGTAAATGAAAAATATATGGGAAAAGTTTAACTGTGAAAGTTTAAAAATTCTTCAAGCTTTTTTCTTTAAAAAAAAACTTTTACTACAATAATTAACTATTAAATTTATTAGAGTAAAGACACAATTGTTTTTATTAAAGTTTTCGTAAAATGTACTAATATAATATATTTTGAATTTTGATTAAATTTTTGTGGTGGAAATTCACTTATATTTATTTCTTGTATAGTCGCACTTAATTTTTGACCCAGGGAAAAAATCTTTGTCACAATTTTAAACAAAAGTAAATAAGGCTGAAATGTTGAAAAACATGTTAAGTGAGAAAAATGGAGTTTATGATAAAACAAACACCATTAACACTAGACGACCGGGTGACATTCGACTGATTGGCAAATGGGTCACGGTTTATTTGGACGCCGGTTTTATTATATTTGAAGCAGTGTATACGATTATCATCATACCTGGCTAATCGATCCACATTGAATCTTGGCCTCCTAAAGGTACAATTACAAACTTTTGTTTTTCAAAATTATTTTGATTCTACTTTTTCCAACCATCTCTTCCTTTAATGATCCTACAAATGTTGGATAAAATAGTCTTTGTATGCTTATTACATCTTCAAAAAATTTAAAATCTTATGTCACCTGCTTATGGTTATCGCTTAATGTAACCTCGTCCATTTGAAATTATCCAATTTATCATCGTCCAATAGTTGCGATCTACAAACTGACTATAAGATTTCAATTTAAAATCACTTTTCCTTAATGAACTTATACCCGGGACACACAGGACCGAAAACTCAGTTTTCGTGTTTTCAAAGTTTACGAAATCGCGCTCCATTTTTGGTGTGTCACTATAAAAGTTTTTAGATCTAGTTTTCGCGAAAACTTAGGTTTTCAATTTTGGTGTGTCCCGGGTATTATTCAAATTTAAGGAAACTTTAAATAGAAATTTATTTTGTAATAATTTAAATTTTTTTTTACATTTTCCTGTTCTATAATTGTCCTTAAATTTCCACAGTACTCCAATATTTATATTTATTTATATTATTTTTGTTGGTTGTTTAGTGACAAATTCTATTTTATTAAAAAAAAAAATTCTTTAATTCATTAATTACCGCAAGATGGAACAAATTAATTGATTGATTGCGTGATTATATAATATTTGTGTATATATTATATATTTATATTTTCTAATCATTAAGACACCATTGACATTAATTTATTTATAGGTATATTGAATTATAAATTATATTGATAGACCACAAGAGTGTATAGAGACCACAAAAATTTACCCCTTTTTTGTATATTACAAAAAGGTTTTCTTTGGTGCAAAGGTTATTATATAAGTTGACATATTTTTAGGGTTCACTTTTCGATGAAGCTTTTTTTGTGTGTATATGAATTATTAGCCAGGAAGACTATGGACTACTGCAATAGACTATGTAATACACAGATAATTCTAAAGAAAATATTTTCCAGACCATGTTTTGTTGACGATGGTTACAGTGTTCCAGTAACCAGTTTTAAAAAGTTGAACACAAAAAGTTACAAGAAGATTTTAAGAAATTGGTGGAACTACTAAGAGATGAACCAGAAGCCTTAGAATTAGAAATATTAGCAAAATGTAATTACTATCTTTCTCTCAACAATACCAGTAAGAGTAATTACTATAACAACAAATTATGCAATTGAAATGAATAAGCTACATTAGAGCTTTATTGTCACAAGCTGAAATCTGAAAATTTTTATTGATCTTCCCATTTAATGAACTCGGTCCTTATATTATAAGGAAACTGTGAATCATGTTCATCTTATTTAACATTGTTGGCCTAAAGATGTTTCTTCAGTGGCCTCTCTTTATTGCAATGCGTCAAATTATCACTTCCTTCGGCAATGCGTTAGTACGACTCAAATTTTCCTTTTTCTTATTTTTACAAATGATAGAAAACTCATATTAATTCTGTGATACAAGACATTTAGATTCTGCTCCACCAAACTAATTTCAGTTGTTCCTTAATATTCAATTATTACTAAATGCCAAAATTCTTTTTCTATTCTCTACAAATAATTAACAAAAATAAAGAGTACTTTGTGTTTGAAGATTAAGGAAATGTCACATAGAAAAAAAAAATTAATACTTAGAAAAATTACCCAATAGATCATGGTGTCTCACAAACAAAAAATTAATATAAAAACGTAACTGGATGCTTTCACAATTAAAAGATATTTTTGTTTTTATTTTTCAGTGCATTTTAAATCGTAAAATTTACAACCCTCTGTGTGGTTGATGTTCCTTTCTGCAATCAAAAAATAAATAATAAAATAAACTTTCTTAAGAGAAAAAGAAATATTTTTAATCTGTTAAATTTTATATAATAAATTTACGAATTTCCCACATCGTAAATTTTGTCTTCAAAAAAAAAAAAAAAAACGCTAAAGAATATATAATAAACCATTTTGATTAAACTTTTCTTCATCCGTTTTCTACTAACAAAAAAAACAAAACAGAGAAGAAATAAAAAAAACGGAAACGTTTCAAAACTTATCACTTCTCTTAGCTTGGTGAAATAAACATAAATATATGAGAATATATCCAATTCATATATCTTAAATTTAGACTATCCTTCTTTCTTTTTTTTAAAACTTTTCCTTAACGTGACGATATAATTTTTTTTTCCTTATTTTTCTTATCCACATTTATCTTTAACTATATTATAAACCAGGTAACACTGTCTGGGGGGAGGCATGAGAAATTGTTAAATTGTTTATGTTTGTGTAAAAAATCCTTTTAATAAATTCTTATACGAAAGAGAGAGGAGAGAGCATAAAAAAAGGGTTTATTTTTCTATACCGTAAAATAAATAATGAACTGTTTAAAGATCTAAAAGTGATTATCGTTTTCTGTCCTTATGGCTAATAAATGAGTTAACTTTCATTTATTATAACCTGTTTCATTTTTTTTCCCCTGTTAATTACTATTTTTTTTTTCCATCTTCAATGCTTTGTAATAAACTGTTTTAAATATAAGAAAGAAAAAGGATATTCAAGGTAAATTAATTTACTTTTTTATATGGATTATAAAAAAAAGTGGTTATTAAATTTATTAAATGAATAACGTTTAATAGATAATGTGTCATATTATCTGTTGAAAGTATAAATCCCCAGTACTAAAATCTCTATTTACACGGTAAACATTTTTCTGTCATCATTTTCTAACTCTAGCGAAAAGAAGACACAACTAAATTGGTATATTTTTTTAATGTCACTTTTCATTTAGTGTAAAGTGTAGTGTAGTGTAGTGTAGTGTATTCATTTACATCAATTTCTTTTCAGCAACTTTTCCGTTTTCATTTACATCAATTTCTTTTCTTACACCCTTCATGGTGTAGAAATTTTTTGCGTTCTTTTGACTACACTTTCTACACTTTCTACACCTTTTTTACATCAGCGCCTAGAAAAAGTACACTTTTCTACATCCTCAAATTTGAAGATGCAGAAATTGGAGATGTAATTAATTTTTTTTTAACTTTTTAAGGTGGAAATATATACTATTCGTCAATTAAATAATGTTTTAATCACAAATTATGAAAAAAAGTATAACAATTTAAAATTATAAAGAATTTTGTCAGAGTGTCATAAAAGTATGTTTTTTTTCATATCTTACACTTTCCTACACAACAGATTTTTAACAGTTCCCACGCCCACCATGGTGTGCTGTAGAAAAAAAATATCTGAAAAGAAATTGGTATTAGTTATAGCCTACATTCTACAACACTTTTTATCTTAAAAGAGAGAGCGAGATTAAAAACAACTAAATTCCGTCTTTTGCTTGAGTCAGAATCAGAAGAGAAGGAGATGAAAGAAAAATTGCGAAAAAAAATTATACACGTCAAAATCAAAAGGTACATTGAAAACTCAAAATATGAGAGAGGAAAATGTTGAACGTTTAAAAGTCCCTCTGCCATCTGGTTGTGTTAAACTAGCCCATGTCTTTCAAAAGATAAATTTAGCGACAAAGATCCTTGCAATTGGTGGTAAATCAAAAACGCTAAATTGAATGAAATTTAAAATTGCCCTACATTTACAATAATACTCTTAGTTCACTGACGTTGTGTCTGTATGGAGACTTTTGTAAGTTCAACATTTTGTTTCAACATATTATTAATTTCTGTTAATCCCTTAAAAGGAAAGTGAATTGGAAGCAACTGAAAACGTTATTGAGCTTGTAACTTGTTACTTATCGTTACAATAATATCGTATAGAAAGTGATAAGAGGGAAGTGTAGAAGTGTACTTAAGATTTAAAACGGATCATATGTGTGAAGTGAAATTCTGTAACTGCTAAAATCTAGTTTTGAGATAAACATTTTCTTTATTTATTTTTCATTTCAGGTTATCATAACTTTTATGACTTTTGGAATTTAAAAGTACATACAGAGAATATTTAATTACTATAGTAGTCGGGGATCGAATTCACTATTTTTGAAATTTCTCACCAAAGTTCTAGCCTGCTGATTAACGGTTTTCTAACCAAAATTCAACTCGATCTTGACTATTCTAATTTAATGATTAATGTAGTAAATCCATCATCAAAGTTCTATACTCGATTTATTCAAGCGAAATTTCTCTGTGAGGAAGTTAACAGAGAGAATCAATGAAAGCTATATTTATTTTAGTAAATTTAACAAAATGACTTTTATTCTTTAAGCTATTCAAAATGTAAATAGCTAGTTATTTCTGCTAATATCTATATGTTTATTTACACACGATTTTTAACCTATTTATACTAATCTTTGGTCTTCTGTCTATTGAGTTGACACTACACTATCTAAAACTTCATCATATACCAAAATATAAAATTGTGAAAATTACTAACAAATAATTTATTGAAATTTTTATAATTTTGAAAAGTTCATAAAATTGAATTAATTTTTCGATGAAAAATTTAAAATTTCTAAAAATTACAAATCTTCATGTAAAATTTTATAAATCCATGACATCCAAATATTGATTTTGTTTTGTATATATTCAAGAACGCTATTCATTCCTTTTTTACAAAAATTATTTTAATTTCACCTTACACATAAATTCAATGTTTTTGTTGCTGTTTTTTTTCAATGGTATACTAAATTACTTATTTTAATGATAGTGTATATCACGTCTATTATATATTTAAACCACATGTTTAAAAAAAACTAACTACATACATATATGCGTCCTATTAAAGAGAATATCAAATTGAAATTAATTAAATCGTGTTAAAGAAAATTAGATCCTTTCAATAAATTTACCATATAATATATTATAAATCCTCTTTCAATTAAGGCATCAAAATATTACATGATTATATAATATATGTACATATATAGAATAATAATAAAAACTAAATTTATCCTGCGGATAAGTCGATAACATGAAAAATTATTAGTTTTGTGCAAAAACAAAAATAACTGAAGTGTAATTATATGTAGTAAATATATATAATCGGATTTGGAGTCGACAAAAACATTAAATAAAGCAAAAATATCTATATGAAGTTAAGGGCAGATTTTAATCATTTTAATCATTTTAAATAGTAGAAATTTGTTAAGTAAATTTTCGCTATATACTAATAATACTGAAATAGCCAACCAAGAATTCAATTGTCAAATAATCTAATTATCTAATAGTAATGAAACTCAAAAATTCGATGTAGTATATATAAAATGTACATTCGGTTTAGTAAATGTAAAATTATGTAAATGTGGCTTAGTGTGTAAAGTACTATACTGCGGTGCATGGATGTCGTGAATTAAATTGCCGGCCGAAAGATCCATGTCGTTCTAATTTAACTCTGTTTAATTAGTACATTAGAGTGCGAAAATGTAAATTACAGTGGTAAAAATGCTAGCTGTCGAGGCAATATCTGACAACATTTGACTCAATAAAAATCCATTAGCTTGTTGCAATAAATAGTATCACCGCTACGTAGGAATTTATAGTTCAGAATCCATATATAATTAGAATGTCCTCAATTACAATAGAATGTCGTGAAAACCTGTAAGAGGTAAGCCTAGCTAGGCACACATCGGACTGTTTAGCTAAGGCAAGAAGAAAGACACATTTCTATCAAAACCACTTAAAAAATTATATATTCCTTAGATCGATACACGACAGTACGATAATAAAATTCGATATCAAATATTATCATTCAGTCACTATTGTTGTTTACATTCGAACACATTATTAGTGTTATGCGAGTGAGAAATATAAACACGTAAGTATGACTGACATCGATGTACTTTTAGTAAGTATATAGAGAGTATAATACATATACATACTAGTATATTATAACATTGGATATACATAATATAATTTTATTTTGTGTACTTTTACTGAGAAATAATATTACACTGTTAAATTTTAAATGACTTTGCAGTTTTATGAAAAATAAAATGACAGTGAAATGACTTGGGAATATTTTTTATATAAGTCATTTCTATTTCTTTACTTAATAAACACTTTTCAACAATTAGCTATTAATTAAGTATTTTGTAAGTCTTTAAAACAATAATAATTTTACATAAAAAATTTTCAAATGAACGAAGTGTAGAAATTAAATATTTTCGTGTTAATTTGATAGAAGATTGATTATTATTTTTGATTTTAAGTAAGAGATTATTATTTAATTTTATACAGAGTAGTTTTGTACTATAAGGATTATCATAATTTATGAGTTAATTGAAAAATTTAGTAATATAATATAATAGATTTGGGACGAACCTGAAAAAAATAATACGAACACCTAATATCGACAGTTTATATAGAAAATACACGTATAAACGGTTGATTATTTCAAATATTTTATTGTGTAATTGATGAAATTGTGTATAATATATTTTATTAATAATTAAAATCAATAAATAATTAATATTTTTATAAGGAATAAATAGAAATTGTAATTACAAAGAAAACCCTTTAACATATTTTCGTCATCTAGTCAAAATTGATGTTTACTTGATGTTAATTTTATTATGAATTTATTTTGTCATATTAAGATATGTACTTAAATCAAATATTATATAATATTTATATAGTCTGCTAAAATATTATTAATTTACTAATGAATTTATCAAGTGTTTAATATTTAATAAGTTGAAGCTGTATGATTAAAAGCAACCTTTTCTTCACCTTTCAAATACTATTTAGGTTGGGAATAATATGGGTGTCGATTTTACTAATTACTAAATTAGAAATATGTTTAAAATTCAAAAATTTCGACGAAATTTTGGTGTTTAAGAACGACATTACATAGTCAATCGATTTATAGTTTGAAAATAATATTCAATCATTTTTGTATGTCGATAATAGACTAGTTTTTAATTACAATATTTTTTTTTCATCTTTTTACGATTATTCTAAAATGAATCAATCGAAAAAATCCTTTATATATGTAAAAAATATATTAATTAAAAATTGTTCTAATTATCGACATATTTGTTAGAAGACTAACTTTTGACTGTAATATCGAATTGATACTAGTTCTAACTTTACCGTTAATGAGGAACATTTTTAACCACTAAACTGTAGTAGAGGCCGTTGTCGTTAACGTCAATTGATCGCAGTACTGCAATGTATTAATTATTTTTACTGGTATTTTGACTATCGAGACAGTGAAAAGTCGACAAATTTAGCTTAACCAAAGCTCCTTCTGTCGAGTGGTTGCTGTCTCGTTGATTAAACTATCATAAAAACGAATACTGCAGTAATGCACAATGCAGTATTGCGATCATTTGACGTTAACGAAAACGGCCATAATTACATAATGTGATTTGTGACTATCAACAATCACATCTTACAATTTTGCATAGAAATTTGTTTGCAATTGCAATATTATAATATGTGATAGTTGGTGTCAGAAATCACTTTATGTGGTTCCACTACTGGTTATAATACATTAAAAACCTAAGAAAGGTTTACTAAACCTGATAAATAATTTAATGTAATACAAATTCATTCCAATCAAATACATAAACATTTTCCACTTCTCTATCTCCGTAACCAAAAACCTAATCATCATATACATTTCATATTACGCTGAATAAGCTGAATTCTAGTTTACTTTATTTATTTTTTTTCATTATTTATATTTATGAAACTGGAAGTCACGACATAACGATCATAAGATCAATACACATATAAAAAAATTTAACACAAATACAACTTTACTGAATTCAAATATGTATTATGAGAAAGGTAAGGTGCGACATGCTTCTTTCAAGAAGTCTTATATTTCATATTATGATAATGTTGAAAGTTTTAGATTTTTATTTTTGTATTTGGTATACAGTAGAGTTTTTGCAGTCATTTATTTTGAGGTCGGTCTTCAGCCCGGATGTTTTTTTATTTTTACATATTTTATTTATTTTTATATATGAAAATCGAGATACAATTTTAGTAGCATAAAAAATATTGTACATAATATTAAATTAAATCGAATTCAATTTAACCGAAATATTATAACAATTAAGTATAAATATAAAAAATCTAGTAAAATTTGATGAATTATTTACCAAATAAAATAATATAGTGAAAAAATTATTTATTATATTTACAAATTCACAAAAAATTTTTTTTTTGCATATGTAAATGAAAACAAAAATTGTTGTTGAAAAAAAAAAACAAATTTATTGTTAATCGAGAAAGAAAAAATGAAGTGAAATCTTGAAATCTTTTTACAATTTTTCTTTTTTAAATATTTAATTAATTTTTTCTATGATAAAAATAATTAAAAAAAAAAATAGTTTTTTTACATTTATAAATCCAAAAAAATATATTATAATAGAAAAGTGTGTAAATTGATCATCATCAATAATATTAGAGGAAATACCTCTTTAAAGTGAATTCAACTTTTATGACCTAAATAACAAAACTTTTATAAATGTAAGTAAAATGTCATGGTGAGTTCACAAATAAATATAAAAACTAACTTCGTAAAGTGCTAAAATATATATATATAAAAAATAAAATAAAAATATTGAATCTTTTAAGTTAAAAAAAAAAATCTTTTTAGTAAGTTGAAATTTTTTGGAAAAAGAATTTATAATTTATCATCACAAATTTTTTTATTAAAAGAAAAAGTATATGTAGACGAAGTAATACAGTCAAAATATTTCAAGATTGTTTGCAGAATTTTTTTTTTGTATTTGTGACCAGGGGTAGACAACATGTTTTTTGTGGATTATAGACAAAAAAATTTTAATTTTAATACAAAGGCAGAAAAATTTATACTTTGCAATTAAAGCTTAACAAAATTAAGAGATTTTGTTGTATTTTCAAGACTTTTTTTTAATTTTTTTGAAGTAAAGTTGAATGAAACAAATGAAATTTAATATTATTTAATATTTTTGGGTCAAAGATTACTAATTTCAAACAAAACTAAATGATAGACTGGTGATAATAGAAAAAGAATAAATTTTATAATAAATATCATAGAATATTTTTGGATTGATATGAAACAATCATAAGGGCATATTAAATGTCATTTGTCTTGGTAAGAAAACAAATCTTTTAAAAAAAAAAATCCTCTAAAAAAATTTAATGAAGTCTGTTTGTTCATTTAGGCTTAAGCATAATTAGTCCGCAAAAAAACATAAATGATATTTTTGAAATTACATAGTGAAGTTCGAAAAAAACTGTAGGACGTAAATTTTGAGATTGTACGGATTGATGCTTTAAAGGGATAAAGGAAAGTTATATTTAGGGACGAAGGAAAATGAACTCTAAATTGTTCGAAAAATAAATTTAAAATCTTTATCCTTTATGCTAATGCAATAGATCGTTTTTGCTCCAAGTGGAGGTATAAACATTCAACATTTTCTTTTAATTTTTTTCTGCAAATAAACTAATTCTTTATTTACTTGTTTTAAATTTAATACTTTCCTTCGAGATGAAAAAAGGGATAAAAAATAAAATAGCTAATTTTTTACATAAAGTCTTATCATGAAATCATTAGAACTTTTAATCGTATCAGAATTTACGACAAAAAGTTGAGGGGAAAATGCGTCAGAAGAATTTCTTTATGGTTTTAAGTATTCTGATATGATTGGAAGTTCTATATGTAGATTTTCATTGACTCTAGCCAAAACATGTTACAGATTATTGATCAAAATTATAAAGAATTCCTTCAAATATTCAACAATAAATCTTAGCTTCTTTGAGGAAAGATATGAAACGGATACGTTAATAATTCCCTTAATGTATCCGAACTTTTTAATAATTCTCCTAATACTTATATCCAAAACTTCGTCATAATTTAAAAGTACCACATTTACTAGTCTTTTGTTTACATACTAATCTACTCCAATCCAAACATTGGGCGTTTTCGATAATTCAGTTCTAATTTAGTTCTAAGTAAGAAGTTCGTTCGTTAGTGCAAAATTGCAAGAGATAAGTCTGCACTGCAAAAGCAGCATATTCGAAAATTTCAAATGCGCATGAAGCTTTAACGCAATTTCCCAGTTCTTATCATATAGAACTGCATTCAAGTATTAGTTTAAATTAAGAAAAGTAAACAGCAGAAATTCAGAAATGTCAAAACTTCTTTAACTGCAAGAAAAAATCGTATATGTTGCGCAGTTTCGTAGTAATTTTATAGTTCTAAATTAGATCTTGCAGCGCATATTCGCTGCATAATCGAAAATGCCCATTGTTAAATTCCATCTAAAAATCTAATTAAAAAATCCATCCATATTCGTGCACACTATAAATTCAACACATTTCTAACAGGTTTTAAATGTCTGATATTGAAGTTATTGAATTTATCTAATAATACTGGAATCTCTATAAGGTAATATTAAATATACAAATTTTGTCTATCTGGTATAACATTATTACTACTATTTGCAAAAAAGATCAATCTGATCTAACTATAAAATGTTTTTCATTTATCATTCAAATTCGTATATATGTACTACATAAAATTTTTATTTAATTTTTTGACTTTCATATTTCTTTTTTTTTTTTTTTTTTGCATGTTGCTTGGTTGTCGTTCGTTATTGTATATTGTCATATTTCAACTCGTACTATTTGTGACTCATAAAGATATTAATATACAAGTATAAATAACAAGTTCTTTACCAAAGAATTTATTGAGAAAACATTATATACAAGAGACGACGGATAAACAAATAAATAAATAACAAATCACAATAAGAAAAAAAAAAAATTTGACTAAAAATTTGATAGAAAATTCCATTAAAATTTTTTTATTCTATACAAAAATTTCATTAAAACTTTTTCAAGTTTTTCAATATTTTTTTTTTTTTTTAATTTTATTTCAAATTGAAAATTCAATTCTAAATTTTTTTTTTTTGGTAATATTCTTAGTTAAAGAAATTTATATTTTTTATTTTTATTTGTTTACTTAAAAAAAATTGAATTTTTTGTTTTGTTTTGTATATTTTTCTGAAATGTTTATAACAAATTTTCTCAAATTGCACAAATTTAAATTGAAAATGTATTAAATTTCATATTGTGTAAAAGAAACTGAACTTATTTTGTTTTTTTGAAAAATTTTGTGCTGGTGTGATAAAATTTCGTTTCGTTTTTTTAGCTAAAGTTTGCAAAAAGCTCAATAATAAGGTATATATTATTGCACAGATAATAAATATAGTATAATTTTTAATTCAACGAAATTGCAAATTTTGCAATGTTTTCTGATGGTTTACCACCATGAAATTTTTGTTTTGTAGATATTAAAATAAAATTCGTGTAAGGAAGAGTTTGAATTTACATCATCGGATTGAAATTTTTGTATATATTCGAATCGAATATGTTTCTCTGTTAAACAGACCCTGCAAATATTTTCAATAATTAAAGTGTTACAAAAAAATAAAATCGAAAGTTTTTCGATGATTTTTTATAATATTTTTTATGTCATTTCCTATAAAAAAATTTATATTGCATAAAATTCAAAATAAGCTAAAATAATTGATATATAATTTGATATATATTTTAATAGACAAATTTCAGTAGTCTGTTATATCCTGTAGTTACTGTATATACGAGTATAATTATTATAATTGAATGTGTACATATTTATGTCTTTATGTACACTAACATACAAATTAAAAGCTCAAAACTCTTGTTGTCACACAAATAATAGGAAATGTAATATTTCATGGCTAAATAATCATAGTTTTAATGGACAGCCAATTTTATAACAATACATACAATCTTACGCGCGGTGACAGTGGGTAAAGTACTATGCTGCGTGAGGTTCATTTAACGACCGTGGTATAAAGTCGTGAGGTTCATTTAACGACCGTGGTATCGATGTTGTTCTAAGTTGACTCAGCTTTACATGTTGACAACAGTAATTGTCTCACTACAAAGAGTTTTAGTATACCAACAAAATATCGAGAAAACGTTAAGAGGTAGGCCCCTGGCCCACATCGGGCTGTTGAGAAGAAGATAGTGTTGAGCCAAAGAACAAGAAAAAGGCACTATACTTTTCAGGTGCCCTAAAGTGTCTAACTACAGTCTAACGTACTCGTTCTCCTTTCAAAAGCCTTTTTTTGTCATTTGTACAACATTAAATAAGGAATTTACTATGGTCTTCATTCCAAGTTGAATTCTTCAATGCTATTCTGGACCTTATGGCTCAAGAATTCTATTTCTGCTCAGCA
Organism: Empis stercorea; assembly: GCA_949752835.1. Taxonomy (NCBI): domain Eukaryota; kingdom Metazoa; phylum Arthropoda; class Insecta; order Diptera; family Empididae; genus Empis; species Empis stercorea. Next base: position 75,717,124 of record OX457085.1, on the reverse strand, counting down.
GATATGAGATAATTATTGCATGTAATGAGAATGCCACAATAGTAAGTAATTTTAATTTGAATTTCCTTAAATTAAATTGGTCATTTTCCAAATTAAAATCATCATTTTCCAAATGATTCTTTCACATTTTGGAAAAAGACCAATTCGAATTACAAAAGGCCTAATTTAGCCTCAAAATGCCTAGGCACAGAGTTTGAAATTTCGGAAATAAGATTTGCCTGTTAGAATCTCGACTTAAGAAAATAAATGAACGCGAATGATTTGAATATATGAATAAATTTATGAATCGAACTTTACGGAAGTCCAAAACAGTTGAAATTTTATCTGACAATATTACTTTCCTCTAATAATAAGCTGCCATTAAAAATATTACAAATATACATAACAGTATCCTTTTCAGTAAATGTGATCCTTTCAATATTTTCCTGTATAAACAAAACTACATAATTCATTAAATTGATTAATGAAATTCTCAATGAAATGTCCGATTCCAAGATTCTGGATACCAAAAATTAACTTATTTATTACCTAATTTAATAAAATATTAATAATCAATGTTATTACCTGTCCTGGTGTATAAAAAGAAACAAGGTGTTTATTTTATTTCCGCATTTCATTATTAATTTTGTGTTTAATTTACTGTCGTTTTACTTTTAACCACTATATTATTATAATAAAAAATTTCATTTCATGATAATGAGTTGCAATAAATTGAAATAATAAAAAAAAAATATGACAGTAATTAAAAAAAACACGATATTATTTTATGATGAGTTTTCCAAGAATTTTAATTAAATTTGTTATGATAACATTTTTATATATTTATTTTTCCTTTTTTGAAATAAATTTTAAATGTTCTTCAATTTAAAATTTATGTTTAAAATCCTTTTGTTAAGCACAACGGAAGATTAAATTAAACTCCCTGATTCAATTAAAATTAAATTATAATTCAATATAGTCTTTAGGTTAATTTAATTATATTAAATCACTTTGAAAAAGAAAGTTCACTTTGAAATTGAACAGGTTTAAATAATTAAATAATTTCTTGTTAAAAAATTTCATCAGTTAGAAAAGTAAATAAAAATTCAATTATAGGAAAACAATTAATTTAATAAATAAACTTTTATCCGACATGTTTTGCTGTTGTTTTCGTGATACTTTGATTTGATGTAAATATGATTTGAGTGATATGATTGTCAATATTTACAAGTGTTTCTGTGAAATTCTTTTGATAGAATAATATTTGACAGACACTGTCTAAGGTAAAACATTTAACAGACTGAATTTAATTGAGATGATCTCTCTAGAACTCTCTATCTAGAATGTTCGGACTTCTTATAATATTTACATAATACCTTTTACTAGGGATAATATTATTTTCCTATCATTGCAACAGTTCAGATTACATCTAATTACATCTAATTTTAATTATCAAACTTAAATAAATAATAAAGCTTTAAAACTCTATTAGTGACATCTGACATGACATGTTCCATTTTTTCAAAAGAATTTCAAATCTTTTTCATGTGACATGTTCAATGTTTCTAAATGACTTTAAACTTTTGCAGTGAAATGTTTTATGTTAACAAAAGGATTCAAAACATATCAATTTTGTAAATGCACGGAAATTTACAACTGGCACGCGATTACGTTTCATCTTATGGCCGAAACACAATGCCAGCTTTGGCTGTGGCTCTAACTGTAACTGTAGCGTTAAAGCTAGACCCAAACACAATGCTGGCGTTGAAAAATTTATTAATATGTATATGTCAAAATAATTTTATGCGCACAATTTACCTTATTATAATACATATATATTTAACAATAAATTGCCCCCAAAACTTATAATTGCCCAGTAGTGCCATATAAATTTTCTAGTGCTGGCGTTATTTTTTCAGCATTGCTGAAACTCGGCGGTGGCTTTTTTTCTCAGCCAGCATTGTGCTTATTTCTATTGATTTTCATATGTTGAAACTTTTTCAAAGTTACAGTCACAGCCAAAGCTGGCATTGCGTTTCATCTTTATGTTTATAATACTCGCGTTTTATTCAATTTGGGTTAGGATCAGGTTTGAAAAAAACTATCTGGGCCATCTATGTTAGGTTTAAGAAATTTACACAGAAATTCCAACATATGCTCCAAAGATTTTTAGAAGATTATTAGAGTTTATATAATTTTTAGAGTATTTAAAAAAAAAAGACACAAACAGATTACACCCCCATCGGTTCGAAAATTTCCATACTAAATCTGAAACAGATCATAGATCCTGACCCAGATAAATATGTGGCTTATGTTGTTGTTGTTTTTACGTGTTATAAAGCAGCTCTTGCACCAGACCCAATTGAATAAAACGCGACTAATATAAATGTCTTAAACAAAAAACTTGTAATCTGTTTTTCAGCTGTATTGTCATTTACGGTCGCTCACTCTAGTTTTTAAACTTACGAGAATAATAGAAATTTTGGTGAACTATTATCGGTGAACTCTTAGCTGAGCAGGTTTCTTTACTTATAGCCAAAAGTTAAACACTTTTGAAAGTCTAATTACAAAACTAATTGTTGAGAATGTCAGGATCAATGAATGAGAAATATTTGCTCCAAAAAGTACGATTTCAATTTTTTAGCTTTGATCTGAAAGTTATATGTACTTCTACTTGTATTCGTCTGTTCCTAATTATAAAGAAAGAAAACTCAATAACTTGAATAGAAAATCTATAAATTTTCATTTAAAACAAATCGAATTGAGTTGTAGAATTTCAAAATATTCCATTTAGAACTAATTAAATGTCAAGTCAATATTACTTTGGAGGACTAGAACATTGTAAAAGGAAATAATCACAGTATAATTTTAAACCCAGTGACATTTAACATGACGTCCATCATATTTCAACCGAAAATTTTTGGATTTTGTAAATGTTATACATATAGGTTCCTATAAGAAAAACCTGCAATACTTTTTTACAACAATGTATCTCTTATTATTTTTAATCATATTTTTATTATAAATTTATATAAATTTTTATTTTTGACATTGCTCCAAAAAAAAATTATACTTAAAATGACCTTTCTTAAAAATTTAATTTTTTATTATAGTTTTTATTTTTATTATAATTCATGATAAATTAAAAAAAAAAAATACTTTTATAAATCAAATATAAAAGTGGAAATCACAAAAAGCTTATTGGTGTCTAAACTTTAAAAATCTAATAATAATTCAAGGTTTAAATTTTTTTATAATAATAAAAAACATAAGTTTTCTTATAATTCACGAAAATATGTTAAATTAATTTATCATCAAAAGTAATAAAAAAAAATTTTGAATCAAAAGTGAACCAAATATACTTTTACTGAGCTTTATGATTAGCTTTATGAAATTACTTTTCTTATATGATATGATTAACTTATTTAGCTAATTTTGATTTTACAAAAATTTTTAAGTTTCTTAGAAATATTTTTTTCGTAAATGATTTAAGTTCATTTCTCATAGCTGCCAGTGTAATAGCAAAGAATATATAATAATAAAGAAGTCGCGTGTAGAACAAATGTCATAAAAGTCATAACATTGGAACCCGCTCTCTCATTATATGCTGCACATATTATTCTGAAATCTCTTTAAAAAAAATGTGTGACTCAAAATAACAAAACGGATTGGGTCGAGAATTAACGCCTTGCATATTGAGGCAATATTAAGTGAAATTAATCGCTATTTTGCCTTAATTACTGTGGCGGCAATTCATAGCCTCAAATGAAAAAAATCAATTTTTTTTCACTGAGAATAAAAAGAGAATTTTTCTTTCAGTTTGAGAATTTTTTTTAGTCCTTTTCATCGCCGCCCGCACAGGGGCACAGGCACAGGCCATGAAAAAAAATTCTAAAATTTGGTCGCAAAATTCACATGCGACTTCTTTATTATTATATATTCTTTGGTAATAGCTATTTTTTTATATTATAGCATAGCATAATTTCAATATGTAATAAATTTTATTTAAAAAAACCAGAATGTTTCTGTAGAAAAAAAATCTACTAAAGATAGTTCATAAAATTACTTTATATGGACCATATGTTCATAATCTACCCATTAAATTTCATTTCTTTACATAAAGTCAAAGGACATTGAGTAACAGTATAGTAGATATTTCAATATAGAATCTATATAGAGATGCATGTAATTTAATCCCAGACAAATTGTTATTGGTTTTTTAGAAGTAAAATAGATTGGTCTAATGTACTACATAAATAGATTGGTCTAATGTATACAACATATAAGAAAAATTTAGTATAATGTTGCAATTTGAATGATACATAATGCAAAAGAAGATGTAGTATAGTATAATGCTGTATTTTCATTAGCCAATACTAAGCAATAAAACTGGTTTCTTAAATATTAGATTAGCCCGGAGTGAAAGCTACAAAACTGGACCAAAATATAATCTTAAATTTTATGTAAAAAAAGCAGATCTGTTCCTGTGTCGGATAAAGTCTGACAATCGTCCATTAGCCGAATTGGTCAAAATATTCTTTCCAATGTGTTTTAGTCCAGTAAGCAGACTTCTATAATGGCCGATTGCCAGACTTTATCCGACACAGGAACACATCGGCTTTTTTTCACAAAATTTAAGATTATTTTTCGGTCCAGGGTATTTTTCTGGTATTAATTGGGCTATATTGAACGAGGACTAATTCCGGTATTTTTCCATATTAATTTTCACTGATCGTCAATCTACTAGATCTATTATATTTTTCTAAAAAAATATTTTGAAATGCAGCCCTAATATCGAATTATATATACTAATATTTACCATAGAATTGACAAACTAAGGAATATTTGGAATGGTATAAGTAGTTCAGTAGATAGAGCGCCATCGGGTTTGAATCCAGTATGAAAGCATAAAAACTTGTATCTGCTTTTCAAATACTGGCTTAGGTACAATTCGGCATTTGAACAATTAATATAATATTGGTGTATTTTATTTATAGCTCTAAAGTAAAGGTTGAAATATACGGAAATATATACCATTCCCAATATTCTTTTTAAACTGTTCCTTCCTTGCTCCCCACATAACCTAAACAAGTTTGGTTACGATGGTTCCCTAAGTTAAGGTCGTATTATTTGAAAAAAAAATTAAATCACCTAATGTTAATTCTGTCCTAAATATTGTCTTTAATAATTCTAAATAATGTCTAATGTAAGCAAAAACATAAATTTGAAGAAAAATGAGATTTTGGTTACATTTATACAACAAATTTTAAATTTTGTGTGTAGGTATTTATAAAACTATTAAACATTTAAATGTTCCCAAATTAAAATTAGCCTAATGCGAAAATAATAATAAGTTTTGAAGATATGGTTAATATTAAAACTAGTTTTCTAAATTGAAATTAATTCTTTTTATTGATTTTTTAAATACCATATTTAAGCAATTTGTTTATTTTCAAATTGGCAACTTAACAAACTCTTCCATTTTACGCAATAAATAGTAAATATCTTCACCCTCTATCATACCCCATTTATTGTACATATTAAGAAATAGAAGACAAATCAAAAGATCTTTAATTATATTTTTGTTAATTAATTATATACCTTACAATAATAATTGAGCTTAATTTGTAAATTTTTTGTTTGTTATTGTTGCCGAACAAGCAAAATCTTATAGTTTAAACTTCTTACAAAAGTTTATCTTTGCCCTGTAGATATGAGAATAAATTTTAAAGTAAATAATAATGAATTTCAAATATTTGCAGTTCATTGTGTACATTTTTAATATTAAAAATTTTTACAAATTCAATTAATTTTTTTATATTACCAATTATTAATTTTGTACAAAATTGAATTTTGAAGGTCTTTTTATATTATTATTATTTTTCCAAAAAGTTATTACCTTTTATAAATAAATAATAATTAAAAAAATGGTTAATCATCTAATAAATAGAATGAAATAATTTAATTAACAAGATCGTTAAGGATTGAAAGAAATTTGATTAAGAAAAATTAATTATTTTTGAACAAAATTTAGGTGAGTAATAAATTATATGTTAAGAATTTTTTTAATTTAATTAATTTGGATAATAGTTTGCAGACAATTCTTCTTCTCCTTCTTTTCAGATTAAAAAGCCCGATTTGGGGCTAGGTCTACCACTAAAAGATTTTCCCAACATTCTATTGCAATTTGGGACCTATTAATTTTATATCTATTCCGAACCATTAATTCTCCTCTGTAGCAATCGATCACTACATAGTGCTTTTCCCAGTCTTAATATTTATATTACTGTATATTTTATTACGGGTATTCATTTAAGGCTGAGTCAACTTAGAACGACATCTGTACCTCGGCCGGAAATTGAGCTTACGACCACACGCAACGCGACATAGTACATAACAAACCAAGCCACCGCCGCCGCGCTAATTACATAATTACGAAGATAATACAAATATATCCTTAATTCCTTATTTTTTAAATTTTTGGTCTGTAGTTAGGAACGGGGAAATGGTTTTCTCTTCATAAAAGTACACGGCCAGATTGTCCTGGTACATACACTTATGTCAATTACCTAAGACATAAGTGTACCAGGACACAGACGCTAAATAGGCTCTTTTACAACCTATTATTATTACGGACGATATGAAACTATAGTTTGTTGTTGTTATTACTTTATTTCAGTCATAACTCATTAACATCTCCCAATTACTCTAATTGGAACGCAACAAATTTAATTTACCTGAACTGTACAGAAACAGAAGTGATAAATATTTTTTATTTAATTGATAAATAGGAATAAATGACTCGGTTCTTCAAATAAAGGTGAAAAATTATCGGACAAACTATTATTGATGAAAAAAAAATTGATTGTTAAATATTTAAAGATGATTATCATAACCATTTTATGAGATGTTTCTTTTGGGTCGTTATACGAATTTATATCCACCACTATGACTTTTTAATATATATTCCTACAAAAGGCGCTAGAAATACTCACGGTGACAATTGGGGATGATATTACTTACTTTAAAATCAATGGTTTTTGGTGGAGTAATCTAGGTAGACTGGTTTGAAGGTTATATAATCTGCCTCCCAACTAAAAGGTTATTATTAACCAGTCTTGAACCAGTTAGAATCTAGATATCCTCGATATCTTATATAGATCGAGATAAAAAATTATATGGTATCACATGAATGATTGTAAGTTTAACAAGCATAACTCTCTCTAAAATAACAAATTTAAATACGAAATTACATCATACGTAAATATCCTTTTAATTCCCTCTGCTTGGCTTAACAAGTAAGTTGAACTCTAACTAAAGGGTCATCATCACCTACGTTTAGCTCGTTCTTAAACCAAGATAATATCTAAAAAATTCAAATAGTGGTGCAAGAATTCAATACTATCATCATTATTTCTATTTCCAATATTGTTGCATATATTTTAAAACTATTTTTTACTCTTCATTTTTAAAATATCAAAATATTTACTAAAAAAAACTTTATTTTTTTTTTAAAATTTATTTTCAGAATTTAAATATTTATAAAAAGTTAAATTAAAAAAAATTTGCAAACGAACACCAAAATGGGAACAAAAATTGAATATGTTGATACAACCCACATGTATGCCACAAATTATATACGAAATTCTAAAGCGATTGCAGTGCTTTGGGCCATCTTTACAATATGTTATGCTATTATTAGTATTGTAGCATTTGTAACACCAGGTAAAAAACATATTTATTTTATATATACATGTTGTAGTAACATTAACATGTTGTTTATTTTATTGTTTATTATTATTATTAATATAATACCAATCGATGAGGTCACTTAGTGAAATTCTCTATTGACCATATTCGCTTCTGTATGTAACTTAACTTTCATTTTATATTTGTTTTCTTTTCATGTGCTCTTTAAAAAATTACTTTTTTTTTTTGTCGTCTGGTGGTTAATTCTTTAATTACATTCTGGTCAACAAAATACACATATAAAAAAATATGGTGTATAATCAATCTATTATAGAATGGATTGGTGATCCAGATACAGATAATACACGACGATTGGGTTTATGGCAAGTATGTCAAAAAGATGAAGTAATATGTGAACGTCGTTGGGAAGATATTTTATCAGTACCGTCATTACCATTTCAAGTAAGAAAATTAATTATACTTTAACCTAATCAATAAAATTTCAATTTAAAATAAATTTTCTATATATAATATAGGTGGCTACAATTTTTGTTGGATTTTCTGTCATTACAGCAATTTTAACAATATTTTCATTAATATTTATGCTATTTTTAAAATCAACTACAGTATTTCATTTATGCGGATGGATGCAAATTTTATCAGGTAACGTAAATTATTAATAAAATATTATTCTTTTATAATGTATCATATATAGATAAAATTTACTGGATTTAATGCTCTTGTCAAAATTTAAATTATATTCGAAAATGAGTTTTGGAAACTCTACGCACGTAAAAACTTTAGTAAAAGAAGGAAATTAAAATACTTTTGCATAAATGTTAAATTGTTTTTATTGAAACAGATTTTTTGATTGCATAAAATTATAAGATATTCAATAACAATTAAAATTATTGTTGTTTAGGCTTGGTCACATCAGATTTTATGCAATATTACAATTGTTATTTTGAAATCGATTTCGATTTTCCAAATATAAAATTAAAGTTTACAACCGATGACATAATTAAATTTGGAGTATTTGAAAGTTTTAATATAAAAATTTTAATGTTGTATCATTATAATTTCCATTCATAATTTAAAAAGATTTGGTGTCTTTGAATTAATGATCATTTGTGCAAAAAAAAAAAAAAAAATATTAATAAAATTAATTGGTATTGTTAAGTGGAATTTTTATATTTTTAAATATTTCAATGACTTTTAAATAAAGAATAAATTGAAGTAAATAATCACACCTCAATGATCTATATATAGTCTATCTCAATGATCAATGTAGTCTAAATTTTATTGGTTACGTTGAACAAAACAAAGTGTTATAATGATTTTTGTTACGAGAAAGAGACTTCAGGTCGAGGTTAATTTCTTTATGCAACTTTGTCATTTTTCTACAAGCGAAATGGAAATTTAATATAGAAGAACTTAGTTGCATCGATAGTAAAAAAATGCAGTGTGGCCAAGTAGATTAAGAAAATGTTGAAGGTGGTAACACCCCATCATCTTTTTTTAATCAGTATGAACAAAATGTATTACTTACAAAGATGTGTAATAGTTTTGATTAAGAATGAAGACGGTATTAAGACTCTGAAAAATGGAGTTAATTTTTGAATACCCACTGATTTATAGGCTCTTTAAAAAATTTCCTTGAGGTTATAAACTTTAAACCCTTATTGTATGAGAATTTCGAAAACATTGAAGCTAAGAAGATCAAATGTAATTTCTTGTTCTGCTTCCGAGTTCAATATAGTTTATGAACCTATGTATTTCTCAGTATTATACCATTACTATAGAGAAGGACATTTTTAAGTAGAAAGTCTTTTTGAAAATGAAAACTTTTTTTAAAAAATATGTTAAATGAGTTATGTTAAATGAGACAGTGACAGAGCGAATTCTTGCTTTGTTTATAGCGAAATATGGATATATTCCACTGGATAATCCACATATAGTTGTAAAATACTCATTAGTTATATATAATTAGTAATGTAATTACATCACCATTCAAATTTCAAATTATTATATCACCAAAGTAAAATATTGCTGAAAATTCAGCTTCAATTATTGGATTTGCTGGATATATGTACATTGAACTTCACTAATTCTTGTTTATAAATCTTAAATTCTATCCTGCTAAATAATGGTGTTTCACTTTTATTCTTTCACTATTAATATGTGTGAATAGTTGATTGACAATTCAGTGGAGAGCATAATACAATTTGTCCTTGGGAAGAATGCATTTATTCATATAGTTGAGGCCTGATCTCCCTGATATTCTTATTATCTAAATTCACGAACATTTTATCTAGTCTATTTGAGTGTTAAAGTGACTGATGAGGAGCCTACCAAATCGAAAATTTATATACAAAGGAAATTACTGTCGTATATTTGGCATTTATTGATTAATATCAGTTAATTAGTCTCCCGCAATGTACATACTATTTATTTTCCCTTATTCTAAAATGTAATTTTTCAATCTTCCAGTGGCTGACAGACTTAACAATGTAGATGATTGATAATTCAATATTAAGATACTTGTAAAGATATAATCATTAATGCACCCTTTAGGGCATTGATCTTGTTTCTGTTCCCACATATTTCATCTATTCAAATTAAGCTGTATAATGTCACTATTAAATTGGTTGCTAGCTATTAATATGTTTTTATTATTTATGTAAATATATTTTATTTCTGATAAATAAAACTGTTAATTTTCATAACAATTACTTACACATTTATTGTTATTTTGTAATTACATTATGAGAGATACACTCTATGCTATGCTATGCTATGCTATGCTATGCATTTATCTTAAGTAAACTACAATATCAATCAAAAACAGTTAATTATTCTAACCATATTTTCATTGTTTATTTAATTATTCGAATATACATAAATATGTAAATGATAATCTGGGAATTTAAAAAGTAAAAAAAAAAAACAATTAAAAAAATAATTCGCATATGTATATGTAAAAAATATGTTATTCTGTTTTTTTTTTTGTAAAGAAAATCTATAATAAAAAGTGTAAAAAAAAAAAATTTAAAAATTCATAAAAATTCTCACAATTTATTCAAACTTTCTCATCTTTAAAATTTTTCATTTGTTTATTATTAGACTATATATTAGATTATTCTCCAAACAAAAACAACTTTTTATGTTTTATGATTTTATAAATGAAATATAAAAAAAAAAAAAACAAAATATCAAAATTGAAAAAAAAAATATTGAAATAATTAAATTGAATTTCCCAACACAAACGAAAATGCCAACATAAAAGTTGAAAGTTGAAATAATAACGACTTAGCGGCGGCATTGAGCATAACCATTGTATACTATCGTAGATTGAATATTTAGTTAGTGTGTATGATGTGTAGGAGATTTCCGATTTGTATACAACAATTTTACAATTTTCGCTATAATGTTAAAAAAAAAAAATAACAATTTTCTAAATAAAATTTAATTGATTTTTTATCTTCATTTCAATACAATAATAAAATTTATATAACCAAAAAATATTGTAATTCAGGAATTTTGGAAAATTGAATACTCATTTTTTTGTAATACATATCATTATTTTATTCTCTTAGCTTAGCTGTCTCGCTGTCTGTCATCAATAATTTTTCATTTAATTTTTTTTAGTTAAACTAAACTAAACTATCAAATCATAAAAGTGAAAATATAAAAATGGAATCTTTGTTATTTAGATGTTTTGTAATTGTTACCTACTAGGCGACTATCAATTCTCGTCAATTTGTAACAATTTTCTTAAAATTTTCGTTATAGATTTTAATATTTCACAATTCTCAGGTTACTCTTTTAGACAATTTTACTGAATTTTCTGCACTATTTATTAATTTATTTCACATGGCTAAAGTCTCGTAAACAATTATGTAAAGTACGCAGATGTAAAATGAATAATGTTTTTGTGACAGGTATGATTAAACTCCAGCAAATTGTACATGTCTACATCAATTAAGTAGTACTTTAAGTTGGTATTTACGCGAAAAATATATATAGATTTTATTCACTGCATTTGCTAATGTACAGACGCACTGAATTTTTTGCAACATTTTTGGGACGACATTATTACTCAATGAAAATTAATATACTTATTAAATAGGAAAAGTCTGTTACGATTAATTTGCAGTACTCAGCATGACAAAATACGTACTATACATGACAACTAATTTCACCCAATTTAATTTGTCGTAATTATTTGTCATGTACAGTACACGTATTTTTCTTGCTGAGTAAAACTGCATTTTCGTTTCTTCCACATTATGAATGATTAAAAAATGCTTAGTACAAATTTTGTCATGCTGAAAAAATTTTTCATTTAACAATATAAAAAATATCTAGACAAGACAAAATCTAAAGGTTGATTAGCATTAGAGACACGTCAAATTCAATATAATCATATAATTTTTTATAGACAGAAATTTCAATCGAAAATCTTATTTTGATTACGTAGCTCTCCAAAAATTTAATTAAAAAAAAAAATTTTTATAAATTTTTATCATATTGAATGTAATGTGATAATTCTTTAGTTATTAATAGCCTAAAAAACCTGTTTAAGCTATATATCACATTTCATTTTCAAACTCAACACTAAAAATTATAAATTTAATTAAATTAAATATAAAAAAAACTTTTATCCAATTCAAAGTTCCGCATGGTGCAATTTAATAATATTACTTATACTATGTTGATGGGCAATAATATGTTTATGGTTATCTATATGGTTTAATTTTGTTTACATTTTCATGATAATTTATTAAGTATATCAGTTAATATTATAAAATTCTTCTTTTGTTGGTTAATTTTCGGTGCACAGTGCCGTAACGCTGGTATATATTTAATTTCATCGAATTTGTATGTTTATTATTAGAAACCCCCCATCAATCCATCCATGAAATTTGTTAAAACATAATATTTGAAAAAAAAAAAACAAAACAGAAATATTTGAAAATTAATTCTGCTAAGAAAATTGCGCAATAACTTTTTCATAACATATGAAAAAAGTTTGTCTTCCTTAAAAAAAGAAAGTTTGTTATTAAATTTTTTAGTTTTTAATGGTTTAATTTTACTCTAGTGATCTACAAAACAAAAAACCATTTTTGGATAATATTTTGATTACTATATATTATTTTTTATTCCACAATATTATTTAGTCCATATTTTCTATTGCACAATTATATAATTTAAATTTACAAAAAAAAATGAAAGTATTAAAATTTATATATTATAAAATTAGAATAGGAAAAGGTCAAATGTTGTGAATAACTTGTTTCATATTTATAATAAATAAACGCTGTACAAAATCAGAGAAACCTGATGACAAACTATAATAAAATGGAAATTATTATTATTAAAAATTTATGTGATTTGTAAAAAATAAATAAGATGAGAAAATTGTAATTAGTTTAATAAAACTTTTCCCTTTTTTTTTTGCTAACATTACTTTGTCTTTAATCACCTTTTTTTGTGAACTTCCGCGTCAGAAATATAGTTAAAAGTTTAATAAGTTAATTCAACATCGTTCTACTTTCACATCAAATTTATGTACAAATTCTATTTTTAGAATTTCTACAAAAACAAAAATTATTTTAACTTTACATTTAACATTTTAGCTATAAGCTATTTTTCAATTTCTGATTAATATTTGGTTACTTTTTTGATTGAAATTCTTCAATTTTTTGTACTTTTATTATTTAATATGCTAATCGCTAATCGTGATTTGACAAATCTGTAAATTCTAAATACATAGTCTTGCAGAAAATACAAAATTCATAAAGATCGGCGCACAATTGAAGCTTTAAACGATAGTGTTAACTTGAAAAAGTTTCAACATATGGAAATCAATGTAAGCGAACCCAATACCAGCAGTTAACGTCAGCCAATACGTACGCTATAGTTTACTAGCGCTGAGTTTCAACAATGTTGAAAAATTTACGCCACCTCTATAGACAATTTGAATAGTGAGAGGCAAAAATTAAGTGAAAAACCAATTTTTGGGAGTCAAAAAATTGGTAAAATATCAATTTGAACCCTGGAAGGCACATGAAAATTATGAAAAATTGACAAAGTATGAAAAAAATCTAAGTAAAATTGTACGAAGTCTGGCCTTTTCCGCTAGCGTTAATAAAAGGTATAAATTTAATATATCGATTAAAGCTCCAATTGTACTCCGACTTTAAGTATTTTACAAAATTTGGATAATTAAAAGGTTAACCAAATCGATTATTTTCTACAATTTTAAGTTTTATAAAAATGTGGGCTGAAAATACTTTTCAAAATTAGAGTAGTGAAAGGTTTTAATGTTATATTGCTCCATTTCATAACTAAATAAATTTTTCAATTTTTTTTTCCAATTTTTCAATAATCCATTAAAAAATTGTCTGATTAATATAAGCTTAATATATCAAATTTTATATTAATCCGACATTTTATATAATAACTTTTAACATAAAAAACTATTGTATACATTTTTACAATAAATTTTATTACAAATCTAAATTTAAAATTAAAATTTTTTTATAATTATAGCAATATGCATGATAATTGGATGTGTTTCTTTTCCATTTGGTTGGAATTCAGATGAATTTCGTAAAGTTTGTGGACCAGAAGCAAATCGTTTTGAATTAGGATTATGTGGTGTTAGATGGGCATATCCATTAGCAGTAATTGGTATACAAATTCTATTTTGCAATTACGTTCACCGTTCAGAAAATTAAAGATTATTATTTTTATAACATATTTTAGGTTGTATTGATGGTTTGATATTGGCAACATTGGCATTTATATTAGCAACAAGACATGTTCGTTTACAACCAGAACCAATGTATCAAAGTTCAATGTATAAAGGTAAGAAAATTAAATTTTTCAATATAATTTTCAATATTCTAATAAATTTTATTTATTTTTATTTATATTTCAAAAAAGGTGAAATTAATAATGCTTATATTACGGATGCTGTTAGTTTAGCTGGTAGTCGTAAATCATTAAATTTACAACCTGTATTATTAGTAGCTCCACCACATCATGGCGATGATACAATATCACAATTTAGCCGAACTCAAAATCATAATAATCGTTATAATCGTCCAGAATATCATAACTCAATGCATCAATTTCAATTATAAATATTTAAAATACAATTTTTTTGGTTTGAGTATGTGATAAAAGAGACAATTTGAATAGAAAAAATTATGTTTCGAACCAAACTCGCTAGCAGTAGAATTTTTGTATTTTGTAAAAAAAAAAAAAATATTAATTATATTTTCTATTTATTTTAATTTGTAATATATTATAAATAATTATATTTAGTTGATTGTTTATATTATTTTATAGTAAAATTATAAAAGCTTTTTTTTTTTTAAATTAGTAAAAAAATAATATTTAAGTTTTAATTTAAACAAACAAACAAAAAAATGAATTTGAAGAAATTTTGATTTTTATCTTCGATTTTAAATTTTTAAAGAAAAATTATAAGCTTAATAAAATTTAAATTTTAAGGAAACTTTTTGTTTTTATTAAATTAAGAATTTTGAATCTACGATTCAATTTTTGCTTCAGGAACTCGAAGATTTGCTTAACTAAATTTATCTAAAATTAATTCCCTCAATTGTAAAGTAAATATAGTCATTTTTGTATAACTATAACCACCACAAATGTCACTAAAATTTTGTGATTTCATGACAATTATTTAAATTTCTTTCGAAAAAGTTTTGGTCAAATTATGTAATTAATACCGAGGAGATTTTGCTAAAGATTATCAGTATAAAAGGAATATTGCCTTAGCTTGCTGTACTGCTGTTTGCTGTACAGAACAGAGATTTAAAATGCAAAGGTGTTATATAATAAAATCTTCGTCGCACACCCAATATGTAAATTATTGAAAATTAGGTAAATAGCTCATTAGGGATAAATAATTATTTACAGTACATCTTATTCCAACGATTGGAGGATGTGTTTTCCGACTATTATGTAGACTTTATCCGACTGGTTTTCTGGTTATAATACAAAATTTTCACATTGTTATTTCAAAATTTTTACAACACTAATAATTTCTCTTATCATTTTTAAATTTAATTTGTCGTTATTCAAATACCGTATCAACGAATTTTCAGGTGTAAATAGATATAAAGTATTGAACCAAGTTTTTAATTAATTAACGGGGCAGGTAATATGTTCTCATAAGTATTATAATAATTAAATTTTTTCACTTCCTCCTAGCAACTAGCAATACATTCCTAGTGCAGGTATTACATTGAAAATGAAATTCGCCATGAAAATTTTAATTGATTCACAAGTTGCTGTGATGGTAACCACAAAGAAAAAAATTTATGGTGTCAAATGTTGAATTTGGAATGTCTACACATACCCAGATTAATAGAATGAGGGCAACATATATATTTGAGCCAATAAAATAACAATAGAGAATTTTAACATTGAACGAGTTTTTCTAACTTAGTTCCAAGTTCCAAGTTCCATAATCGAAAGGAGTCAATAAATCTTAAGCTATTAATTTTCTCGTTTTTACTAATTAATTTTTTGCTACTTTATAGTAAATTATATTTATTATACGGGATCACTCGGTAGTTGAAAGTTGAATGGCAGCCTGAATAACATGTGCAAATTTCAAGTAGCTACTATTTGTCGTTTCGAAGTTAATGTGACAGAGAGACACATGTATTTTCTGTTTTAAGTATAGATTATTTGTTAGGTATATTCTTTAACAAAATCTATAAGCAAACTAAGTACACGATTTTAATTTTAATTCAATTCCTAATCTACATTATAATTATAACTAAATTTGTCTCATTTGTGTGAGATTAAAGGTGTCTATTAATAATCCTTGTTACGGCATTACAGTACCATCACATGATGGTGAACGTTTAAATCGATCAATATACCAATTACAATTTCAACTAAATAAATTTTCAACTATCAAAGTAATGAACGAGTTTCGACATAACCAGCGAATAGTACATATTTGAACCAACAACCAACAAATTATAATAAACGAACTCTTCCAAATTGAACGAATAATTTCAGGCCAACGAACTATATGTTTCTCAAACTGATTAAAATAGTTAAATGTTTGAATAATTAACATACAATTGATAAAGGATGATTTTCTTGAACCCTTCCGAAAATCCAAACTAGAAATACATTTCAGGTTGCAAGAAACAAAAGTTGCATTGAAAAAATATTACTACAAAATTTTACAAATTCTTTTTAAACTAAAAATTTTTATTTAAATTTTAAACCTAAAATAATTATTTGATTGAAAATTTATTAAACATTACGACACAAAAAAATAAAACATTTTTGTTAATAAATTTATTCAAAAGTTTAATCAGAGGTTAACGAAATGGAGCTAACACAGCATCCGTTGTCGTAATTCCAATACCTATAGTATTAGTTTTACATGTAATAACATAAATTTTTTTTTGGTAGCAATTTCCCTTTTTTTTATTATTAAATCAACAAATTATATGGTAAAAAAAGGAAATATGTTCATATGTATAATATTATAACGATCATTTCTGTCAAGTTTAAAGGGTCATGATTTATCGGTTTTAATATTACATACTTAATACTTTCAGTTTGAAAGACTGATTTTATATGAACATATATATATGAAATAAATGTACATATATAAAATGGTATGGCAAAAAACAAAAAAGGATCATAATTTAAGGCAAACAAAAACGCAATTATATTCGAATTTTCTTGGATAAATTAGCTTTTCTACAACAAAAGAAATTTTATAGTGTTCTTCTTTGTGTTATTACATTCAATCTTTTTCTGGGTGTAATGTGACAAATCAGCCAAAAAAAAAAAAATCTCAAAATTATTGAACTGATAATTAAATTTGCAAGCTTTACAAAATCAAAAAAAAAAAAAATAAAAATCATTTAAAAATATTTTTGATTACCTAAATTTAGAATTTTTTTTTTCTGTATTGTTGAGAAATATTTCCGCATCCTTAAATAAATTTATAAAAGTGTGTGCCTGTTATGAAATCATTACATGAACTGGTGGCTCTAAGACAGTTTTCTTTTCTACTTCATGTTAACCCAGATAGCGGCATTATTCCAATTACCCTTTTTTTATATGATTTCATTTTTAATATAATATATATACAAAAAAATTCTACTCATTTCTATACCTTTTTGAAATTTTAACATTTGCGCAGAAAATTGGAAAATCTCAAATTTGTGAACTCTTTTTTTTTTCTTTCAGTCATGTGTGTTTTTCGCTTTTATATGTAGTTTTCCCCAAAATTTAAATAAAAGTTATAAAGTTTTTCGTTAAAAAATAAGCTTTTCATCAATTTTTCTAATTATTTTTTTTCACTTGTTGGTTTCAAATGTAAAAAAAATTATATACTGAGCAATGGGTAACTAAATTATTATATAAAAAGAAAAGAAACAAAAATGAATTAAATTTTACAAAATTAATAAAAAGCTTTTTCAAATAATTTGTTAATAAATTTTTGTCTCTCTGGAGAATGTTAGACCATACGTAAAATGAAATTTATTAGAATTTTAAATTTCTTTATTATATATAGAAAATTATTATTTAATTATACAATTTTAAAACCTCATTGACCAAAATATTTTATGCTCTCAAAACAAAATGTTTCAATAAAAGGTACAGAAATTTAACATGGAAAAATTGTCACGCAGCTCAGCTACTCTGCAGTAGTTTCATAATTACGTGATTTTTTTCTCTTAATTACGAGTATTATGGAAATTTGATTTATTGTCATTGCTACATGATTTTAAGATATGAAAATTTAAGATATTTTGGGTTTTTAGAGCCTCTAGTCCTAGTGGCAAGAATTTGAAAAAAAGGTTAACTTGCATCATGTATCGTATTGTACTGTTTGTAATTACCGTTCCAATAAGTATAGTAACACTTCATTTTTCAAAGTTTTTTTCTATATGGAAATAACAATTTTATTAGGAAAAAAAAGTGTTTTGGTAAAATAAGAATAGCGCCGCCTACCGTAAGAATTTTAAATTTCTATTGATTACATTTGGTTCTCAATAATTCAAACATCCATCGGTGGGATTATATATATATCTCATAACTGGATTTTATTGTTTTCATTGGACGGTCGAATGGACAGACAGAAAAGCGTTAACATTTAAGTGATTTTTTTGTTTTGAAAAAAATGCCTAAAAATTGTCTTTAGATTTAGATGGTTCTTTTTTTTTTAAATTGGTTTTCATAATTTTTTTATAAACCAGAGATAATTTTGTTTTTTGTAATATTTTCTGATATAGTTAAGTAATATCGTCGGGTCCATGCCAAAACTGCGAATGTGCGTTTTTCTGAAATTGGGTTTTTAATGCCAGAAATTGTAAAATTTCAAACAATATGCAAAAACCACAAATGTGCAATTCGTAGTAGTTTTTTTTAATATTAAAAAATTTCTATATCGCTATGTTAAAATTTCTATATCGCTTATACTTATAAGAATTTCACAAATCGGCAAAAATTAAAACGCGATTTTCTCGAAACTGTAATATTGCACTTTCGCGGTTTTTACATGGACCCGACGATATTGGAAATGGACGATAATTTTTTTAATATAAAGTCCATTAAAATTGATATTATGTACATTAAAAAAGAATATTGCACAGCACATATTACTTCAATTGCAGATTGAAATGAAACTTTTATTGTGTATTTGAAAAAATAAATAATTGTTATTTTCTTATTTGCAGACGATTTTTTTATATATATATTTAACTCTGACCGGTTTATTGAAGTAAACCAATAATATATGTTGCAAAACATATAACATTCAATATACATTATTGTCATAATTGCTTAATAATTGTGCACTTTTTTTATTTTACTTTTAGATTTTTTTTAAAATGTTTAGATAAATTTCATAGAATAGAAAATAGAAACGAGAGCAGAAATATCAGTGAAAAAAATATCCAATTTATATAATTTTATACTCAATAGGCTATAAGTTTATTTGATGATAGTAGATAGTTATATTTTCTGAGTATATTTTCTATAAGGTTATTCTTTAATGTAATTTACCAAAGCTTAAGTTTATAGATTACCTTGCATTAAGATGAAATTTTTCTAGCTTTAAATAAGGCAACATTAGCTGTGTTTTTTTCAATCGGGTCAGGATCAAGGTCTCATTTTTTATATAGAAAACAACAACAACATAACCCAGATATTTATCTGGATCAGCAAAACGAGACCCAAATAGATTTTATATGGAAATTTACAAACAGATGACAGACAAACAAAATTAGAGAAAAAATCTTTTTTTAGTGATTTATTTTTTTAAAAATACTGTAAAAATATAAAAAAAATTAAAAATATATGTTGCTAAGATGTTATTAGACTTTTTTTATAACTATTCATATATACGAATAAAAAAAATTATCATCTACATAAAATTAAAATTATGAGAAATCGGTCCCATCTGTTCAAATTTATGAAACCCGAATATATGATCCTTATTGTTTTTTCCAAATCTTGACCCTGACCCGTTTGAAAAAAAACACAGCTAATAATATTTAATTATAGTTGATTCTACACAGAAAAAAATGGTGGATTTTTCAAACACTCTTTAGTGTTTGGAAAACTTTTTATGATTTTACTACTTTTTTCTATGTTTTATTTAAATTTTTATTGAAACATAAACAACAAATAGTTAAATCAATAAAATTTTAGATAAACCAGTAACATAGTTTTTATAACTTTTATACACAAATTTCAATGATTTTATATGTCCATTTTTTTCTGTGTAGTATTAGTTTAATTTTAATTCATAAAACATTTTTCAGCTTGACAAAATGTGTACTCAGCATTACAAATTAAGCATTTACATATATAGATAGGAAAAGTTCGTTAAAAAATTTATTTATCAGGGAAAAAATGTTTCCTGATAAAAAATCTACTATGTATTTAAATATTTTAGCCGAAAAGAAATATTCTTTATACATTTTATTGGCATAGGAAAAACGAATTTAACAAATCATTTCAATTCAATTGAATAATTAATTATTAAATAATTAAAAGCAAATTATAAATATAAATAACTTTACCTTTTTGTTATCTAGTAGCAAATTCGAACAAATGTCAATTCTGTAATGAATTATCAATTTCGAATACTCATAACATAATACATAACTCAGAATTTGTGAGTAAGGTTTTACTTTTGAAATAAGAACTGGTTACGGCTAGGTTGCCGATATTTCGCACAATCACTCGTAATTGGCACATTTCGAATATTAAAATCTTAGATCCTCACTTGATAAATGTACATTTCTATGTAACATTTCTTATTCGCACTCTAAAGCACAAAATATTCCTTTTAAATTATGGGTAGGAAGGATGACAGTGAGCGTATGGAATATATACGTCGATACGTTCATACGCCAGCGGGGCTCTCATACAAAATTTATTTTGACAGACGCTATACGCCATACGATCCGATTTAACGGAGAGGTTTTAAGCTTTAAAATTATGTGGCAAAGGTTAGAACCCACTAACCCAATGCACGTTTCAGGTATAAGAAAATGTCAAAATGTATATGCAATTTTGAGGCGAAATTCATATTTCGGATCCGTTTATTATATTCAAAAATGAAATCTGAAATAAATATAATAAAAAATTATTCCGAAAAATTAAAATTCATTTCAACTCAAAACATTTTAAAGCATTTCATAATTATCATAAAGTAAAAATAACAAAATTATTTCAATTATCTATTAAACAACGTAAATGTGTTAATATCTAGAAAATTCCTTCGACATATAACCAAGGTAACATTTTAATTAAATATAATATTTACGTATAATAAATACATTAATTTAATAAATCAACTAATTAGAGTTTATGTATTATTTACAAACTATATGATATTGACAGTATACTCAATAATATACATTGTAAATTTATATATAAATGATAAAATAAATCAATTTTGTTTAATTATTTTGAAAATAGGACATAAAATTCCTTAAGGATAATGATTAAAAAAATATTTGTATATACTTATATAGAAAATATTTTCTTAATTATTCTCATCATTAAAATGACGAATAAGATTGGAAAAATAATAATAAATATATAATTTGATTCCCTTGTTTATTTATATAGAAAAAGTTTATAAAAAAAATTATTAAAAGATTTGCATAAAAGCTTTTCAACAACAACAAAATTGATATAGGAAAAAAAAAAAGTTAAAAAAAGAAAAGGAAAAAAGCAAAATTATTATTAAAAAATTGAAACCAATAATCATTGTTCAATCAATTTAAATATTTCAGCCGAAAAGAAATATTCTTTATTATAATTTTTTTTTTAGATATTTACGACTAGGTTTCGGATTTGATAATTTCAAAAGGATAAGGCAAAAAAAAAATTATTTTGGGGTTATTTTCAGAAGTCATAATAAATAATATATTTACATTTCCGGACATGGACTAACATTGTTTTTTGTTGTTATCTGATTATACTTTACAAGAATTAAATTATATTTACTTTTTTTTTTGATACTCTTATACCGTAGATGTTTTTTGATTATTTTTTGGGGTTTATGAAATTTTAGACATTTTTTTAAGGTGTTTCAGTATTTTTAGCTCAATTGGAATTAAATGGAGAAATATTATAATTTGTATATTTTTCCATTTATAAGTGCATCGTTAGTTTGGAAAATCAAAATATGTGCTCAACAGAAATACTAAGTATTGCAGTTGTTAGGCGCTTAAATCGTCAACGACAGTATGAAATTTATTAATGTCCAGGACGGTCACAATGTCCAGGACGGTCACAATGTCCAGGACGGTACTGTGTATTAACCAATGTTTTATAATTCAAGCAATAATTATAACAAAAAAGGTATTCGGTAGCTTAGAGTGTAGATCAATTGCTGTGACGAATGAAGTCGTGACTTCAATTACCGGCGGAGCCATATAGATGCCGTTCCAAGTTACCTTAGCTTTAAATGAGTATCAGTAATAAAAATATACAGGAGCGTAAATTTAAAGACTAGGAAAAATGGGAGTTCAACTGCTGACAACAATTAATTCCCCACAAAGTCATTAGCTCGTTGTATAATACAGAAAAATACAGAGCTACAATAATTAAACAAAATTGATTTATACGAATAAAATTAGTAGGTCCCAACCCAATATAATGTTGGGAAAACTTCTAAGAAGCTTAGGTCTCTGGGCCCATATCCGGGTTGTTGATTCAAAGAAGAAGAATTGTAACACAAACAATATGGCCCCAGTGATATGTCAAATCTGCGATCCTGATCTAAATTCGGTCTTCTAAACAAAGTAACAAGATAGTTACTCTCGCTAGAACATGATATCTAATGTAATATTCTCCTTCCAGTAATATTTTCACTATCCAACCAAAAAATTAAGAACATTTTCAGAACTGTCATATAGATTTATGAGTTCCAGACATTTCTGAAGACCATAATTTCTCTTAGGATATTCTCGAGACAAAAAATATAAGTTCATCAATTACAGGCTATATGTTACCTACAACCTACTGCCAAATCTATTGGTCCTGGATTAAGTACATTAGCATTGCCAATAAATAATGTTCTTGACTAAAATTTTCTTACTTAATTAAAAAAAAAAAAAAATCAATTCACAAACCGAAAAGAAATTGAATTAATCATTATTAATTTCTAACTTTATTATTGATAATCCCAACCCACACATATATAAAATCCCATATAATTAATTCGAGGATTTACAAAAAAAAAAGTTTTTATCCAATAATTTCATTATATGCTAAAAATCCGGTTGTAACATTGTATTTATTTTGTAATTATCTTTTAGCTATATATAAAAAAAAAGAAATATGTTAACGATGAAATAAAGGATTTTCATATTCACCATAAAATTAACATTAAATTTGTATACTTTCTATTATTTTTTTCCTGTTTAAATTAAGACAAAATCATATTACAAATTATTATATCTCTAATTTTTCTTTTAAAAAAAAAACTATATTTCTCATAGTTTTCCTCCTTAAGAACATTTATGTGAAACAGACTCTGCACACACAAAAAACAAAGTTATTGATATAATGTACAGGATGAATTAGATATTTTCAATTACTAACTCAATTATATTTGAAAAACAGATAATCCCAAAAGGATATGGAAAACGGTCACTCTGATACTAACATTCTTCCGTTTATATTATTGGTAATTTAATTTCACTACAACACTAATTTTTTAGATCACATTAGCAATTTTAGATCCCGAACATCTAAAGGAAAACCATTACCACACTGAATGGTGTTAAACTTTTAAACAGTTTTTCATCATCTTATCTTTTGGTTTGTACTAGTAATTTCCGAAAGGCTTTTTATACATAGACCTCATTCCGAATAGTATACGTGTACTAAACCTTCATAAGTCCAAAAGCAACACATATCCTTGATAAGCTTTATGAAAAGTTTATCAGAATCTTCATTATACCTTTTCTAAGCCACCAAATTAAGGACTGCTTCTTTTGCTTCTGGAAAAAACTGGCTATATATAGTACAGAACATGTTTTTGGTGCCTGCACTACTTCGCTTCAATTTCTTGATAACGAGAATAACAAACCACTACTATAGGACCTACATGTATAAAGACTATTATTCGTTCGCTTTTATCTAAGCTGAAACTGAGATTGTTCTTTTGGCAGAGAACTCGAAGCCACTTTAAAAAAGATTAGTTTGAAAAAACAAGAAGGGATTCTAGTTGATTAGTTCTGAAATGATCCACCAAAATGAAAAGGGTAAAGAAAAATTATAGTTGGGTAATTTAAAACGAGGGAAAAACAAGATATCCAACCTTTTTAAATTATTAGCTTAATATTTTTAATAAATTTTAATATTCTTTTAATTAATTAGTTAAAAAAAATCACTCTGTACCTTCTGTAATATTTTAACACTTTTAGTCAGACAACTATAAAATATTTTAAAATATATTTTTCGCTTTTAATAAAGCTTTAGTACAGACAATTTATAATATGTATATGAAAATATATATTTTTGTTGTACATAAGTATAATATAAGTATAATATTTTGTTATATAGTTTTGCTATTTGAGAAATTACTCAAAAAAAAAAAAAACGTAACAAAATAATATAAAGTATTCTCGGTTAACCGGTTTGTTAAAGAGTAAATATTTAAATATATCCTTTTAGCTAAGAAAATTGTAAATAAATGTAAAATATTTTTATACATAATAATATTTATATATATATATATATATAACTTTAATCCGGAAAATATCTTAAATATTTATAGTTTAAGATTTTATTATTTATTATAATAAAATTTAATAAAAACTAAAAAAAAAAAAATATTAAAATTTTAAGATTTTAACAGAAAACAGAAAATACAATTATACAATAACAACAAAAAAAAAAACGTTTGTTGAAAAATTATCTCTATATAAAATTGTATATATGTCCTTAATAAAAGATGATTTATAATTTTATTTATTACTTTAATTAGAAAGAAAGGATGAGAAAAAAATTATGGTAAACAATAAAAAACCATGAATTTATTTAATACAATTAATAACTTGTGGCTTTTTTTTTATGTCACCATCAGATCAAATCTTCAAATCTTAATCGCCTTTCATTTTTATATATAGCATATGTTTACAACAATAATTTATGTACGAGGATAAAGTAGAAAATATTATGTGCCTGCCTATATATAGTAAGAATTGTTGTAACACTTTATTTTATCAATAATAAATTATATATAAATTTTTTTTTTGAGATAATTAAACAATTTAATGTGATTGGAGAAGATATTTGCGCGATTTAGGTACCTTTTAATTTAAACGGTTCTATACGGATACGAATTTAACCCAATGAACATTTGTGTGACATAATTTCGTAGAATTAAATTTAAAGAGAAATTAAAATTAATGTAATGATTTGAAGGGTTTTGGAAGTACTTTTTCTGAAAATAAGCACAATGTTTAGCAAGAATTAAAAATTTAACCAATGAATTTAATCGTGTTAAGGTTTAGTTATTAATGAATATCGTGAAGGTGTTCCGCAAGAATATATTATACAATCGTTCTTCGTTGTAATTGAAGAAGATAATCAAGTAGATGATAAGCTCATTTCTGAATTAATGGCAATTGTCAATACAAATAATTTTTTGTAGAACATTTAAAAGCTCGTTAGATTCTAATACATAATGTTACTTATTATTGTTTTGACTCAACTGCCCGTTGTGGACCTTCGCCTACCTCTTAGAGGCTTCATCATTTTATGTAACATCTTTTGTATTGTGCAAGAAAATTCTTAAACGAATTATGCTTCCTTAACAAAATTAGCATATGTATTAGGGGGAGAAATTTGTTTACTATGTATAGTTCATCTGAAAAGGTACTAAAGGTATTTTGATTTGACCGAATGACCAAATATTTACATCAAATGAAAAGGACGACATTGAAAAACTACAAATAAAATATTTTACCAAAATAATTTTCTTGTTATTTCCTAAGCAAGTAATTTTATTTATTACCCTCGTCTCGCACATATATAAAATAATTAATAATTTCTAAAATCATATTAAATATTTTTGACTTATAAAGTCAATTTTTCTCTGTTTTATTTAGATCATTAATATTAATTAATATAAATATATATGAAAGAAAAATTTATTTTGAACTAATTAATTAATATATAAAATAATAATCTGATTAATTAAAAATTATATTCCAAAAGTAAAACTATATTTAAGTTTAAGATTATTATTTTTGCTTGTGAAAATTAATTCGTTTAGAAATTTCAGTCTTTCATATTAATATAATAAATATATTAATCATTATCATTAAATTATTGATTAATTATTTATTTTATTAAAGAAAGAAATTAAAGTTAAATATGAAATTTTATAACTTTAATATGAAAATGGGTTCTGAGAATTATAAAATGTTTCGATGTTGTGTTAAAAGTGTTTAACAATTTTTTGTCATTTTTTTCATACTTTCAAAAAAGTGATATACGCACAAAATGAACAAATGATATTCAAAAATTTTAAATAGTTTTTCCAAAAAAATGGGTTTAATCAATAACCATAAATTCTAGTGTTTAAATTTAAACAATCCACATTAAAATGATTCGAGCTTTGAAGTAAGAGAGAAGTAAGGAATCCCTACTTTAACCGATTTTAAATATTTTGCCGCTATAATTTTGGAATAATTACGAACTAATTTCAACCTCAATAAAATAATATCGTAAATGAAAGATTTAAAAATTGGGGTGCTGACTAAAGCAGCACTTCCACCATATCAATATCTACATATACTACATACTACATTAATTTAAAATATCCTATATAATTTTTGGACTAATTAAAGACTCTCGATTGGCATCAAAAGATGTCCAAAATTAATAGCCTAATTCAGCATTTACTCCAGTTCAGTTTACTGGCACTAAAATTGCATATATTTAGGAGTAATTGAACACAATGACATAATTACTAGAATTAAAAATTAAAATTATTTTAATGCCTTAAGTCTTTTAAAACTCATTTTTAAATTGAAGTGGACCATGGTTACTTTTTAATTGCAGACGAAAATACTACTTTATTGATTGAATAATTGTTTCTCTTTACAAGGTGTTCCATCAAGCTTAGGTTTTTTCGTTGTCCTAGTTTTATTTTTTTGCAACATACGAATTTTGATTTTTGAATTTAACGAGTTTTGATTGATAACATATTTATTCAATATTGAGATATTCATAGGCATCAAAATCCATGAAATAACATTAAAATCCTCTATATATATTTTCCATATTATAATAGAATTTTGTAAGATATAATTGATAATGAGTTTGGAATTCATGCAAATACACTAACTTATAGCTATGTATAAATTGTTTTTAATATAAACTTGAAATATATTCTATCCTTCCTTATACGTTTTTGAAATCATTAATATATATTCTGCATTCCGATTTATTTGTAAACCGATTTTTTTATTAATAATTAAAATTACTTATAACTGAAATGTTCCGGGATCGATTACCGGCCAAATCTACATAAATGGAAAAATCAACCCGTCGTTGGAGAAATCTGTTTGGAGAGCCTCGTAATTCATCCAATTTATATAAAAATTTCAATAATATATTGTAGTAATTATTGCCCTCATAAACTATAAGAAAACTATTAATATGAAAAATTATTTCATGTCAAATTTTAAATAAATTATTAAAACAAAAAATATTTACACGTCCTTAATAGATTTATCTTATTATAAAATACTTCAGCAAACTGTAAATTATTATAAAAGTATATAACATTATATATAATGTTTGAAATATAACCACAAAGTAAATATGTAAGATTTAAAAAAAAAAACTTTTAAATTTAAACAATCCTTTTTGGCCACAATATAAATGTTCAAAGTTAACTTTTCAAAGATTAAAATATAACAATCACTAATATATTTACATATATAAAATTTATTGTGTAAAGTAAATCCTTTTGGGAATGCACTTTAAAAAGGATTTTTTTTTTTTTATAAATGTGATGTCTTTACTATATAAATATGATGTCTTTAAAGAAGTTCAAAGTTGACATATAAATTCAAGTCCTTAAAGAAAAGTCAATTTATATGCAAATATTTTTTGATTTTAAACCTTGAGAATATTAATGAATTTTTCTCTTTAAAGTTTTCTTTAACAACTTGAATCTTAGCTCATAGGGATATAAATATTTACAAAAAATAGAAAAATCATATAAAATTAGTAAAATAATTTTTGGTACATATTATTATACAATTATGAATTATGCAAACATTTTAGTTTATTATACGAGTAAAGGATTTCCTTTATTACGGAGTAAAGGATTTGTAATTTATAAATTTTAACACTCTCTATAATAACATTTTGAATAATTACATATTATTGCAGGAAACTTATCAAAAATATAATTAAGAATTTTTTTCATTTTTATAATACTTTATTTCGAAACATATTGGTAAAAAAATTTGTATATTAGTTTTACTCTGTTTGTACGTTTGTCTGTCCGTTTGTTAACTTCTACATCTCTTACAAAAGAGAATTAAAATTATAACAATTTTCCCTATCTCTTCCAAATTTCGAGTTTTATAGCACCTCAAAGTTCAATAATATTTTCGAAATGACTTATATCTTAGAAACCTGAAATTTATGTAAGTTAAGTATATACCACAAATAATATCACATTTTTAAATTTCTTGTATTTTTGTAACTACATATACATAATATTTTTAAAAATAAATATAGAGAAAAATTTTTAAAAGTATATTTCTTTCAAGTTCATTAATAAAGAATTTAAAATCATTTGCTTCACTCATATTATTATCAAAATGCTTAAATTATTATAAAATTATTTCTAACGACAATTTTTTTTACATACTTTTTAGGTTCTAATGTAAATAGGATCTATAAAACGACTAGAAATATTGCATAGATTTCTTACCAATGTTCGATTAAATTAGAGAAATTTTAAATAATAATATTTAAATTTAATAATTCATTTTCCTTAAATAATAATCTTGGAAGGTAAAGAACAATATTGAAAAAAATATGGAAGATGGACAAATTTTTTACCTAAATTTAAACTATTTCATAATATTAGAAATTCGTAATAAAATAATATGTATAGGAATTTCATAACTCAAATATTTTTATGAATTATTCAATTCTCATTTTAAAGGATTTCATTTAATTTTAATGTAAAATATATTTTAAAATTGTAGAATATTCATCATAAAAATTTTTGAATTGATGTTAATTAAATTTTAATTCTTTTTCGAATTAAATAAGTACTTAAAAGCTTTGTAGTACAAGCTACAATCAGGTGATAATCACATATATTAAGAATTGTTCGTTTATGGATATGCTAATACAAAAGGAGCTAAACTAATTTTTTTTTGGAAAAATTTTTCCCAACTTTAAAAATTATAATTTTGTTTGCGTTATATAACAAATTAATGATTTGTAAAAATTTTAATTTTAATTCAAAATGTCGAATTACAGGGTCAAACGAAAATAATGAAGGTATTATCGTAATTTTAATTAATTAAAATTGATATTTTACAAATCTGGTCCTAATGAGAGTAGCAAACAAGCCAGGATATTTTATTTCACGCTTCAATAAAGTTCAATAGACTAACGCCAAAAATTTATATGAAAATTATTTTAACCAATCGGAAAATACCGTGCAGCTGAAATACTATCCAGTAGTTTCATAATGATTATCAATTTCAGTGAACATTTAATCATTTTCACTGAAAATATTTACATTTAGTAATTTTTTCATTAAATAATAGTTTCCCAAGAACATCATTGAACTTTTGTTAACGGAAAAATACTAAATTTCTATAAGTTATAATTGGAAATATTTTAAAATTTTCAATGGATAATATATCATTAATTTACAATTACATTTATTATATTCAGGAGTATACGGGCGTAGTGAAATTATAACACGTTCGCCAAACGTAATGAAATTAAGGGCGTAGTGAAATTACAATACGGTCGCCAAACTCTCGGTGAAATAGTCTTGAAAAAGTTGTGAAAAAAAATTGTATGGAAAAAATATATGTAAATTGAAGACTTGGATGACAAACTTGAATTTAAAAACAATTAAATTGATTTTAAAAAACCGGCAACTACAAAAGTTTAATTAGAAAATTAATAAAAGTCAAATGCCGCAATTCTATCTGAAATAATTTTAGTTTATATTTTTTTTGTAATTATTAATACATACTTCAAAATATTTAGTTTTAATAATTTGCTCATAAAGATATGGACACTAACTTTATACGAAATAGTAAATAGACTAATGGATGAGGTTTATGGATGAATTTCATAAGATATTGAATGAAACTGGAACTATTAGCAGTGAGTAGAAGACGATGGACATAGATATGTTATGCATACAACATACAACACATAAGAGAGCGGTCATTGATCATGAAGTTTAAATATATAATTTGATATTTAATAAAAAAGAAGTTAATTTTCCCCTAAAAATATGCAAATTAATTTAAAATATAAGCTAATTATAAATTTCAAAATTAAATAACTATTGAGTTTCTGTCTTTTGATGAAGTTGTCTTGACTTTATTCCAACGAAAACACACATCCAAAACACAAATTTAAATTTTGAAAAATTATAGTATAGAAATATAGTTATAGCAAATATTTTAAATACTCAAAACAAAAAGTTATCATCATAAAACTATTTAATGTAAGCATACATTTTACTTAGTTACTATTATACTTACGACATAAAATGTTTATTAAATTTCTCGCTGACACAAAAAATCACTTCAGTTGTTCAAACATAAATAAATATTTATTTATATTTGAAAATTGTTTTTTACTTATTTAATATTTTGTTTCGAAATATTTCTCAAAAAAAAAAAACAACTTGAAACTAATTAAACAATTGGTATATAAAACAATTGTAAAATTGTTATAAACAAGTGTTTAATTTTCTAGCTACTTTTTTTTGCGATTTATCTAATCTGTTAAAATTTCTATATTCTATTTCTATATCTACTGATGTTGTTTAAGGAGATTAGTTCTATTTTAACTCTAAATACAAAATGTTGTTATTCAGTATAATTTTATTACAATTTAGTGCAATTTTTATTTTAGTATTATCTGGTTAGTTGAAAAAAATTCAATTTTTTTAACTTAAATAACAAATTTTCAGTGTATAAATAAATAAAATTATTTTCTTAATTTTTTTAATTGCAATAATTTAAATTTTTATTTAAATTAATTTCATAAAAAAATTATTAATAACTCTTCTCTTTTCATATACATAAATGTAATTTAATTTAGAATGCAATGTTAATATTAAAGATGATTTAGCTATAAAAGCACCAGTATTTTTAAAACCAACTGGTGAACTATTATCATCATTAAAATGGAAAACTGGTGAAGAGAATAATATATTATGTAGTGGACCATCAAATAGTTTAACAAAAGGTATATATAATTATAATTTGTAATATTTTTCTATTATATATATGAGAATAATTTCATTCGTTTTTTTTTGCTAAATCCAATAAAAAAAAAAGATGATGCTGAAGAAATGACATTAAAATGTCAAGAAAATAATAAATTTTTATTAAATGGTAAAACAACTAATATTACAAAATTAGAATGTTCAAAACCAAATACAGCAACTGTATTAAATACAAAAAAGATATGTCTTAATGGTGGTATATTACATGAAATTGGTTTTGAGACATCTAAAAATAATTTTATTAATTATATTGATGTATGTTATAATTTGAATACAGCATCTGTTGTTTATACACATCATATAATACCAGGAAAATCAATTGATGGTATATTAGAATGAATTTTTATTTTGCAAAATTAATTATGGTAAATTATTATTTATATACCTATAGAAAGTGCTTCAGAAACAAATCGTCCAACATTTAGTACAAAAGGTATTGAAAAAATTATTAAACCAAATACATCATATAAAAAATCAGCACAAGCAGAAAGATTTGCTGAATTACTTGGTAAAAAAATGGTATCAAAATATTTAAGTTCAACATCATATTTAGCTCGTGGCCATTTAACACCAGATAATGATGGTATATTTCGAAGTTGGAAAGCTGCTACATATTTTTATATTAATGTTGCACCACAATGGCAGGTTTGTTTATTTTGAATATTTTATATAATGCTAGAATGGTAATACTTAATGCTAGAATGTAGAATTGATTTGTGTGCAGGTATTGTAATTTAAGTATAACATTACATGAAGGTATGATGACGTAAACCAGTTAATTTCTTGACACATACATGTTTCAGCAATATCTTTGACAAACATTGTCTGAAAATATTTTTACAAATGAAAATATTAGTTAATAATGAAAATTTTTTGTATACCATCTATAAATTGTGTAGAAATATTATTGATAAAATTATTAAGACAAATTTTGATAATCACCAAGTATAAATTATTGTCAAAATTTTTGTATATGATGGGTAAAAATGGTGGAAAATTATTAACATTATTTGTTCCCAGCGATTCATAAATAATTTTTATTATTATTTCTACTATCCTTTATGATTTTTTAAAATATTTAATTTTATAAAGAAAATATATCACTTTTTCTTTGCATAGAGTGTAAATGGACAAAATTGGGTACGTGTTGAAAATTTAGCTAGAAAAAAAGCAGCATCATTACAAGATGATTTAGAAATCTATACTGGTAATTTTGGTATATTATCGTTAGAAAATAATAAAGGTGAACAAACTGAAATGACATTGGAAAATGATGGTAAATTAATAGTACCAAAATATTATTGGAAAATATTAAAATATAAAAATACTGGAATTGCATTTATAACATTAAATAATCCATTTGCAACAAATGAAAAAGATTTATGTAATGATATTTGTGAAAAAAATCAATGGCCAAATACAGATTTTAATTTATATACAAAAGGTAAAACATATTGTTGTACTGTACAAGATTTATTAAAAATATTTAAGAGTGTTGTACCATTAGAAGCAGGAAATGTAAAAACTGTAATGAGTTATTAAAGAAAAATTTATTTAAATATAAAATTTATTTCATGGTTTTTGTTTAATTAAAATTATAATTAAATAATTAATGGAAAAAAATATTTGAAATTTCATTTTAGTAGAATATTTTCATATCATATTAAATTTTAATTTGATCTTCATATTTTATTACCGGTACTCATTTACTTCAATAAACTTAATTTTTGGAGCAACATCGACGCCTCATCCTGGATTTTCTATGTTTATGAAACTCATATCTCTGTTATTGTGATTCTGCTAAAGCTGAAACAAAAGATCACATGGTCGGTCCACTGCAAATGCGCAGTAAGTGTCCGCCAACTTATTAACTCATTTAGTGTAATTTCGTTTAAATAAAATTCCTACATAACATATCAAATTTTCATATTGTACTGTAAGCATATTTCCATTAATTTCAACAACTACACTATTTAAAAAAAATTATTAAAACATTTTTCTATTAATTTATTATCTTCACAATTTTATAGTTTCACTCTGTCTGTCCCGTCTACAGTCTACAACTTTTACATTCCTTACAGTAGAGAAACTAAATTTTAGCCATAGATACATAATAATAAAATAATAAGCCATAAGAACATAATTTTCTTCTATCTCTTTCCCCCTTCGAGTTATATAACCCCACAAAGAACGAAATTTGCTAATATTCAATATTTAATAACTTTTAAACCAATTAAATTTTTTGAGTTCCGCAAAAGCTAAGATAGTGAAATTTTTTATCTTCTTTGTTTAAGTTACAAATTATATAAGATTTAATTCATTGTTGTGTAACAAAAACCGTTATCTTCACTAAACTGTTTTTAATTTTCTTAACAACCTGTATTTTCCAAACATGTTATATAATGGAAGGCTGAAATGAAATTTATGTACCAAAGATATATCTAAAAATTTACTAGAGTATCTAAATCTATTTATACCCTTCCCTTTCCGCTCTCGAAAATTACTTTTCGAAAATTATATTTCTTTTAAGTACATTAGTTAATAAATTAAAATCAATTACCTCAATCTTTTATGTAAATAATTAATCAAAATGCTTAATAATATAAAATTCTTGAAATAAGCGAATCTGTTGCATATTTTTAGGTGCTATATAAATGGAATATTATTGGATATATAATTTAACATTATGTTAATTAAAAGCAAAATAAGAGAAAACTTCAATGATAAGTTTATTATTTACCTGCAATAATAACCTTTGGAAGAAAAAAAAATAATAAAATCGAACATGGATAAATTTTTTACCTATTATTTACCATTTCATTTTTTTCTCTTAAAATACTATATGGAAATTCCCTTTGGTTTAGAATAGCTCATAGTTCTACATGACGCGATTTTGAGGAAATGCCTTTTTGACAAACCCGTTGTTTGTTTTTCATATTTTTTTTATTATTACAACAAATAATTTTTTCATTGTTTGTCTATTTAAAATTTTGTTTATACATACTATATATTATCATTTTAATGTTTTATGATGATTGGTGACGAATTTTCATATTATTTTCAATTGCTGTTTTTATTTTCAAAATAATTTACAATTATACAGAGTTCTGGAAAGTTATTGTTGTGTAATAATTAAATATTCGTTTAAAACTAATATCAGAAGTAATTTGATTTATAATATTTTTGGCCGGAAAACATTTGCTCGAAAATAATTTAATACGAGAACAAACCGTATCTCTTCTTCCAATTACGTGCGTGGTGGGGTGGTCCTTTGAAATTCAAAAATTTACACTTTTAAATCCCTTGTAATATTATAGTTATTTTATATTGTCGGTGAAGATGTGAAATTTCGTAAGTAGTTAAAAGTAAAATTTTACAGGAGAAGCAAAAAACTAAATTACTGCGTCAAAAATTTTGATTTTTTACTTTTGCTACTTACGAGGTTTCACATCTTCACCGACGTATTTGCTTGCCTCACTTATATAATTAATCAAAATGCTAAAGTATATAAAATCATTCAAACAACGTTTTTTTTTGCATATTTTTAGGTGGTATAAAAATTGAATATTGGATATATTTCATATCATATTATGTTCCATTAAAAGCAAAATTTGAGAAAGTTTAAATAATAATATTTAGTAATTCAATTTCCGTGGAGCTGGAATAATAATCCTGGAATAAAAAAAAAAAATAATAAAAAAAAAATTTAAGAGCGACTTTTTTTTTTACCTAAATTAAAAACCATTTAATTTTTTTTCTAAATAATATTTAATATGTAAGAATTCCAATTAGTGTACAATAACTCATAGTTATACATGAGGCGATTTTGAGGAAATGTGCTTTTGTATAGTTCAAGATTTTTATTAGCAGTTTTTGCTACCATTTTATGAGCTTAGGACCTTTTTGAAGGTTTAGGTTTAGGACATTTTTCACTTTTTATATTATGATATTCACATTTTTTCATGTTTTCAAATCTACTGCATTTTTGTTCAATTGCGCTGCGATGCTTATTGCACGGCTCTCTCTAAACCAAAATCGAATTTTAAGTTAAAATTAACAACATTAAAAAGTATAAACATTTATACCCACAGTAAAATTATTTTATCTAATTGGTCAACTAATAAAATCTTTCCATATTAAGCTAAGCCGAACTATGCTTTTAGTAAATTTACCATTTTAACAATTTCAAAATATGTCTAAAAAATACTTTTCTTAATCAAACGCAACTTTTTCTTTTATTTAATTCAATTTTAATTCCAATTAAATAAACTGGGAAATGTTAAAAGAAAGAAAAATTTTGAAAATTTATATTTATTTGTAGAGAAATTGAATTTTACTGTGATACCATATAAAAACTGTGATACCATATAAGAATAATTAATAATTATTATTTTTTGATTATGTTGTCAAAAATTTCATATTTTATTGATCAAATCTTTAGGATTTATACTATGGGATTGTCTGATTTATTCTATTTTAGATTAGCTTTCCTGCGCTTGCTCTCCCTTCATTTTTGGTAAAGATTCACCAAGTTAAATCACATTTTAAAAAAAACATTATAATTATATGTGACGCCCTCTAGTAGCAGAAACTGAAATTATAATAACTGTGATTTTATACTACTACTCACTACCTTTCATGACGCGACATAAAACTTAATTTTAGGGGCTTATTGACTATTGGAAATAATATTTTAAAAATTAACATTTTATATGGTTACTGACATCGTATTCTACTGTTAAATACGAAAATATGGTTACTGACATCGTATTCTACTGTTAAATACCTTTCCAATTAGTGGTCAAACTTCATTTTTGGTGCACATTTACTATGTAAAATTACATTTTTATTCGGAAAAAGATGTTTTGACAAAATGCGAATAGCGCCGTCTACCAGCCGAATTTTAAAATTATATCAATTACATCTGGTTCTCAATAAATCAAGTTTTCTATTGGTGGGTCTATCATGAACTTTTGTGTACAGTAACTATGTGAAATAACTGCTTTTTATTGTTTACATCGGACAGACAGACTGACGGAAAGACGGACGGACATACGAACGGTCAGACGGACGGACGGACAGACGGGCAGAAAAGCGTTAACATAAGGGATTTTTTTTTTTTTAAAAAGCCCTAAAAAGTACTTTGATGGATTACTGTGATATTTTCTCTCAAAAAAACTGAAATCAGCTCATTATGACAATTTAAAAAATTTATTTAAATTATTATTTCAAACTTAATTTTCAAAAGTCAAATTTAATTTTGATATAAAATTTTTAATATAAAAATTTTTTCGTTTTTTCTCTATATTTTGTAATTAAATTCTTTTTTTAATTCTAATAATTAGCTAATTTTGATCTCGATGTGTATCCCGTGTTGCAGCCCTTGGTAATTTGAAATGATTTAAATTATAATTTATAATTATGTTTTACAATTTTTTCATTAATATATAAAATAGTTGCCCATCTATTTACCAGATGATATCATGTGGATTATTTATATTTGTGATAGTTTGGCTTACTTTATATTTAAAGAGTTATGGCGATGATAAAGGAATAGCGAACTCAACAACAACATCTTGATGTATATTTTGTTATATTCAAATAAATAATATACTATGTAATATGAGTTATATATAGTATAATATATATATAGCATATTATAGTGTAAAATTTATTGGTTTATA
This sequence comes from Empis stercorea, assembly GCA_949752835.1. NCBI lineage: Eukaryota > Metazoa > Arthropoda > Insecta > Diptera > Empididae > Empis > Empis stercorea. Next base: position 75,679,699 of record OX457085.1, on the reverse strand, counting down.
TATTATATAATTACGAGTATTAAATTGAATTATGTTGAAAAATTTAAATATTTAGGTAATTTTTTTTGTTATGAATTTGAAGTTCTTTGATCAAAGAAGAAGCATAATTTAAACTAAATAGATGAGCTTAATTATGAAAGGAATCTTACTATAATATATTTCATTACGTTTTGTGAAGTAAATACTTAAAAGAAAGGTGTAACTTCCACTTGAATCCATTTATAAAGATAATATAATTTAGAACTAATTTAAACCTTTATATTAAATTTCTACAAACGCTTTTAAATTCCTCTAATATTTGCTAGTTTGAGATAAAACTAGTGGTTCATTTATGGATGATTCTATTAGTAAGATGTAGCATCCCCCACCATAATTATCCATAGTGGAAATTAACGTTATGCTATATCATTTTGCACTAAATAATTAAAACTATTGAATTAATGGCATTAAAAAGTCCAGAAAAAGTCATATGATGAGGTTCGAGGATCATATCATTATTTTCTGTATAAATGTGAGACCTAGATTTCTAAATTTCATATAGATTAGAATTGAACGAATTAACAGAAGAAGAAAATGTAAATCGAAAGTTTTATGTAAACAAACTTATAATAAACCATGTGTCAACCGAAACTAATAAAATTGGGTATATTTGTGGACAAGAAATATAAAATAATGCTTAATACAAACCATTCTTTTCCTTTAAAATAACATCGAAATTTATAAACTAAAGAAAATACCATATATCATATAGGAGTAATTAATAACTGTCTACTCTACGGTGATCCATGAATATAATTAAAGAAAAAAGCTATACTTATGTCGAATTCTATGAGATTCCGATTTACATATCAACCAAATTTTGAATAATCACATAAATCCAACTCAGATCTGCTTAAATCAACATAATTTGTGCTTGTGCTCAATGTGTTCACTATTCTGACATTTAGTGTTTTCTTTTATTTATTACGTATATTCCAAACGCGCCTAAAATGTCAAAAAACGTTCTTTATTTATTCATTCTATTCCTTCCATTCCGTGTTCTTTTATTCCATTCGAAATATTCCGAATAGAATTTTTTCGTTCTAAGTTGAAAGGTAGAATAATAATAAATGGAATATTGTTTATTTTAACCTCAAATTTTGAAGGAAAAACAATTCTTTATGATTTAAACTTTAAACATTACTATAATAATAAAAATTATACTTTAAAACTATAATAATTTAAATTTATTCTATAGCATATATGTAAACAAAAAATATATTTAATTTAACATAATGACAAAAAATATTCCATTTATTCCTTTTTCGTTCTTTTAATCGAGTGCGTTTGGAATATTCTGGCGTGACGTCATCAATATTCTATTCCTTCTACGGAAAGAATAAAATAAAACTATTTCTACATTCAAGAAAACCAACTTTTACATTTTTAACAGTGGTGTAGAGCTAGAGGGAGTTTTGGAAGAGGTATATTATTTTAAGTCGATTAGATTATTATGTAGCTCGATTATATAATACTATTATTTAAAAAAAACTGTAAAAAGAAAATTTTTTAAGTAATTATATTTTTTAATATAAACATTTTTGATTTAATTTTTTTTTATCTAAATTTATTGTCAATTATTATTTTTTAATGTAATATTTATTACTATTTCTTTATATTTAAACTTTGAAAATTCAAAATACATGTGTTGTTATATGACACAAGTTTGCATTGATGCAACAACCTGGTATATTGTTTTTTATATATATGTATATGTAAATGTAAAAATGTAATTTATAATTTTATTATCTTTCAATTTAGTATACCATGTTCTGTGAGATTTCTAATTGTAATCATTTGCATAATATTACTTGTTATTTTTATTATAACCATAAATCTTAAAATTGAAGATTATCGATCGAAAACTGAAAGGTATTCAAAAATATTTCCTAAATATCGATAATTTATAATTTAAATATAATTTAAAATTTAAATGGAATTCATAATTTTTATTAGTTAATCTAAAAAAAAAAATTAGATAAGATTATGTATCATTTTATTTGTTTTATATTTATTTAATAAATGAAAATAAATCACTTTTGTAAACATAAACCGTTCAAATTTAATGAAGTATTTATTTTAATCTCTTTTTAATAAATAATATTAAGAGTATACTTACGTACTGGAGACAATTTCTATACAAACCTTTTTTGGTATCTGATACTTCCAAATAAATCATTGTACTTTGGAAAATGATACGAGCTTATAAATGATATTTTACAATGCCATTCAGAGCCAATTATTGCTCTCATAAGTATTAGGTAATTAAAAATTTTAATTTGAAATTACATTTTTTATACAAATTAACTTAATTTAATCCTTTCTCCCCCATTTATTTATATTCTCAATTGAAAAAAAAATTGAACAAAACCAATAAAATTGTCGCGCAGCTGAACTACTCCGTAGTGGTTTCATAACCATGGGATTTTTTTTCTTTATTGATTCTAGTATACAGATTCGATTTCTTCTTTCTACATATGATTTCTCATCAAATTCGGTAAATATTTAATGTGATAACTGATTTTTTTTTATTTGTATCTTACTGCCGTTAGCGGCAAAAAATTGAATTACTCTAGAATAGGTTACCTGCAAGTGATTTCCCTTTATTTTTTGGGAAAGATTCACCAAGTTAAAAAATATTTAAATAAAACATAATTAAATTATATATATGTCACGCATGCATATCCCACAACGACAGCAATTAAAATTATACAAATTAGATTCTGTTGTACTATTTACTATCTTTTAGATACGTTGTAAACCATAATTATTTATAATTCAATTCAACAGTTCAACACAGTACAATTCAACAGTTTAAAAAAATTAACATTTATAAGATTTTGGTATTTAGCGCTTCTAGTGGCATACATTTGAAATAAGTTTACTGCCTTTGCCATTGTATGTAGCATATGTAGCTCTAAATAACATTTACTGTATGAATTCTACATTTATGTCAATTACATTCTGTATAGTTTTCAAAATAATTCAAGCTGTTTTTCATCGGTGAGTCTATCATAAATTTGTGTATAAATTAACTATACGAAATAACTTGTTTATATTATTTTACAACGGACGGACTTAAAGGACAGGCAAACATTTTTATTTAAAAAAAAACGCTAAAAGGACGAACGTATTTCTACATTGTATTTCTTATCGTATTATACCGTGCATATATAAAACAGAAGAACTTTTCCCAAACGGGAACAGTAGTGGCACTTGCCCCTGTCATTTTGGCTGCCATTTCTAGGTCAACTGGCCTACATTTAACTTTTAACTATCAGTAGAGGCAGGGTAATAACGTTAATTTAATGTAAATGAAAAATAAAAACTTTTATTTTTTATATAATTATTACATATTGATTTCTTATATATTACATTTACTAAATAAACATGATTTTTAATTGTAGATGTTAAAATTCTTTATATAATTAATAAGTAATAGTTTTAAGCTTAATTTTAATTTATTTTCTAAATTTTTCATAAAATCTTAAATAAAAATTATTTCTTAAAATTGCTATATTTTAATAATTGCTGTACTGTATTTTTTTTTTGATAAACAAAATTTTTACTTTTATATTTTATATAACATAAATAGACATATAATTTTTTTACGAATGTGAATCGTTAAAATTACACATAAAAATTATGTGATGTAAAGTAACTAACTTTATTATTTCTTATTTATAGATACTTCTTATAATTAATTAACTATAAATGCTAAAAATTCAAATATTTTCGTTATATAAAATTAATTTATATAAAATGATTATCCAAAGATGAAAGATATTATTATAAAAATTTAATACATAAATGAATGAAGCAAATTGTTTATAAAAAGCTTATTTAACAATAAAATAAATTTTAAAATTAAGAACTAAAACAAAAATTTAAAAGAAAAACAAAATGTTAATTTAGTATCTCCCAACTAATTAGTTTATTATCAGGCAAAGTAAAAGAAGTATATTTTTGTTTTGGGTTAGTAAAATAGACAATACGAATTAAAAATTATTAAGTATTTTGAAATTGTATAATAAGTTGCGTTTCTTTTGCCAGGCGTAGTTGAGAGCAGTTCCGGACTATTTTTTCACATAAGGATATTTTATTTACACAAATTCCGAAATAATGCTTACGGCATTTTACGGTTTTCTACCCTTTTGTAAACCTAAAGTCCTAAAGACCAAAAGGAACGCTGATTGTTAAATGTAAAAAATATATATATATATATATATATATATACATATATACATATACATATACATGTTCTTCTCAAATACTAATTCTTCTCAAGGCTCTTTTTTGATGAAATGTATTAATTTTGTTACTTAATTTTTTGTTTTTCAATAATGACCTGAATGTATAAACTATGAAATAGTAATACCGTTATTTCCATGCGTACAATTACAAAATGCAGGTCTCACACAATTCTTCTCAAGGCTCAAGCGCAAGTCTTCTTCAAGCTCTTGAGCCTTGAGAAGAATTGCACAAGAGAATAATTGTCCGACGAGAAGAATGGGTGTTTTGGTGAAGAATTGTCTGAGAAGAATTACCCTAGCATCCTTTCACAAAATTCATCTTCTTCCCTTTTCGGATGGGTGAGGGGGTTTGTTTATGAAACAGGCTGGAACACCTTCGCGATGGATTGGATTGGAAAAATGAGAAACAGCTAATACCTGACTGTTTATACTATTTTACGTCTTTTGCGAAAAATGTATTTCTCTATCTGCAACCCTCTCCATTCTACATGATTTCGAAATGTTACATTTCAAAATTTATTATATAGTTTATGAAAATTGAATTTTTTGAAATTAAGATGTTTATAGTCATATAAGCTACATTTTACATATTAAATTGAAACTTTTAAATTTGGTGCAATAGGCTAGTGGTTATCCAATTTTTCCAAAATTTTAATTTTGAATTTAAATTAAATTTGTTAGTGACCAAATTGTGATTTAACTTCGAAGCTTTAATTTTAGATAGCAATCATCAAAAGATTTTTGAATTCTTGACCAGAAGAACACGCATAACTTCAAGATAAATATTTTGAAAATGTTTCGAAAACCCAAACTACATATGAGAATATGCTGATTGATTTGACCATAAAAGTAAATGGTTATTTTAGTTTTATTAAATTACCATAAAAGTGTGTGATAAGTGCATTTATCAATTGTAATTCTGATTAGTAAATTGTAATTCAGAGAGTATCAATTTTAATTCAGAAAGTATCAATTGTAATTCAGTGTCAATTGTAATAATAATTGCTCGTGAAAAACTTATAGAGTATATAATATACATTTTTAATCTTTCTTAAAATTAAATATTTCATTTTACATTTATTTATTCTTATTTCTATATTATCATTATTTACTATCAAAATTTTGTTACATCAATTAAAGAACATTAATGAATTGAATGCAGTATTTACTTATCTTAATAAAATCTTGTGAAGTAATATATACATATATGTATAAAAAATATATATTTTTTTAAAAAGAAATAATCAAATTACCAATTCTAAAATACCAACGAGCTTAGATAAAAAAAATAGGATCATCAAAAATTTTCTTGATATAAATAATTTTTGTTTTAAATATTAGGTATATTTTGTAATAGCATTTCAATCAAAAGAAGAAAAATATATTTATATGCATTTTTGCAAAAGTGCATTTTAATAAAATAAATTTAGGATTCAATATTTCTATTTATTTTAATTGTACTTTGACAATTAAAGCGGACGGTTTATATAAATTTCATAAATTTTTGTTTTTAATTTCATAAATAACATTTTTTTACAAAAAAAAACATGGTTAGCTATCAGGAAGGTAAGTTAATTATTTTATAGAGTTATTAGAATTAATATATTTTGTTTATTTTCATTTTTCTTACAGTATTTGAAAATTTTTTGAGTGAATGAGAAGCGGGCTTTGTTATTGAAGAAGAAACGGAATTTTTTATTGAAGGAGAAGCAGAAGTGTTGTTGTTGTTGAGTGAAGCAGAAACGGGATTTTTTATTAAAGAAAAAACGGGATTTTTTAATGATGAAAAAACGGGATTTTTATTGAAGAAAAAACGGGATTTTTTATTGAAGAAGAAAAAGAAAAACGGGATTTTTTATTGAAGGAGAAGGAGGTACTACATTTTGTTGCTTCTCTCTTTTTTTTTTATTAATTGTTTAGAAAACGAGGAAATAATCGTGGTAACTGTAATGGAAACTCTAGATCGGAGGAAATATCTGGAAGACTTTATTAATGCATATATTGTCATACGGTTTTTGAAATTAGGTTCCAATTAAATAAAGGTTTTTTTTGGAATTAAAAGAAGATAAAATAATAGTGAAAGTAATTTTCACTAAATTGGCGCTGCGGACAGCATAGGAACTACGTCTCTTATCCAAAGGACTTGTGTGCGATAAAGCGTTTCGGTTTAAAAAACAAAAATACATACCAAAAATTTTAAGGTGCTAAATGATGTCGCGATTGGTACTATGTTGCATAATGGGAATGGTAGCAGGGAAATTTTTGGAAGGGAAAGAGTTAAAATCGGATGCAATTTTGTTCGAGTACTAAGGTGATCTTACGACACATAAAAGTAATATAGAAATTTTTACTAAATTTAAAATATTACAAATAAACGATATCAATAATTTTAAAATTAAAATATCAGATTTAATAAAAAGGTCATGTAAACTCCTCTCCAAACTGAAAAATCAGACGGACAATAATTGTTATTGGCCCAATTTAGATAAATATACCCAATTTAGATAAATACGCGGAACGGCTAGAGGGGGAAATTGTTAAAATTAATAATTTTTTTTCAAGAAGAGAAAAAAGAGGACTATGTAAAACTTTATTCGGTACAGACGCGAACAAAATTTACAACTTGTTAAATAAACTAGAACAAAGAAGTGACAGACGATTAGAAATATTGGCCAAAAACACAGCGGTAGTGACGTCAAACTTTGAATTTTTGAAAACAACTACTTTAAACTTAACACACAGAATGACCGACTTAAATGGGAAATACGAACAATTAGAAGATCGAATTCGTATAGAAAATAATGCATTGGGGGGCAGGTATAACTGCAAATACTTACCAATTGGAAATGGATCAAAATGTATTAATGGCATAATCTAAGAAATTAGTTAGAAAAAAATGAGTCAACTTTAATGCGTTCTTAAATCTGATCTACAAACTCAATCTTGTTGAAACTTCTAATTTATGATAGGTGGTCAAAATCCTTATAAGTTATTAAAAAACAAATTGCATTCGGTTTTTTTTAAACACGATGGAGGGCGTACAGTTAAAAAATAGAAAAAATATTGTGCACAAATACTTAGAAAATCCGAACAAATCTAAAAATTTGTTATCAAAAGAATTAAAATTACCCAAAAGTACAGTTATAAGAGTATTTTCTGAGTATAATAAATCCGGTACTGTTGAAAGAAAGCCTGGCTCTCGTCGAAAACCTGGGCAACAGAACAATACATTGCACACAAAAATCTTGCAAGAATTTAAAAGAAATCCGAATATTTCTTCAAGGAATATTGCTAATAAGCTTGGAACGTCTCAATCCAACGTACGAGTAAGGCTAGGGCTGGTATAAAAAGCTACAAAGTTGCCAAAGTTCCCGAAAGATCCGAACAAAAGCCAAAAATAGCCAAGACCAGAGCTCGGAAATTGTACGAAATTTTTTTAACAAAATTTTCTTGCTGCGTAATGGATGACGAGACGTATTGCGTGGGAGATTTTAAGCAAATTCCTGGTCTGGAATTTTATAGTGCCAAAACTAAGGGAAATGTTCCTGCTAAATTTAAGGAAAAAAAGTGTAAATATCCAATTAAATTTCTAGTGTGGTAAGCGATTTGCTCCTGTGGTAAAAAGAGCGAATCATTTATCACAAAAGGTAGCATTAATGGTGAAATTTATGTTTCTAAATGCTTGGAGAAACGTCTACTACCATTTATTAGAAGTCACAGTTTTCCAGTTATGTTTTGGCCAGATCTCGCGACTTGTCACTATGGAAAAAAGGCGCAAGAATTTTATAATAAAAATTGTATTAATATAGTGCCAAAAAAAACAATCCCCCAATTGCCCTGAATTGGGGCCAATTGAAAGATACTGGCATCAAATCAAAGTTAAATTAAAGAACACTAAGGCTAAGATACCTGACATAAAAAAATTTGAAAAAAAATGGAAGAGTGTCGAAGTAAAAATCACAGAAGAAAATATGCGGACGCTAATGGCACATGTGAACACAAAAGTTCGAAAATTTTGGCGTGGAGACTAAAAACTATTTTCTTTTTTTATTTTTTATTATATTGCCTTAAAATAAAAATTATGAATTAAAAGTTCTGGTTATTTTATTTAAAAAAATATATATTTGTTTCTGGCCCATTTTTTTCTAACTCATTTCTTAAGTATAATTTAATACAATTAGTATTATCAGATCAAGGAGAGGCAATAACTGCCCTACAGAATCACAAAATACACCCCTCTGTATTTGATTCTGAAACCATAATACAATTATTGCATAACATTACCGAAGGAACAAGTAATGAGTTACTCGAATCGATACCTATTATAAATCAAATAACTAAAATAGATATCACTCATTTAGATGGCCAAGTGGGTATTGTTTATATAGTGGGTTTATAAATTTTACATTGTAGAGTTTTTCTTCGGGGTCTTTTATATATTCTACATTTCTATATAGGGGTCTTATTTATTAGTAAATTTATTGAGGTAATATTTTTTCGGGGTCTTTTGGATATTCTTTATTTTTATATAGGGGTCTTATATATTTTTATTATAGTTTTAGGAGTCAAAAAATTATTAATATTCTAAATTTCTCAAAACCAACTAAATTCGGAATTCAAGTTAAAGAATAAATTAAAATTGTATAATGGAATAACTTAAGAGTTGTGAAGTACTGGTAATTCCGGAGTAGGAAAAGCTAATTGCGAAAAATTTTATGTTTTTGAACTATTGCCGATTACGTTTACATTATGTTTTCATGATGTCCCCCATGTTTTTGTTCTGATATAGTAGATAATGGAATTTCCAGATTAAATCGATCCGTTTTTTGAATAACTATTCTATATCCGTTTTTAATTGTTCTAAACAATTAAAAACGGATATAGAATAGTTATATAGAATAGTTAAAAACGGATATAGAATAGTTCATTCTTTTTCTGAATTCTTCCGCCAATGTCTTTGTATTTGTAAGTCTAATACCCGTCGTTAAATTGTATTAAGTTGTAAAGTTTAATAAGATGGAATTTCACCTAATCACCCGCCTATATTCCGTCATTTGGTCCCTCTATAGTGCGTTCGAAAGTTTTTTGATAGGAAATTTCTAATCTTTTGTAGAGTTCATTGGTATTAACTGATTAGTTAAATACAAAAAAAAGAAGCAAAAAAAAAATATTTTTAAAAATGTCAAATACAAACATTTCCCCATTCTTTCCTCGAGTGCAACATTGGGTAAGTTTTTACTTTCAAACTTCTATATAGCATATATAATTTTAATAATTTTCATTTATTTAGTATTTATCCACCTCTACCGGTGGCACCGAACTAGGATGCGTCGTAGAATATGCAAATTCAACAATGAATGTGGAGAATTTCCATGATTCGTTGGTGGAGACCTGAAGACCATACACCAACGTTTCTGAACAACTATTGAAAGCTTTCTGAACAACTATTATAACCGGAGGTCGACATTATATTCAATTTATGACCCGAAAAGGGTTGATGTACTGTCGTATTTTGCTGAGAATCAAATTACCAATTCTAAAATACCAACGAGCTTAGATAAAAAAATAGGATCATCAAAAATTTTCTTGATATAAATAATTTTTGTTTTAAATGTTAGGTATATTTTGTAATATCATTTCAATCAAAAGAAGAAAAATATATTTATATGCATTTTTGCAAAAGTGCATTTTAATAAAATAAATTTAGGATTCAATATTTCTATTTATTTTAATTGTACTTTGACAATTAAAGCGGACGGTTTATATAAATTTCATAAATTTTTGTTTTTAATTTCATAAATAACATTTTTTTACAAAAAAAAACATGGTTAGCTATCAGGAAGGTAAGTTAATTATTTTATAGAGTTATTAGAATTAATATATTTTGTTTATAATTTTTCGTTTTTCTTACAGTATTTGAAAATTTTTTGAGTGAATGAGAAGCGGGCTTTTTTATTGAAGAAGAAACGGGATTTTTAATTGAAGAAGAAAAAGAAAAACGGGATTTTTTATTGAAGGAGAAGGAGGTACTACATTTTGTTGCTTCTCTCTTTTTTTTTTATTAATTGTTTAGAAAACGAGGAAATAATCGTGGTAACTGTAATGGAAACTCTAGATCGAAGGGAATATCTGAAAGACTTTATTAATGCATATATTGTCATACGGTTTTTGAAATTAGGTTCCAATTAAATATAAGTTTTTATTTTGGAATTAAAAGAAGATAAAATAATAGTGAAAGTAATTTTCACTAAATTGGCGCTGCGGACAGCATAGGAACTACGTCTCCTATCCAAAGGATGCGATAAAGCGTTTCGGTTTAAAAAACAAAAATACATACCAAAAATTTTAAATGATGTCGTGATTGGTACTATGTTGCATAATGGGAATGGTAGCAGGGAAATTTTTGGAAGGGAAAGAGTTAAAAAAAGAGGATGCAATTTTGTTCGAGTACTAAGGCGATCTTACGACATATAAAAGTAATATAGAAATTTTTACTAAATTTAAACTATTACAAATAAAAGATATCAATAATTTTAAAATTAAAATATCAGATTTAATAAAAAGGTCATGTAAACTCCTCTCCAAACTGAAAAATCAGACGGACAATAATTGTTATTGGTGGGTAGCCAATTTAGATAAATACGCGGAACGGCTAGAGGGGGAAATTGTTAAAATTAATAATTTTTTTTCAAGAAGAGAAAAAAGAGGACTTAGTAAAATTTTATTCGGTACAATGGACGACGAAGACGCGAACAAAATTTACAACTTGTTAAATAAACTAGAACAAAGAAGTGACAGACGACGTCAAACTTTGAATTTTTGAAAACAACTACTTTAAACTTAACACACAGAATGACCGACTTAAATGGGAAATACGAACAATTAGAAGATAGAATTCGTATAGAAAATAATGCATTGGGAGGCAGGTATAACTGCAAATACTTACCAATTGGAAATGGATCAAATTGTATTAATGGCACAATCTAAGTATAATTTAATACAATTAGTATTATCAGATCAAGGAGAGGCAATAACTGCCCTACAGAATCACAAAATACACCCCTCTGTATTTGATTCTGAAACCATAATACAATTATTGCATATGTTGTAATATAATAATTACAATCATAAATTTTGTATATTATATTTTTTATTCTCACCTTTTTACTAATGTTTGTATTCTTTATTTAAATAAAAACTTAAAAGTTTTCTTTATTAAATTTAACTATTTATTATTAATATTAACTATTACAATCTTTACACGTAATATTTATTTGCACATTATTATTAAATCTTTTACTTAATGATTTAATTATTTTACACTACAATTATTTTGACAATTCTTTTTTCAATTATAAATTTTTACTGATTTTATTTTTATCACTTCAAGTTTTCCAATTTAGATTTAAATTCCGAAATAAAACTTTTTTTCAGCAGAATAACTGCTCTATTTTTTAAACTGATCTGTTTTGATCCGATCGAATAACTTAATTTTACAATTTTAATTTAGATTTTAAAATAAAAACCATATTTCTTGTCCGATCAACTGGCATAATAATTCCGAATTTTTCAAACTTAATTTTTTATCAACTGGCCTTGATTTTAATTTTTCTTTCTTTTTTATTTTGTTGGAGAGCTTTTTTGGCTTTCCAAAATCTTTCCAATAAGATTTTGGAAAACCAATCAGCTTCTCCAACAAAATATTTAAAATCAATTTTAATTTAATTGGCTGATTGATTTTACGCGTTGTCAGCACAGAGAAATTATTATTAATTAAATTAAATTATTTCTCTGTGCACGAGCAACGTGTAATTTGAAACTTTTGTTTTTCAAATAATAATTAATTAATTTTTGAATTTCATTTATTGGAATTTTATAATTTCCGTTGTGAATTGAAGCACAGGGTGCCTCAATTGTTTTTTTTTTAAATATAGGAAGTATTAACAATTACCTATTTAGGGCTTATCGCCCTAAACATAAAATTCATAATTTACCGTAAATAAAGAAAAGTTCTATTAAAAACGTCAAATTAAATTTGTTAATTTAGTCAATTGATCCGGAAAAAAGTTTGAGTTAAAAAAAATATAGTAATTTAATTTGAAATAAAAAAATTTTAAAAGATCAGTCGGAAACATTAAAAAGTTTATTTGAATAACAAATTAATAAGTCAGTCAAAAAATATCAAAAAAGAATTATATTAATAAATAGTTTTGTGAAAGTAAAAATTTGTCAAGGAATTAAAGAATTTTAAGTTAAGCTAACATATTAATTAACATTAAAAAAAATTAAATTAATTAAGTAAACAAAACAGAAAAGATTATATTAGTGGAAATAAAATATTTTTTAATTCAATACAATAAATAGATAAAAATAACAAATAAAGATTTTTTATACATAATAAGAACTAAAGGAGTTTTATTTTAAAGAAGAAAAGTTAAAGTGAAAATCAAGTTTTGATTTAATATTATTTTAGTCAGTCAGTCGATCCGGGTTAAAAATTTGATGTTTTCATTTTAAATTGTAAATTCGATAAGAAAAAAGTTATTTTTGAAAATCGTAACTTAATTTAAAAACTTATTAAATTTTAATTAAAAATTAGTAATTATTCGGAAAAAATATTATTAGTCAGAAAACTAATAATAAAAAAAAAATTAAAAGTTAAATTTAATTCATAATTCATTGACAAAATTTTATAAAAAAAATCTAAAACGAAATAGAGTTTATTTATAAAAATCATAAAAAAAAATAAAAGTTAATTATTAGTTGTAAAAAATAGCAAAACTGTGTAATTGAATAAAATTTGAATAGATGAATTAAAAACGAAATCCTAATATTAAAATAAGAAAATTTTAAATTGAAAATAAATATTACTAAATTTTATACAAGAACAAAAGGAGTTTCATTTTAAAAGAAGAAAAAGTTAAAGTGAAAATTAGAGAAAGTAAAGGTGAGATTAAAACAATATAAACATAAAAATCATAATTTACCGTAAGTAAAGGAAATTTCTAGAAAAAAAATTTGTTTTATACATTTTGTTTACTTTTCAGGAGGTAAAAAATTAGATTAATAAAAAATTAATAATTAAATTTATAAATAAATAAAATTAAATTTATGTAAAAATTGAACAGAAAAATTTTTGTTGAAACAATATTAGATTTCTGTATTTTTATTTGTTTGTATCAATAATAATAAAAAAAAATAGTTAAATCTATGCCAAACTAGTTTTGTTTTCTTTAGTTTGATAATAAAATTATACAACATTAAAGGTAATATAAAGATAAAAATAAAGGACAAGATTGTAATATACATTATTTTAAAACTTTACTATCTATGTAGTAAAACATATAAAATCTCTAATTATTTTTGTACAACATTTTTATGAGTTTTGTTGTAGGATATTAATTATTCAAAAAAAACCCATGATCAAAAAAAATTATTGATGATACATAAATATTATATTAAATGAGACATAATTACTAATTACTCTAAATGAACTCTCTCTTTTTTTTATCATCCACCTTATTTCGCTCGTCGTAAGAATTGTAAAATTTTTATATTAAAAAAAATCGTATAATAATATGTATTTTACAATATATGAAGCAATATATATATATATATATTGTCTTATATCATAAATTAAACCATTCGATATAGATAAGAATTTGATCATTTTTACCATTCGTATAAATTTTATATAAATAACATCATAAGTTTTATATAAGAACATAAAATATATTTACTTTTAAATTGTGAAAAACACGTAGTTTTATAAAATATTATAACTTTTAGTTAATTCCTTGTTTTTATTAAAGCCTAGGTTGATCTAAAAGGGGATATGAAGCACTCTTCCAACTTGGCAGCTTTTTTTTTTTTGTTAAAAATGATGCTGATAATATTAGAATTTCAAGAAGATATCGAAACAGAGGTGATTACTATAGGAGATAATATCAATGAAGTGAACGTTGAGCCTTTCGAAAAATCTATTGGGGAGGTTGCGGTCGACCGGGCCGGCCAGGCTACACAGCATAGTGCAGCGGGCCGTTCCCGGTTGTGTGCCCTCTGTGGGTACCAATCGAGTCATAAGGGGCATTTCACCCGGCACCTTATGACATAACCCTCAGAAGGCATGGCAGTGCGTGGTGTGTAAACGGCCTTTTAGCCGCAAAGAACATCTTACATACCACTACTCCCACCTACAATTTCATTTCTTTTTTAGGAAATTTTAATAATAAATCAAATATTAATAAATAAATAAAATTGTCAAAAAAAATGTAAATTATAATTAAAAATGAGAAAAAAAATTTTATTTTTTTTTTAAAAAAAAAATCTTAATATTAATAATAAAAAAAAATATCAAAAACAGTTGTACATGTAAATTAAAATTTTTTATTAATAATAAAAAAATATATTGTAATTGAAAATGATGAAAAAAAATTATTAATATATAAAAAAAGTCATAAGAAAAATAATATTACATAAAAAAATTATTTGGAGAAAAAAAATTTTTGAATATGAAATATAAAAAAAAATTTTTAAAAAAAATTCTTAAAATATGAATAAAATTTTTTATTTTCTTATTCCCTGTTTTCTTTTCTCTTCGTTATTCTCTGTTTCGCTCAGCTTATTTGTTTATGAATCTAAGTGAGAAAATTTTTAGGGTTTTTCTTTTTTTTTGTTTTTTATATATATACTTATTACTATATAGTGATCGTATTTATTAGTTAATCCTATTATATAGGGGTTTTATTTATTAGTGAATTCTATTATAAGGGGTTTTATTTATTAGTTATCTCTATTATATAGGGTGTTGTGTTGTGGTCTGTCTTGTATGAAATTATATTCACCTTTATATTATTTATCTCTCGTTTGGCCTGATCGTCCTCTGACTTCTTCCTTTCAATTTAATGAATAACTTTGACTACTAATAATTTAAAATAAAACAAGACTAATTTCTGTGTTTTTACCTTAAAGTTCTATTATTGTTTTTTCTTCACTATAGGCTTGGCCTATTCAGTAGAAGACGTCAATATTTGAACTCCCCGAAATACCATTTTTTCGCCGTTTATATATTCTAATATTGCTTCTTCAGCAATATTAGAATATTTCAATAAATATAAATAATTAATATTTGTTATTAATTAAAGGTAAAATTGTGTAACAACAGTTCATACATTAATTATGTTGCTATTGCCCATTTTGCTGATGACGCATTATACTTTATTATTATTATTAGGAAAGCTTATGTGCTTTCATTTATTTACTTTAGGTTTATTTACCTTTTTATTTATTCTACATTTTATACATAATAACTTAAGTGTGTCATTATGGTTTGTATTATTTGTATACAATAATATTTATAATACGATGACGTATTTTATTATTGTTTTGATTTGAACTTTGATATAGTATAATGCACTGCCGATATAATGCATTTTTAGGCCATGACGACATAAATGTATGAATGTTGTCACACAACACCTCCCTCTTCCAAGATAAAAAATATCTATATTTTTTAAGTTAATGGTATTTCGGAGTTTTCCAACATGAATTTCCAAATTTTAGAACATTCTTTATTAAAAACATTATAAAACGTATAAACAATTTTGATCTTAATCTAGTTACATTTTTTATATAATTTTCCATTTTCAAACAATTTGATTTTATATAATTTTTTAAAAAACCAATAGTAATATATAATTTAATATTTAAATAATTTTAATTTTCATAATTTTAATATTTTAAGTATTCAATAATATTTATATAATGTTATTTCCCAATTTTTATTTAATATTTTATACATGATATATTTTTTTTTTATAATTTTTCTCAATTTTTCTTTTTATCTAGTTTAACCTAAATCTAGTTTAAAATATTAATTATTTTTTATTAATTTATTGATTTACAATTAATTTAATCAATTTAATTTTAGGTATACATATTTTTTTTTTTCTCATTTTTATATATTTTAATAGAATATATAATAGTTCTAATTTTTATATATGTATTTTAATACAATTTTTATGGTATAATTTAAAATTTTCAATAATATAACTTTGTTGTAAAATTTATGTAATTTGACAATTAACAATAATATTTTAATATTTATAAATTTATCTATGTTTTTTTTTTTATATTATGTATACATTTTATTTTATTTTTATATTATGTATAATAGTATACCTCCCATTTTTTTTTTTTAAATTACATTTTCAATTTAATTTTACATAAAAATTTTCTTTTTTTTTTTTTATCATAAATTTTTTATTCTAAATTTATAAGTTTATTTGTTCAAAATTTTTTTTTTTGTTTTTCATAATAGACTAAAAAAAATTTTGTTTATTTATTTTATTATCTTCTCTTCTCCAATTACAAAAAAAACTATTTTGTAAATTTTTACCGAATTTTGCTAAAAAAAATTTTTTTTTTTTTTTAAATATAAAGTGTCTCGCAAAAAAAATTCAATTATGCTATTATGCATTTTTGGAATTTAATAATTTTGTAATTGCGTTAATAAAAATCATTCTTTCTGAGGGTTTTGAAGGATAAAGTTGAAGAAAAAATTTTTTGTGTTGTTTTTTTTTTTATAAAATGTCTAATAATTATATAGGAAATGTTGTTCCAACGCCTCAATGGGTAAGTAATTATTTATTTTTAAAATTATTTTAAATTTTTATGTTCAATATTTATTTATTTTTAGTATGTTTCAACGGTCCACAATGGGGGTGGGTGCCTCGTCGAGTGTGACGTTGTAAGCATGCAGTCCGAGGGATTTCGGGAGTCGCTGGTGGAAACGTGGCGACCTTCCACTGGCGTTACGCTAGCCGAATTCCTTAGGGATTATGGCTCCCAGCGAGGAGTTTATCACGCCGTATATCCCCCTAAAAGGGTGGATATAATTTCGTATTCAGATGGGAATATTTTTAGACGGTAAATAAAAAGATTATATAAAATTTTTTTTTTTTATTAATTAAAATGATTTTTTTTTTTTTTATATATATTTGCAGCTAGGAAGGGTGCATTACAATAATAAATGTAAAAAAAATTAGAAATTTATTGTAAAAAAAATTATTGTAAAAAAAATTCAAAAAAAATCGTAATAAAAATAATGTTAAAAATGGGAAAAAAAATTAAAATGAATTTTGAAAAAACTAAATTTATTATGTTTTATTTCATAAAATAAATTCCACTCATATTTTTTTTTCTTTTTTTGCATTCCACTTGTTTGTGTTCTTAAAAATTTGTTACGGCATCCTGGTCACATTTTTAGGCCATGACGACATAAATGTATGAATGTTGTCACACAACAAGGGGTTTTATTTATTAGTTAATTCTATTATATAGGGGTCTTATTTATTAATTAATAATTAGTTAATTATTCAACTAAAGAGTTGTGAGGAACCGGTAATTCCGGTGTAGGAAAAGATAACTGTGAAAAATTCAAAGTTTTCGAACTATTGCCTATTGCGTTTACAGTACCTGGTCCCCCGAGTTTCTTTTCAGATATAGAAGATAATGGGATTTCCCCATTAGATTGGTCCGTTTTTTGAATTTTATTTTCATTTTTCTTACAACGATTAATAATAATTTTGTAAATAACATATATTATTATTAAAACCACTAAACTACCTAGCCCTCCTATTTGCCAACGACTTGTTAAGTGTTGGTAATTTGTCATTTCTTCCCTTTTTTGTTCCTCTTCCCATTCCAGTTCTAATTCATTCAATGTTTTCCCTTTTGTTTCAAATTCCCTTGTAAGTTCCCCTGCGTCCGTTAATGTAATTTCCGTGGATTTTAATAATTTTGTATTATTTTTTAGAATTTTTAGATTTATTTCATTTTTTATTGGAATGGATGTAGAAAGCCAACTTGATATCCCCGTTTCGTTTGGATTCGTTTTAAAAGTATGTCTATATGGTAAATCTAAATTGCCCACAATGAAAACGCAATTGTCTAATAACTTTAAAATTCCTATGCCATATATTATAGTTTTGGTAGTTATTGGATTACAACAACTAGTGAGTTGTTGCTCATTTTTGAACAAATATAACCATGAGTTTTCTTCATTTAATGGTATAAGATGGTTAGTTATTACTGTTGTAATTTTATATTGACAAATTTTAAAAACGGTAATGTTATTATTTTCCTGCTGATTAAACAGTTCCATTACGCAATTATCCTTTGGAGCTTGCAACAATTTAGGTTGTAATTGTTTACATATAGTAAAACCTAGATCACCGTTTTTACCTGGTAATATACAATTTTGTTTAAATTCACTTGATGAAAAATGTAAGAAATGTCCCCAATTATTACTACAAATAAAATCCCATTCCAAAACTAAAATAGCATAATTGTGATCCTGATATTTCTACTGGAACCGGATATATTTTATGCAATTTATACAATTCTTTTTCCAACCATGGAATTGTAATTCGTATTCCTATTTGTCCCTTATGATGATTAACGTCTATTACCGTAATTCTGTTAAGTGTCCGAACTGAATGTAGTATGTCATGTCCTTGTCCATTCGTTATATTATTTACTATGTTTATTAGGACTGTAGAGTCCATAATATATGGATGCAGCTTATTAGTTTGTAAAGCAGTTATGATTTCCCCTTGTTCTTGTAATAATCCTTGTAACTGTCCAAATTTTGATATTGCCATATTTACTATTTGGTCGATTTCTAGTTGATAAGAATTTAATTCTACTTTTGCGCCCAAGGCGTTATTTTCCCTTATAATTTTTTCTTCTAACATCAGAACTCTTTTCTCTAAATGTTTTAACCCCTTAGTTGTGTTTAAAGTCACGTCCTTTAAGAATTCGAAATCTGTACGTATAACTGCTGCATGTTTATTTATTAATTCTAATCTTCGATTGTTATCTGTCTGTAATTTGTCTAATAGTCCGTAAATTTTCTCAGCGTCCTGTGCATCCATAGTTTCGAATAAACTTTTTGCAATATTACCTATTCCATCTATTAAACCTCGTTTTTTTCTAATGGTAAAAAAGTGGTTTGTTTTAGTTATTTCACTAGTTAACCCATAATGATTTATATCATCTAACGACCAATTACAATTATTTTCCTTTAATACTTTAGATAATAAGGAACAAGATTTATTTAACATTTTTTCTATATTATCTATGAACAAATTAACTTCTTCTATTGGTATTAATTTAAATTTTGAAAAAATTTCTATATTACTTTTATAAATTAATAGATTTCCTTGACTCTCGAATAAAGCACCTGTTGAATTTAATTTTGTAATTGATAATGGTGTTCCCTGCACTGCCTTGGTTAATATGCATAATACTCCCAATATAATTTTCAATACATAAAACATGGTGCTAAAAATATACCAAAAAAAAAACAAGAGATTTAGTGTGCCCTTTGCGGGTATCGTTCCAGTCATAAGGGGCACTTTAATCGGCACCTTATGACCCACAACCCGCAGAAGGCATGGCAGTGTGTGATATGTAAGCGTCCTTTTGGCCGTAAGGAGTACCTTACATATCACTACCAGCACCTACATCCGGGTGTGCCACTGTCACGCAGACTCCTCAAACGACGAAAATATTTAAAATATTATCGTCCGATACAATAGAAGGTTAGTTATTTATTAAAATAATTATAATATAAAAAATTAAAAAAAAAAATTTCTTTTAGAAAGAAAAACAAAAAAAATGGATTTAATATTTAATTTAAAATTAAATTGCGTCAATTATATTGTTAAAAAAATGCATTATGTATATTGTTTTTTTAAAAAATAAAATAAAAAATGAATACTTAAAATTAAAAAAAAATTATTAAATGTTAATTTAAATTGTATATGAAAAATAAATGAAAAAATAATTTTCTATATTTTTTCAAAATAAACTTAATAATTTTAGTTGTGTTAGGTTATTTCTTCTTTTTCCCCATTATGGTTCATTTTCCTGCTCTGCTTATTTTTGTTTATAAATTTTACATTTTAGAGTTTTTCTTCGGGGTCTTTTATATATTTTACATTCTATATAGGGGTCTTATTTATTAGTAAATTTATTTAGGTAATATTTTTTCGGGGTCTTTTGGATATTCTTTATTTTTATATAGGGGTCTTATATATTTTTATTATAGTTTTAGGAGTCAAAAAATTATTAATATTCTAAATTTCTCAAAACCAACTAAATTCGGAATTCAAGTTAAAGAATAAATTAAAATTGTATAATGGAATAACTTAAGTGTTGTTGGTAATTCCGGAGTAGGAAAAGCTAATTGTGAAAAATTTTATGTTCTTGAACTATTGCCGATTACGTTTACATTACTTGGTCCGCCATGTTTTTGTTCTGATATGGAAGATAATGGAATTTCCACATTAGATCGATCCGTTTTTTGAATAACTATTCTATATCCATTTTTAATTGTTCTAAACCCCTTCCCCTTTTTCTGAATTTTTCCGCCAATGTCTTTGTATTTGTAAGTCTAATACCCGTCGTTAAATTGTATTAAGTTGTAAAGTTTAATAAGATGGGATTCATTTCACCTAATAGCGGGTGGAGCCCAAATTCCGTCATTTGGTCCGTCTATAGTGCGTTCGAAAGTTTTTTGATAGGGAATTTCTAGAATGCATTGGTATTAACTGATTAGTTAAATACGATATTATTCTGTAATTTGATTAATAATAATCATTCTCGTTGCAATCTTTGGACGATTAAGAAGCAAAAAAAAAAATATTTTCAAAAATGTCAAATACAAACATTTCACCGTTCTTTCCTCGAGTGCAACATTGGGTAAGTTTTTACTTTCAAACTTCTATATAGCATATATAATTTTAATAATTTTCATTTATTTAGTATTTATCCACCTCTACTGGTGGCACCGAACTAGGATGCGTCGTAGAATACGCAAATTCAACAATGAATGTGGAGAATTTCCATGAATTTCCATCTCATTATAAGTTTCCTGAATTATAACCGGAGGTCGCCATTATATTCAATTTATGACCCGAAAAGGGTTGATGTACTGTCGTATTTTGCTGAGAATCAAAACATTCAAATGCAATTTTAATATTCGAAAAAAAAAATGTTTTACTTTAGTTTTTATCTCCATTAATTCAGAAAAAAATTGCATATGTATTCTATATCCGTTTTATATTGTATAATTTTAAAAGAAAAAAAAATTTTAAATAATAAAAAAAATATAAAACAAAAAAAAACTTTTAAAAATATTTTACTTTTGTTTTGTTTTAAGTTATATACATACAACGGTTAGTAAGTATGATTTAATGAAAATGTACATCGTTGAATGATTCCCAATCATTAATTTTATCTACTAAAAAAATTCCTATTATTCTCTCCATTTTCTTATGCCCCTTTTTTCAATTTTTATTTTAGCTTTTAGTAAAACTATTAATCCTAAAATTATGTTAATTAAGTAAAAAAAATAATTCTTATTACTATTACTACTCCTAAAAGTATAATTTAACCATTCCTAATTAATACTAAAACCCTTTTCGTGTACTTATCTAAGTCACTGGAATGGTAATAATCTTGACTACTATAAAAAATCTTTCCTAAACTTTTATTGTAGCTAAGTTTCTTTTCATAAGTATCTTGTGCCTTACTTGAAATTCTGCTTCTTTTTTGTCATAATACTTTTTCGATTTTATTTTATTTCGTACCTCTGTTCCACTGAAAAAGAAACCACGGTACCGGCTCTTTGCTTTGTGTGGTGTGAAGGAGTTAGACACCTCCAATCACAAATACAATAAAATATAATTATATATAAAATAAAATAAGAATTTATTCTTATTTTGAATTACGGTATATATAAATAAAAATAAATAAACGTATACAAATAAATTGCGAAAGGTTAGTTTTAAGTTATAAATAAAAAGTGTAAACATATGTGGAATAAAAACATAAGCAAAAATGTTTATAAATAAATTGGAAAGAAAACACGTGCTGTATGCATAAATATATATAGATATAAATTATGTGTATATATATATATTTATATTGATGCATATGCAATTTAAGGGTAAATAATGTTTACCAAAATATAGAATATTTCCACCACTACTTTTTGTATGGTATTGTACTTTTTGCTGTACTAGCAAAAATACCCTTAGTAATAAGAAAGTAATGTAAATTTTAGGGTATCAAAGGAAAGATTTTTTAATAAAAAACTTACTTCTTGACTTCAACCGAAACCGTCAAAGTGTTTTACTATTAGGCTACTCGTTCTTGGAAAAAACTCCTTTGAAGAACCTAAAAGAAGTAAACTGACCAACATAGGCTTTTTAGCTAATTTGGAATAACATTCGGTCTTGCGGCTATTGTTGTCAGTAGTAGTTCGTAAAGTCGACACAATTAATAGTAGTTCAGACTTTACAGTGGGTATAAAAGTAGTCATAGGGGCCATTTTTATCGGCACTTTATGACACACAACCAGCACAAAGCATGGAAGTGACCATTTGGTCGCAAAGAGCACATGCTATTCCCCCACTACCAACATTTACATTCGGAGGTGGTGGGGGGGGTCGCAGTGCCCCGCAAACTCCACAAAAGGAGGAAATATAAGAAATACTATTATGATTATGTTTTTTATTCTATTTTACTCCCATATTTTTATTTTACCTTTTTTTGTAAGTCAACGTACCTGTTAACCCTATTTAGCTTTAAAAAAATTATGCCCCTACATCAAATAGGACAAAACACATAGAAATAATGGACATAAATAAATTGACGGAAGAATGTAAAGAGAGGGGCAAGGGACTACGGGAAATCAGGGATGAATCGGAAGGGGAGCGAAGCACACAATACTTGAATTCACAACCAAAAAACAGCTAATTCAAATATTTTGTAAGAATTTAAATAAATTAATTTAAATTTGCTAAATAGTTACGTTTTAAAGTAGAACAATATTTTGAAGAGCGTGAGGCACCCTGTCCCTGTACTTCAATTCACAACGGAAATCAATAAAATTTCAAATTAATAAAATTATTTAAATATTAATGAAAAAACAAAATATCGAATTACGCGTTGCTCGTGCAAGAGAAAAAATTAATCAAAAAATAATAATTTCTCTGTGCTGAATTAAAATTAATTGAAATTATTTTGTAATATTGGTTGATTGGTTTTCAAAATTTATTGGAACGATTCTGCAAAACCAAAAAAGCTCTCCAACAAAATAAAATCAAAGAAAAATGTTGTTTTTGAGTCAGTGGAAAAATTAGAGCAGTGATTCTGCTAAAAGAAATTTTTATTTGCTAGTTAACAAAACTTATTTAAAAAATCAGTTTTAAAAAAAAAATCAGAACCGTGATTCTGATGTAGAAAAAATTAATTTAACTTGAGAGAAAATTTAAATTAAAAAATTAACCTAAATTTTTATGAAATTAAAAATTTCATAAAAATCAAATTGTAATTTGAACAAAGTTATTTTAAAAATTAAAAAAAAAAAACAAATTGTCAAATAAAAAAAAAAAAATAACTAAATTTGATAAATTGTAATAACTAAATTGAATAAATATTTAAAAAGTAATAAAGTTGATTATTAAATTAAGAACTAAAGAGGTTTTTTTATTGTTGTGGAATACTATTCCGCGTATGCCGAGTTGGGTAAGTTTTTTAAATATTGATATTGATAATAATTTACTTTCTTTCTCATTGTTTTTTTAGTACCATTTTAGTACGGCTGAAAGAAATGGTGTGGTGTTGGAATGCAACAGAGCAGTTCAAAATATGGAATATTTTGGATACACGTTGGTTGAAACGTGGCGACCTTCAACCAACATCCCATTGGAACGTTTTTTAAGCGAATATCACGCCCAGCGGATCGTGCTGTACTCTCGCCATGTCCCGCAAAGGTTGGACGTGATATCGTATTTTAATGTTCCATAAAGATTTTATTATGTGAATCGATTCTTTTTTTTTTTTATATTTTATTTGATAAACTTGAAGTGTAAAGAAAGTAAATTGTTAAAAATTATTCTACAAAAATGTTTAAAATGTAAAAAAAAAAGTTATTTAATGAATGTATGCATGGTTTTATATTTTTATAACGTTGTAAAAAAAGTTAAAAAAAAAATTACTTTTGAATATTAAATATACCTCTTTCTTTTTTAAAAAAAATTAAATCTATTATGTTAATAAAAACTCAAATCTACTTCATAATTTTTTGCATTCTACTAAAAAAAAACTTGTTTATTGAGTGATGCTCATAAAAAAAATTCTTTGTCCTACAGACAAAAAAAAACTCTATTCTTCTTTCCATTTTCTTTAGTTCATGCTTAAAATTATGCTAATTATAAAAAAAAAAAATTTTATATTATTACAAAAAACTACTTTTAAAATTTAACCATTCCTAATTAAAGCTAAAACCCTTTTGTGTATTTTAATCTAAGACACTGAATTGGTAAAAATTTGCTAAACTTTTATTGTAGCTAAGTTTCACACCTTTACTAAGCCTGCGCTAAATACTTTCCTAAACCTGCGTTAAATACTTAAATGATACTATTGCGCAATATGTGTCGTTGTGTGCATGTGTCATTTATAATAAATGTGGTATGAATTTATTTTGACATAAATGATTTAAGTCAAAATAAATTTGATAGTTACGTGGTTTATTTATTAAAAATTCTTTAATATATAAACATAAATTCTTTTTAAAACTGGAGGAAAAAAAAATTAGGTAAGTTTTTTTCGTGTGTGAAATGTTATTTCAGGTTTTACTTTTGTTTTTAGGTCTACTTAATGAATTGACAAAAAACAACATTGGTCCCTACTTAAAAGAGTTTAGATAAATATTGAATTATTTTATTTTTATAAGAATAATTCTTTGTGTATATTTTTAGATTTCCAGAAATTGAAAGGAGAAAAAAAATTTTAACCAGGTTTTTTGGTGTTTTGTTTTTCTTCTTTTTTTTTTATTTGATTAAAATTTTGTGACTGCAGAAGCAAAAAAAAAATGGAATTCATCGTGGGATTTTAAATAAAAACTAAAAAAATTGAAATATTGTTTACTATCTACGTGGGATTCCTTGGGGTTGGTTAGTTATGCTACCCAAAAAACCGTGAGTTATATTTAATTTTACTGTCCTTAATAATACTAACCCCGTTTTTTTATAATTTATTCATAATTAAATACCTTAAATAAACATAGATTTTTTTTTTTTAAATTTTTTATTGTTAACTTAAATATTAATTTAAATTGTTCGTGGTGCAGTGAAGTAGCTTACTTTTGTAAACTTGTCTGTTTTGCGCTCGGTACTCGGTATAAAAAAAACGAATTATCAGGTAAAATTTGGTAAACCTGATAGTTCATAACAAATAATTTTAAGTTTTGTTACTAATTTTATGAAATTAACCCTACCATTCTACTTAGCTCGCAGTACTAAGTAGTATGTTTCTAATTTTAAGATATTACTGCTACTTTAAGTTATTTTCTGTTTCCGTCGCGATTTTTCTTTTGACGATTTTTTCTTAATATCAGAGTTGTAACAAACCTTGTTGCACTTCTTGATGGTATTCAAGAAAAATTTACCTACTGGCTGGTTGACAACCTGGATAGTTAGGCTCTGATGCTATTAAGAAAAGCAATTCGCGTTGACTCCTTAATTCTATCTAAAATTTTATTATGTTATACCTATAAAAAGTTTGTTAATAAAAAAAATTATTGAAAGGAATATATAATTCTTTTATATTTATATGAATTATTATTTTATATAATTATTTTTATTGTTCTTTTTTTCTTAAAAAAAAAAGAATTATGAAATTAGTTATATAAAAGTTATATAGTTGTATAAATGAATTTAGTTATTTTTTTATATAATATTTTTTTTTATTAACTGAGTCCATTACTTCAGTTATTGTATATGGACCTGACCACCCACTGCTTAGTTTGTAGTTTTTATTTGATTTTTTGTCCCCTACTTGAAATTTGTACTTGTCTCCTATTTGAAATTCCGTTTCTGTTTTCGTTTTGTCGTAATACCAAAGCTGTATATGTATATACGGCTTTGGTAATACTCTTTTGATTTGATTTTCCCCTGTATTAATTTTTCCGCGCTACCTTAAGAATTTTTTGCATTTTAGCTTTTACGACTTGACAGTGGTCGTCAAAGTTATAAATTGGTTCAGGGTTTTGTTTAAAACTAGTGGGCAGTGGTTCGCAAAAACCATAAAGAGCGAAAATAGGCGAGTATTTGGTCCCCATGTGTGGTGTATGGTTATGGCAGAGAGCCGCTTCTAGCCATTCGTCCCAACTTTCTACGTCCTCATTAATAATGGTTTTTAAGTATTCAACTAAAGGCCCATGCCTTCTTTCCAAAGAACCCTGGGATTGCGGGTGATATGCCGTGGTTTGTACCTTTTTTATTTTTAGCAGTTAACATAACCGCTGAATTAAATCACTCGTAAAATTCGTGCCTTGGTCTGTAATTAGCCTACGTGGAATTACAGAATATTTAAGGATTGTTTTCCTATAAAATGCATCCGCTACCGTTAAGGCTTCTTGATTTGGTAGTGGTATGCAGTCCAATATTTAAGTTAGGTCATCTTGAAAAGTCAAGATGTATTTGTTTCCTCTGTGAGTAACACGGAAAGGACCTACAATGTTCATATATACTTTATCGAAAGGTTTGTGTGCCGTGTCCATAATTACCATAGGCATTTTTGTTATTATTCCTCTTTTAACTCATTGACACTTGGTACATTTTTTCACAAACTTGCTAATATCATAAAACATTTTTTTCCATTTATAGAATTGCCGAATTCTATAGTATGTTTTGTGTACCCCCATATGTCTTCCTAGTGGGGAATCGTGATACTTCTTAATTACGGCTTCTATTTCATCTTTAGATGTTAGCGCTATTACTTGATTGCAATTTTCTGATATGCTTGAACTAGATGAGTCACTCGCATAATCGACTTCCGCGGTATTGTTTACTGGTTCCGTTGTTACAGTAGGTGGATATTCCTGTTTTGAAAATTCTTGTTTTTCTTGTATTTCCTTTTGTGCTTTACTCCTAGTTATTGCGTTTATTGTACCTTCCTTACTAGGTTCTTCGTTTTTTTCTATTATGGGTATGCGACTAAGTGCGTTTGTTTTATTTTTTCCTGCCTTATACAGGATTTCAAAGTCATATTCAGCAAGACGGACTTTCCATCTTTTAAGTCTTCCTTCCGAATCTCTCTTCCTATATTCACTTATCAAAGGTTTGTGATCCGTGTATACTTTGAATTTTCGTCCTAAAAGATAACTGCGAAAATTTTTGATAGCCCAATATATGGGCATTTCTTTTTCAATAGTCGCATACTTCCTTTCCGCCTTATTTAATACCCTACTAGCGTAAGCAATGGGTTTGTCTTTTCCTACTTCTCCTTGATATAGTTCAGCTCCCAGCGCCTAATTACAGGCATCTGTAGTTAAGTTGAAAGGATGATGGAAATCGGGATATGCCAAAAGAGGTGGTTGAATCAATAGATTTTTAACCTGCTCGAAAGCTTTAAATTCTTCAAGTTTTAAAAAAAAACTTAGTTACACTGTTTTTATTTATTCAATAATGCTTACTAATACATAATTTAAATATAAAAGGTAAGAATTTATTTTAATTAATTAATAATGTCTGATGAATTTTGAAAGCAGTTTGGCCACAACTGTGATCTTTATTCATCCCAATAAAGAAAACATAGCACCTCCGGAAGGACACTTGCTCTCTTTTAATGTGTACCTCGGCGTAAGACGTGCTTTTCGTCCAAAACACGAAAGACCTAATTTACCGTGAGTAAAAAATAAAATTTTCAAAAAAAATAATATTTGTTTTATACAATATATATTTTTTTTCTTTTATTTTCAGAAGATAAAAGGGTTTTTTAGTTTTTAAATAAATTACAAAATTTACGTTAAAAATTTATAAAGTTTTTATTTTAAAATTCAAAGACAAATTTTAATCGTATAAATTTGATAAAAATAAAAAATATTAGATTTAAAAATAAGATAATTAAGGTTAAGAACTTAAATAATTAAATTTGTTAAAATTATCGTTAAATTTAAGTAAACTGAATAAATAGTTAAAAATAAAAATAAATAGTTCTGAATTGAAAACAACTAAAGGAGTTTTATTTTTAAAAGAAAAGACAAGTCAAACATAATAAAAGGTGTAAAAGGTGAGATAAACTATAAATAAATGAGATAAAAATTATTGATTGTAATTTTTATATTACAATTTTCATTTCCTATATAAATCCTCCTTATTTATTTTTTTCGCCGTAAAATTGGGTTTATATAGAATAGAGTATAAATCTAATTTTTTATATATAAAAAATCGTATAATAATATGTATGCGATAAACTTAAATTAAATTTCTTCTTTCTTTTTTTGTTTTTTTGTTTTTTTCTATAAAAAAAAATGTATAGTTCTTCTGAAGAGATTCGTAATAATTGGTACGTATTTTTATGCTAAAAAAGATTTGTTAAAAATTCTTTATTTAGAAAATGTTGCAGAAAATAATACTTTTTCGGAAGAAGAAAAGGTATTAACAGAAATTATAACGATGGGTGATAATATAAACGAAAAAACTGAAGAAAATATTATTAATACTGGATCCGTTGAAAGGTCATTTGGAGAGTTTGTGGCGAACCGGGCCGGCCAGGTTCCTCAGCCTAGTGTTGCGGATCGTTTCCGGTTGTGTGCTCTCTGTGGACGGTACCCACTTTACTCGGCACCTTATGACTCACAACCCGCACAAAGCATGGTAGTGCTCTTGCTCTGTGTGCGCACGGCCCTTTGGTCGCAAAGAGCACCTGCTTTTCCACTGCCAACATTTACATCCGGGGGTCGCACTGCCCCGCAAACTCCGAAAAGGAGGAAATATAAGAAATACTATTATGATCTGGAATAGGTTTGTATGATTTGTTTATTATTCTATTTTAGTCCCCTAATTTTATTTTACTTTTTTTTTAAGTCAACGTAGCTGTTTATCCTGCTGTAAAAAAATTATGTAGTAAAAATTGTTTTTTTTTTTAATGATAATTAAATTTAGATTTTTTTAATGATTACTTTCACCTCAGTTATTGATTGGTACTACAAATGAATAAATAATTTCATCATTTTTCAATCACTTAGTGAATTTGAAATGATTTCCTTTTAGGATCATCACTTTTAATGATTTCATAACGATTTCCTTTCTATGAAGATGAACTTGTAATGAATTCATTTAGTGAATATTCACTAAATTGTTTGCTGGGATATGATTTGTAATGCACACATATACCTTATCTAATTGAAAATATAATCAAATTATGTATTTGTTGTTCATTAGGGGTTTTTTTGTTTAAAAAAATTTTGTATCGTATTAAGAGAAAAAATTTGATAATTTTGTGCTATCCAAAATTAGTTTTTTAATGCTTTTTTATAAAAATTAATTTAGAATTAATACTAAATTACTTGATACTTGACCATTTATAGTGAGTGAAAAAAAAAAATTTAAACAAAATAAAAGATATAAAAAATTTCGTTTCAGTAAGTATTATTTTATTATTATATTTTTTATATATAGTAATATAATATAGTAATATAATATTATATTCTAAAAAAAACGATAATGAGTTCTCAGAGTTTACTTTATATTATCGCTCATATGTAAGAAAAACCTTAAAGTAAATTCTTCGAAATCATTATCTTCGACCACACACCAATATCCGTTTAAAAAACGCTGATGTGCATCAAATATTATTTATCCATTTATTTCTCGCACTTGCTTCCAAATAAATAAATAATAAATATTAAAACGGATGATCTGAATAATTATTAGAGTTCAGTTCATCTCCAGATCTTGCTAATCAAAGAGCTAAAAATTAAATAGCCAAACTTAAATATTTTATAACTTCAAAGGTGTTTTAAAAATAAATAAACTATAAATTGAAGTTCGTTGTTTTATTTACAAAAACCCTTGTTTTTTTACGGAATTAATCACGAACTTAACTGGCGCAGTCGGTAATCGATTTCTTAACAAAAAAAAACATTTTTAGTAAAATCAGTAAAGTGAAATATCGCGAAAAGCCATTTCACATAAATAAATTTTCTGCAAAAAAAAAGAGAATTATTAAAAACTCTGATTTACACACAAAAAAAAAATATAAATTGTGAAATCGCGAACTTTAAAGTGAAAATTTCTGAAAAAAAAAGTGGTGGAGCCAAAATAAATATTTTCGAAGAAGAAAATTTTTAAAATAAATATTGCCTCAACAAATATACAGCATCATCAACAATCAACAGCAGCATCATTAACAACAGCATTCATCAAGAACAGCATCTCCAAGAACAGCAATCGACAAGAAAAAGATTGTAAACTTACATCAAACATTTACATACGTCAATTATCAACATTAAAGGCCAGTACAATTTATTATATTAAATTTTTTGTAATTATTCCCAAAATTAACTTAAAATATTGTTTATCAAATTGTGTTTTTGTTTAAGTAATTTCTAAAGTTCTTGTTCAAATTTATTCAGTTTTGTTCTCTTAAAAAGAGAGGAAAAAAGAAAATTATTATTCTTATTATTCTTGATAATTATAAATTGAAAGAAATTTTTTTTTTTAAATGGATCAACCAACATTAAATGTAATGCAATTTTTGAGCAAAAATATTGGCAATATTACTCCCTTTAGCGGAGACAAATTTAGTTTACCAGGGTTTCTATCTAGAATAGACATTCTCATGCCTACCATGGAAACTCTCAACGTACACTATAAAGCAATTGTATTAGGTTATATAAATGATAAAATTGTTGGTAAAGCTAAGCAAAACTTACTTAAGCACAGTCAAATAGCTAATTGGCCAGAGCTTAAACAGACTCTAATTCGTAATCATGGAGAAAGAACTCCTATTGTAGATATAATTGATGAATTAATTTTGTGTCGATGTGAAACTACGACTGAAATTTT
Source organism: Empis stercorea (assembly GCA_949752835.1). Taxonomy (NCBI): domain Eukaryota; kingdom Metazoa; phylum Arthropoda; class Insecta; order Diptera; family Empididae; genus Empis; species Empis stercorea. The sequence continues at coordinate 75,648,480 of OX457085.1, read as the reverse complement.
TTATAATAACATAACTTCAATCTTGTGTAAATTGAACAATGCTCATGTTTTAAAAGGTGAAGGCACCGCAGAGCAATTCGAGTCAAATCAAAGATTGGCACTCAAACAATTTACACACAATTTGCCTTATCTAGCAAAAAACCTTATCGGTTGTCAAAACCCACAAAATCTAGACGATGCATTTGACCTTTTACATAAATTTGGATATTTAAATTTTTCAAATAAAAATTATTCTAATAGTTATAGAAATTCCCAAAATTCGAAAAATAATAACACTAATATTAGAAATTATAATAATAGTGGTAACGGGAATAACCAAAATCGCAATTCGTCTAATCAAAATCGAAATGATAACGGTCGCACCGGAAACTATCGCTCAAATAAAAATAATAGTAGGAATGATAATAATAATGGTACTAATAATAGTATTCAAAGCCGGTCTAATAGTTACAATACTAATAATAGTAATCAAACCCGGTCTAATAACTACAATAGACAAATTTTCGAAATACGCCACAATTCATAAATTAAATGACAGAACCTGGGTATCAATACTAAAATCATTAAAAGAGCGAATTCAATTTCTCGGAAAAATTAAAAAAATTATTTATGATAACGAACGCTGTATTCTACATAACTCTGTAGAACTTTTCTTAAAAGAAAATAATATAGAAACACATACAACAACCGCGGGTAATAAAACGGGAAATGCAGATATCGAAAGGCTGCATGGTACCTTGAATGAACACCTCCATATTCTGGAAGTTTTAAAATCATCTGAGGAACTCGATGATAAAATCTATAATATCATAACTATATATAACAAAACTATACATTCAACAACAAAACTTAGGCCCATTGACTTTATTGAAAAAAATTTAAACCAAAATGATATTATGACATTAGCAACAGAATTTGAAAAAAATAAAATAACTAAAACCAAACAATTAAATAAATTACGTACGAATAACTATGATTTACATAAATAAAAATAAGCCTAAATACAAAAGGTTAGACAAATTTAAGAAAGAAAGTAATTACGTTTTCGACACTAGTAATAAACGAAAAATTAAATATAACCTCAACCAACAAAAACGCAAATTTAAGCACCAATCATAAAATAATATTATAACTTTTATGTTTTCAGATGCGTGTTATATTGATCTTACTATTTTTCATCTCAGATGTTTTTGGACAATCCATCGAAATAACAAATATCATGAATGAAAATGGTTATACAATACTAAAACTCGACAAAGAATTAATTGTCGACTCATATACAAAAATCTTACATATAATTGATTTAAATCAATTTAAACAAACAATTAATACTATTGATCTGAATTTAAAATCATTGAATTTAGGTATAGAATCTGCTGAGTATAAGCTTTTAAATCGTGAAATAATGTTAGCTAAACATAGTTTTAATACTCTAATACCACATACATTTACAACAAACAGATATAAAAGAGGTTTAATTAATTTTATAGGAACAGGCTTGAAATTTTTAACAGGCAACATGGACATGACGACGCTACAGAAATTTACGAACATTTAAGAAATTTAGATAAAAACTCTGTACAAATTACCGAACAACTTAACAAGCAAGTTGTAGTTAACAATAACCTAATTAAAAATTTGGCTAAAATGACACAGCACGTAAATAATCAACAGTTAGAATTAAACGAATATCTCAAAAACATTACTAGCAAAACAAATAAAATATTGTTAACGGTAGACATATCAAAATTTACATTGCAGATTTATGCTGACATTAATCTGATAAACAGACAACTAGAAAAGCTGTCTGATATAATATTTATGAGTAGGCTTAATATACTACCCCATGATGTATTGACAGACGAAGAAATCAATCAATACAATATTTCGGCAACTATTTTACCCTTTATTAAAAATTACATACTGATAGAAAACAAATTTCTCATTTTTGTAATAAGTATACCAAAATTTTCAGAAGAGATATACTATGATAGTTTAATCATTCCTTTTCCAAATGGAAACCAAGAAGAGTTAGATTATGATATAGAAAAAGTCATTATTAGAGACAATATTGTCTATCTAAACGATAGAGATATATTTTTGAAAAAACGATTAAAGCCTCATACAAATTTATGCATTCGTAATAGTAATTCATTAGGAAAAGATAATATTTGTAAATTAAAAATAAATAATATCTCTTCCGTTGACGAAATTTATGATGACATTATAATAACAAAAAAATTTGCCTGTCACCAAATTAACACAAAATTGCATACAACATAAATTTATTATCAAGAATAATAACATAATAAAATTTAGTAATTGTAAAATAAAAATTAATAATTTACTAATAAAATGAAAAATTTTACAAGAAGCAATTTAATTCCAATAATAAATGTAAACTTTACAAAATTAATCAATAATATAACATTGGAAAAATTAAATGTAGAAAATATTCAGAATAGAGAAATAATAAAATATGTTGAATATAAAACTAATTTATCAAACTATGTTTTTTCTGGTACAACTTTGATAATTGTTATAATTGTAATTATATTAATTTTTGTAATTGTTAAAACTAAATGTAAACTTGGAAGAAAGAGCGAGATAATAACAAAAATAGAGGTATCCTCACCTCTCAAATACAGTTAAAAAGGAGATCGCCGGATCCAACATACTCCATACCTAAAATTTTGCCATTTGCAGAGACTGCAAACTCTTCAGGGGGTGGAGGAGTAATATAATATAATAATATAATATAGTCTAAAAAAAAACGATAATGAGTTCTTAGAGTTTACTTTATATTATCGCACCTATGTAAGAAAAACCTTAAAGTAAATTCTTCGAAATCATTATCTTCGACCACACACCAATATCCGTTTAAAAAACGCTGATGTGCATCAAATATTATTTATCCATTTATTTCTCGCACTTGCTTCCAAATAAATGAATAATAAATATTAAAACGGATGATCTGAATAATTATTAGAGTTCAGTTCATCTCCAGATCTTGCTAATCAAAGAGCTAAAAATTAAATAGCCAAACTTAAATATTTTATAACTTCAAAGGTGTTTTAAAAATAAATAAACTATAAATTGAAGTTCGTTGTTTTATTTACAAAAACCCTTGTAGAATAAAAAAATGTATGGTTCTCATCAAGAGATTTAAAATAATTGGTTCGTATAAAATTTTTTATACAAAAAAAAATTTACTTGTTAAAAAAAATCTTTATATATTTTTCTATTTTTCAGAAAGTGTTGAAGAAGACATTAATACTTCTTTGGATGAAGAAAATATTATAACTGAAATAATAACGATGGGTGTTGAAAATAGCGGCGAAATTAATTATCTTGAAAATATAGATCAAGTAAATAAAAACGATGAAGAAAATCTTAATACAATAAATACCGGAACAGTAAATTTCGAAAGGTCGTTTTAAGAGTTTGTGGCCCACCGGGCCGGCCAGGCTCCTCAGCCTAGTGTTGCGGATCGTTTCCGGTTGTGTGCCCTCTGCGGGTACGGTTCTAGTCATAAGGGGCACTTTACCCGGCACCGTAAAGAGCACCTAGTCATAAGGGGCACTTTACCCGGCACCTTATGACTCACAATCCGCAGAAGGCATGTCTGGGCGTGGTGTGTAAGCGGCCTTTTAGCCGTAAAGAGCACCTTACATACCACTACCACCACCTACATCCGGGGGTGCCACTGCCATGCCTTCTGCATTATATATAATATATATATATATATATATATATATATATATTGATGCATATGCAATTGAAGGATAAATAATGTTTACCAAAATATTTCGAATATAGAATATTTCCAGATATGTACTTTTTGCTGTACTAGCAAAAAGACCCTTAGTAATTAGCAAATAATGTAAATTTTAGGGTATAAAAGGAAAGATTTTTTAATAAAGAACTTATTTCTTGACTTCAACCGAAACCGTCAAAGTGTTTTACTATTAGGCTACTCGTTCTTGGAAAAAACTCCTTTGAAGAACCTAAAAGAAGTATACTGACCAACATAGGCTTTTTAGCTAATTTGGAATAACATTCGGTCTTGCGGCTATTGTTGTCAGTAGTACTTCGTAAAGTCGACACAATTAATAGTAGTTCAGACTTTACAGTGGGTATAAAAGTAGTCATAAGGGCCATTTTCATCGGCACCTTATGACACACAACCAGCACAAAGCATGGAAGTGCTGTGTGCGCGAGTTATGTTACCAACCACAAGTCACCTTGAAATAAATAAATTTAATGATCCCAATCATATGTAAACGGAAATAAGATTAATTTCAATAATTAACGGAAATAAACGGAAATAAGATTAATTTCAATAATTCCGATCATTATTATGTTATAAACGAAATTTGTAATTTTGAAACTTCTAAATTAGAAAATTTGCAATTAGATCATTTGAATTCTGAAGAAAAAATTAGTACTATGGAAATACTTAAAGAATATCAAGAATTATTTTTTTGTTGTAAAATTACTTTTACAATCATAAATATTGTTTTCTCTTTTAATCTCACCTTTGTTTTTTTACCTTTTAAAACTTTTTAATTAAATAAAACAATTTTATTTCATTTAATTTTAATATAAATTTATTTAGTTTATTTTATAGTTATTTCTTAATTTATTTTAAAAATCACAAAATTTTATTTAATATTTGTTCGTTAATTTATCTAATTTTTTTTCTTTTAATTTTTTTAATAATATTTTTTCCGATTAATAAATTTTTTTATTTTAAACTTTTCCTATTAAAAATAACAATAAGATTTTGGAAAACCAATCAGCTTCTCCAACAAAATATTTAAAATCAATTTTAATTTAATTGGCTGATTGATTTTACGCGTTGCCAGCACAGAGAAATTATTATTAATTAAATTAAATTATTTCTCTGTGCACGAGCAACGCGTAATTTGAAACTTTTGTTTTTTATTAATTAATTTTAATAATTTAATTTATTTTGAAATGGATTGGAATTTTATAATTTCCGTTGTGAATTGAAGCACAGGGTGCCTCAATTCACAACATCTTCCCTCTTAGAAAAAATATAAGGGTCGAAGAAATTTTTCTTCGACTCTGATATTTTAAAATTATATATATATATTTTTTTATATATATATTGTTTTTGATTTTTTAATAAAAACTATGTATATTTGTATATATTAACTAACAATTTCTTTTATTAATATATATTTTGTATTTTAAATTTTTTTTATTTATTTTTTATATATATATATATTTTTTAAACATTTTTTTTGTAAATATTGTTAAATATTTTTTACTAAAATTTTTTATATCTTTGTATACTACTTTTTCTTTTGTACATTTTTCCTTTCTTTAATTTAATAAATTTCTTTTAATTTTATTTATATATTTATAATTTTATTTGATATTTATATATTTTATATATTTTTTCTAAATATTTTATATTCTTGTAATTATATTTTCCTTTACATATATTTTTTTTTTATTATTTATTTCAATACATTTACAATCTTATCGATATATTATATTTTTTTTTTTTTATTTAATAATGCTTACTAATACATAATTATAATATAAATATAAAAAATATTTTATATTAAAAAAAATCCTTTTGTTTTATTTATAAAAATTAATGGTTAATAGTTTTATAAATTATTTTTAATTATAAATTTATTTTATTTATATAAACAAAAAAAATTGCATATATATATTAAAAATTTAAGAAAAGGAATAGGAATTTAAGGAATAAGGATAAGATTTTTTTGTTATATTATCCCTATTATTTGTTTTTGAGCGATCACGCTCCCCTTCCTATTTTATTCAAAAACTTAATTACCCTGTTGTATTTTTTTTTTTTTTTTATTTAATAATGCTTACTAATACATAATTATAATATAAAAGTTAAAAATTGAATGCAATTAATTAATTATGTCAGATAACGGCAGTGTAACAAGTTTAGCCACGACCGTGGTTTTCCCTAAAAATAAGGAGAATATTCCACCTCGGAAGGTATCTTCCTTGGTGGTTAACAATTACCTATTTAGTGCTTATCGCCCTAAACATAAAAATCATAATTTACCGTAAGTAAAGAAAATTTATAGAAAAAAAATTTGTTTTATACATTTTGTTTACTTTTCAGGAGGTAATGAAAAAAATTAGACGGTCGAAAGAAAAGAAATAAATCTTTATTTTGATTTTATTTCAATTTGAAAAATTTTTATAAGTAAATAATAAATAAATAATATCAATTTTTTATATTACATACATATTTTAAATTTATTATTTTGTAAAAAAAACTTGAAAATATTTTTTTTTTTGTTATTCTTGTAATTTTGTTATTTTTGTTTTGTAATAAAAAAAATATCAATTATTTTGTAAACAGTAAAATCAATATTAGATTTCTGTATTTTATTTATTGTATCAATAATAATAAAAAAATTAACTCTATGCCAAACTAGTTTTGTTTTCTTTAGTTTGATAATAAAATTATACAACATTAAAGGTAATATAAAGATAAAAATAAAGGACAAGATTGTAATATACATTATTTTAAAACTTTACTATCTATGTAGTAAAACATATAAAATCTCCAATTATTTTTGTGCAACATTTTTATGAGTTTTGTTGTAGAATATTAATTATTCAAAAAAAACCATGATTAAAAAAAAATTATTGATGATACTTAAATATTAAATTAAATGAGGCATAATTACTAATTACTCTAAATGAACTCTCTCTTTTTTTTATCATCCACCTTATTTCGCTCGTCGTAAGAATTGTAAAATTTTTAAATTAAAAAAAATCGTATAATAATATGTATATGTAAAGTATGTTTACTAATGCACACAATTATCTTATATACCTAATTGAAAATACAATCAACTTATGTATTTGTTCATTAGGGGTTTTGTGTAAAAATTGTATTAAGATTAAAAAATGATAATTTTGTGCTATCCAATGCACTTTTTGGATGCATTATTAGTTTTTTAATGCATTATTAAAGATTTAATTTAGTATTAATTTATACTTCTTCAGACAAGTAGTGAAAAATAAAAAATACAACAAAAAAAAATATCGTTTCAGTAAGTATATTTTTTTTATTTAAAAACTTTTATTATTTTATAATTTATAATTTATATTAACTACTTTCTCCATCCTCCCCTTCTTTTTTTTTTTAGTATAAAAAATTGCTTGGTTATCCTCCACAGATTTAAAATAATTGGTTTGTATATAAAAAAAATTATACTAAATATGTTAGAAAAAAAATCATAATATATTTTTATAGAAAGACTTGAAGAAGAGGTTAATATCTCCTTAGGTGAGGATATGATAACAACTGAAATCGTTACGATGGGGAACGAAATTAATGAAGAATACACTGTTGAAAAAACGTTTGGGGAGGTTGCAGTCGACCGGGCCGGCCAGGCTACTCTGCCCAGTACAGCGGACCGTTCCCGGTTGTGTGCCTTCTGTGGGTACCAATCGAGTCATAAGGGGCATTTCACCCGTCACCTTATGACTCATAACCCTCAGAAGGCATGGCAGTGCGTGGTGTGTAAGCGGCCTTTTAGCCGCAAAGAACACCTTACATACCACTACTCCCACCTACATCCGGGGGTGTCACTGCCCCGCAACCTTTCCAAGCGAAGAAAATACCACAAGTATTACCATCAACTTCAATAAAGGTTAGTTTCCTTTTATTTTATATTGAATAAAAATAAAAAAACTATTTTTTTTTTTTTTAGGAAAAATGAACTTATAAGAATGATAATGATATTTTTATATTAAAATTTAAAAATAATTTTGTTTTTTCTTTAAAAAAAAAATTTAAAGACAATGTAAATGATAAAAAAAACGATATTTTTTATTAAAATATAGCTAAAAAATTATTAAAAAAATTTTTTTATTTTGTTATCCCCTGTTTCGCTTTACTTATTGTTTATGAATCTAAGTGAAAAAAAATTTTTAGGGGTTTTTTTTTTTTGTTTTGTTTTTTTCTATATATCTTATTACTATATAGTGATCGTATTTATTAGTTAATCTTATTATATAGGGGTCTTATTTATTAGTTAATTCTGTTATATAGGGGTTTTATTTATTAGTTAATTCTATTATATAGTGGTTTTATTTATTAATTAATAATTAGTTAATTATTCAACTTAAGAGTTGTGAAGTACCGGTAATTCCGGTGTAGGAAAAGATAACTGTGAAAAATTCAAAGTTTTCGAACTATTGCCTATTGCGTTTACCGTACCTGGTCCCACGAGTTTCTTTTCAGATATAGAAGATAATGGGATTTCCCCATTAGATTGATCCGTTTTTTGAACTTTATTATTAGTTTTCTTACAACGATTAATTATAATTTTGTAAATAACATATATTATTATTAAAACCACTAAACTACCTAGCCCTCCTATTTGCCAACGACTTGTTAAGTGTTGGTAATTTGTCATTTCTTCCCTTTTTTGATCCTCTTCCCATTCTAGTTCCAATTCATTCAATGTTTTTCCTTTTTTGTCAAATTCCCTTGTAAGTTCCCCTGCGTCCGTTAATGTAATTTCCGTGGATTTTAATAATTTTGTATTATTTTTTAGAATTTTTAGATTTATTTCATTTTTTATTGGAATGGATGTAGAAAGCCAACTTGTTATCCCCGTTTCGTTTGTATTTGTTTTGAAAGTATGTCTATATGGTAAATCTAAATTGCCCACAATGAAAACGCAATTGTCTAATAACTTTAAAATTCCTATGCCATATATTATAGTTTTGGTAGTTATTGGATTACAATAACTAGTGAGTTGTTGCTCATTTTTGAACAAATATAACCATGAGTTTTCTTCATTTAAAAGTTACCTTTTATAATTGTTTTCTTTTTTAAATAAAACACTTTATTATTAATATTTTAATAAACTTTTTATTTATTACTATTATTTATTTAGTTAACGTTGAATTATTTCTTTTAATGTTTAATTTATAATTTAATTTACGTTCATTTTATTTTTAACTTTCAATTTAAATCTTCGATTGTTTTCTTATTTTTGAGTTAAGATAAATGTTATTTTCATTTATGTAATTTAAACTTATTATATAAAACTTTATTAAATTTACTTTTTTTTTAATAAAAATTCTAACTATTAATTTTAACAACTTTTAATGAATATTATTCTTAATTACTTAGTGTCTTCTTGACACTTCCGAAAAACTTATTAATTAATTTAATTGGTGTCTACTTGACACCCAAATTAAAACTTAACTTTGGTTACCAAAAAACAGCTATTTTATTTGGTTGAAGAGCTTTTTGGTTTTCCAAAATATCGCATGCGATATTTTGGTTAGCCAATCAACTCTTCAAAATTTTGTTCTAATTTAATTTTTAATTATTTTGCAAATTTAAGTTATTGAATTCAAATTATTTCAAAATATTTTAATTAGCTGTTTTTTGGTTGTGAATTGAAGTACTGGGTGCTTCAATTCACAACACCTTCTCTTTTTAGAAAAAATATAGGGGTCGAAGTTTCTTGCTTCGAACCTTATATTTTAAAAATAAAATTTTAAATTTTACAATGTTATTGTTTTTTTTTATAGTATTATTATTATATATTTTTTTTATATAATAGTTTTTCCTTAATTGTATATATTGCTTAAATTTATTTTATTTAAATACAAGATTAAATAATTATAAAGATTTTAATTTACTATATAGTATTTTATTTAGATATTTTCATATGTGCATAAGATTTAATACTAATAGATTTTTGTTATAATAAATACTTGAATTTAACATATATATTGTATTTAAAAAATAAATTTACTTTGTTTGTTTTTTATTAATTATTTTCAATTAAAAAAAAAAAATTTTTAAAAAAAATTTCTTATCTCATTATGAAAAAGAAATCAAATTCCCTTTTAAATTACAATATACATCTTTGTATATATTTTTTTTTTTTTTTTTTAAATCAAATTCCGTCCTTTTTTTTATACTCTCAAATTGCTTTTTTAAATATTTTAATTTAATATTTATTTGTATATAATTTTTTATTTCAGATTTTGAATATTTTGTATCAAAGTTATGTTTTTGGGAAATTGAAATTAAGGTTTTTATTTAGATTATTGGACATAGGTAATTTTAAATTAGTATGTGGTGGGAAATTAATAGGATTAGTATCCTATTACGAAATTAATAGGATTAGTATGTGGTACGAAATTAATAGGATTAGTATGTGGTACGAAATTAATAGGCTCTAAATAATTAGGTTCGGATTTAGGTTCTACTATGGGTTGGGATATATGCTGTATTTCAATTTTCCGATTTTTTTAACTTTCATTTTTGTTTTTACACACTTTTTTACATATTTTATAAACACAAAATAAAATTATTATAATAATTATACTTCCTATTCCTCCCGTATGCCAAGTTTTAATAAGGTCATTGTAATCTTCTGTTTCCGAGCGTTTACGCCCCCCTTCCAATTCGTCCCTGATTTGTTTAAGTCCCTTGCCCCGCTCTTTAAATTCCTCAGTCAATTTGTTTATGTCCATTATTTGTATATGTTTTGTCCTATTCGACGTAGGGGTCATTTTGTAATATTTGTCCAAAGCTGTTTAATATTGTCTCAGGTGGTGGTGTCCATAGTGTAATTTTTCTTTCGTTTATATGTTTTTTGTATACCCTTTGGTAAGGTATTTCCAAATGATTTATAGTGAATACGCAATCGTCTAATAATGTTAGTATCCCTACTCCGTCAAGTTTTGTTTTGTAGGTTGTCCTTTTACTAATCATTTCTTGTTCATTTTCCAAGAAAAACAACCACATATTTGGACTTGAAAGCGGCATTAAATTATTGTCAATTTCTTTTATTAACTTATATTGACAATATTTCAATTCCGTTATTTCACTAGATTTGATTTTATTTAAAAATATTTCGTATATGCAATTTTTTTCTGGGGGTCGTAATAACTTGGGTTGTTTTTGTTGATAAATGAACAAGTTTTCCTTTTTATCAGTTTTTATTTCCTTACAGTCAGTTTTGAATTCGTCTTTGGTTAAATGTAAAAAGTGTCCGTCATTATTGTGAATAATATAATCGAACTCTATAGACAATAGTGCATATATTTTTGTTTTAGCTTTTATTAGAACTGGGTAAATCCTGTTAATGTTATACATTTCCTTATCCAACCAAGGAACGGTTACTCTTATACCCACTTGGCCATCTAAGTGGGTGATCTCTATTTTACTTATTTGGTTTATAACAGGTATTGATCCGAGTAACTAGTTACTTGTCACTTCGGTAATGTTATATAACAATTGTATTATCGTTTCAGAATCAAATACAGATGGGTGTATTTTATGATTCTGAAGGGCATTTATTGCCTCACCTTGATCCGATAATACTAATTGTATTAGGTTGTACTTGGATTGCGCCATTAACACGATTTGGTCCATTTCCAATTGGTAGGTATTCGCATTTATACCCACCCCTAATGCACTATTTTCTATTCGAATCCGATCTTCCAATTGTTCATATTTCTTGTTTAAGTATTAGTATTTCAAGTCGTCTGTCGCTTTTTTGTTCTAATTTGTTTAATACATTATAAATTTTATTTGCGTCCTCGTCGTCCATTGTTCCGAATAAAGTTTTGCTAATCGATCCGATAATGTTTAACAGTCCCCTCTTTTCCCTTCTTGAAAAAAATGATTGATTTTCTCAACTTCCCCCTCTAACCGTTCTGCGTATTTGTCTAAATTGTCTATCCACCAATAGCAATTGTTTTCCGTCTGATTTTTTAGTTTAGACAGAAGTTTACATGACCTTTTTATAAGTTCCGATATTTTATTTTTAAAACTATTTATTTCATTTATTTCTAATAACTTAAATTTAGTGAAAATCTCTATTTTGCTTTTATGTGTTGTAAGTTCGCCTTGGTACTCAAATATTATTGCTTCCGATTTTAATTCTTTGACTTCCAAAAATTTCCCTGCTACCATTCCCAATAAATAATATAATACCAATCGCGACATCATTTTGTACCTTAAAATAAATTTCTATTAATTACTTTAAATTACCCTGTATTTTTTTTTTTTTTAAAACCGGTTTAGAAAACAAAAAATTTTAAGCGATTGCTTAATAATATATATATATATTTTTAAATTTTTGCTTATAAATACTAAATTAATGTATAAAAGTTGATTTATTGATTTGTTATAATTATTATTTAAAATAATGTCCGATAGTGCAAGTGATATTAGCTTGGCGACGACCGAGATTTTCATTCACCCAAATAAGGAGAATATTCCTCCCCCTCCGAAGGATCCCCCTCCGAAGGATTCCCCTTTGAATCCTAATTGGTGCATAAGATTTGTTTTACGTGGTAAACACGAAAGACTTAACTTACCGTAAGTAAAAATTTATAAGTCTATTAATTTTATTTTTCTAATATACTATTTTATTTTTATTTTCAGGAGATAAAAAAATTACTAATAATTAAAATTTGTTAGGGTAAAAGGGTGGGATGTGTTTAATAAATTAAAATTTGAAATTTATTTATTGTTTGTTTTTTTTTTATTCTACTTATTTTGCCCACCTTCTCTCCTAATAACTCATAATCGCGATTTAATTTACATTATAAAATTGCTTATTAGGCTTTTATCCTTTAAGACTAATTCAAATTATAATTGTATATTTTTCAGTATTGTAATATACTTTGCATCGTAAAGTTTAAATCGTGTAGTAAAGTAAGTAGTTTTCTTGAGAAAAAAAAATTGAAAAAAAAATCTTTAATTATTGAAAATAGTTTAAAAACAATATTAGTTAATTTATAAATTTGAGAAAAAAAATTTAGTTTGGAAAAAAATTGAAAAAAAAGTGTGAATAAAAACAGAATGTTTGTATTAATATAAATTTGAAAATAAAATTGGAATTTAAATTTTAAAAGAAAATTGAAAAAAGTGTGTATAAATAATATTAAAAAAAACAGTATTTTTGATTAATATGAAAAAAAAAGTGCGAAAAAAATTGAGAAAAAAGTGTGAATAAATTTTAAAATTTATTGTCAAAGGAAACAAAAATGGCTTCAAAGTAAGTTAAAAATTATTTCTAAAATAATAGTGAAAACTACAAAACCCTTTTTTTTGTTTTTCAGAATTTATGTAAAAAAATGTTATGTACGTTTGGTACGTCTTGATATATCTGATAAAAATTTTAATTAAAGATATATTTGTATTTTATTGAATTAAATATATTTTGTTTTTGTTTTTCTTTTCTTTTCAGATTATCCGTGCATCTCCTATCAAAGTAAATTTGAGGAATTTGTGGATAGTCGAGCTAGGGGTACGGGATCCACCGTAACCGTTCCCAAAAATAGGAAACCCCGCCCTCGACTATGTGCTTTCTGTGGGTACCAAAGTAGTCATAAGGGCCATTTCAATCGGCACCTTATGACTCACAACCCACGGAAAGCATGGCAGTGCTGTGTGCTCGCGGCCCTTTGGTCGCAAGGAACATCTTGTATATCATTATCATCATTTGCACCCGGGGTTCGCGCTGCCCCGCAAATTCCAAAAAAGAAGAAAATATACGGAGTTTCATGGTGGTCTGGAATAGGTTAGTATGATTTGTTTATTTTCCCCCCTCTCTTTTTTTTTTAATCTTCTAATTTTATTTGTTTTAATTTATTTTCAGAAATTATGTGTAAAAAATATTATGACTTATGAAAAAAATTATATGTATAAGTAAAAATTATATTAATTAAAAAGAATATGTATAATTTTGTATGTATAAAAATGAATTATTTTCAGAAATTATATGTAAAAAAATTATGACTTAAGTAAAAATTATATTAATTTTATATTTATATACCTTTATATGTATATATTAAAAAGAATATGTATAATTTTATATGTATAAAAATGAATTTGTATCAACTATATAAATTTTTTTTATATGAAAATAAAAAAATGTATGTGCATAAAAAAAATGATTGAATCTTATTATTATTGTTTGTTTTTGTTGTCCTTGCTGTTTTTTTTTGTTCTACAATATTGAAGTTTTGTAATAAATTTTGTTTTGATTTTTTAAAAAAAATGTGTGCAACCCGATACCCATAATTTTATTTTGTATTATTTTTATTTTGTATTATAGGTCACCAATTTTTTATATACGTTTTGTACTTATTGGTTCTTTATTATCATTTATGTTAGTATGTTGTATGTTTTTTTATATAGATGCATTTTTATGCATTTAAAATTTTTTTTAAAAATGTTTTCGTTTAGGGGTCTCTTTTTTTATAAAAAAACTTCATTCATTTTTTTTAAAAAATACTTAGTTTAGGGGTCATAAAATTTTTTTAAAATATGCTATAGTAATTTTTGTTAAATAATATGTTAATTTTTTATTAGAGATACTTAATACTAATTATTATATTGAAATTATGAAGTTCATTTTTTAAATCTATTATTATGGACTATTTTTGGTTTCCTACCCATTTTGATAGTGGAATTTACTTTGTCCGCTTTTATTATTTCATAAGGACCCAACCAAGGGACGCTTAGTTTGTGCAGCTTGGTTGGATTCATTATTAGTACTTGATCACCTACATTGAATTTTTCATCTTTTTTGTCTCATCATAATAACCCTTGGCTTTTAGTTTGCCTTTACTTAAATTTTCCCTTACAGTTTGATGAATTTTTTGCATTCTATGCTTTAACGTTAAACAATAATCGTCGAAATTATATAATGGTTCCGGGGTCTTTTGTTAATTGCTAGGAAGTGGTTCACTAAATCCATATAGAGCGTATAGTGGTGAAAATTTGCTTCCGCTATGTGGTGTATGGTTATGCGCAAATACTGCTTCTGCTATCCAAGTGTTCCAGGTTTGTATATGTTCATTCACAAATATTTTCAAATATTCGACCAATGGCCCATGCCGCCTTTCCAACGAACCATTTGTTTGCGGATGGTATGCAGTAGTTTGTAATTTCTTAATGTGTAATAACTTACATAGTTTTTGGAGCAATTTACCTGTAAAATTTGCACCTTGATCCGTTAATAGTTCCTTGGGTATTATTGAGTATTTTAATATAATATTTCTATAAAAAGCTTCCGCTACCGTCGTTGCTTCTCCGTTTGGAATTGGTATTGCATCAAAAAATTTCGTTAAGTCGTCCTGAAATGTAAGTATATATTTGTTTCCATTTGTGGTCATTGGAAAAGGACCCACGATATCTAAATATACTCTTTTAAAGGGTTTTTCTGCTGTAGGTGTTATTACTAACGGCATTTTGGTTACTTTACCTCTTTTTATTTTTTGGCATTTAGGACATTTCTTCATATATTCATAAATGTCCGACAGCATTTTTTTCCAGTAATAATATTGTCTAATTCTTCTGTATGTTTTGGTTATTCACGCGTGCTCTCCTAATGCCGAATCGTGGTATTCCTTTAATATCGTTATAATTTCCTCTTTATCCTTCAGAATTATTTTGTTTGATATCTCTGGTACTATATCCTCCTCCTTATCCTTTTTTTGTTCTTTAGACACTGACTTATTTAATTTAGTTATTTCCTTCCTTTCCATTTCGATTTTATGGTCCTTTTTTATTACTTCATCTCCGATTTCGTTTTTCCTTGCACTAGCTCGAGTAATAGCGAAAGTATTTTTTGTAGTTTTGTTGTTACCGATTTCCCCTTCATTTTCTGGAATTCGACTTAGTGCATCAGCGTTAGTGTTTAACTTACCTGGCTTATATACAATTTTGAAATTATATTCCGCTAAATGTGTTTTCCATCTATTAATTTTTCCTTCGGGGTCTTTTTTACGATATTCACTTATTAGTGGCTTATGATCCGTAAAAACTGTAAATTCCTGTCCTAGTAAGTAACGTCTAAAATTTTTCACTGCCCAATAAACTCCTAACATTTCCTTGTCGATAGTAGCGTAATTACGTTCCGCTTTGTTCAGTACCCTGTTAGCATATGCTATAGGCAGGTCTTTACCTACTTCGCCTTGCGATAATACCGCTCCCAAAGCATGAATGCTAGTGTCAGTAGTTAACATAAATGGTTTAGTAAAGTCCGGATATTTCAGAATATGTGGTGACGTCAGTAATTTCTTTATTTCTTCGAATGCTTTTTGATGTATGTCTGTCCATTGAAACTTTTTATTTTTTGTTGCCATTTGATATAGGGGTTCTCCTTTTTCTGCTAATAATGGCATACTTGCACGATAATAATTTACCAATCCCAAGAAGGATTGTAGTTCTTTAGTGGTTTTTATAATAAATTCCGTTTTTTCAGGATTTGGTTATATGCCTTCTGTTGTAATCCTATAACCTAAATAAACGACTTCCTTTTTTAAAAATCTGCATTTTTCAGGTTGAAGTTTTAAATTATTTTCCCTTAGTCTATTAAAAACAGCTCGAAGTTTTTCGTCGTGAACCCGTAGTGTTCTTCCATATATTACAATATCGTCTAAATAGACGAAACATTTGAATCCTTGTAATCCAGTTAGCATATGATTCATTAAGCGCTGAAAGGTAGCAGGTGCCCCTGAGAGACCAAACGGCATTCTTTTAAATTCGTAATGCCCGAAAATTGTGCTAAATGCCGTTTTTTCTCTATCCTCAGGATCAACTGCCACCTGGTGGTAGCCACTTGCTAAATCCAACGTTGAGAAATATAGCGATCCCCCTAGTTGATCTATTATGTCCGCTATCCTTGGTAGGGGAAACGCGTCTCCCAATGTCACTTCGTTGATTTTTCTGAAATCTACTACCACCCTGTATCGTTTCTCTTCTTCAGGTCCAGCCTTTTTTGGCACTACTAATAGAGGGGAGTTCCAAGGGCTTCTGCTTGGTTGTATAATATCCTCCTCCAGTAAATTTTTTCTACATTCTGCTAGCCGATATATATTTTTAAATTTTTGCTTATAAATACTAAATTAATGTATAAAAGTTGATTTATTGATTTGTTATAATTATTATTTAAAATAATGTCCGATAGTGCAAGTGATATTAGCTTGGCGACGACCGAGATTTTCATTCACCCAAATAAGGAGAATATTCCTCCCCCTCCGAAGGATCCCCCTCCGAAGGATTCCCCTTTGAATCCTAATTGGTGCATAAGATTTGTTTTACGTGGTAAACACGAAAGACTTAACTTACCGTAAGTAAAAATTTATAAGTCTATTAATTTTATTTTTCTAATATACTATTTTATTTTTATTTTCAGGAGATAAAAAAATTACTAATAATTAAAATTTGTTAGGGTAAAAGGGTGGGATGTGTTTAATAAATTAAAATTTGAAATTTATTTATTGTTTGTTTGTTTTTTTATTCTACTTATTTTGCCCACCTTCTCTCCTAATAACTCATAATCGCGATTTAATTTACATTATAAAATTGCTTATTAGGCTTTTATCCTTTAAGACTAATTCAAATTATAATTGTATATTTTTCAGTATTGTAATATACTTTGCATCGTATAGTTTAAATCGTGTAGTAAAGTAGTTTTCTTGAGAAAAAAAAATTGAAAAAAAAAATCTTTAATTATTGAAAATAGTTTAAAAACAATATTAGTTAATTTATAAATTTGAGAAAAAAAATTTAGTTTGGAAAAAAATTGAAAAAAAAGTGTGAATAAAAACAGAATATTTGTATTAATATAAATTTAAAAATAAAATTGGAATTTAAATTTTAAAAGAAAATTGAAAAAAGTGTGTATAAATAATATTAAAAAAAACAGTATTTTTGATTAATATGAAAAAAAAAGTGCGAAAAAAATTGAGAAAAAAGTGTGAATAAATTTTAAAATTTATTGTCAAAGGAAACAAAAATGGCTTCAAAGTAAGTTAAAAATTACTTCTAAAATAATAGTGTAAACTACAAAACCCTTTTTTTTTGTTTTTCAGAATTTATGTAAAAAAATGTTATGTATGATTGGTACGTCTTGATATATCTGATAAAAATTTTAATTAAAGATATATTTGTATTTTATTGAATTAAATATATTTTGTTTTTGTTTTTCTTTTCTTTTCAGATTATCCGTGCATCTCCTATCAAAGTAAATTTGAGGAATTTGTGGATAGTCGAGCTAGGGGTACGGGATCCACCGTAACCGTTCCCAAAAATAGGAAACCCCGCCCTCAACTATGTGCTTTCTGTGGGTACCAAAGTAGTCATAAGGGCCATTTCAATCGGCACCTTATGACTCACAACCCACGGAAAGCATGGCAGTGCTATGTGTGCTCGCGGCCCTTTGGTCGCAAGGAACATCTTGTATATCATTATCATCATTTGCACCCGGGGTTCGCGCTGCCCCGCAAATTCCAAAAAAGAAGAAAATATACGGAGTTTTATGGTGGTCTGGAATAGGTTAGTATGATTTGTTTATTTTCCCCCCTCTCTTTTTTTTTTTTAATCTTCTAATTTTATTTGTTTTAATTTATTTTCAGAAATTATGTGTAAAAAATATTATGACTTATGAAAAAAATTATATGTATAAGTAAAAATTATATTAATTAAAAAGAATATGTATAATTTTGTATGTATAAAAATGAATTATTTTCAGAAATTATATGTAAAAAAATTATGACTTAAGTAAAAATTATATTAATTTTATATTTATATACCTTTATATGTATATATTAAAAAGAATATGTATAATTTTATATGTATAAAAATGAATTTGTATCAACTATATAAATTTTTTTTATATGAAAATAAAAAAATGTATGTGCATAAAAAAAATGATTGAATCTTATTATTATTGTTTGTTTTTGTTGCCCTTGCTGTTTTTTTTTGTTCTACAATATTGAAGTTTTGTAATAAATTTTGTTTTGATTTTTTAAAAAAAATGTGTGCAACCCGATACCCATAATTTTATTTTGTATTATTTTGTGTGGGTCACCAATTTTTTATATACGTTTTGTACTTATTGGTTCTTTATTATCATTTATGTTAGTATGTTGTATGTTTTTTTATATAGATGCATTTTTATGCATTTAAAATTTTTTTTAAAAATGTTTTCGTTTAGGGGTCTCTTTTGTTATAAAAAAACATAATTCATTTTTTAAAAAAAATACTTAGTTTAGGGGTCATAAATTTTTTTTTAAATATGCTATAGTAATTTTTGTTAAATAATAGGTTAATTTTTTATTAGAGATACTTAATACTAATTATTATATTGAAATTATGAAGTCCATTTTTTAAGTCTATTATTATGGACTATTTTTGGTTTCCTACCCATTTTGATAGTGGAATTTACTTTGTCCGCTTTTATTATTTCATAAGGACCCAACCAAGGGACGCTTAGTTTGTGCAGCTTGGTTGGATTCATTATTAGTACTTGATCACCTACATTGAATTTTTCATCTTTTTTAGTCTTATCATAATAACCCTTGGCTTTTAGTTTGCCTTTACTTAAATTTTCCCTTACAGTTTGATGAATTTTTTGCATTCTATGCTTTAACGTTAAACAATAATCGTCGAAATTATATAATGGTTCCGGGGTCTTTTGTAAATTGCTAGGAAGTGGTTCACTTAATCCATATAGAGCGTATAGTGGTGAAAATTTGCTTCCGCTATGTGGTGTATGGTTATGCGCAAATACTGCTTCTGCTATCCAAGTGTCCCAGGTTTGTATATGTTCATTCACAAATATTTTCAAATATTCGACCAATGGCCCATGCCGCCTTTCCAACGAACCATTTGTTTGCGGATGGTATGCAGTAGTTTGTAATTTCTTAATGTGATTTCAGCATTAACTAATATAATTTCATCATTTATTTCTTCCTTTATTTCAACAATTTTTTCAACATTTTCTTCATTAATGTTAAAAAATTCTTTTTTCTTAATCACTTTCTCTTCTTCTTCTTTTACTATTAATTCTGTTTTTACCTTGGATTTATCTTCGTCTAATAAGATTTCATCCTTATTTTTATAAAACTTACTTTTTATGTTGTCGAAAATTCCCTGAATTTCTTTTATTTTAAATTGATCTAATTGTTTAAATGGATTCTCAATGTAATGCGTATTTATTATACCTATTTTACTTTTCCTTATAAATGGAATACAGAATTCTGTTGTATTATTTTCCGTTTTTGGGAAATGAAGTTTTTGTTCTGGTCCTAAAATATTACAATTTGAAGATAAAAAATTATTTCCTAAAATACCATCAACAGGTAAATTTATGTCATTATCTGTGACTTGAAATTTGCAATCGAAATTATTTCCTAATAAAAATTTTCCTTCACAGGTGTGGAGCCTACATCTTTTGTTATTGTACTTAAATTTGTTTTATCATTTGTTAGTATAGGTGTTCCTTCTTTTAAAGTTGTATTTTTAATCAAACTAACTTGTGCTCCCGTATCTACCAATAATTTAATTTTTTCTTTTTTAGCTATATCTAATGATAATTGAACTATGGGCTCCTGTAAGGTGGTGTCTTCGCCCTTTTGGAGGAATGAGCTGCGCTTCTTTAGTTCTCTCCATCCTCGTTTCCCGATTCCGACGCCTTTTTAGATTCGTATGCTTGACGTGCTTCGCAATGTACGATTTTATGACCTTTTCGTGCACACCAGTCACATCGATTTTCAGCTATATTTTCACTGTCTAATGTAAGTACTCTCTGATTTGTTGTATTGACATTTCCTGATCGCAATTTGAAACAATGAGTGGAAGTATGTCCATTCATTCCGCAGTGTGTGCATCGTAGAACTGAAGAATTTATATTTTGTGGTGCTTCCCAAATACATTCCCTACTAATATGTCCCGGCTTACCACACTTGAAACATTTAATATTGTTAGTTGTTGGCCCTTTAAATGGCACTTTGTTGTTACCATTATTATTATTACTATTATTATTCCGATTGTTATTATTATTATTGTAATTATTATTATAATTACTATTATAATTACTTGTATTATTTTTATTGTTATTTGGAAAATTATTACCACTAACCATATTGTAATTTCTGTAAGGGGTCTTATTGTTGTTATTAAAATTATTGTTGCTACTACTGTTTGAGAATTGTTTATTATTATTATTATAATTATTATTATTATTTGTAAATTGCGCATTATTGTTGTTGTTGTTGTTGTATTTAAAATTCCCTGTTGTTCCCCGGAAATAATTATTATTACTATTATTTCTAAAATTGTTTCCATGATTTAACCGGTTACTATTTGGTTGTTGCCCATGTCCGCCATTTTCATTTAATTTTTTCATCATAGTGGTTAATAAATTCATAATTTGGTCCCCTTGATTATTACTACTATTTTTATCCGAACTCCCTATATTTCCTAAGTTCCTTGTTTCATTCAAATACTGTCGAGCCGCTCCTATGGACACTCTTAAGTTTTCGGGGTTTTTAAAGATTAAATATTGTTTCAATTCTGATGAACGCAGTCCTCCTAAAAATATTCTTTTTGCGGTTATCTCCATTTCATTGATTAAAGCTCGTCCCTCGTTTTGATACCTTTCATTTACTCTGTTTCTATATGCCGCCAATTTTTCTGCTATTCTTTCTCCAAATAATTCCACTGATTCGTTTTCGTATTGATACATTCCCATCATTTCAGATGCTAATGTAGCCATATCCTTGCTCTCTATAAAACGATTACGTAAAATATCCTTATATTGGTTAAAGTTTTCAACGTTGGCATATCTGAAAAGTGCGTTGGCTGCACCTGTCAGTTTACTTGTTATTCAAATTCTTAATAATATTCCCTTTTGTTCATCTCTGGTCAATAATAATTCCCTTTTGTTCATCTCTGGTCAACTCATTCTCAATATCCAACCCTACACCCGAAAATGTTGGAACTTGTACTAAAAATGTTATGATTATTTTTTCAACTGGTAACAAAGTTGGTTCCAAATGATATGAGTTGTCGTTTGTAAAGTTTTCCGCAACGTATTCATCTCGATGTGCAATTGGTGGTGGTGGTGGAATAGGGGTCGAGTTTAATCCTGATGGTCCCGGTTTATTTATTGTTCTATTTGTGTTATTTGATTTTTGGAAATTAAAATAATGGGGGTCGTTTATTGGATTCATTTTGTCACTTGTTTTTATATTCAAACTTTTTCTTTCCGTTTTGGCAATTATAACTTTATTTCTTCTAGCTTTCCTTTGTTTCCTTATTGGGCCAATTCTATTGTATTGTGCTCCTGACCTCAATGTTCTAAAACTTTTTCTATTTTCTGATATTCGTTCTCCTTGTACTTGATGTAAAAAATCAACAAAGTTATTTCTATCCAATACTTCTAAATTTGGTTCCGCTTCTATATTTTCTACGTTTGTTTTATTTGTTCGTCCGAATTTTCAAATTCCGGACTTGAATTTAAAAATGAAAATGTTGATATTCTCTTTGAAAATTTTAAAATTGAATGCGCCAACGTTGGGGGTTTTGAATTTTGCGACATTAGTTAATAAAATAAATTTTAAACAACAACAACAATATATATGTACCTTTTTTTATTTTGTGATTTAGGGGTCATATTTTAATAAATTTTAATAAAAAAATAATTGTAGGGGTCATTTTATATAAAAAGTTCTGAAAAAATATATTTTAGGGGTCGAAAAAAAAAATTTATTTGAATTTTTTTTTCTAAAAATTTTATGTAATTTCATATATTTATTTTATTTTATTTAACAAAAATCATTCTAAAATTTTTATTTAAAATAAAATACTCCTTTATTTTTATTTTATTTTTATTTTTCTCATTCCCTAAAAGTATGCAATTATAAAATGTTTTTTTTTTGTTTCTCAAAATATTTATCAAAAGTAAATATAAGTTTCCCAACTCCTAAAATTATGCAAAAAAAATATTTTATTCATTTCCAAAATAAAATTTTGTTTTATAAATGTTCATAGTATGATCCTTAAATGATTTTACAAAAAAAAAACGCGCTTTGTTCTAATGAAATTTACGTACGTCATTTAAAATATTTTAATTAATATCAATTTTATATTAAAAATTGACAAAATTATTTTATATAAAAATGATCAAACGTAATTTGAAAATATATATATATATCATTTTATATATATGTATATATAATTTTCGTCATTACGAACAAAAAATAAATGAAATTTTAATATAAAATGAAAATATAGGGTAACGAAAAAAATGTTGGTTATTAAAACCAATTTTTATTAAATTTTTTTAACACTTATGTAAAAAAAAAAAATTTATTAAGTTCTTTATTTTTACACAGCCCTGTGTCAACTTAGTGCACAATTTTATTTTGCACTTTCTGTATACAGTTTTGTGTTAAATTAAATAAACTTAACCTTTTACACCGTAATTAGTTTTGTTACCCTATTTTTATGTCGATTTTACTTTGATAATAATACACTTCTATGTATATTATATTTCACGTAAACAAAACTTTATTATAAAATTTTTAAATTCAAATTGATCAAAAACGCACAATTTGCAATTTATACTTGGAGAATAAAAAAAACTTTTATGTATACAAATAAAAATTATAATATGTGATAATAATGTTTAATAATTTATGATTTTTCATTGTATAGGTATTTGTACATATATAACTCTTATTTAAAACTTTTACTTATTATTTTTTATATACCTATGTATGTATAACCCAATTTTATTTATTATATACCTATTTTATTTTAAAATTTTATTGAAGAGAGAAAAATTGAAATTAGGTTAACTATTAGGATAGGTTAAGGTTTTTGGTAGATGATAGTATATAAGAAAATATCATTTTTGTTTTTTTTATATGTATTTTTACACATATATTATTTTAGGGGGTTCTTTCATATGTATATGCATTTTATTTTATTTTGTATTAACTTTGTATATAAAGATTTTGATTCACTAGGAATTTCAAGTAAAAAAGGATTTTTTATATATCTATATTTTTTTATAATTTCATTAAGGATTTTATATATTTTTATTTTATATATTTTTTATAATTAAAAATTTTAATTTTACTTTTTGGCTATTAATTTAAATTTTTCATAAAATTTTTTCACACAATTTTTTGTCATTTAATTAGATTCAAAAATTTAAATTTTTTAATATTTTCCCAAAAAATAAATTTTATTATTCTCCATTATTAAGACTATAAGATTTGGAGTAATAATAATTATAAAAAATAATGAAGATCCATATCTTCCTAAAGATTTCGATTTATTCATTTTAAAAATTATTTTTACAAAAAAAATTGATTTTATATTTTGTTATATATATTTTCTATTGTATATATATATATATATTTTTAAAATATTAGCAACCCGTTTTTATATATATTTTTATATTAGAAAAAAAAAAATGACTTACTACTTTACAAAAAATTTTCAAAAAAAAAATTCCGTTTTTTTTGTGTTTGTTCTTTTTCCGCTACCAGCTTCTTCTTCTGCTATTTTGTTAAAAAATTTCTGCTATTCTACTGCAACTTTTAACTGCAACCTTTAATTAATCTGCTACCACTTTTCAACTGCAACTTTTCTGCTATCACTGTTGTTCAATTTTATTAAAATTCTGCTACCTTTGTTTTTTTTTTTTTTTTAATTTTGATATAATTTTTTTTTATATTATTAACTTTATTAAAAAATTTTTTTTTTATCGATGAAAATAGTAGACTCCAACTACTTTTGTAATTCCAAAATACAATGTGGATTTTGGACCTGGCATTAAATCAATTAAGAGTTTTATCGATGAAAATAGTAGACTCCAACTGGACCCAGGATTTGATTACATGATCGCTACTTCATTGATGAATTTGATAACATCTTTTAAAATGTCTTATGATGAAGTAAGAGTAAGCTCTTCTAAATTTAAAATAAGAGAAAACAATACTACAGTAGATAGAACAATAGGACATTATGGTTTAAATAATGCACATGTTCCACTTTTAAGGGGAATTACATACAAACCAGAAAGTAGAAGTGCAATGATAAAAAACTTAGGTCCTTTAACATTATGTATTTTATTGTTGCATGAAAAAAGATATACTGAAAAGCTTGAAAAAGCATTAAAAGAATCATTGAGTATGGTTCCTATGATTGACCAAATAATAAATATACTCAAAGTATCCAAGCCAACGGCTGTACAAAATGTTTTAAAAAATTTGGGAGATTATTTATTAATTATAGGTGATCGTTCTCAATGGAGAATTCATTTCCCTATTTTATTTCTAATGAAATTAGACGTTCAAGTAAGAAAGGAGCTCAATTTTTCAGGTGTGAAATCCATGGCTATTTTCAACTTTCAACAAGCCGGATTTAAATGGATGATGAAATCTTTAGGTGAACCAGAGAAAATTTCTCAAGCAGTTTTCCATGGAATTTCTGAAACAGCTACTGAAGATTTAGGTGTATTAAGCAAGATCACCAATATTAAGAGGTGGTATAAAAGAACAGAAATAAGTGCAGTATACAAAGATTCTAACAAAGGGGCCCAAGTTACGTTTACAATGCCTAAATTTAAATTATACAGCAAGTTGGCACAATCAAACATGACTAATCTTTCAGGAACAATGCAACCCATGATTATCAACAGAATACAATTTGCGGGACAAAGAAAAAGGAGTTTTAGTCAGGCTTTTTTAAGTTATTTGGAAACAGGAGCAACAGCGGTATCATATAGCAATGATGCAGGCGGGCTTTCTTATTCTATTGCACAGTTGAAGTTTGCAGCAGCTAAAGCGATTAAAGAAATAGGAGGAAACTTGGCTGGCACTACAAAGTGGATAACCGTGGACAACAAGGGTACTATTGCAACAACAGAAGAGGTGATTGAAGATTCAGGAGAATCCTAAAACAAATGGGGGAGGAGTTATGTTACCAACCATAAGTCACCTTGAAATAAATAAATTTAATGATCCCAATGATATGACTTATGTTAGCAACAAACAAATCCAACATTTTCCTAATAACAATTTAATTAAAGATATAAAAATTAAATTATAATAAAGGAAATGCAGATCATATTACAATATATTATTTCATTAAAATAAATATTAATAACAATATTTTAATTCTTTCTCACACAAATTTTTGCTTACTAAGATTACCAAATTTTAAATAATTTTCCCACATTAAGTAAATAAATTTTAATTATATTTTTTAATCACGTTTTATTGCAACGTTATAAGAATTGTAATAATTAATTATTTTAAACTTAAGTAGTCAGTCAAAAAACATCTTTCGAATAGATAACTTGCTTGTCCGAAATTATAATTAGTTTAATAAGTTCATTAAATAAGTTTAATAAATACGTTCATTAAATAAATTTAATAAATAAGTTTATTTTTTAATTCAAGATCGTTTTTTATTAAAATAAATATCTTTTTAAAAAAGAAAGGAGAACTTTCTAAAAACAAAAAAAAGGAGCACCTGCTATTCCCCCACTACCAACATTTACATTCGCGGGGTTGCACTGCCCCGCAAACTCCACAAAAGGAGGAAATATAAGAAATACTATTATGATTATGTTTTTTATTCTATTTTAGTCCCCTATTTTTATTTTACCATTTTTTTTAAGTCAACGTAGCTGTTAACCCTACTTAGCTGTAAAAAAATTATGTCCCTACATCAAATAGGGCAAAACACATAGAAATAATGGACATAAATAAATTGACGGAAGAATTTAAAGAGAGGGGCAAGGGACTTCGGGAAATCAGGGATGAATTGGAAGGAGAGCGAAGCACCCAATACTTCAATTCACAACCAAAAAACAGCTAATTCAAATATTTTGTAAGAATTTAAATGAATTAATTTAAATTTGCTAAATAATTAAGTTTTAAAGTAGAACAATATTTTGAAGAGCGTGAGGCACCCTGTCCCTGTACTTCAATTCACAACGGAAATCAATAAAATTTCAAATTAATAAAATTATTTAAATATTAATGAAAAAACAAAATATTGAATTACGCGTTGCTCGTGCAAGAGAAAAAATTAATCAAAAAATAATAATTTCTCTGTGCTGACAACGCGTAAATGAAAAATTATCCAATTTAATTAAAATAAATTGAAATTATTTTGTAATATTGGTTGATTGGTTTTCCAAAATTTATTGGAAAGATTCTGCAAAACCAAAAAAGCTCTCCAACAAAATAAAATCAAAGAAAAATGTTGTTTTTGAATCAGTGGAAAAATTAGAGCAGTGATTCTGCTAAAAGAAATTTTTATTTGCTAGTTAACAAAACTTAATTAAAAAATCAGTTTAAAAAAAAATCAGAACCGTGATTCTGATGTAGAAAAAATTAATTTAACTTGAGAGAAAATTTAAATTTAAAATTTCATAAAAATCAAATTGTAATTTGAACAAAGTTATTTTAAAAATTAAAAAAAAAAACAAATTGTCAAAAAAAAAAAAAAATAACTAAATTTGATAAATTGTAATAACTAAATTGAATAAATATTTAAAAGTAATAAAGTTGATTATTAAATTAAGAACTAAAGAGGTTTTTTTATTGTTGTGGAATACTATTCCGCGTATGCCGAGTTGGGTAAGTTTTTTAAATATTGATATTGTTAATAATTTACTTTCTTTCTCATTGTTTTTTTTAGTACCATTTTAGTACGGCTGAAATAAATGGTGTGGTGTTGGAATGCAACAGAGCAGTTCAAAATATGGAATATTTTGGGGAGACGTTGGTTGAAACGTGGCGACCTTCAACCAACATCCCATTGGAACGTTTTGTAAACGAATATCACGCCCAGCGGATCGTGCTGTATTCTCGCCATGTGCCGCAAAGGTTGGACGTGATATCGTATTTTAATGTTCCATAAAGATTTTATTATGTGTATCGATTCTTTTTTTTTTTTTATATTTTATTTGATAAACTTGAAGTATAAAGAAAGTAAATTGTTAAAAATTATTCTAAAAAAATGTTTAAAATGTAAAAAAAAAATTATTTAATGAATGTATGCATGGTTTTATATTTTTATACCGTTGTAAAAAAAGTTTAAAAAAAAATTAATTTTGAATATTAAATATACCTCTTTGTTTTTAAAAAAAAAATGAAATCTATTATGTTAATAAAAACTCAAATCTACTTCATAATTTTTTGCATTGTACTTGTTGTTGTTGCCTCAAAAAAAAAATTTTTATTGAGTGATGCTCATAAAAAATATTCTTTGTCCTACAGACCAAAAAATACTCTATTCTTCTTTCCATTTTTTTTAGTTCATGCTTAAAATTATGCTAATTAATAAAAAATTTTTTTTTACATTATTACAAAAAACTACTTTTATAATTTAACCATTCCTAATTAATGCTAAAACCCTTTTGTGTATTTTAATCTAAGACACTGAATTGGTAAAAATTTGCTAAACTTTTATTGTAGCTAAGTTTCACACCTTTACTAAGCCTGCGCTAAATACTTTCCTAAACCTGCGCTAAATACTTAAATGATACTATTGCGCAATATGTGTCGTTGTGTGTATGTGTCATTTATAATAAATGTGGTATGAATTTATTTTGACATAAATGATTTAAGTGAAAATAAATTTGATAGTGACGTGGTTTATTTATTTAAAAAATTTTTATATTTATTAAAAATTCTTTAATATATAAACATAAATTCCTTTTAAAACTGGAGGGAAAAAAAATTAGGTAAGTTTTTTTTGTGTGTGAAATGTTATTTCAGGTTTTACTTTTGTTTTTAGATCTACTTAATGTATTGACAGAAAACAACATTGGTCCCTACTTAAAAGAGTTTAGATAAGTATTGAATTATTTTATTTTTATAAGAATAATTCTTTGTGTATATTTTTAGATTTCCAGAAATTGAAAGGAGAAAAAAATTTTAACCAGGTTTTTTGGTGTTTTGTTTTTCTTCTTTTTTTTTTTATTTGATTAAAATTTTGTGACTGCAGAAGCAAAAAAAAATGGAATTCATCGAGGGATTTTAAAAAAAAACTAAAAAATTTGAAATATTGTTTACTATCTACGTGGGATTCCTTGGGGTTGGTTAATTATGCTACCCAAAAAACCGTGAGTTATATTTAATTTTACTGTCCTTAATAATACTAACCCCCTTTTTAGGGCTTTTTTAAAAAAAAAATCCCTTATGCTAACGCTTTTGTCCGTCTGTCTGTCCGTCTGTCCGTCCGGTGTAAACAATAAAAACCAGTTATTTCACATGGTTAATGTACACTCAGATATATGATAGATAAACCGATGGAAAGCTTGATTTATTGAGAACTAGATGCCATTGATAGAATTTCAAAATTCGGCCGGTAGGTGGCGCAATTCGCATTTTGCCAAAACACCTTTTTCCGAATAAAAATGTAATTTTATATAGTAAATGTGCACCAAAAATAAAGTTTGGCCACTCGTTGGAAAGGTATTTAAGAGTAGAATATTATGCCAGTTACCGTATTTCAAATTTCTACCGCTAGAGGCGTGGAAAACTAAAATATATAAAATGTTAATTTTTAAAATGTGATTTGCAATAGTCAATAAGCCCCAAATATTAGGTTTAATGTTGCAACTGAAAGGTAGTAAGTAGTAATATAAAACAACAGTTGTTATAATTTTAAATTCTACCACTAGAGGGTGAAACATATAAATTATATTGTTTTTTAAAAATTTTATTCAACTTGGTGAATCTTTACCAAAAATGAACGGAAAGTAAGCGCTGGAAAGTTAATATAAACTTAAATAAATCAGACATCCTCATAATCTGATTTTTGCAACTAGAGGGCAGTAAAATACAAGTAATAAGTTGTAATTTAATATAGTAAATGTGCACCAAAAATGAAGTGCGACTACTCGTTGGAAAGGTAGTTAAGAGTAGAATACCATGCCGTTAACTGTATTTCAAATTTCTACCGCTAGAGGCGCCAAATACTAAAATATGGAAAAAGAGTTTTCAAAATGTGTTTTCCAATTGTGAATAAGCTCCAAAAAAATAGGTTCAATGTCGCATCTGAAATTTAGTAAGTATAGTAGTATAAAATCACAGTTATAATTTTAATTTCTGCGGATAGAGGGTGCAACATATACTCCAAATATGCATTTAGAGTAGTTGAATTTAAAAAAAGCCCGTAATTATAAAACTACTGATCAGTAGTTCGGCTGCGCGGCATTTTTTTATATTTTATTCATAATTAAATAACTTAAATAAACATAGTTTTTTTTTTTTTAATTTTTTATTGTTAACTTAAATATTAATTTAAATTGTCCGTGGTGCAGTGAAGTAGCTTACTTTTGTAAACTTGTCTGTTTTGCGCTCGATACTCGGTATAAAAAAACGAATTATCAGGTAAAATTTGGTAAACCTGATAGTTCATAACAAATAATTTTAAGTTTTGTTACTAATTTTATGAAATTAACCCTACCATTCTACTTAGCCCGCAGTACTAAGTAGTATGTTTCTAATTTTAAGATATTACTTGCTACTTTAAGTTATTTTCTGTTTCCGTCGCGATTTTTCTTTTGACGATTTTTTCTTAATATCAGAGTTGTAACAAACCTTGTTGCACTTCTTGATGGCATTCAAAAAAAATTTACCTACTGGCTGGTTGACAACCTGGATAGTTAGGCTCTGATGCTATTAAGAAAAGCAATTCGCGTTGACTAATTAATTCTATCTAAAATTTTATTATGTTATACGTTATACATATAAAAAGTTTGTTAATAAAAAAAATTATTGAAAGGAATATATAATTCTTTTATATTTATATGAATTATTATTTTATATAATTATTTTTATTGTTCTTTTTTTCTTAAAAAAAAAAGAATTATGAAATTAGTTATATAAAAGTTATATAGTTGTATAAATGAATTTAGTTATTTTTTTATATAATGTTTTTTTTTATTAACTGAGTCCATTACTTCAGTTATTGTATATGGACCTGACCATCCACTGCTTAGTTTGTAGTTTTTTATTTGATTTTTTGTCCCCTACTTGAAATTTGTACTTGTCTCCTATTTGAAATTCCGTTTCTGTTTTCCTTTTGTCGTAATACCAAAGCTGTATATGTATATTTTCCGCGTTACCTTAAGAATTTTTTGCATTTTAGCTTTTACGACTTGACAGTGGTCGTCAAAGTTATAAATTGGTTCAGGGTTTTGTTTAAAACTAGTGGGCAGTGGTTCGCAAAAACCATAAAGAGCGAAAATAGGTGAGTATTTGGTCCCCATGTGTGGTGTATGGTTGTGGCAGAGAGCCGCTTCTAGCCATTCGTCCCAACTTTGTACGTTCTCATTAATAATGGTTTTTAAGTATTCAACTAATGGCCCATGCCTTCTTTCCAAAGAACCGTTGGATAGCGGGTGATATGCCGTGGTTTGTACCTTTTTTATTTTTAGCAGTTAACATAACCGCAGTAATTAGCCTACGTGGAATTACAGAATATTTAAGGATTATTTTCCTATAAAATGCATCCGCTACCGTTAAGGCTTCTTGATTTGGTAGTGGTATGCAGTCCAATATTTAAGTTAGGTCATCTTGAAAAGTCAAGATGTATTTGTTTCCTCTGTGAGTAACAGGGAAAGGACCTACAATGTCCATATATACTTTATCGAAAGGTTTGTGTGCCGTGTCCATAATTACTATAGGCATTTTTGCTATTCTTCCTCTTTTAACTCATTGACACTTGGTAAATTTTTTCACAAACTTGCTAATATCATAAAACATTTTTTTCCATTTATAGAATTGCCGAATTCTAAAGTATGTATTGTGTACCCCCATATGTCCTCCTAGTGGGGAATCGTAATACTTCTTAATTACGGCTTCTATTTCATCTTTAGATGTTAGCGCTATTACTTGATTGCAATTTTCTGATATGCTTGAACTAGATGAGTCACTCGCATAATCGACTTCCGCGGTATTGTTTACTGGTTCCGTTGTTACAGTAGGTGGATATTCCTGTTTTGAAAATTCTAGTTTTTCTTGTATTTCCTTTTGGGCTTTACTCCTAGTTATTGCGTTTATTGTACCTTCCTTACTAGGTTCTTCGTTTTCTTCTATTATGGGTATGCGACTAAGTGCGTTTGCATTTGTTTTAATTTTTCCTGCCTTCTACAGGATTTCAAAGTCATATTCAGCAAGACGGACCTTCCATCTATTAAGTCTTGCTTCCGAATTTGTATTCCTATATTCACTTATCAAAGGTTTGTGATCCGTGTATACTTTGAATTTTCGTCCTAAAAGATAACTGCGAAAATTTTTGATAGCCCAATATATGGGCATTTCTTTTTCAATAGTCGCATACTTCCTTTCCGCCTTATTTAATACCCTACTAGCGTAAGCAATGGGTTTGTCTTTTCCTACTCCTCCTTGAGATAGTGCAGCTCCCAGCGCCTAATTACAGGCATCTGTAGTTAAATTGAAAGGATGATGGAAATCGGGATATGCCAAAAGAGGTGGTTGAATCAATAGATTTTTAACCTGCTCGAAAGCTTTAAATTCTTTAAGTTTTAAAAATAACTTAGTTACCCTGTTTTTATTTATTCAAAAATGCTTACTAATACATAATTTAAATATAAAAGGTAAGAATTTATTTTAATTAATTAATAATGTCTGATAAATTTTGAAAGCAGTTTGGCCACAACTGTGATCTTTATGCATCCCAATAAAGTAAACATACCACCTCCGGAAGGACACTTGCCCTCTTTTAATGTGTACCTCGGCGTAAGACGTGCTTTTCGTCCAAAACACGAAAGACCTAATTTACCGTGAGTAAAAAATAAAATTTTCAAAAAAAATAATATTTGTTTTATACAATATATATTTTATTTTCTTTTATTTTCAGGAGATAAAAATTTTACAAATTTTAATCGTATAAATTTGATAAAAATAAAAAATATTAGATTTAAAAATAAGATAAGGTTGACAACAACTTAAATAATTAAATTTGTTAAAATTATAGTTAATTTTAAGTAAACTGAATAAATAGTTAAAAATAAAAATAAATAGTTCTGAATTGAAAAGAACTAAAGGAGTTTTATTTTTAAAAGAAAAGACAACTGAAACATAATAAAAGGTGTAAAAGGTGAGATAAACTATAAATAAATGAGATAAAAATTATAGATTGTAATTTTTATATTACAATTTTCATTTCCTATATAAATCCTCCTTATTAATTTTTCTCGCCGTAAAATTGGGTTTATATAGAATAGAGTATAAACCTAATTTTTTATATATAAAAAATCGTATAATAATATGTATGCGATAAACTTAAATTAAATTTCTTCTTTCTTTTTTTGTTTTTTTGTTTTTTTCTAGAAAAAAAATGTATAGTTCTTCTGAAGAGATTTGTAATAATTGGTACGTATAAAAAAATTTTATGCTAAAAAAGATTTGTTAAAAATTCTTTATTTAGAAAATGTTGCAGAAAATAATACTTTTTCGGAAGAAGAAAAGGTATTAACAGAAATTATAACGATGGGTGATAATATAAACGTAAAAACTGAAGAAAATACTATTAATACTGGATCCGTTGAAAGGTCATTTGGAGAGTTTGTGGCCAACCGGGCCGGCCAGGTTCCTCAGCCTAGTGTTGCGGATCGTTCCCGGTTGTGTGCTCTCTGTGGGTACCGTTCAAGGCACTTTACTCGGCACCTTATGACTCACAACCCGCACAAAGCATGGCAGTGCTCTTGCTCTGTGTGCGCACGGCCCTTTGGTCGCAAAGAGCACCTGCTTTTCCACTGCCAACATTTACATCCGGGGGTCGCACTGCCCCGCAAACTCCGAAAAGGAGGAAATATAAGAAATACTATTATGATCTGGAATAGGTTTGAATGATTTTCACATTTCACATAAATAAATTTTCTGCAAAAAAAAGAGAATTATTAAAAACTCTGATTTACACACAAAAAAAAAATATAAATTGTGAAATCGCGAACTTTAAAGTGAAAATTTCTGAAAAAAAAGTGGTGGCGTCAAAATAAATATTTTCGAAGAAGAAAATTTTTAAAATAAATATTGCCTCAACAAATATACAGCATTATCAACAATCAACAGCAGCATCATTAACAACAGCATTTATCAAGAACAGCATCTCCAAGAACAGCAATCGACAAGAAAAAGATTGTAAACTTACATCAAACATTTACATACGTCAATTATCAACATTAAAGGCCAGTACAATTTATTATATTAAATTTTTTGTAATTATTCCCAAAATTAACTTAAAATATTGTTTATCAAATTGTGTTTTTGTTTAAGTAATTTCTAAAGTTCTTGTTCAAATTTATTCAGTTTTGTTCTCTTAAAAAGAGAGAAAAAAAAGAAAATTATTATTCTTATTATTCTTGATAATTATAAATTGAAAGAAATTTTTTTTTTTTAAATGGATCAACCAACATTAAATGTAATGCAATTTTTGAGCAAAAATATTGGCAATATTACTCCCTTTAGCGGAGACAAATTTAGTTTACCAGGGTTTCTATCTAGAATAGACATTCTCATGCCTACCATGGAAACTCTCAACGTACACTATAAAGCAATTGTATTAGGTTATATAAATGATAAAATTGTTGGTAAAGCTAAGCAAAACTTACTTAAGCACAGTCAAATAACTAATTGGCCAGAGCTTAAACAGACTCTAATTCGTAATCATGGAGAAAGAACGCCTATTGTAGATATAATTGATGAATTAATTTTGTGTCGATGTGAAACTACGATTGAAATTTTTTATAATAAAATAACTTAAATCTTGTGTAAATTGAACAATGCTCATGTTTTAAAAGGTGAAGGCACCGCAGAGCAATTCGAGTCAAATCAAAGATTGGCACTCAAACAATTTACACAAAATTTGCCTTATCTAGCAAAAAACCTTATCGGTTGTCAAAACCCACAAAACCTAGACGATGCATTTGACCTTTTACATAAATTTGGATATTTAAATTTTTCAAATAAAAATTATTCTAATAATAGCGGCGAAATTAATTATTCTAAGTTATAGAAATTCCCAAAATTCGAAAAATAATAACACTAATATTAGAAATAATAATAATAGTGGTAACGGGAATAACCAAAATCGCAATTCGTCTAATCAAAATCGAAATGATAACGGTCGCACCGGAAACTATCGCTCAAATAAAAATAATAGTAGGAATGATAATAATAATGGTACTAATAATAGTATTGAAAGCCGGTCTAATAGTTACAATACTAATAATAGTAATCAAACCCGGTCTAATAACTACAATAGACAAATTTTCGAAATACGCCACAATCCATAAATTAAATGACAGAACCTGGGTATCAATACTAAAATCATTAAAAGAGCGAATTCAATTTCTCGGAAAAATTAAAAAAATTATTTATGATAACGAACGCTGTATTCTACATAACTCTGTAGAACTTTTCTTAAAAGAAAATAATATAGAAACACATACAACAACCGCGGGTAATAAAACGGGAAATGCAGATATCGAAAGGCTGCATGATACCTTGAATGAACACCTTCGCATTCTGGAAGTTTTAAAATCATCTGAGGAACTCGATGATAAAATCTATAATATCATAACTATATATAACAAAACTATACATTCAACAACAAAACTTAGGCCCATTGACTTTATTGAAAAAAATTTAAACCAAAATGATATTATGACATTAGCAACAGAATTTGAAAAAAATAAAATAACTAAAACCAAACAATTAAATAAATTACGTACGAATAACTATGATTTACATAAATAAAAATAAGCCTAAATACAAAAGGTTAGACAAATTTAAGAAAGAAAGTAATTACGTTTTCGACACTAGTAATAAACGAAAAATTAAATATAACCTCAACCAACAAAAACGCAAATTTAAGCACCAATCATAAAATAATATTATTACTTTTATGTTTTCAGATGCGTGTTATATTGATCTTACTAATCTCAGATGTTTTTGGACAATCCATCGAAATAACAAATATCATGAATGAAAATGGTTATACAATACTAAAACTCGACAAAGAATTAATTGTCGACTCATATACAAAAATCTTACATATAATTGATTTAAATCAATTTAAACAAACAATTAATACTATTGATCTGAATTTAAAATCATTGAATTTAGGTATAGAATCTGCTGAGTATAAGCTTTTCAATCGTGAAATAATGTTAGCTAAACATAGTTTTAATACTCTAATACCACATACATGTACAACAAACAGATATAAAAGAGGTTTAATTAATTTTTTAGGAACAGGCTTGAAATTTTTAACAGGCAACATGGACAATGACGACGCTACAGAAATTTACGAACATTTAAGTACAAATTACCGAACAACTTAACAAGCAAGTTGTAGTTAACAATAACCTAATTAAAAATTTGGCTAAAATGACACAGCACGTAAATAATCAACAGTTAGAATTAAACGAATATCTCAAAAACATTACTAGCAAAACAAATAAAATATTGTTAACGGTAGACATATCAAAATTTACATTGCAGATTTATGCTGACATTAACCTGATAAACAGACAACTAGAAAAGCTGTCTGATATAATATTTTTGAGTAGGCTTAATATACTACCCCATGATGTATTGACAAACGAAGAAATCAATCAATACAATATTTCAGCAACTACTTATTTTACCCTTTATTAAAAATTACATACTGATAGAAAACAAATTTCTCATTTTTGTAATAAGTATACCAAAATTTTCAGAAGAGATATACTATGATAGTTTAATCATTCCTTTTCCAAATGGAAACCAAGAAGAGTTAGATCATGATATAGAAAAAGTCATTATTAGAGACAATATTGTCTATCTAAACGATAGAGATATATTTTTGAAAAAACGATTAAAGCCTCATACAAATTTATGCATTCGTAATTCATTAGGAAAAGATAATATTTGTAAATTAAAAATAAATAATATCTCTTCCGTTGATGAAATTTATGATGACATTATAATAACAAAAAAATTTGCCTGTCACCGAATTAACACAAAATTGCATACAACATAAAATTATTATCAAGAATAATAACATAATAAAATTTAGTAATTGTAAAATAAAAATTAATAATTTACTATTCAAAAATAAAATGAAAAATTTTACAAGTAGCAATGTAATTCCAATAATAAATGTAAACTTTACAAAATTAATCAATAATATAACATTTTTTGTTATATTATTATAGAAAAATTAAATGTAGAAAATATTCAGAATAGAGCAATAATAAAATATGTTGAATATAAAACTAATTTATCAAACTATGTTTTTTCTGGTACAACTTTGATAATTGTTATAATTGTAATTATATTAATTTTTGTAATTGTTAAAACTAAATGTAAACTTGGAAGAAAGAGCGAGATACTAACAAAAATAGAGGTATCCTCACCTCAAATACAGTTAAAAAGGAGATCGCCGGATCCAACATACTCCATACCTAAAATTTTGCCATTTGTTGTAAATTCTTCGAAATCATTATCTTCGACCACACCAATATCCGTTTAAAAAACGCTGATGTGCATCAAATATTATTTATCCATTTATTTCTCGCACTTGCTTCCAAATAAATAAATAATAAATATTAAAACGGATGATCTGAATAATTATTAGAGTTCAGTTCATTCTCCAGATCTTGCTAATCAAAGAGCTAAAAATTAAATAGCCAAACTTAAATATTTTATAACTTCAAAGGTGTTTTAAAAATAAATAAACTATAAATTGAAGTTCGTTGTTTTATTTACAAAAACCCTTGTTTTTTTTACGGAATTAATCACGAACTTAACTGGCGCAGTCGGTAATCGATTTCTTAACAAAAAAAAACATTTTTAGTAAAATCAGTAAAGTGAAATATCGCGAAAAGCCATTTCACATAAATAAATTTTCTGCAAAAAAAAAGAGAATTATTAAAAACTCTGATTTACACAAAAAAAAAAAAATATAAATTGTGAAATCGCGAACTTTAAAGTGAAAATTTCTGAAAAAAAAGTGGTGGAGTCAAAATAAATATTTTCGAAGAAGAAAATTTTTAAAATAAATATTGCCTCAACAAATATACAGCATCATCAACAATCAACAGCAGCATCATTAACAACAGCATTCATCAAGAACAGCATCTCCAAGAACAGCAATCGACAAGAAAAAGATTGTAAACTTAGATCAAACATTTACATACGTCAATTATCAACATTAAAGGCCAGTACAATTTATTATATTAAATTTTTTGTAATTATTCCCAAAATTAACTTAAAATATTGTTTATCAAATTGTGTTTTTGTTTAAGTAATTTCTAAAGTTCTTGTTCAAATTTATTCAGTTTTGTTCTCTTAAAAAGAGAGAAAAAAAAAGAAAATTATTATTCTTATTATTCTTGATAATTATAAATTGAAAGAAATTTTTTTTTTTAAATCGATCAAGCAACATTAAATGTAATGCAATTTTTGAGCAAAAATATTGGCAATATTACTCCCTTTAGCGGAGACAAATTTAGTTTATCAGGGTTTCTATCTAGAATACACATTCTCATGCCTACCATGGAAACTCTCAACGTACATTATAAAGCAATTGTATTAGGTTATATAAATGATAAAATTGTTGGTAAAGCTAAGCAAAACTTACTTAAGCACAGTCAAATAACTAATTGGCCAGAGCTTAAACAGACTCTAATTCGTAATCATGGAGAAAGAACTCCTATTGTAGATATAATTGATGAATTAATTTTGTGTCGATGTGAAACTACGACTGAAATTTTTTATAATAACATAACTTCAATCTTGTGTAAATTGAACAATGCTCATGTTTTAAAAGGTGAAGGCACCGCAGAGCAATTCGAGTCAAATCAAAGATTGGCACTCAAACAATTTACACAAAATTTGCCTTATCTAGCAAAAAACCTTATCGGTTGTCAAAACCCACAAAATCTAGACGATGCATTTGACCTTTTACATAAATTTGGATATTTAAATTTTTCAAATAAAAATTATTCTAATAGTTATAGAAATTCCCAAAATTCGAAAAATAATAACACTAATATTAGAAATTATAATAATAGTGGTAACGGGAATAACCAAAATCGCAATTCGTCTAATCAAAATCGAAATGATAACGGTCGCACCGGAAACTATCGCTCAAATAAAAATAATAGTAGGAATGATAATAATAATGGTACTAATAATAGTATTCAAAGCCGGTCTAATAGTTACAATACTAATAATAGTAATCAAACCCGGTCTAATAACTATAATAGACAAATTTTCGAAATACGCCACAATCCATAAATTAAATGACAGAACCTGGGTATCAATACTAAAATCATTAAAAGAGCGAATTCAATTTCTCGGAAAAATTAAAAAAATTATTTATGATAACTAACGTTGTATTCTACATAACTCTGTAGAACTTTTCTTAAAAGAAAATAATATAGAAACACATACAACAACCGCGGGTAATAAAACGGGAAATGCAGATATCGAAAGGCTGCATGGTACCTTGAATGAACACCTCCGTATTCTGGAAGTTTTAAAATCATCTGAGGAACTCGATGATAAAATCTATTGAAAAAAATTTAAACCAAAATGATATTATGACATTAGCAACAGAATTTGAAAAAAATAAAATAACTAAAACCAAACAATTAAATAAATTACGTACGAATAACTATGATTTACATGATAACATAGTTGTAAATAGAAATATAAATAAAAATAAGCCTAAATACAAAAGGCTAGACAAATTTAAGAAAGAAAGTAATTACGTTTTCGACACTAGTAATAAACGAAAAATTAAATATAACACCAACCAACAAAAACGCAAATTTAAGCACCAATCATAAAATAATATTATTACTTTTATGTTTTCAGATGCGTGTTATATTGATCTTACTATTTTTCATCTCAGATGTTTTTGGACAATCCATCGAAATAACAAATATCATGAATGAAAATGGTTATACAATACTAAAACTCGACAAAGAATTAATTGTCGACTCATATACAAAAATCTTACATATAATTGATTTAAATCAATTTAAACAAACAATTAATACTATTGATCTGAATTTAAAATCATTGAATTTAGGTATAGAATCTGCTGAGTATAAGCTTTTAAATCGTGAAATAATGTTAGCTAAACATAGTTTTAATACTCTAATACCACATACATTTACAACAAACAGATATAAAAGAGGTTTAATTAATTTTATAGGAACAGGCTTGAAATTTTTAACAGGCAACATGGACATGACGACGCTACAGAAATTTACGAACATTTAAGAAATTTAGATAAAAACTCTGTACAAATTACCGAACAACTTAACAAGCAAGTTGTAGTTAACAATAACCTAATTAAAAATTTGGCTAAAATGACACAGCACGTAAATAATCAACAGTTAGAATTAAACGAATATCTCAAAAACATTACTAGCAAAACAAATAAAATATTGTTAACGGTAGACATATCAAAATTTACATTGCAGATTTATGCTGACATTAATCTGATAAACAGACAACTAGAAAAGCTGTCTGATATAATATTTATGAGTAGGCTTAATATACTACCCCATGATGTATTGACAGACGAAGAAATCAATCAATACAATATTTCAGCAACTATTTTACCCTTTATTAAAAATTACATACTGATAGAAAACAAATTTCTCATTTTTGTAATAAGTATACCAAAATTTTCAGAAGAGATATACTATGATAGTTTAATCATTCCTTTTCCAAATGGAAACCAAGAAGAGTTAGATTATGATATAGAAAAAGTCATTATTAGAGACAATATTGTCTATCTAAACGATAGAGATATATTTTTGAAAAAACGATTAAAGCCTCATACAAATTTATGCATTCGTAATAGTAATTCATTAGGAAAAGATAATATTTGTAAATTAAAAATAAATAATATCTCTTCCGTTGACGAAATTTATGATGACATTATAATAACAAAAAAATTTGCCTGTCACCAAATTAACACAAAATTGCATACAACATAAAATTATTATCAAGAATAATAACATAATAAAATTTAGTAATTGTAAAATAAAAATTAATAATTTACTAATAAAATGAAAAATTTTACAAGTAGCAATGTAATTCCAATAATAAATGTAAACTTTACAAAATTAATCAATAATATAACATTGGAAAAATTAAATGTAGAAAATATTCAGAATAGAGAAATAATAAAATATGTTGAATATAAAACTAATTTATCAAACTATGTTTTTTCTGGTACAACTTTGATAATTGTTATAATTGTAATTATATTAATTTTTGTAATTGTTAAAACTAAATGTAAACTTGGAAGAAAGAGCGAGATAATAACAAAAATAGAGGTATCCTCACCTCTCAAATACAGTTAAAAAGGAGATCGCCGGATCCAACATACTCCATACCTAAAATTTTGCCATTTGCAGAGACTGCAAACTCTTCAGGGGGTGGAGGAGTAATATAATATAGTAATATAATATTATATTCTAAAAAAAAAACGATAATGAGTTCTTAGAGTTTACTTTATATTATCGCACCTATGTAAGAAAAACCTTTAAGTAAATTCTTCGAAATCATTATCTTCGACCACACACCAATATCCGTTTAAAAAACGCTGATGTGCATCAAATATTATTTATCCGTTTATTTCTCGCACTTGCTTCCAAATAAATAAATAATAAATATTAAAACGGATGATCTGAATAATTATTAGAGTTCAGTTCATCTCCAGATCTTGCTAATCAAAGAGCTAAAAATTAAATAGCCAAACTTAAATATTTTATAACTTCAAAGGTGTTTTAAAAATAAATAAACTATAAATTGAAGTTCGTTGTTTTATTTACAAAAACCCTTGTAGAATAAAAAAATTTATGGTTCTCATCAAGAGATTTAAAATAATTGGTTCGTATAAAATTTTTTATACAAAAAAAAATTTACTTGTTAAAAAAAATCTTTATATATTTTTCTATTTTTCAGAAAGTGTTGAAGAAGACATTAATACTTCTTTGGATGAAGAAAATATTATAACTGAAATAATAACGATGGGTGTTGAAAATAGCGGCGAAATTAATTATCTTGAAAATATAGATCAAGTAAATAAAAACGATGAAGAAAATCTTAATACAATAAATACCGGAACAGTAAATTTCGAAAGGTCGTTTGAAGAGTTTGTGGCCAACTGGGCCGGCCAGGCTCCTCAGCCTAGTGTTGCGGATCGTTCCCGGTTGTGTGCCCTCTGCGGGTACCGTTCTAGTCATAAGGGGCACTTTACCCGGCACCGTAAAGAGCACCTACTCATAAGAGGCACTTTACCCGGCACCTTATGACTCACAACCCGCAGAAGGCATGTCTGGGCGTGGTGTGTAAGCGGCCTTTTAGCCGTAAAGAGCACCTTACATACCACTACCACCACCTACATCCGGGGGTGCCACTGCCATGCCTTCTGCATTATATATAATATATATATATATATATATATATTGATGCATATGCAATTGAAGGATAAATAATGTTTACCAAAATATTTCGAATATAGAATATTTCCAGATATGTACTTTTTGCTGTACTAGCAAAAAGACTCTTAGTAATTAGAAAATAATGTAAATTTTAGGGTATAAAAGGAAATATTTTTTAATAAAGAACTTATTTCTTGACTTCAACCGAAACCGTCAAGTTTTACTATTAGGCTACTCGTTCTTGGAAAAAACTCCTTTGAAGAACCTAAAAGACGTATACTGACCAACATAGGCTTTTTAGCTAATTTGGAATAACATTCGGTCTTGCGGCTATTGTTGTCAGTAGTACTTCGTAAAGTCGACACAATTAATAGTAGTTCAGACTTTACAGTGGGTATAAAAGTAGTCCTAAGGGCCATTTTCATCGGCACCTTATGACACACAACCAGCACAAAGCATGGAAGTGCTGTGTGCGCGCGACTGTTTGGTCGCAAAGAGCACCTGCTATTCCCCCACTACCAACATTTACATTCGGGGGGTCGCACTGCCCCGCAAACTCCACAAAAGGAGGAAATATAAGAAATACTATTATGATTATGTTTTTTATTCTATTTTAGTCCCCTATTTTTATTTTACATTTTTTTTAAGTCAACGTAGCTGTTAACCCTACTTAGCTGTAAAAAAATTATGCCCCTACATCAAATAAGACAAAACACATATAAATAATGGACATAAATAAATTGACGGAAGAAGATGAATTGGAAGGGGAGCGAATCAGGGATGAATTGGAAGGGGAGCGAAGCACCCAATACTTCAATTCACAACCAAAAAACAGCTAATTCAAATATTTTGTAAGAATTTAAATGAATTAATTTAAATTTGCTAAATAATTAAGTTTTAAAGTAGAACAATATTTTGAAGAGCGTGAGGCACCCTGTCCCTGTACTTCAATTCACAACGGAAATCAATAAAATTTCAAATTAATAAAATTATTTAAATATTAATGAAAAAACAAAATATCGAAATACGCGATGCTCGTGCAAGAGAAAAAATTAATCAAAAAATAATAATTTCTCTGTTAATTGAAATTATTTTGTTTAATTGAAATTAATTGAAACTATTTTGTAATATTGGTTGATTGGTTTTCCAAAATTTATTGGAAAGATTCTGCAAAATCAAAACAGCTCTCCAACAAAATAAAATCAAAGAAACATGTTGTTTTAGAGTCAGTGGAAAAATTAGAGGAGTGATTCTGCTAAAAGAAATTTTTATTTGCTAGTTAACAAAACTTAATTAAAAAATCAGTTTAAAAAAAAAAATCAGAACCGTGATTCTGATGTAGAAAAAATTAATTTAACTTGAGAGAAAATTTAAATTTAAAATTTCATAAAAATCAAATTGTAATTTGAACAAAGTTATTTTAAAAATTAAAAAAAAAAAACAAATTGTCAAAAAAAAAAAAAATAACTAAATTTGATAAATTGTAATAACTAAATTGAATAAATATTTAAAAGTAATAAAGTTGATTATTAAATTAAGAACTAAAGAGGTTTTTTTATTGTTGTGGAATACTATTCCGCGTATGCCGAGTTGGGTAAGTTTTTTAAATATTGATATTGTTAATAATTTACTTTCTTTCTCATTGTTTTTTTTAGTACCATTTTAGTACGGCTGAAATAAATGGTGTGGTGTTGGAATGCAACAGAGCAGTTCAAAATATGGAATATTTTGGGGAGACGTGGGTTGAAACGTGGCGACCTTCAACCAACATCCCATTGGAACGTTTTGTAAGCGAATATCACGCCCAGCGGATCGTGCTGTACTCTCGCCATGTCCCGCAAAGGTTGGACGTGATATCGTATTTTAATGTTCCATAAAGATTTTATTATGTGTATCGATTCTTTTTTTTTTAATATTTTATTTGATAAACTTGAAGCAAAGCCGTATATAATATTATATACGGCTTTGCTTGAAGTGTAAAGAAAGTAAATTGTTAAAAATTGTTCTAAAAAAATGTTTAAAATGTAAAAAAAAATTATTTATATTATATTTTTATAACGTTGTAAAAAAAGTTAAAAAAAAATGAATTATGAATATTAAATATACCTCCTTCTTTTTTTAAAAAAAATGAAATCTATTATGTTAATAAAAACTCAAATCTACTTCATAATTTTTTGATTTCTACTTGTTGTTGCCTAAAAAAAAAATTGTTTATTGAGTGATGCTCATAAAAAAAATTCTTTGTCCTACAGACCAAAAAAAACTCTATTCTTCTTTCCATTTTCTTTAGTTCATGCTTAAAATTATGCTAATTAATAAAAAAAAAATTTTTTCTATTATT
Organism: Empis stercorea; assembly: GCA_949752835.1. Classification (NCBI taxonomy): domain Eukaryota; kingdom Metazoa; phylum Arthropoda; class Insecta; order Diptera; family Empididae; genus Empis; species Empis stercorea. Next base: position 75,603,804 of record OX457085.1, on the reverse strand, counting down.
ACAAAAAAATACTTTTATTATTTAACCATTCCTAATTAATGCTAAAACCCTTTTGTGTATTTTAATATAAGACACTGAATTGGTAAAAATTTGCTAAACTTTTATTGTAGCTAAGTTTCACACCTTTACTAAGCCTGCGCTAAATACTTTCCTAAACCTGCGCTAAATACTTAAATGATACTATTGCGCAATATGTGTCGTTGTGTGTATGTGTCATTTATAATAAATGTGGTATGAATTTATTTTGACATAAATGATTTAAGTGAAAATAAATTTGATAGTGACGTGGTTTATTTATTTAAAAAATTTTTATATTTATTAAAAATTCTTTAATATATAAACATAAATTCCTTTTAAAACTGGAGGGAAAAAAAATTAGGTAAGTTTTTTTTGTGTGTGAAATGTTATTTCAGGTTTTACTTTTGTTTTTAGATCTACTTAATGTATTGACAGAAAACAACATTGGTCCCTACTTAAAAGAGTTTAGATAAGTATTGAATTATTTTATTTTTATAAGAATAATTCTTTGTGTATATTTTTAGATTTCCAGAAATTCAAAGGAGAAAAAAATTTTTAACCAGGTTTTTTGGTGTTTTGTTTTTCTTCTTTTTTTTTTTTATTTTATTAAAATTTTGTGACTGCAGAAGCAAAAAAAAAATGGAATTCATCGTGGGATTTTAAAAAAAAACTAAAAAATTTGAAATATTGTTTACTATCTACGTGGGATTCCTTGGGGTTGGTTAATTATGCTACCCAAAAAACCGTGAGTTATATTTAATTTTACTGTCCTTAATAATACTAACCCCCTTTTGTTATATTTTATTACATAATTAAATACCTTAAATAAACCTAGTTTTTTTTTTTAATTTTTTATTGTTAACTTAAATATTAATTTAAATTGTCCGTGGTGCAGTGAAGTAGCTTACTTTTGTAAACTTGTCTGTTTTGCGCTCGGTACTCGGTTTAAAAAAAATGAATTATCAGGTAAAATTTGGTAAACCTGATAGTTCACAACAAATAATTTTAAGTTTTGTTACTAATTTTATGAAATTAACCCTACCATTCTACTTAGCTCGCAGTACTAAGTAGTATGTTTCTAATTTTAAGATATTACTTGCTACTTTAAGTTATTTTCTGTTTCCGTCGCGATTTTTTTTTTTACGATTTTTTCTTAATATCAGAGTTGTAACAAACCTTGTTGCACTTCTTGATGGCATTCAAAAAAAATTTACCTTCTGGCTGGTTGCCAACCTGGATAGTTAGGCTCTGATGCTATTAAGAAAAGCAATTTGCGTTCACTAATTAATTCTATCTAAAATTTTATTATGTTATACGTTATACCTATAAAAAGTTTGTTAATAAAAAAAAATTATTGAAAGGAATATATAATTCTTTTATATTTATATGAATTATTATTTTATATAATTTTTTTTATTGTTCTTTTTTTTCTTAAAAACAAGAATTATGAAATTAGTTATATAAAAGTTATATAGTTGTATAAATGAATTTAGTTATTTTTTTATATAAAGTTTTTTTTTATTAACTGAGTCCATTGATTCAGTTATTGTATATGGACCTGACCATCCACTGCTTAGTTTGTAGTTTTTTATTTGATTTTTTGTCCCCTACTTGAAATTTGTACTTGTCTCCTATTTGAAATTCCGTTTCTGTTTTCCTTTTGTCGTAATACCAAAGCTGTATATGTATATTTTCCGCGCTACCTTAGGAATTTTTTGCATTTTAGCTTTTACGACTTGACAGTGGTCGTCAAAGTTATAAATTGGTTCAGGGTTTTGTTTAAAACTAGTGGGCAGAGGTTCGCAAAAACCATAAAGAGCGAAAATAGGCGAGTATTTGGTCCCCATGTGTGGTGTATGGTTATGGCAGAGAGCCGCTTCTAGCCATTCGTCCCAACTTTGTACGTTCTCATTAATAATGGTTTTTAAGTATTCAACTAATGGCCCCTGCCTTCTTTTTAAAGAGCCGTTGGATTGCGGGTGATATGCCGTGGTTTGTACTTTTTTTATTTTTAGCAGTTAACATAACCGCTGAATTAAATCACTCGTAAAATTCGTGCCTTGGTCTGTAATTAGCCTACGTGGAATTACAGAATATTTAAGGATTATTTTCCTATAAAATGAATCCGCTACCGTTAAGGCTTCTTGATTTGGTAGTGGTATGCAGTCCAATATTTTAGTTAGGTCATCTATTTCATCTTTAGATGTTAGCGCTATTACTTGATTGCAATTTTCTGATATGCTTGAACTAGATGAGTCACTCGCATAATCGACTTCCGCGGTATTGTTTACTGGTTCCGTTGTTACAGTAGGTGGATATTCCTGTTTTGAAAATTCTAGTTTTTCTTGTATTTCCTTTTGGGATTTACTCCTAGTTATTGCGTTTATTGTACCTTCCTTACTAGGTTCTTCGTTTTCTTCTATTATGGGTATGCGACTAAGTGCGTTTGCATTTGTTTTATTTTTTCCTGCCTTGTACAGGATTTCAAAGTCATATTCAGCAAGACGGACCTTCCATCTATTTAGTCTTCCTTCCGAATTTGTATTCCTATATTCACTTATCAAAGGTTTGTGATCCGTGTATACTTTGAATTTTCGTCCTAAAAGATAACTGCAAACATTTTTGATAGCCCAATATATGGGCATTTCTTTTTCAATAGTCGCATACTTCCTTTCCGCCTTATTTAATACCCTACTAGCGTAAGCAATGGGTTTGTCTTTTCCTACTCCTCCTTGAGATAGTGCAGCTCCCAGCGCGTAATTACAGGCATCTGTAGTTAAGTTGAAAGAATGATGGAAATCGGGTTATGCCAAAAGAGGTGATTGAATCAATAGATTTTTAACCTGCTCGAAAGCTTTAAATTCTTTAAGTTTTAAAAAAAAACTTAGTTACCCTGTTTTTATTTATTCAATAATGCTTACTAATACATAATTTAAATATAAAAGGTAAGAATTTATTTTAATTAATTAATAATGTCTGATGAATTTTGAAAGCAGTTTGGCCACAACTGTGATCTTTATGCATCCCAATAAAGTAAACATACCACCTCCGGAGGGACACTTGCCCTCTTTTAATGTGTACCTCGGCGTACGACGTGCTTTTCGTCCAAAACACGAAAGACCTAATTTACCGTGAGTAAAAAATAAAATTTTCAAAAAAAATAATATTTGTTTTATACAATATATATTTTTTTTCTTTTATTTTCAAAAGATAAAAGGGTTTTTAGTTTTTAAATAAATTACAAAATTTACGTTAAAAATTTATAAAGTTTTTATTTTAAAATTCAAAGACAAATTTTAATCGTATAAATTTGATAAAAATAAAAAATATTAGATTTAAAAATAAGATAAGGTTGACAACAACTTAAATAATTAAATTTGTTAAAATTATAGTTAATTTTAAGTAAACTGAATAAATAGTTAAAAATAAAAATAAATAGTTCTGAATTGAAAACAACTAAAGGAGTTTTATTTTTAAAATAAAAGACAAGTCAAACATAATAAAAGGTGTAAAAGGCGAGATAAACTATAAATAAATGAGATAAAAATTATTGATTGTAATTTTTATATTACAATTTTCATTTCCTATATAAATCCTCCTTATTTATTTTTCTCGCCGTAAAATTGGGTTTATATAGAATAGAGTATAAATCTAATTTTTTATATATAAAAAATCGTATAATAATATGTATACGATAAACTTAAATTAAATTTCTTCTTTCTTCTTTCTTTTTTTGTTTTTTTCTAGAAAAAAAATGTATAGTTCTTCTGAAGAGATTTGTAATAATTGGTACGTATAAAAAAATTTTATGCTAAAAAAGATTTGTTAAAAATTCTTTATTTAGAAAATGTTGCAGAAAATAATACTTTTTCGAAAGAAGAAAAGGTATTAACAGAAATTATAACGATGGGTGATAATATAAACGAAAAAACTGAAGAAAATATTACTAATACTGGATCCGTTGAAAGGTCATTTGGAGAGTTTGTGGCCAACCGGGCCGGCCAGGTTCCTCAGCCTAGTGTTGCGGATCGTTCCCGGTTGCGTGCTCTCTGTGGGTACCGTTCAAGTCATAAGGGGTACTTTACCCGGCATCGTAGAGAGCTCCTAGTCATAAGGGGCACTTTACCCGGCACCTTATGATTCACAACCCGGAGAAGGCATGGCTGGGCGTGGTGTGTAAGCGGCCTTTTAGCCGTAAAGAGCACCTTACATACCACTACCACCACCTACATCCGGGGGTGCCACTGCCATGCCTTCTGCATTATATATATAATATATATATATATTGATGCATATGCAATTGAAGGATAAATAATGTTTACCAAAATATTTCGAATATAGAATATTTCCAGATATGTACTTTTTGCTGTACTAGCAAAAAGACCCTTAGTAATAAAAAAGCAAAAATGTTATTATTATTATTATTCTCAATATTGATTGAAATGGCGAATGGGTTACCTTTGGAGAATATTAAAGTCGAAAATACGGAAGTAATATTCGAAAACTGTGGTCGAGTGATCGAATATAAGGATGAGGTGCGAATATTTACGAGGCTAAAGGTAACAAATGAAGCCGAAATAAAAGATTTTTTAGTTAAGTTAGAAAATAAATTAGGAAATAAATGTAATAATACAGTAAGCTCTAGAAATACTAAAAGTTGTAAACTTTAGAAAAACGAATTCGCACTATGGACAAATAAAATTAGAAAACTGACAACCGGACTGAATCATTTTTTCAAGAGAACAAAAAGGGGAGCTATCGACATTATAGGAACTTTATCCAAGACATTATTCGGGACAATGGATCAAGCTGACTCGGACAGAATTTATCAAACTTTAGACAAATTACAACAAAGCGGAGGGACAATGTTAGAATTACTAGACAAAGAAACGGCGGTTGTGGCTTCAAATTTTGAATTCATGCGACAAGTAACCGGGAATCTATCTAGTCAAGCAATAGAAATGGAAGATACTATCGAAAAGCTAAGTAATACAATGCAAAATAATTTAGCGATAATTCAAGCCGATACGAGAGATATTTGGCTCGAAATAGAACTTAATAGACTCGTTATTTTTTTTTCACTAGCAGAACTAGAGCGAGTATATGTTTATTTACTAGAACAAGAATCGATTATTAATGTATTGCAACAACATCGTATACACCCACTAATAATTGATTCTGAATTGTTAACCACGTTGGTCCGGAATATGACAACCGGTACCCGGCATGAACTATTATATTCAACGGAAGTGATTAACCAACTGGCTACTGTCTTTTTAGCTCACTCAGAAGGGGAATTAGGAGTAAAAATCCAAATCAGCATCCTTCACCAGGATGAATATACTATGAACAAGGTATATCCTATACCCCGCAAACATGGCTCAGATTTTGTAATACTTAATGCGGATTGGGACTACTTAGCAAATAATTCGGCTGGACAATTCATACATTATACAAACGAGGGGTATGCTACAGCTCGTCATGAAATTAGTACTGGATTGAATGAAATTGTTCAAGTTTGTAAACATATTCAACCAAAAATTTTAGAACCTACTCCATCACAATGTTTGATAGCGCATTTTTTAAAGCGGACACTTAAAAGGGGCCCTGAAACGGTTTGTCAGTACAGAGTGTTAACTGAAATAGAAAATCATATAATACCTATGAAAAATGAAAACAACTGGTTGTACATACTTACTCACACCAATGTTTTAGTTAGTCTATGCGCCGCTCATACACATAAGTTAACATTGGAAGGAACGGGCATCCTAAAATTAAAAGTAAAATGCGTATATCTTTTAGAGAAGAATATGAACCGCTGGAATTGAGTGTAACAACTAAGCCGATCTCTAGAATAATCCGCCCTATAAGACCCGAAGAACTTAATAAAGAATTCGCGAAAAGAAGTAAGTCACTCCTACAAATATCGGATGAGATAAGAAAAGCAAAAGAAAACCAAGCCAACATGCTGTCGTTAAAATTAATGTCCACTTCGAATTCGATAGTACTAAGTATAATAATTATCTTAATAATTATATGTTTTATTGTAAAGAAATGTAGAAAAGAAAAAAACGCCCTCGCCGCTGACAGCGAGAGCGATATTCGGAGACGAAGTTCACAAGAACGACGACGAAGAAATTCGACTGACCGATCACAGACAGACAGTTACGAGCAACCATCTACTACTATGAACAGAAAAATTTACCGATCTAGACTGACCCCACCTAACGAACGGCCACCGCCACCGCCTATAATGTCACCAAAAACGCCTCCCTCTAGAACGTCGCCAAAACTGACACAACAACAAGGACGAACTATATTGTCTGACGAAAATGTAGGTTCCCAAATATTATCTTTCTGGTACTAATAATAAAATTATTTAAATTTTTCTATTTTTTTTTTTTTTTTGAATAATTTGGCACTTTCGACATTAACTTAATCATTTCTATTTATTTTAATTGTATTATATTCAAATTTGATTCAAAATTTTCATTCGATAACAAAATTAAAAGTGGAACCCTAAAATTGTTTTTTGTAAATAAACAAAAAAAAACGGAACCCTTTATATAATCCTAAATGATAACAGAAGAGAATATCAGGTCACCCATATAAGAAAAAGGGAGTTTGAAAACACATTGCTAAACGTTAAAATTTATAAGTGGAACTCTACAACAACAAAATTAAAATTATATTCAGTAAAAATAATAGAAAAGCGGAATCCTATATACAATTTTTTTTTGTGATAAATAAAAAATATATAGCAGGTTAATATATAAAAATTTATTTTTTTTTCATATACATATATATGTTTACTGTTAAATTAGTACAATATAATTTGATAATTTTTAATTTTAATTTATAATTGTACAAATTTTAAATATAATTTAATATAAATTTTACAAAAAAAAAAAAATAATAAAGAAAAATTTTATAAAATTTTTTTTAAACATTATTTTTTAAACAATTTTTTTTACATTGAGATCGTTTACTCTGACGAAATTGTTTTCTTAAAGTTTTTTTTATTTTTCTCGCACTTTTAACTTTATGACGAGAGCACCTCAGATGGTCCTGGTAGTATGCCTTTCAACCAAAGGTTTTACCACATGTCCTACACTTCCAGGGTCTTACGTTCAAATGGATTCTTATGTGCCGGTTCAGATTTCCGCGGCGATTGGTGTTATAATCACAGTAGCGGCACACGAAGCACCTACCACTGCTACACCGCGGAATCCTCACTAGGCACACCCTGGAGGCCTGGCACACTACCAGAGGCGTCTCGACATAAGTAAGGACTTCTACATACTCCCTACGATCAACAGTTTCCTGTACTGTTTCCACAATTACGTTTTTTACAGCTTCCTCTGTTTCCACGATTATGTTTTCTAAATTATTAAATAAACAAAAAAAAAAAAGAAAAAAAATAATACAAAAAAAAAGAGAGAGAAACAACAAAATGTAATACCTGATCCTTCTTCATCAATAAAATCTCCTTCAATGTAATATTCCACTTCTATTTCTTCCTTATTTTCTTCTTCACATTCCGTTTCTTCGTTTTCTTCAAAATAAAAAAAGGGGGTAAATAAAAGAAAAAAAAGAGAGAAACAACAAAATGTATTACCTGATCCTTCTTCATCAATAAAATCTCCTTCAATGTAATATTCCACTTCTCTTTTTTCCTTCTTTTCCTCTTCACAGGCCGTTTCTTCGTTTTCTTCAAAAAAAAAACAAAAAAGGGGGGGTAAATAAAAGAAAGAAAAAAAGAGAGAAACAACAAAATGTATTACCTGATCCATCTCCTTCAATGAAATCCCTTTCTTTTTCATTTTATTCATTTAAACATTCCGTTTCCTCTGTTCCTCCTTTTTCTTCTTCAAGTAAACATCCTTCCTCTTCTTTTCTTTTAAAATAATCCTCCACTTCTTTTTCAGTTAATAACTGCAACACTTCCAACCCTTCAATAAAAACGAAATTCCGTTCAAAATCTTGAACGCTCACAAATTTCTCAAATACATACTGTAAGAAAAATAAACAAAAATTTATAAATAAAATAGTAATTCTAATAACTCTAATAATAAATATTTAACTTACCTTCCTGATAGCTAAACATTTAAAAAAAAAAATTGTATTTATTAAATTAATAAACACTAAAATTGATATCCGTCCACTTAACTTGACAAAATACAATTAAATTAAATACATAATTTGAATCCTAAATTTATTTTATTAAAATGCACTTTTGCAAAAATGCATATAACATTTTTGTTTTCTTCTAACATTGAAATGCTATTATAACTATACCTAAGCTTAAAACGAAATTAATTATATCAAGAAAAATTTGAGGATCCTATTTTTTTTATCTAACTCCGTTAATATTTTAGAATTGGTAATTTGATTATTTCTTTTAATAAAAAAAAAAAAAATATGAATTTCTTACACATACAGACATATACATATATATTACTACACAGATTTTAGTATGATAAGTAAATATGTAGTATTTCATTATAATTTTTAATTGTCGTAACAAAAAATTTAATAATATGATAATGATAATATAGCAATAAGAATAAATAAATGCAACAAGAAATATTTAATTTTAAGAAAGATTAAAAAATGTATACTATATAAGTTTATCACGATCCTATACCCCTTATCTGAAAAAATTAAATTTTTTCAAAATTTGGTCGCAAAGAGCACCTGCTATTCCCCCACTACCAACATTTACATTCCGGGGGTCGCACTGCCCCGCAAACTCCACAAAAGGAGGAAATATAAGAAATATTATTATGATTATGTTTTTTATTCTATTTTAGTCCCCTATTTTTATTTTACCTTTTTTTTAAGTCAACGTAGCTGTTAACCCTACTTAGCTGTAAAAAAATTATGCCCCTACATCAAATAGGACAAAACACATAGAAATAATGGACATAAATAAATTGACGGAAGATTTTAAAGAGAGGGGCAAGGGACTTCGGGAAATCAGGGATGAATTGTAAGGGGAGCGAAGCACACAATACTTGAATTCACAACCAAAAAACAGCTAATTCAAATATTTTGTAAGAATTTAAATAAATTAATTTAAATTTGCTAAATAATTAAGTTTTAAAGTAGAACAATATTTTGAAGAGATTGAGGCACCCTGTGGTTCAATTCACAACGGAAATCAATAAAATTTCAAATTAATAAAATTATTTAAATATTAATGAAAAAACAAAATATCGAATTACGCGTTGCTCGTGCAAGAGAAAAAATTAATCAAAAAATAATAACTTCTCTGTGCTGACAACGCGTAAATAAAAAATTAACCAATTTAATTAAAATTAATTGAAATTATTTTGTAATATTGGTTGATTGGTTTTCCAAAATTTATTGGAAAGATTCTGCAAAACCAAAAAAGCTCTCCAACAAAATAAAATCAAAGAAAAATGTTGTTTTTGAGTCAGTGGAAAAATTAGAGGAGTGATTCTGCTACAAGAAATTTTTATTTGCTAGTTAACAAAACTTAATTAAAAAATCAGTTTAAAAAAAAAATCAGAACCGTGATTCTGATGTAGAAAAAATTAATTTAACTTGAGAGAAAATTTAAATTTAAAATTTCATAAAAATCAAATTGTAATTTGAACAAAGTTATTTTAAAAATTAAAAAAAAAAAGAAATTGTCAAATTAAAAAAAAAAATAACTAAATTTGATAAATTGTAATAACTAAATTGAATAAATATTTAAAAAGTAATAAAGTTGATTATTAAATTAAGAACTAAAGAGGTTTTTTTATTGTTGTGGAATACTATTCCGCGTATGCCGAGTTGGATAAGTTTTTTAAATATTTATATTGATAATAATTTACTTTCTTTCTCATTGTTTTTTTTAGTACCATTTTAGTACGGCTGAAAGAAATGTTGTGGTGTTGGAATGCAACAGAACAGTTCAAAATATGGAATATTTTGGGGAGACGTTGGTTGAAACGTGGCGACCTTCAACCAACATCCCATTGGAACGCTTTGTAAGCGAATATCACGCCCAGCGGATCGTGCTGTACACTCGCCATGTCCCGCAAAGGTTGGACGTGATATCGTATTTTAATGTTCCATAAAGATTTTATTATGTGTATCGATTCTTTTTTTTTTTTAATATTTTATTTGATAAAGTTGAAGTGTAAAGAAAGTAAATTGTTAAAAATTATTCTAAAAAAATGTTTAAAATGTAAAAACAAATTATTTAATGAATGTATGCATGGTTTTATATTTTTATAACGTTGTAAAAAAAGTTTAAAAAAAATGAATTTTGAATATTAAATATACCTCTTTCTTTTTTAAAAAAAATTAAATCTATTATGTTAATAAAAACTCAAATCTACTCCATAATTTTTTGCATTCTACTTGTTGTTGTTGCCTCAAAAAAATTTTTCTTATTGAGTGATGCTCATAACAGAAATTCTTTGTCCTACAGACCAAAAAAAACTCTATTCTTCTTTCCATTTTCTTTAGTTCATGCTTAAAATAATGCTAATTAATAAAAAAATATTTTTTCTATTATTACAAAAAACTACTTTTATTATTTAACCATTCCTAATTAATGCTAAAACCCTTTTGTGTATTTTAATCTAAGACACTGAATTGGTAAAAATTTGCTAAACTTTTATTGTAGCTAAGTTTCACACCTTTACTAAGCCAGCGCTAAATACTTAAATGATACTATTGCGCAATATGTGTCGTTGTGTGAGTTAAGGGTTCTACCAACCCTCAACAACAGTACAACCTAAAAACCATATAAAATATTTTTCATTATAAAATAGAATAACATTTTAAAATATCAAATATTGTACTTACCAGATTTTCTCATTAGATTAAATTATTTTAACGGAAATCAGTTTTTGATTTCACAAGAATTATTTTTCATTTTTAAAATAATAAATATTTAAAATAATCATTGTAAAAAATAATTCAAGTAAAATTTTGCTAACACAACATTTTTATTGAAGCTTGTGTTAGAAATAAATATATAAGAAACATGATCCCTTTTAATAAGAATTAAAATATTTTAATTCAGATAAAAAAAAGAATTCAGATAAGAATTCTAATTCAAATATAAAAATTCTCACACAGCATTTTTTATTACAAGCTTGTGTAAAAGAAGGAATCATGATTCTTTTATAAAAATCTAAAAAAGTTCAGTTTAGGAATAAAACTCAAATAGTTCGGTCGAAAGATTATTTTGTTAAAGTTAAACTTAAAAGGTAAATTTAAAATTTTCTTTAATAATAAAAATTATTATTTGTAACAGTAATATTTAAATGCTTATTTTTTTGTTTATTAAAAAATTAATTTTCCCGAAATTGGTAAAATTAATGTTACGTTTGGAACGACATGTAACTTTAAATTTATCGAAATTGGTGGAATTATTGTTACGTTTGGCACGACACGTAACTGGCGCAGTCGATAAACTACATACAAAATAAATTTATAATAAAAATAAATTAATAAATAATTTATTATAAATAAAAAATTCAAAATAATTTTGAAATTGAACATTTATAAAAAATAAAATTTTTTTTTTCGAGTGTAACAAGTCACAAAAATCAACTGTTGCTAGTGAGACTGCTAGTAACCACTCGAATATAAAATTTAATAAAATTATTAATAAAATTAATAATAACAAAAAGTGAAAATTTAAATCATCAAAGAATGACATCAATATTGAGAATCATCATATTAGGGTGAGTCAAAAAGTTATGTTTATTTTTAATCAGTTTATGTAAGAAATTCCTATCTTTAAATTCCAATGCCTATTGATAAAAACAAATTCTCGAACATTTTGAACCAGTATAGTAAAAATAAGAAATCGCGAGAGACTTTCGAAAATTTAGATAACTGTGATTTAGAATTCGAGCAAAAATTAAGTGAATTAAAAAATAAGGAAATTGAAACTCAAGCTGATTTTAGCTGATTTTAATAGCAACAAACAAATTGTTAGCACAACAATTAAATACCGGTCAGAGTGATCAAACCCCTATTTTACCAAGCCAATCTAGTGTAAACCATAATTTACAAAGCGATAACAATGTAAATGTTAATCAGGCTATAAATAATCTAAGGATTCCTGACGCGATAAAGGATTTACCTAACTTCGATGGTAACCCAAGACTTTTATTTGATTTTATAGAAAATGTTGAAGAAATATCAGTAACATTAAATGTAATCTCGGGAACTCCTCACGCTAGAATAATATTAAGGGCAATCAGAAATAAAATAGTTGAGGAAGCTAATGAAGTACTAAATATGTATGGCACAAATCTAGTATGGGATAGTATAAAATAAAATTTAATTACTCATTATTCTGATAAACGGAATGAGACTAGTCTTATTAGAGATATTCATTTATTAAAGCAAGGAAATAACACTGTTGAAATATTTTATTCAAGAGTGATAGAAATCCTCGCAACTATGAATAATAATATTAAGATCAGTGAAGTAGATGAAAATGTTATTATGTCAAAATGTAGTCTTTATAAAGAAATGAGTACTAATATATTTTTATCTGGTCTTAATGAACCATCAGGGTCAATAATTAGAGCCATGAGACCAAATTCATTGACTCAAGCGTTCAAGTTCTGCCTAGAAGAACAAAATAAATATTATAAATCAAATTTTAATAAATATTCTAACAACAATATATGTATCAGTTGTAAGGAATAAAAATTATCAAATGAGATCAATTGCAAATAATTCAAATTTTAATACAAATCATTCAAATTTTAATACAAAAAATTTAAATAATATTCCAAATAAGCATCAATTCCAAAAACCAACTTCAGGTGTAGAGCTGTACCAATGGATACATCTAGCGGATATATAACTCGAAAATCCACAAATTTCAATAGCAATCAAAGTAGAAAAAACTTTTCTAATAATAATAATAGTAATTCTAGAAAGTTAAATCCCACTTTCTATGCCGAAGAATTATTTAATATCGAACAGGATCAAGTCGATAAACCTGTTTAAAAATATACTGGCACTAAAAAGAAAAAGAAAAATTTTCGGGAAAAAGCCTCGGATTAACTTGTGTAGAATTGAATAATTTTTCAAATAATCAACTACCTTATATTATCGTAAAATCAATTATAGGAAAACCTCTAAAATTTTTAGTAGATACAGGCAGTAATAGGTCATTTATAAATCCTGGTATAATAAATCCTGAAAAAAGAAAAAAAATATTAAAACTATTGAAATTAAAATAATAAACAACAAACTAATAAATTAATTAGCTTAGACGGATTCTCAGAACTTAATACTAAATTAAAATTAAACTTCCTGGTATTCAAATTCCATGATTATTTTGACGGTCTGCTGGGTCTGGAAATATTGAAAAAACTAAAAATAAATATAAATCTTAAAGATTCACAATTAGAATCAAAAAATGTTAAAATTAAATTACACTTTGAACCAAACTTTTCGGTAAAATATATTATTCCGTCAAAAAGTAAATTCATTGCTAAATTACCAGTTAGTATTGAAAACGGAGATATAGTAGTAGAAAAAATAAAAGTAAATAAAAACTTAGAAATTTTGGATGGTATAGCAAAAGCCGACAATTGGTATTCGTTATTAGAAGTTGTAAATTATTCTGATAATGACCAAGAGCTTACTATGAATCATCCAATTCAAGTAAAAAACGTTCTTAATTATAATTTCTGTTCAAATAATGAACAAAATTTCAATAAAAGTATTCCGAATTCATTAAGAACGAATCATCTCAATAAAGAAGAAAAATCAAAAATTTTCAAATTATTTAAAAATTATAAAGATATCTTTTATCAAGATGGTAAAAAATTAAGTTTTTCAAATGTTATTAAACATAGAATTAAAACTAAAGATGATAGTCCTATTTATACTAAATCCTATAGGTATCCTGAAATTCACAAAAATGAAGTGAAAAAACAAATTCAGGAATACTTGGATCAGGGCATCATACGTCATAGTTTTTCTCCATGGTCTTCTCCTATCTGGATCGTACCTAAAAAATTGGACGCCAGTGGAAACCAAAAATGGCGACTCGTCAGTGACTATAGAAAGTTAAACGAGAAAACTATTGACGACAAATATCCAATCCCTAATATTAACGAAATATTAGACAAACTTGGTAAAAGTATGTATTATTCAACACTTGATTTAGCTTCGGGCTTTAACCAAATTGAAGTCCATCCTAATGATATCGAAAAAACAGCGTTCACTGTAGATCATGGTCATTATGAGTTCATGCGCATGCCTTTTGGCTTAAAAAACGCACCATCTACCTTTCAAAGAGTAATGGATAACGTTTTAAAAGAACTTATTGGTGATATCTGTCTAGTTTACATGGATGATATAATTATATTTTCGACTTCATTAGAACAACATTTGTTGCATTTAGGTAAAATTTTTGAAAGACTTAGATCTGCAAATTTAAAGTTGAATTTGGATAAATCCGAATTCCTTCGTAAAGAAGTTTCCTTTCTGGGTCATGTCATTACACCAGAAGGAGTAAAACCAAATCCAGACAAAATTTCAGCTGTAAAAAATTTTCCGATTCCAAAAACTCCAAAACAAATCAAATCGTTTCTAGGACTTCTTGGGTATTATAGAAAATTTGTCAAAGATTTTGCCAAAGTGACAAAACCTATGACAGAATGTCTTAGAAAAGGAAATAAAATAATATTAAATGATAATTACATACGTTGTTTTGAAAATTGCAAAACTTTGTTATGTAATGAACCAATTTTACAGTATCCAGACTTCTCAAAACCGTTTGTTGTTACAACGGATGCGAGTAATGTTGCTCTGGGAGCCATTTTAACACATGGTCCTATAGGAAGCGATAAACCCATTTGTTTTGCTAGTAGAACACTTTCAAAGTCAGAACAAAATTATAGTACTACTGAAAAGGAATTACTTGCAATTGTTTATGCAACTAAGTATTTTAGACCTTATATTTTTGGAAGAAAATTCAAGATCGTAACAGATCATAGACCATTAACATGGTTATTTTCTTTAAAAGAACCTAGTTCAAAACTAGTCCGTTGGCGACTTCGGTTAGAAGAATTTAATTACGTATATAAAAAAGGCACTCTGAATACAAATGCAGATGCACTTTCATGAGCTGAAATCAATATTACTGAAAATTTCGATAATTGTTCATTAGAAAAAATACATTCAGCACGAGAAAATTACGAAGAAGGTATATATATTTCAGAAAGACCTTTAAACGAATTTTCGCGTCAATTGATTATCGAAAAAAGTAATAATATTAATAAATCTCAACCTAAATTAAAAATTGTTTTTAAAACAAAGAAAATATTCACTTTTAAAATTAATAGTGATATGGTAGAAGATGAAATCTTCGAAATTATAAGAGGTTATACTCAAGTTAAGAAAATCACTGCAATATTCACTACAGATGATATTTTTAGAAAAATTCAAGACGCTTACTCCAAATATTTCGTAAACGCAAAAATTAAATTAATTAGATGTGTCGATAATTTAGAAAATATATCTGAAAGAGATCAACAAGAAGAGTTGATTCGTGATTATCACAGAAAATCTAATCATAGGGGAGTAAATGAAACATTTATGAAACTTAAACGAAAATATTATTTCCCCAGAATGAAAAATTTAATTTTAAAAATCCTAAATTATTCTGAAGTTTGTACGACTTGTAAATATGATAGGTTAACTAGGCCATTAAAATTCGAAATAAGTGAAAGTCCGAAACAACCTTTAGATATACTTCATGTTGACATATATGCAGTCAATAAAGAAAAAATTCTAACAATTTTAGACAAATTTGCAAGATTTGCAGCAGCCTATATATTAAATAATAGGAATAGTGCTAATCTTATCGAAGCTTTCAAACATTATTTCTCACATCATGGTACTCCTAAGAAAATTATTTCTGATAATGGGTTAGAGTTCAAATCATCTCTTTTCACAGATTTCCTAAAATTATATAATATACAACAACATTTTTCTTGTGCGAAAAATTCTACCGGGAATTCACCTGTAGAACGTTTTCACTCTACTTTCACAGAAATCATTAGGATTATATTTAATAAAAATAAAACAAAACCAATGTCTGAAATTATTAATGAATCCCTAATTACATATAACAATTCTATACATTCTAGTATAAAAATGACGCCATTTGAAGCTATTACAGGTCATTATTACAAAAATAATCCATTTCCAAATTCGGAAAATAGTAAACATGAATATTTAAATGAACATGTAAAAAATTACGATTTATTAAAAAATATTATCTATAATAATAACGAAAAAATTAAAAATGCGACTATTCAAAAACGTAATGAAAATAGGGTAAATCCTACAAAAATAGCTGAGGGAAAAATTGTATATGAAAAAGATAAAAATAGGAATAAATTATTTAAAAAATTTTTACCTTATAAAAACTTAAAAGAAGAAAAAATTAAAATTTTTACTAAAGATAGGTCAATTCATAAACAAAATATTAAAAAATATCGTACATTTCAGGACCCTCCACATGGTTCATTGTCAATGGATGAAAATTCAGCCGATTAGTAATAGTGAAGGTCTAATCGCAATAGAAAATGGTCCAGCTAGAATTTATGATGGTTATAATAAAATAATGCATATAATTAATATAACAAGTTATGAAGAAAACATTAGCCTCATAAAAAATAACATTGATAGAATAAATTTAAACTTGAAAGAAAATAAGCATATGAAATTTACTCTTATAAATAAATTTAACAAACTTGTCTCAATATTATCGGTCATTAAACCAAAAATTAGATCAAAAAGGGGCGCGATTAATCTCTTAGGCTCTGTTATTAAAGCAATTACAGGAAACCTAGATGATCAAGACTTGGTAAAAATTAATGATCATTTCGAAAAATTAAAAACAAATCAAATTAATATAAATAATCAAAATAACAATCAAATTAAGTTAAATGAAAAAATGATTCAAAGGTTTAAAAATATTACGATCATATTAATGATCAACAAATGTTAATAGAAAATCATATTAATAAGTTTGAGAAAAAAGTTGATAATGAAGTAAGTCAGCTTGGGCATAGTATTGTATTAGAACAATATTTTTTTCAAATTATATTTGATATCGATTTCTTACAAAATCATTTAATGGAAATCACAGAAGCTATGACATTTGCTAAATTAAATATATTATCTAAACATATTCTTAGCTCAGAAGAACTAGAATATGTTCATAAAATTTTCAAAGAGAGCAAAATAAATTTAAAGTCTGAAGAAAATATTTATGAACTTCTTGGACTTCATGTTTTATATATTGATAATAATATTGTTTTTATTATCACGGTTCCAAAATTTATTCCTGAAAGTTTTATATATCATAAAATTATTAAAATTCCTATAAATAATACCTTACTAATTAACAATCCATTTTCTTACATATTGCTGAGTGAACAGGAACATCAATTTTTTGACGAGCCTTGTACAAAAATCAACGAAAAATATTTTTGTAAAATTGGGAATTTGCAAAATAACGTTCATGAAAATTGCATCACCAAAATGATAATGCATCAAAAAGCTAAATGTAATTTAATAGAAATTGATGAGCAAAATTACATTAAACAGCTGGAAAATGGTAATCTATTAATTGTTGGTGAAAATGAAATCAAACTTAAAACAGATTGTTCGGAAAAAGAAATAAATATAAAAATGGCATTGATTAAATGTGCAAATTGCTTCATTGAAATCAACCATATAAAATATATGACCAACGAGATATCATTTTGGGACAACACAAGAATTTTTTCAGCAACACTTGATGATGTTGTAGTACAAAATATTACAAAAAAGTTGACAATGAAAAAATTAGAAAACATTTCGCTGGAAAATATAGAACAAATAAACATGGTTCAAAGCAACAATCAAATAATGACGTATACCGTATCAAGTACAACAGTCATCATCGCAATCACAATCATCGTAATCATTATATTTTTAGCGAGAAAATATAAAATTAAAAATCATAATCAGTACCCACAACAAATTGTAATTCATCAACCAGAAACCAATGCCGTAGTGAAATCACCATCCAACGCATCTCTTTGGCCGTCGATTTCATCTAAGGGGGGAGAAGTTAAGGGTTCTACCAACCCTCAACAACATTACAACCTAAAAACCATATAAAATATTTTTCATTATAAAATAGAATAACATTTTAAAATATCAAATATTGTACTTACCAGATTTTCTCATTAGATAAAATTATTTTAACGGAAATCAGTTTTTGATTTCACAAGAATTATTTTTCATTTTTAAAATAATAAATATTTAAAATAATCATTGTAAAAAATAATTCAAGTAAAATTTTGCTAACACAACATTTATATTGAAGCTTGTGTTAGAAATAAATATATAAGAAACATGATCCCTTTTAATAAGAATTAAAATATTTTAATTCAGATAAAAAAAAGAATTCAGATAAAAATTCTAATTCAAATATAAAAATTCTCACACAGCATTTTTTTATTACAAGCTTGTGTAAAAGAAGGAATCATGATTCTTTTATAAAAATCTAAAAAAGTTCAGTTTAGGAATAAAACTCAAATAGTTCGGTCGAAAGATTACTTTGTTAAAGTTAAACTTAAAAGGTAAATTTAAAATTTTCTTTAATAATAAAAATTATTATTTGTAACAGTAATATTTAAATACTTATTTTTTTGTTATTAAAAAATTAATTTTCCCGAAATTGGTAAAATTAATGTTACGTTTGGAACGACACGTAACTTTAAATTTATCGAAATTGGTAGAATTATTGTTACGTTTGGCACGACACGTAACTTGTGTATGTGTCATTTATAATAAATGTGGTATGAATTTATTTTGACAAAAATGATTTAAGTCAAAATAAATTTGATAGTGACGTGGTTTATTTATTAAAAAAATTTTTATATTTATTAAACATTCGTTAATATATAAACATAAATTCCTTTTAAAACTGGAGGAAAACAAAGGTTAGGTTTTTTTTTCGTGAAATGTTATTTCAGGTTTTACTTTTGTTTTTAGGTCTACTTAACTTAATGTATTGACAGAAAACAACATTGGTCCCTACTTAAAAGAGTTTAGATAAGTATAGAATTATTTTATTTTTATAAGAGTAATTCTTTGTGTATATTTTTAGATTTCCAGAAATTGAAAGGAGAAAAAAATTTTTAACCAGGTTTTTCTTCTTTTTGTTTTTTATTAAAATTTTGTGACTGCAGAAGCAAAAAAAATGGTATTCATCGTGGGATTTAAAAAAAAAACTAAAAAAAAATTAAATATTGGTTACTATCTACGTGAGATTCCTTGGGGTTGGTTAATTATGCTACCCAAAAAACCGTGAGTTATATTTAATTTTACTGTCCTTAATAATACTAACCACCTTTTTTTATATTTTATTACATAATTAAATACCTTAAATAAACCTAGTTTTTTTTTTTTAAATTTTTTATTGTTAACTTAAATATTAATTTAAATTGTCCGTGGTGCAGTGAAGTAGCTTACTTTTGTAAACTTGTCTGTTTTGCGCTCGGTACTCGGTATAAAAAAAACGAATTATCAGGTAAAATTTGGTAAACCTGATAGTTCATAACAAATAATTTTAAGTTTTGTTACTAATTTTATGAAATTAACCCTACCATTCTACTTAGCTCGCAGTACTAAGTAGTATGTTTCTAATTTTAAGATATTACTTGCTACTTTAAGTTATTTTCTGTTTCCGTCGCGATTTTTCTTTTTGCGATTTTTTCTTAATATCAGAGTTGTAATAAATCTTGTTGCACTTCTTGATGGTATTCAAGAAAAATTTACCTACTGGCTGGTTGACAACCTGGATAGTTAGGCTCTGATGCTATTAAGAAAAGCAATTTGCGTTGACTAATTAATTCTATCTAAAATTTTATTATGTCATACGTTATACCTATAAAAAGTTTGTTAATAAAAAAAATTATTGAAAGGAATATATAATTCTTTTATATTTATATGAATTATTATTTTATATAATTATTTTTATTGTTCTTTTTTTTCTTAAAAAAAAAAGAATTATGAAATTAGTTATATAAAAGTTATATAGTTGTATAAATGAATTTAGTTATTTTTTTATATAATGTTTTTTTTTATTAACTGAGTCCATTACTTCAGTTATTGTATATGGACCTGACCACCCACTGTAGTTAGTTTGTAGTTTTTTATTTGATTTTTTAGTTGGACCTTGTCTCCTATTTGAAATTCCGTTTCTGTTTTCGTTTTGTCGTAATACCAAAGCTGTATATATATATACGGCTTTGGTAATACTCTTTTGATTTTATTTTCCCCTGTATTAATTTTTCCGCGCTACCTTAAGAATTTTTTGCATTTTAGCTTTTACAACTTGACAGTGGTCGTCAAAGTTATAAATTGGTTCAGGGTTTTGTTTAAAGCTAGTGGGCAGTGGTTCGAAAAAACCATAAAGAGCGAAAATAGGCGAGTATTTGGTCCCCATGTGTGGTGTATGGTTATGGCAGAGAGCCGCTTCTAACCATTCGTCCCAACTTTGTACGTTCTCATTAATAATGGTTTTTAAGTATTCAACTAATGGCCCATGCCTTCTTTTTAAAGAGCCGTTGGATTGCGGGTGATATGCCGTGGTTTGTACTTTTTTTATTTTTAGCAGTTAACATAACCGCTGAATTAAATCACTCGTAAAATTCGTGCCTTGGTCTGTAATTAGCCTACGTGGAATTACAGAATATTTAAGGATTGTTTTCCTATAAAATGCATCCGCTACCGTTAAGGCTTCTTGATTTGGTAGTGGTATGCAGTCCAATATTTTAGTTAGGTCATTTGGAAAAGTCAAGATGTATTTGTTTCCTCTGTGAGTAACAGGGAAAGGACCTACAATGTCCATATATACTTTATCGAAAGGTTTGTGTGCCGTGTCCATAATTACCATAGGCATTTTTGTTATTCTTCCTCTTTTAACTCATTGACACTTGGTACATTTTTGCTTGGTACATACTTGCTAATATAATAAAACATTTTTTTTCCATTTATAGAATTGCCGAATTCTATAGTATGTTTTGTGTACCCCCATATGTCCTCCTAGTGGGGAATCGTGATACTTCTATTTCATCTTTAGATGTTAGCGTTATAACATTTTTTTCCACTTATAGAATTGCCGAATTCTATAGTATGTTTTGTGTACCCCCATATGTCCTCCTAGTGGGGAATCGTGATGGCTTCTATTTCATCTTTAGATGTTAGCGTTATTACTTGATTGCAATTTTCTGATATGCTT
Organism: Empis stercorea; assembly: GCA_949752835.1. NCBI lineage: Eukaryota > Metazoa > Arthropoda > Insecta > Diptera > Empididae > Empis > Empis stercorea. Next base: position 75,582,473 of record OX457085.1, on the reverse strand, counting down.
GAACTAGATGAGTCACTCGCATAATCGACTTCCGCGGTATTGTTTACTGGTTCTGTTGTTACAGTAGGTGGATATTCCTGTTTTGAAAATTCTTGTTTTTCTTGTACAGGTAACCCTCGATTAACGCGATACTTCAATTGAGCTGTTTCGGTTCTACGCGCAAATATATTTGCAACTAGTTTTAAATAACGCGGGTAAAAAATTCGGTTTTGCGCGAAAAAAAAATTATGCGCAAAAAAATTACGCGTTAATTTTTTTTCTTGTTTCGTAAAACTTAACGGGAATTCCATAAAAAAGTATTCTCTGTGGTAAATATAATCGAAATGTATGTCATTTTTTATTGTGTTGCATACATATGATGCATAAATTCTAGGTTCTTAAAATATTGTGTATAAAGTCAGTTGTGTTGCATAGTTTTATAATAATTAAAGGTTTTTCAAAATATTAAATAGAAATTTAGTAAAGACAGTAAAGATAAAAAATATGCGATAAAAGCTTAGTTCTATCCCCAAAACGACAACTGCTAATGACGAGTTTTGTAAGGGAAAACATTGACGAAGCAGATGAAAATTCTGATTAATTTATTTTTCATTAATGTTTCAATTCTTGTTTATTTTGTTTATGGATATTTATTTTATCAGCAATATTTTTTTATTATTATGAATTTTTTATTTTTATTTTTATTATTGCATTGAATGATTATTTTAAAAAATTGTTTTTTTTTTAAACCAATCACCACATTTTGTATGGAATTCTCATTTCGATTAACACGGTTTCGTTTTACGCGCTGTTTTTTAAGAACCAATCTACCGCGTTAATCGACGGTTACCTGTATTTCCTTTTAGGCTTTACTCCTAGTTATTGCGTTTATTGTACCTTCCTTACTAGGTTCTTCGTTTTCTTCTATTATGGGTATGCGACTAAGTGCGTCCGCATTTGTTTTATTTTTTCCTGTCTTATACAGGATTTCAAAGTCATATTCGGCAAGACGGACCTTCCATCTATTAAGTCTTCCTTCCGAATCTCTCTTCCTACATTCACTTATCAAAGGTTTGTGATCCGTGTATACTTTGAATGTTCGTCCTAAAAGATAACTGCGAAAATTTTTGATAGCCCAATATATGGGCATTTCTTTTTCAATAGTCGCATACTTCCTTTCCGCCTTATTTAATACCCTACTAGCGTAAGCAATGGGTCTGTCTTTTCCTACTCCTCCTTGAGATAGTGCAGCTCCCAGCGCGTAATTACAGGCATCTGTTAGTTAAGTTGAAAGGATGATGGAAATCGGGATATGCCAAAAGAGGTGGTTGAATTAATAGATTTTTAACCTGCTCGAAAGCTTTAAATTCTTTAAGTTTAAAAAAAAACTTAGTTACCCTGTTTTTATTTATTCAATAATGCTTACTAATACATAATTTAAATATAAAAGGTAAGAATTTATTTTAATTAATTAATAATGTCTGATGAATTTTGAAAGCAGTTTGGCCACAACTGTGATCTTTATTCATCCCAATAAAGAATACATACCACCTCCGGAGGGACACTGGCCCTCTTTTAATGTGTACCTCGGCGTAAGACGTGATTTTCATCCAAAACATGAAAGACCTAATTTACCGTGAGTAAAAAATAAAATTTTCAAAAAATAATAATATTTGTTTTATACAATATATATTTTTTTTCTTTTATTTTCAGAAGATAAAAGGGTTTTTTAGTTTTTAAATAAATTACAAAATTTACGTTAAAAATTTATAAAGTTTTTATTTTAATCGTATAAATTTGATAAAAATAAAAAATATTAGATTTAAAAATAAGATAATTAAGGTTGAGAACAACTTAAATAATTAAATTTGTTAAAATTATAGTTAATTTTAAGTAAACTGAATAAATAGTTAAAAATAAAAAGAAATAGTTCTGAATTGAAAACAACTAGAGGAGTTTTATTTTTAAAAGAAAAGACAAGTCAAACATAATAAAAGGTGTAAAAGGTGAGATAAACTATAAATAAATGAGATAAAAATTATTGATTGTAATTTTTATATTACAATTTTCATTTCCTATATAAATCCTCCTTATTTATTTTTCTCGCCGTAAAATTGGGTTTATATAGAATAGAGTATAAATCTAATTTTTTATATATAAAAAATCGTATAATAATATGTATACGATAAACTTAAATTAAATTTCTTCTTTCTTCTTTCTTTTTTTGTTTTTTTCTAGAAAAAAAATTTATAGTTCTTCTGAAGAGATTTGTAATAATTGATACGTATAAAAAAATTTTATGCTAAAAAAGATTTGTTAAAAATTCTTTATTTAGAAAATGTTGCAGAAAATAATACTTTTTCGGAAGAAGAAAAGGTATTAACAGAAATTATAACGATGGGTGATAATATAAGCGAAAAAACTGAAGAAAATATTACTAATACTGGATCCGTTGAAAGGTCATTTGGAGAGTCTGTGGCCAACCGGGCCGGCCAGGTTCCTCAGACTAGTGTTGCGGATCTTTCCCGGTTGTGTGCCCTCTGTGGGTACCGTTCAAGTCATAAGGGGCACTTTACTCGGAACTTTATGAGTCACAACCCGCCAATACATGGGTGCTCTTGCTCTGTGTACGCACGGCCCTTTGGTCGCAAAGAGCACCTGCTTTTCCACTGCCAACATTTACATCCGGGGGTCGCACTGCCCCGCAAACTCCAAAAAGGAGGAAATATAAGAAATACTATTATGATCTGGAATAGGTTTGTATTATTTGTTTATTATTCTATTTTAGTCCCCTAATTTTATTTTACTTTTTTTTTTAAGTCAACGTAGCTGTTTACACTACTTAGCTGTAAAAAAATTATGTAGTAAAAATAGTTTTTTTTTTAATGCTAATTAAATTTAGATTTTTTTAATGATTATTTTCACCTCAGTTATTGATTGGTACTACATATGAATAAATAATTTCATTATTTTTCAATCACTTAGTGAATTTGAAATAATTTCCTTTTAGGATGATCACTTTTAATGATTTCATAACGATTTCCTTTCTATGAAGATGAACTTGTAATGAATTCATTTAGTGAATATTCACTAAATTTTTTGCTGGGATAGGATTTGTAATGCACACAAATACCTTATCTAATTGAAAATACAATCAAATTATGTATTTGTTGTTCATTAGGGGTTTTTTTGTTTAAAAAAATTTTGTATCGTATTAAGAGAAAAAATTTGATAATTTTGTGCTATCCAATGCAATTTTGGCTTAATTAGTTTTTTAATGCTTTTTTATAAAAATTAATTTAGTATTAATTTATACTTGACCATTTATAGTGAGTGAAAAAAAAAATTTAAACAAAATAAAAGATACAAAAAATGTCGTTTCAGTAAGTATTATTCATTATTATATTTTTTATATTGTTATATATTATAACTAACTCCCACAATTTAATAAATTCCTAGAAATAAGAATTAATAAGAAATTACGAAATATTAATTCATAATTTCAAGCTTAGTTGACAATTCACACACTTTTATGCAAATATAAAATTCTATTGCATTTATCTATTTAATAAATTCCTTGAAATAGAAACAGACCATAATTTCAAGCTGAATTGACAATTCACACGTTAATAATTTTAATCATAATAATTTCGAAAAAATTAATAATAATAATCATAATAGAACTGTAAATAATAATAGACACCAATCAAATGGTTCTAGTAATAACAGTCTAAATAATAACAATAATAATCGTACTGTAAATAATAATAGGAACCAATCCAATGTTTCTAGTAATAACAACCAAAATGGTAATTATTTACCTAGTACACAAACACAAAGGTCTAATTATATACAGTACAATAATAGCCAAAATAGGCAATATCACAATAATAACTCTAGACCAGATACACGAAATAATTCAAGTTCAAGAATTTTTTCAAATAGCAGACGTACAAATCATATTACCAACAATAATAACCAAGAAATACAACAAAACAACAATACTTCTACCAATTATAACAGTATGAAGAATTTTATTACAACAGTACTCATACTGACGAGCCTGTATTACCAAACAATGTAGTAGAACCAAATACTCATCCTTTTGAAATTAATTTTGCATCGCATTTACAAATAGAAAACGTAAACAAAATAAAACAGGTTCTAGATAAACTATCTAACAAAGACGTCTTTTACAATGAGAAAAATAATTTAACCTTTACAAATGAAGTTAAACATAAAATAATTACAAAAAATAATGTCCCAATTTATACCAAAAGCTACCGTTATCCAGAAATTCATAGAGAAGAGGTAGATCGCCAAATAAAAGAAATGCTTGACCAAGGCGTAATAACGAACAGTATATCTCGATATAATGCACCAATTTGGGTTGTTCCTAAAAAAATGGACAAATCCAATAAACAAAAATGTAGAATAGAATTTGTAATACAGACTGATCACAAACCCCTTGTTTGGCTAAACAGCTTTAAGGAGCCAAATATGAAATTACAACGGTGGAAAATAAAACTGAATGAATATAACTTTACAATTAATTATTTAAAAGGTAAAGATAACCATGTAGCCGACGGTTTAAGCAGGTTTTATACCGAGTCGCAAAAAAATGAAAATGAACATGAAAGTATGTTATTAAATATTTTTAATGAATACGAAATTAATAACAGCCAGAATTGTAATAATAATGAAATTATATCAACTGGTGCAACTATACATAGTGCTTCCGAAGACGACTCAAACCACATTAGAATTACAGAAAAACCAATAAATATCTATAAGAACCAAATATATATTTATCGTAATGATAAAACAAAATTTATAAATAAAATTATTAACCAAAAATGTCAAAATATCATTTATATTACTAAAGAGAGTGATTTATTGGATATGATGAAGCGATGCATCATAGATAAAGGTTTAATGTGTATATTTTGCGATGATATTCCATTGTACATAAAATTTCAAGATCTGTATATTCAATACTTTTCTAACAATAAAAATTTGAAAATGCTAAAATCAGGTATTAAGTTGATCGACCTAGTAGATAAAAACGAACTTTTGAAAATAATTAAAGAAACTCACTTAAAATCTAACCATAAATATTTAGAGAACTAAAACTTTTATACTATTATCCCAAAATGTTAGAAATTATACATAAATTCATAAATAACTGCGATGTATGCAACCTCGCCAAACATGACCGAAATCCACCTAAATTTTTGCATCAACTTACAGAAATTACAAATCAAATAAATTCTCAGCAAACTATTGTTAACGAATATTTAAATAATATTACATCCGAAACTAACAAAATAATTTCTACAAACAATAACATAAAATTTTTTCTACACATGTACGCGGACATATCTTTAATTAATAGACACATAGAAAAACTACAAGACATAATTCTATTTAGTAGATTAGATATTTTAGCTCATGATATCTTCACAGATGAAGAAATTAATAATTATAATTTTACTGTAGAAACAATACCATTTATAAAGAATAGTATAATATTTAAAAATAATCTTTTAATTTTCGTAGTATCAGTACCAAATTTCACTAAAGAAAAATATTTCAATGCTTTTATTATACCTTTTCCAAATAAAAATAAAGAAGAATTAAATATGGAAATACAAAATATTATTATAAAAAGAAAATATATTTACGAATATCATGAAAATGTAATAAAAAAAAATAATCTTCAATTGCACAAAGATAATTGTATTAAAAATATTTTTAAGGAAAACCGTACGTGTTTTTATAAAATTAATAATATCCATAACATCAATTAAAGAAAACATTATAATAACAAAAAATTTACCTATGACAAAAATTTTACAAAATTGTATTGATAATGAAATAACAATTCAAAATAACAATATTATTAAGTTTAACAATTGTAAAATTAGTATACAAAATTTCAATTATACTTCTAATATTAAAGAATTCAAAGACAATGTAATTATTCCATTGCTAAATAGTTATACTGAAAACAGATTTATAAAAAAATTTTACTCTTGAAAGCATTCATTTAAATACAATACAAAATAGAGATACTTTAAAATATGTTGAATATAAGAATAATGTTATGAATTACATATCTATAAGTACAATAATTTTTATAACTATTGTAACGATGTTTTTAATCATATGTATATTATGTAAAAAACGAAAAAATAATATTAATGTAATAACAAATGTTGTCAAAGAAAAGAAAAGTGCAGAGGATGACCCGTTTAAAAATTAATTTAACTTTTTGGAGGACCAAAAAATTTTTTTATGGGGGAGATGTTATATATTATAACTAACTCCCACAATTTAATAAATTCCTAGAAATAAGAATTAATAAGAAATTACGAAATATTAATTCATAATTTCAAGCTTAGTTGACAATTCACACACTTTTATGCAAATATAAAATTCTATTGCATTTATCTATTTAATACATTCCTTGAAATAGAAACAGACCATAATTTCAAGCTTAATTGACAATTCACACGTTTAAACAAATATCAAATTCCATTGCATTTTTCTATTCTTTATTCTGATAAGTAAAACTTAGAATTTAAGAAATAAAATATTTGAATTCAGTTTTAAACAACAAACTGTAAGTGTAACATTGAATTTTTGCCTAAATAAAATCGTTCCAATTAAATAAAAAAAGGGAATTTGTTATTCTTTAAAAAAGATAAATAACTATATATATATATTATAATTTTATGGTTTAACTTTTATTAACTTTCTCCTTCCTTCTTTTTTTTTAGAATAAAAAAATGTATGGTTCTCATCAAGAGATTGAAAATAATTGGTTCGTATAAAATTTTTTATACAAAAAAAAATTTACTTGTTAAAAAAAATTTTTATATATTTTTCTATTTTTCAGAAAGTGTTGAAGAAGACATTAATACTTCTTTGGATGAAGAAAATATTATAACTGAAATAATAACGCGCTGGGTGTTGAAAATAGCGGCGAAATTAATTATCTTGAAAATATAGATCAAGTAAATAAAAACGATGAAGAAAATCTTAATACAATAAATACCGGAACAGTAAATTTCGAAAGGTCGTTTGAAGAGTTTGTGGCCAACCGGGCCGGCCAGGCTCCTCAGCCTAGTGTTGCGGATCTTTCCCGGTTGTGTGCCCTCTGCGGGTACCGTTCTAGTCATAAGGGGCACTTTACCCGGCACCGTAAAGAGCACCTAGTCATAAGGGGCACTTTACCCGGCACCTTATGACTCACAACCCGCAGAAGGCATGGCTGGGCGTGGTGTGTAAGCGGCCTTTTAGCCGTAAAGAGCACCTTACATACCACTACCACCACCTACATCCGGGGGTGCCACTGCCATGCCTTCTGCATTATATATATAATATATATATATATATATTGATGCATATGCAATTGAAGGATTAATAATGTTTACCAAAATATTTCGAATATAGAATATTTCCATATATACTTTTTGCTGTACTAGCAAAAAGACCCTTAGTAATAAGAAAGTAATGTAAATTTTAGAGTATAAAAGGAAAGATTTTTTAATAAAGAACTTACTTCTTGATTTCAACCGAAACCGTCAAAGTGTTTTACTATTAGGCTACTCGTTCTTGGAAAAAACTCCTTTGAAGAACCTAAAAGAAGTATACTGATCAACATAGGCTTTTTAGCTAATTTGGAATAACATTCGGTCTTGCGGCTATTGTTGTCAGTAGTACTTGGTAAAGTCGACACAATTCACAGACACACAGTTCAGACTTTACAGTGGGTATAAAAGTAGTCATAAGGGCCATTTTCATCGGCACCTTATGACACACAACCAGCACAAAGCATGGAAGTGCTGTGTGCGCGCGACCATTTGGTCTCAAAGAGCACCTGCTATTCCCCCACTACCAACATTTACATTCGGGGGGGTCGCACTGCCCCGAAAACTCCACAAAAGGAGGAAATATAAGAAATACTATTATGATTATGTTTTTTATTCTATTTTAGTCCCCTATTTTTATTTTACCTTTTTTTTAAGTCAACGTAGCTGTTAACCCTACTTAGCTGTAAAAAAATTATGCCCTACATCAAATAGGACAAAACACATAGAAATAATGGACATAAATAAATTGACGGAAGAATTTAAAGAGAGGGGCAAGGGACTTCGGGAAATCAGGGATGAATTGGAAGGGGAGCGAAGCACCCAATACTTCAATTCACAACCAAAAAACAGATAATTCAAATATTTTGTAGGAATTCAAATAAATTAATTTAAATTTGCTAAATAGTTACGTTTTAAAGTAGAACAATATTTTGAAGAGCATGAGGCACCCTGTGCTTCAATTCACAACGGAAATCAATAAAATTTCAAATTAATAAAATTATTTAAATATTAATGAAAAAACAAAATATCGAATTACGCGTTGCTCATGCAAGAGAAAAAATTAATCCAAAAATAATAATTTCTCTGTGCTGACAACGCGTAAACAAAAAATTAACCAATTCAATTAAAATTAATTGAAATTATTTTGTAATATTGGTTGATTGGTTTTCCAAAATTTATTGGAAAGATTCTGCAAAACCAAAAAAGCTCTCCAACAAAATAAAATCAAAGAAAAATGTTGTTTTTGAGTCAGTGGAAAAATTAGAGCAGCGATTCTGCTAAAAGAAATTTTTATTTGCTAGTTAACAAAACTTAATTAAAAAATCAGTTTAAAAAAAAAAATCAGAACCGTGATTCTGATGTAGAAAAAATTAATTTAACTTCAGAGAAAATTTAAATTTAAAATTTCATAAAAATCAAATTGTAATTTGAACAATATTTAAAAAGTAATAAAGTTGATTATTAAATTAAGAACTAAAGAGGTTTTTTTTATTGTTGTGGAATACTATTCCGCGTATGCCGAGTTGGGTATGTTTTTTAAATATTGATATTGATAATAATTTACTTTCTTTCTCATTGTTTTTTTAGTACCATTTTAGTACGGCTGAAAGAAATGGTGTGGTGTTGGAATGCAACAGAGCAGTTCAAAATATGGAATATTTTGGGGAGACGTTGGTTGAAACGTGGCGACCTTCAACCAACATCCCATTGGAACGTTTTTTTAGCGAATATCACGCCCATCGTGCTGTACTCTCGCCATGTCCCGCAAAGGTTGGACGTGATATCGTATTTTAATGTTCCATAAAGATTTTATTATGTGTATCGATTCTTTTTTTTTTTTTAATATTTTATTTGATAAACTTGAAGTGTAAAGAAAGTAAATTGTTAAAAATTATTCTACAAAAATGTTTAAAATGTAAAAAAAAATTATTTAATGAATGTATGCATGGTTTTATATTTTTATAACGTTGTAAAAAAGTTAAAAAAAAAATGAATTTTGAATATTAAATATACCTCTTTCTTTTTTTAAAAAAAAATGAAATCTATTATGTTAATAAAAACTCAAATCTACTTCATAATTTTTTGCATTCTACTTGTTGTTGTTGCCTCAAAAAAAATTGTTTATTGAGTAATGCTCATAAAAAAAATTCTTTGTCCTACAGACCAAAAAAAAATCTATTCTTCTTTCCATTTTCTTTAGTTCATGCTTAAAATTATGCTAATTAATAAAAAAAAATTTTTTCTATTATTACAAAAAAATACTTTTATTATTTAAGCTTTCCTAATTAATGCTAAAACCCTTTTGTGTATTTTAATCTAAGACACTGAATTGGTAAAAATTTGCTAAACTTTTATTGTAGCTAAGTTTCACACCTTTACTAAGCCTGCGCCAAATACTTTCCTAAACCTGCGCTAAATACTTAAATGATACTATTGCGCAATATGTGTCGTTGTGTGTATGTGTCATTTATAATAAATGTGGTATGAATTTATTTTGACATAAATGATTTAAGTCAAAATAAATTTGATAGTGACGTGGTTTATTTATTAAAAAAATTTTTATATTTATTAAACATTCTTTAATATATAAACATAAATTCCTTTTAAAACTGGAGGAAAACAAAGGTAAGTTTTTTTTGTGTGTGAAATGTTATTTCAGGTTTTACTTTTGTTTTTAGGTCTACTTAATCTATTGACAGAAAACAACATTGGTCCCTACTTAAAAGAGTTTAGATAAGTATAGAATTATTTTATTTTTATAAGAATAATTCTTTGTGTATATTTTTAGATTTCCAGAAATTCAAAGGAGAACAAAATTTTTAACCAGGTTTTTTGGTGTTTTGTTGTTTTTCTTTTTTTTTTTTTTTATTAAAATTTTGTGACTGCAGGAGCAAAAAAAAATGGAATTCATCGTGGGATTTTTAAAAAAAAATAAAAAATTTGAAATATTGTTTACTATCTACGTGGGATTCCTTGGGGTTGGTTAATTATGCTACCCAAAAAACCGTGAGTTATATTTAATTTTACTGTCCTTAATAATACTAACCCCCTTTTTTTATATTTTATTACATAATTAAATACCTTAAATAAACCTAGTTTTTTTTTTTTTTAATTTTTTATTGTTAACTTAAATATTAATTTTAATTGTCCGTGGTGCAGTGAAGTAGCTTACTTTTGTAAACTTGTCTGTTTTGCGCTCGGTACTCGGTATAAAAAAACGAATTATCAGGTAAAATTTGGTAAACCTGATAGTTCATAACAAATAATTTTAAGTTTTGTTACTAATTTTATGAAATTAACCCTACCATTCTACTTAGCTCACAGTACTAAGTAGTATGTTTCTAATTTTAAGATATTACTTGCTACTTTAAGTTATTTTCTGTTTCCGTCGCGATTTTTCTTTTGGCGATTTTTTCTTAATATCAGAGTTGTAACAAACCTTGTTGCACTTCTTGCTGGTATTCAAGAAAAATTTACCTACTGGCTGGTTGACAACCTGGATAGTTAGGCTCTGATGCTATTAAGAAAAGCAATTCGCTGACTAATTAATTCTATCTAAAATTTTATTATGTTATACGTTATACCTATAAAAAGTTTGTTAATAAAAAAAATTATTGAAAGGAATATATAATTCTTTTATATTTATATGAATTATTATTTTATATAATTTTTTTTATTGTTCTTTTTTTTCTTAAAAAAAAGAATTATGAAATTAGTTATATAAAAGTTATATAGTTGTATAAACGAATTTAGTTATTTTTTTATATAATGTTTTTTTTTATTAACTGAGTCCATTACTTCAGTTATTGTATATGGACCTGACCACCCACTGCTTAGTTTGTAGTTTTTTATTTGATTTTTTAGTTGGACCTTGTCCCCTATTTGAAATTCCGTTTCTGTTTTCGTTTTGTCGTAATACCAAAGCTGTATATGTATATACGGCTTTGGTAATACTCTTTTGATTATATTTTCCCCTGTATTAATTTTTCCGCGCTACCTTAAGAATTTTTTGCATTTTAGCTTTTACGACTTGACAGTGGTCGTCAAAGTTATAAATTGGTTCAGGGTTTTGTTTAAAGCTAGTGGGCAGTGGTTCGCAAAAACCATAAAGAGCGAAAATAGGCGAGTATTTGGTCCCCATGTGTGGTGTATGGTTATGGCAGAGAGCCGCTTCTCCTAGCCATTAGTCCCAACTTTGTACGTTTTCATTAATAATGGTTTTTAAGTATTCAACTAAAGGCCCATGCCTTCTTTCGAAAGAACCGTGGGATTGCGGGTGATATGCCGTGGTTTGTACCTTTTTTATTTTTAGCAGTTAACATAATCACTGAATTAAATCACTCGTAAAATTCGTACCTTGGTCTGTAATTAGCCTACGTGGAATTTCAGAATATTTAAGGATTATTTTCCTATAAAATGCATCCGCTACCGTTAAGGCTTCTTGATTTGGTAGTGGTATGCAGTCCAATATTTTAGTTAGGTCATCTTGAAAAGTCAAGATGTATTTGTTTCCTCTGTGAGTAACAGGGAAAGGACCTACAATGTCCATATATACGTTATCGAAAGGTTTGTGTGCCGTGTCCATAATTACCATAGGCATTTTTTTTATTCTTCCTCTTTTAACTCATTGACACTTGGTACATTTTTGCACAAACTTGCTAATATAATAAAACATTTTTTTCCATTTATAGAATTGCAGAATTCTATAGTATGTTTTGTGTACCCCCATATGTCCTCCTAGTGGGAAATCGTGATACTTCTTAATTACGGCTTCTATTTCATCTTTAGATGTTTGCGTTATTACTTGATTGCAATTTTCTGAGATGCTTGAACTAGATGAGTCACTCGCATAATCGACTTCCGCGGTATTGTTTACTGGTTCCGTTGTTACAGTAGGTGGATATTCCTGTTTTGAACATTCTTGTTTTTCTTGTATTTCCTTTTGGGCTTTACTCCTAGTTATTGCGTTTATTGTACCTTCCTTACTAGGTTCTTCGTTTTCTTCTATTATGGGTATGCGACTAAGTGCGTCCGCATTTGTTTTATTTTTTCCTGCCTTATACAGGATTTCAAAGTCATATTCAGCAAGACGGACCTTCCATCTATTAAGTCTTCCTTCCGAATTTTTATTCCTATATTCACTTATCAAAGGTTTGTGATCCGTGTATACATACTTTGAATTTTCGTCCTAAAAGATAACTGCGAAAATTTTTGATAGCCCAATATATGGGCATTTCTTTTTCAATAGTCGCATACTTCCTTTCATTTAATACCCTACTAGCGTAAGCAATGGGTTTGTCTTTTCCTACTCCTCCTTGAGATAGTGCAGCTCCCAGCGCCTAATTACAGGCATCTGTAGTTAAGTTGAAAGGATGATGGAAATCGGGATATGCCAAAAGAGGTGGTTGAATCAATAGATTTTTAACCTGCTCGAAAGCTTTAAATTCTTTAAGTTTTAACAAAAAAACTTAGTTACCCTGTTTTTATTTATTCAATAATGCTTACTAATACATAATTTAAATATAAAAGGTAAGAATTTATTTTCATTAATTAATAATGTCTGATGAATTTTGAAATCAGTTTGGCCACAACTGTGATCTTTATTCATCCCAATAAAGAAAACATACCACCTCCGGAGGGACACTTGCCCTCTTTTAATGTGTACCTCGGCGTAAGACGTGCTTTTCGTCCAAAACACGAAAGACCTAATTAACCGTGAGTAAAAAATAAAATTTTCAAAAAATAATAATATTTGTTTTATACAATATATATTTTTTTTCTTTTATTTTCAGAAGATAAAATGGTTTTTTAGTTTTTAAATAAATTACAAAATTTACGTTAAAAATTTGTAAAGTTTTTATTTTAAAATTCAAAGACAAATTTTAATCGTATAAATTTGATAAAAATAAAAAATATTAGATTTAAAAATAAGATAATCAAATAAGATAAACGAAAAAACTGAAGAAAATATTACTAATACTGGATCCGTTGAAAGGTCATTTGGAGAGTTTGTGGCCAACCGGGCCGGCCAGGTTCCTCAGACTAGTGTTGCGGATCGTTCCCGGTTGTGTGCCCTCTGTGGGTACCGTTCAAGTCATAAGGGGCACTTTATTCTTCACCTTATGACTCACAACCCGCACAAAGCATGGGTGCTCTTGCTCTGTGTACGCACGGCCCTTTGGTCGCAAAGAGCACCTGCTTTTCCACTGCCAACATTTACATCCGGGGGTCGCACTGCCCCGCAAACTCCAAAAAGGAGGAAATATAAGAAATACTATTATGATCTGGAATAGGTTTGTATTATTTGTTTATTATTCTATTTTAGTCCCCTAATTTTATTTTACTTTTTTTTTTAAGTCAACGTAGCTGTTTACCCTACTTAGCTGTAAAAAAATTATGTAGTAAAAATTGTTTTTTTTTAATGCTAATTAAATTTATATTTTTTTAATGATTATTTTCACCTCAGTTATTGATTGGTACTACATATGAATAAATAATTTCATCATTTTTCAATCACTTAGTGAATTTGAAATGATTTCCTTTTAGGATGATCACTTTTAATGATTTCATAACGATTTCCTTTCTATGAAGATGAACTTGTGATGAATTCATTTAGTGAATATTCACTAAATTGTTTGCTGGGATATGATTTGTAATGCACACAAATACCTTATCTAATTGAAAGTACAATCAAATTATGTATTTGTTGTTCATTAGGGGTTTTTTTGTTTAAAAAAATTTTGTATCGTATTAAGAGAAAAAATTTGAGAATTTTGTGCTATCCAATGCAATTTTGGCTTAATTAGTTTTTTAATGCTTTTTTATAAAAATTAATTTAGTATTAATTTATACTTGACCATTTATAGTGAGTGAAAAAAAAAATTTAAACAAAATAAAAGATACAAAAAATGTCGTTTCAGTAAGTATTATTCATTATTATATTTTTTATATATATGTACATATTATAATTTTATGATTTAACTTTTATTAACTTTCTCCTTCCTTCGTTTTTTTTAGAATAAAAAAATGTATGGTTCTCATCAAGAGGTTTAAAATATTTGGTTCGTATAAAAATTTTTATACAAAAAAAAATTTACTTGTTAAAAAAAATCTTTATATATTTTTCTATTTTTCAGAAAGTGTTGAAGAAGACATTAATACTTCTTTGGATGAAGAAAATATTATAACTGAAATAATAACGCTGGGTGTTGAAAATAGCGGCGAAATTAATTATCTTGAAAATATAGATCAAGTAAATAAAAACGATGAAGAAAATCTTAATACAATAAATACCGGAACAGTAAATTTCGAAAGGTCGTTTGAAGAGTTTGTGGCCAACCGGGCTGGCCAGGCTCCTCAGCCTAGTGTTGCGGATCGTTCCCGGTTGTGTGCCCGGTACCGTTCTAGTCATAAGGGGCACTTTACCCGGCACCGTAAAGAGCACCTAGTCATAAGGGGCACTTTACCCGGCACCTTATGACTCACAACCCGCAGAAGGCATGGCTGGGCGTGGTGTGTAAGCGGCCTTTTAGCCGTAAAGAGCACATACGGAGGTGCCACTGCCATGCCTTCTGCATTATATATATAATATATGCGGGTACCGTTCTAGTCATAAGGGGCACTTTACCCGGCACCGCAAAGAGCACCTAGTCATAAGGGGCACTTTACCCGGCACCTTATGACTCACAACCCGCAGAAGGCATCGCTGGGCGTGGTGTGTAAGCGGCCTTTTAGCCGTAAAGAGCACATCCGGAGGTGCCACTGCCATGCCTTCTGCATTATATATATAATATATATATATATTGATGCATATGCAATTGAAGGATAAATAATGTTTACCAAAATATTTCGAATATAGAATATTTCCATATATACTTTTTGCTGTACTAGCAAAAAGACCCTTAGTAATAAGAAAGTAATGTAAATTTTAGGGTATAAAAGGAAAGATTTTTTAATAAAGAACTTACTTCTTGACTTCAACGGACACCGTCAAAGTGTTTTACTATTAGGCTACTTGTTCTTGGAAAAAACTCCTTTGAAGAACCTAAAAGAAGTATACTGATCAACATAGGCTTTTTAGCTAATTTGGAATAACATTCGGTCTTGCGGCTATTGTTGTCAGTAGTACTTGGTAAAGTCGACACAATTCACAGACACAGTTCAGACTTTACAGTGGGTATAAAAGTAGTCATAAGGGCCATTTTCATCGGCACCTTATGACACACAACCAGCACAAAGCATGGAAGTGCTGTGTGCGCGCGACCATTTGGTCGCAAAGAGCACCTGCTATTCCCCCACTACCAACATTTACATTCGGGGGGTCGCACTGCCCCGCAAACTCCACAAAAGGAGGAAATATAAGAAATACTATTATGATTATGTTTTTTATTCTATTTTAGTCCCCTATTTTTATTTTACCTTTTTTTTTAAGTCAACGTAGCTGTTAACCCTACTTAGCTGTAAAAAAATTATGCCCTACATCAAATAGGACAAAACACATAGAAATAATGGACATAAATAAATTGACGGAAGAATTTAAAGAGAGGGGCAAGGGACTACGGGAAATCAGGGATGAATTGGAAGGGGAGCGAAGCACCCAATACTTCAATTCACAACCAAAAAGCAGCTAATTCAAATATTTTGTAAGAATTTAAATAAATTAATTTGAATTTGCTAAATAGTTAAGTTTTAAAGTAGAACAATATTTTGAAGAGCTTGAGGCACCCTGTGCTTCAATTCACAACGGAAATCAATAAAATCTCAAATTAATAAAATTATTTAAATATTAATGAAAAAACAAAATATCGAATTACGCGTTGCTCATGCAAGAGAAAAAATTAATCAAAAAATAATAATTTCTCTGTGCTGACAACGCATAAACAAAAAATTAACCAATTTAATTAAAATTAATTGAAATTATTTTGTAATATTGGTTGATTGGTTTTCCAAAATTTATTGGAAAGATTCCGCAAAACCAAAAAAGCTCTCCAACAAAATAAAATCAAAGAAAAATGTTGTTTTTGAGTCAGTGGAAAAATTAGAGCAGCGATTCTGCTAAAAGAAATTTTTATTTGCTAGTTAACAAAACTTAATTAAAAAATCAGTTTAAAAAAAAAAATCAGAACCGTGATTCTGATGTAGAAAAAATTAATTTAACTTGAGAGAAAATTTAAATTTAAAATTTCATAAAAATCAAATTGTAATTTGAACAAAGTTATTTTAAAAATTAAAAAAAAAAAACCAATTGTCAAATTAAAAAAAAAAATAACTAAATTTGATAAATTGTAATAACTAAATTGAATAAATATTTAAAAAGTAATAAAGTTGATTATTAAATTAAGAACTAAAGAGGTTTTTTTTATTGTTGTGGAATACTATTCCGCGTATGCCGAGTTGGGTAAGTTTTTTAAATATTGATATTGATAATAATTTACTTTCTTTCTCATTGTTTTTTTTAGTACCATTTTAGTACGGCTGAAAGAAATGGTGTGGTGTTGGAATGCAACAGAGCAGTTCAAAATATGGAATATTTTGGGGAGACGTTGGTTGAAACGTGGCGACCTTCAACCAACATCCCATTGAAACGTTTTTTAGCGAATATCACGCCCATCGTGCTGTACTCTCGCCATGTCCCGCAAAGGTTGGACGTGATATCGTATTTTAATGTTCCATAAAGATTTTATTATGTGTATCGATTCTTTTTTTTTTAATATTTTATTTGATAAACTTGAAGCAAAGCCGTATATAATATTATATACGGCTTTGCTTGAAGTGTAAAGAAAGTAAATTGTTAAAAATTGTTCTAAAAAAATGTTTAAAATGTAAAAAAAAATTATTTATATTATATTTTTATAACGTTGTAAAAAAAGTTAAAAAAAAAATGAATTTTGAATATTAAATATACCTCTTTCTTTTTTTAAAAAAAATGAAATCTATTATGTTAATAAAAACTCAAATCTACTTCATAATTTTTTGCATTCTACTTGTTGTTGTTGCCTCAAAAAAAATTGTTTATTGAGTAATGCTCATAAAAATTCTTTGTCCTACAGACCAAAAAAAACTCTATTCTTCTTTCCATTTTCTTTAGTTCATGCTTAAAATTATGCTAATTACTAAAAAAAAAAATTTTTCTATTATTACAAAAAACTACTTTTATTATTTAACCATTCCTAATTAATGCTAAAACCCTTTTGTGTATTTTAATCTAAGACACTGAATTGGTAAAAATTTGCTAAACTTTTATTGTAGCTAAGTTTCACACCTTTACTAAGCCTGCGCCAAATACTTTCCTAAACCTGCGCTAAATACTTAAATGATACTATTGCGCAATATGTGTCGTTGTGTGTATGTGTCATTTATAATAAATGTGGTATGAATTTATTTTGATATAAATGATTTAAGTCAAAATAAATTTGATAGTGACGTGGTTTATTTATTAAAAAAAATTTTATATTTATTAAACATTCTTTAATATATAAACATAAATTCTTTTTAAAACTGGAGGAAAACAAAGGTAAGTTTTTTTTGTGTGTGAAATGTTATTTCAGGTTTTACTTTTGTTTTTAGGTCTACTTAATCTATTGACAGAAAACAACATTGGTCCCTACTTAAAAGAGTTTAGATAAGTATAGAATTATTTTATTTTTATAAGAATAATTCTTTGTGTATATTTTTAGATTTCCAGAAATTGAAAGGAGAAAAAAAAATTTAACCAGGTTTTTTGGTGTTTTGTTTTTCTTCTTTTTTTTTTTATTTTATTAAAATTTTGTGACTGCAGAAGCAAAAAAAAAATGGAATTTATCATGGGATTTTTAAAAAAAAATAAAAAATTTGAAATATTGTTTACTATCTACGTGGGATTCCTTGGGGTTGGTTAATTATGCTACCCAAAAACCCGTGAGTTATATTTAATTTTACTGTCCTTAATAATACTAACCCCCTTTTTTTATATTTTATTACATAATTAAATACCTTAAATAAACCTAGTTTTTTTTTTTTAATTTTTATTGTAAACTTAAATATTAATTTAAATTGTCCGTGGTGCAGTGAAGTAGCTTACTTTTGTAAACTTGTCTGTTTTGCGCTCGGTACTCGGTATAAAAAGAACGAATTATCAGGTAAAATTTGGTAAACCTGATAGTTCATAACAAATAATTTTAAGTTTTGTTACTAATTTTATGAAATTAACCCTACCATTCTACTTAGCTCGCAGTACTAAGTAGTATGTTTCTAATTTTAAGATATTACTGCTACTTTAAGTTATTTTCTGTTTCTGTCGCGATTTTTCTTTTGACGATTTTTTCTTAATATCAGAGTTGTAACAAACCTTGTTGCACTTCTTGCTGGTATTCAAGAAAAATTTACCTACTGGCTGGTTGACAACCTGGATAGTTAGGCTCTGATGCTATTAAGAAAAGCAATTTGCGTTGACTAATTAATTCTATATACAATTTTATTATGTTATACGTTATACCTATAAAAAGTTTGTTAATAAAAAAAATTATTGAAAGGAATATATAATTCTTTTATATTTATATGAATTATTATTTTATATAATTTTTTTATTGTTCTTTTTTTTCTTAAAAAAAAGAATTATGAAATTAGTTATATAAAAGTTATATATGTAATTGTATAAATGAATTTAGTTATTTTTTTATATAATGTTTTTTTTTATTAACTGAGTCCATTACTTCAGTTATTGTATATGGACCTGACCACCCACTGCTTAGTTTGTAGTTTTTTATTTGATTTTTTAGTTGGACCTTGTCTCCTATTTGAAATTCCGTTTCTGTTTTCGTTTTGTCGTAATACCAAAGCTGTATATATATATACGGCTTTGGTAATACTCTTTTGATTTTATTTTCCCCCGTATTAATTTTTCCGCGCTACCTTAAGAATTTTTTGCATTTTAGCTTTTACGACTTGACAGTGGTCGTCAAAGTTATAAATTGGTTCAGGGTTTTGTTTAAAGCTAGTGGGCAGTGGTTCGCAAAAACCATAAAGACCGAAAATAGGCGAGTATTTGGTCCCCATGTGTGGTGTATGGTTATGGCAGAGAGCCGCTTCTAGCCATTCGTCCCAACTTTGTACGTTCTCATTAATAATGGTTTTTAAGTATTCAACTAATGGCCCATGCCTTCTTTTTAAAGAGCCGTTGGATTGCGGGTGATATGCCGTGGTTTGTACCTTTTTTATTTTTAGCAGTTAACACAACCGCTGAATTAAATCACTCGTAAAATTCATACCTTGGTCTGTAATTAGCCTACGTGGAATTACAGAATATTTAAGGATTGTTTTCCTATAAAATGCATCCGCTACCGTTAAGGCTTCTTGATTTGGTAGTGGTATGCAGTCCAATATTTTAGTGAGGTCATCTTGAAAAGTCAAGATGTATTTGTTTCCTCTGTGAGTAATAGGGAAAGGACCTACAATGTCCATATATACTTTATCGAAAGGTTTGTGTGCCGTGTCCATAATTACCATAGGAATTTTTTTTATTCTTCCTCTTTTAACTCATTGACACTTGGTACATTTTTGCACAAACTTGCTAATATCATAAAACATTTTTTTCCATTTATAGAATTGCCGAATTCTATAGTATGTTTTGTGTACCCCCATATGTCCTCCTAGTGGGGAATCGTGATACTTCTTAATTACGGCTTCTATTTCGTCTTTAGATGTTAGCGTTATTACTTGATTGCAATTTTCTGATATGCTTGAACTAGATGAGTTACTCGCATAATCGACTTCCGCGGTATTGTTTACTGGTTCCGTTGTTACAGTAAGTGGATATTCCTGTTTTGAAAATTCTTGTTTTTCTTGTATTTCCTTTTGGGCTTTACTCCTAGTTATTGCGTTTATTGTACCTTCCTTACTAGGTTCTTCGTTTTCTTCTATTATGGGTATGCGACTAAGTGCGTCCGCATTTGTTTTATTTTTTCCTGCCTTATACAGGATTTCAAAGTCATATTCAGCAAGACGGACCTTCCATCTATTAAGTCTTCCTTCCGAATCTCTCTTTCTATATTAACTTATCAAAGGTTTGTGATCCGTGTATACTTTGAATTTTCGTCCTAAAAGATAACTGCGAAAATTTTTGATAGCCCAATATATGGGCATTTGGACGTAATGGGCGTAATTACAGGAAACTGTAGTTAAGTTGAAAGGATGATGGAAATCGGGATATGCCAAAAGAGGTGGTTGAATCAGTAGATTTTTAACCTGCTCGAAAGCTTTAAATTCTTTAAGTTTTAAAAAAAACTTAGTTACCCTGTTTTTATTTATTCAATAATGCTTACTAATACATAATTTAAATATAAAAGGTAAGAATTTATTTTCATTAATTAATAATGTCTGATGAATTTTGAAATCAGTTTGGCCACAACTGTGATCTTTATTCATCCCAATAAAGAAAACATACCACCTCCGGAGGGACACTTGCCCTCTTTTAATGTGTACCTCGGCGTAAGACGTGCTTTTCGTCCAAAACACGAAAGACCTAATTTACCGTGAGTAAAAAATAAAATTTTCAAAAAATAATAATATTTGTTTTATACAATATATATTTTTTTTCTTTTATTTTCAGAAGATAAAAGGGTTTTTTAGTTTTTAAATAAATTACAAAATTTACGTTAAAAATTTATAAAGTTTTTATTTTAAAATTCAAAGACAAATTTTAATCGTATAAATTTGATAAAAATAAAAAATATTAGATTTAAAAATAAGATAATTAAGGTTGAGAACAACTTAAATAATTAAATTTGTTAAAATTATAGTTAAATTTAAGTAAACTGAATAAATAGTTAAAAATAAAAAGAAATAGTTCTGAATTGAAAACAACTAAAGGAGTTTTATTTTTAAAAGAAAAGACAAGTCAAACATAATAAAAGGTGTAAAAGGTGAGATAAACTATAAATAAATGAGATAAAAATTATTGATTGTAATTTTTAAATTACAATTTTCATTTCTTATATAAATCCTCCTTATTTATTTTTCTCGCCGTAAAATTGGGTTTATATAGAATAGAGTATAAATCTAATTTTTTATATATAAAAAATCGTATAATAATATGTATGCGATAAAATTAAATTAAATTTCTTCTTTCTTCTTTCTTTTTTTGTTTTTTTCTAGAAAAAAAATGTATAGTTGGTACGTATAAAAAAATTTTTTGTAAAAAAGATTTGTTAAAAATTCTTTATTTAGAAAATGCAGAAAATAATACTTTTTCGGAAGAAGAAAAGGTATTAACAGAAATTATAACGATGGGTGATAATATAAACGAAAAAACTGAAGAAAATATTACTAATACTGGATCCGTTGAAAGGTCATTTGGAGAGTTTGTGGCCAACCGGGCCGGCCAGGTTCCTCAGCCTAGTGTTGCGGATCGTTCCCGCTTGTGTGCTCTCTGTGGGTACCGTTCAAGTCATAAGGGGCACTTTACTCGGCACCTTATGACTCACAACCCGCACAAAGCATGGCAGTGCTCTTGCTCTGTGTGCGCACGGCCCTTTGGTCGCAAAGAGCACCTGCTTTTCCACTGCCAACATTTACATCCGAGGGTCGCACTGCCCCGAAAACTCCAAAAAGGAGGAAATATAAGAAATACTATTATGATCTGGAATAGGTTTGTATGATTTGTTTATTATTCTATTTTAGTCCCCTAACTTTATTTTACTTTTTTTTTTTAAGTCAACGTAGCTGTTTACCCGACTTAGCTTTGAAGAGTTTGTGGCCAACTGGGCCGGCCAGGCTCTCAGCCTAGTGTTGCGGATCGTTCCCGGTTGTGTGCCCTCTGCGGGTACCGTTCTAGTCATAAGGGGCACTTTACCCGGCACCTTATGATTCACAACCCGGAGAAGGCATGGCTGGCCGTGGTGTGTAAGAGGCCTTTTAGCCGTAAAGAGCACCTTACATACCACTACCATCTACATCCGGGGGTGCCACTGCCATGCCTTCTGCATTATATATATAATATATATATATATTGATGCATATGCAATTGAAGGATAAATAATGTTTACCAAAATATTTCGAATATAGAATATTTCCAGATACGTACTTTTTGCTGTACTAGCAAAAAGACCCTTAGTAATAAGAAAGCAAAAATGTTCACATTATTATTGTTATTCTCAATATTGATTGAAATGGCGAATAGGTTACCTTTGGAGAATATTAAAGTCGAAAATACGGAAGTAATATTCGAAAACTGTGGTCGACTGATCGAATATAAGGATGAGGTGCGAATATTTACGAAGCTAAAGGTAACAAATGAAGCCGAAATACAAGATTTTTTAGTTAAGTTAGAAAATAAATTAGGAAATAAATGTAATAATACAGTAAGCTCTAGAAATACTAAAAGTTGTAAACTTTGGAAAAACGAATTCGCACTATGGACAAATAAATTTAGACAACTGACAACCGGACTGAATCATTTTTTCAAGAGAACAAAAAGGGGAGCTATCGACATTATAGGAACTTTATCCAAGACATTATTCGGGACAATGGATCAAGCTGACTCGGACAGAATTTATCAAACTTTAGACAAATTACAACAAAGCGGAGGGACAATGTTAGAATTACTAGACAAAGAAACGGCGGTTGTGGCTTCAAATTTTGAATTCATGCAATAGTAATGGAAGATACTATCGAAAAGCTAAGTAATACAATGCAAAATAATTTAGCGATAATTCAAGCCGATACGAGAGATATTTGGCTCGAAATAGAACTTAATAGACTCGTTATTTTTTTTTTCACTGGCAGAACTAGAGCGAGTATATGTTTATTTACTAGAACAAGAATCGATTATTAATGTATTGCAACAACATCGTATACACCCACTAATAATTGATTCTGAATTGTTAACCACGTTGGTCCGGAATATGACAAACGGTACCGGGCATGAACTATTATATTCAACGGAAGTGATTAACCAACTGGCTACTGTCTTTTTAGCTCACTCAGAAGGGGAATTGGGAGTAAAAATCCAAATCAGCATCCTTCACCAGGATGAATATACTATGAACAAGGTATATCCTATACCCCGCAAACATGGCTCAGATTTTGTAATACTTAATGCGGATTGGGACTACTTAGCGAATAATTCGGCTGGACAATTCATACATTATACAAACGAGGAGTATGCTACAGCTCGTCATGAAAGTAGTACTGGATTGAATGAAATTGTTCAAGTTTGTAAACATATTCAACCAAAAATTTTAGAACCTACTCCATCACAATGTTTGATAGCGCATTTTTTAAAGCGGACACTTAAAAGGGGCCCTGAAACGGTTTGTCAGTACAGAGTGTTAACTGAAATAGAAAATCATATAATACCTATGAAAAATGAAAACAACTGGTTGTACATACTTACTCACACCAATGTTTTATTTAGTCTATGCGCCGCTCATACACATAAGTTAACATTGGAAGGAACGGGCATCCTAAAATTAAAAGTAAAATGCGTATATCTTTTAGAACATTTAGAGTTGCCATACCATTCGGGAGCAGAGTTAAAATTAGACCTAGAAACAAAATATCAGTTTTCAAATTTAGATGATTTTCCAATGGAAGAACATGAACCGCTGGTATTGAGTGTAACAACTAAACCGATCTCTAGAATAATCCGCCCTATAAGACCCGAAGAACTTAATAAAGAATTCGCGAAAAGGAGTAAGTCACTCCTACAAATATCGGATGAGATAAGAAAAACAACAGAAAACCAAGCCAACATGCTGTCTTTAAAATTAATGTCCACTTCGAATTCGATAGTACTAAGTATAATAATTATCATAATAATTATATATTTTATTGTAAAGAAATGTAGAAAAGAAAAAAACGCCCTCGCTGCTGACAGCGAGAGCGATATTCGGAGACGAAGTTCACAAGAACGACGACGAAGAAATTCGACTGACGGATCACAGACAGACAGTTACGAGCAACCATCTACTACTATGAACAGAAAAATTTACCGATCTAGACTGACCCCACCTAACGAACGGCCACCGCCACCGCCTATAATGTCACCAAAAACGCCTACCTCTAGAACGTCGCCAAAACTGACACAACAACAAGGAAGAACTATTGTCTGACGAAAATGTAGGTTCCCAAATATTATCTTTCCGGGACTAATTCTAAACTAAAACTCTACAACAACAAAATTAAAATTATATTCAGTAAAAATAATAGAAAAGCGGAATCCTATATACAATTTTTTTTTTTGATAAATAAAAAATATATATCAGGTTAATATATAAAAATTTATTTATTTTCATATACATATATATGTTTACTGTTAAATTAGTACAATATAATTTGATAATTTTTAATTTTAATTTATAATTTTACAAATTTTAAATATAATTTAATATAAATTTTCAAAAAAAAAAAAATAATAAAGAAAAATTTTATAAAATTTTTTTTAAACATCATTTTAAAAAAAAAAATTTTACATTGAGATCGTTTACTCTGACGAAATTGTTTTCTTAAAGTTTTTTTTATTTTTCTCGCACTTTTAACTTTAGTACGAGAGCACCTCAGATGGTCCTGGTAGTATGCCTTTCGACCAAAGGTTTTACCACATGTCCTACACTTCCAGGGTCTTACGTTCAAATGGATTCTTATGTGCCGGTTCAGATTTCCGCGGCGATTGGTGTTATAAATTTTATGATCCTATTTTTTTTATCTAACTCCGTTAACATTTTAGAATTGGTAATTTGATTATTTCTTTTAATAAAAAAAAAAAATATGAATTTCTTACACATACAGACATATACATATATATTAATACACAGATTTTAGTATGATAAGTAAATACTACATTCATTTCATTATATTTTTTAATTGTCGTAACAAAAAATTTCATAATATGATAATGATAATATAGCAATAAGAATAAATAAATGCAACATGAAATTTTTAATTTTAAGAAAGATTAAAAAATGTATACCATATAAGTTTATCACGATCCTATACCCCTTATCTGAAAAAATTAAATTTTTTCAAAATTAAATTTTTTCTTTGGATAATGGGAGGTATGTTATGTAAAGCCTACCCTGTTTAATTTTCCAAATTTAAGTTCTAAATTAATTTGTTTCCAAATTAAAGAAATATGATATTTAATTTCCTAATAATTTAATTTTATTAATAATTTAATTTCAATAATAATTTACCTTCTGAATTTGCTTAATTAGCAGTTTGCTAGTTAATTCAAGTTCAGGGTAAATAGGCATTTGAACTAATATTGGACTTTGATTTTCCTTTAATTTAATTAAATGAAAATCAAATACACGTTTTATGATAC
The DNA here is from genome assembly GCA_949752835.1 of Empis stercorea. Taxonomy (NCBI): domain Eukaryota; kingdom Metazoa; phylum Arthropoda; class Insecta; order Diptera; family Empididae; genus Empis; species Empis stercorea. Next base: position 75,556,817 of record OX457085.1, on the reverse strand, counting down.
GTGGGCTTTACATAAAATTAAAACCTAAAGTTGATGAGTTGATTCGTGTACTTGTGATTTATCGGTCGATGTTTTGTAATTGCGTTTGATATATATATATATAATTAAAATATACCAGTTTGTTACATAAAAATCAATGTTTTATTAAAGTTTTTCATATAAAAGATTTAAAAGGTTCATTTAAAAAGTATCGTAAGTATTTATGTTATGATAAAAACATAACATAAATTTTAGGGTATAAAAGGAAAGATTTTTTAATAAAGAACTTACTTCTTGACTTCAACCGAAACCGTCAAAGTTTTTTACTATGAGGCTACTCGTTCTTGGAAAAAACTCCTTTGAAGAACCTAAAAGAAGTATACTGACCAATATAGGCTTTTTAGCTAATTTGGAATAACATTCGGTCTTGCGACTATTGTTGTCAGTAGTACTTGGTAAAGTCGACACAATTCACAGACACAGTTCACACTTTACAGTGGGTATAAAAGTAGTCATAAGGGCCATTTTCATCGGCACCTTATGACACACAACCAGCACAAAGCATGGAAGTGCTGTGTGCGCGCGACCATTTGGTCGCAAAGAGCACCTGCTATTCCCCCACTACCAAAATTTACATTCGGGGGATCGCACTGCCCCGAAAACTCCACAAAAGGAGGAAATATAAGAAATACTATTATGATTATGTTTTTAATTCTATTTTAGTCCCCTATTTTTATTTTACCTTTTTTTTAAGTCAACGTAGCTGTTAACCCTACTTAGCTGTAAAAAAATTATGCCCCTACATCAAATAGGACAAAACACATAGAAATAATGGACATAAATAAATTGACCGAAGATTTTAAAGAGAGGGGCAAGGGACTTCGGGAAATCAGGGATGAATTGGAAGGGGAGCGAAGCACCCAATACTTGAATTCACAACCAAAAAACAGCTAATTCAAATATTTTGTAAGAATTTAAATAATTTAATTTAAATTAGCTAAATAATTAAGTTTTAAAGTAGAACAATATTTTGAAGAGCTTCAGGCACCCTGTCCCTGTGCTTCAATTCACAACGGAAATCAATAAAATTTCAAATTAATAAAATTATTTAAATATTAATGAAAAAACAAAATATCGAATTACGCGTTGCTCGTGCAAGAGAAAAAATTAATCAAAAAATAATAACTTCTCTGTGCTGACAACGCGTAAATAAAAAATTAACCAATTTAATTAAAATTAATTGAAATTATTTTGTAATATTGGTTGATTGGTTTTCGAAAATTTATTGGAAAGATTCTGCAAAACCAAAAAAGCTCTCCAACAAAATAAAATCAAAGAAAAATGTTGTTTTTGAGTCAGTGGAAAAATTAGAGCAGTGATTCTGCTAAAAGAAATTTTTATTTGCTAGTTAACAAAACTTAATTAAAAAATCAGTTTAAAAAAAAAATCAGAACCGTGATTCTGATGTAGAAAAAATTAATTGAACTTGAGAGAAAATTTAAATTTAAAATTTCATAAAAATCAAATTGTAATTTGAACAAAGTTATTTTAAAAATTGAAAAAAAAAAACAAATTGTCAAATTAAAAAAAAAAAGATAACTAAATTTCATAAATTGTAATAACTAAATTGAATAAATATTTAAAAAGTAATAAAGTTGATTATTAAATTAAGAACTAAAGAGGTTTTTTTTATTGTTGTGGAATACTATTCCGCGTATGCCGAGTTGGATAAGTTTTTTAAATATTGATATTGATAATAATTTACTTTCTTTCTCATTGTTTTTTTTAGTACCATTTTAGTACGGCTGATAGAAATGTTGTGGTGTTGGAATGCAACAGAGCAGTTCAAAATATGGAATATTTTGGGGAGACGTTGGTTGAAACATGGCGACATTCAACCAACATCCCATTGGAACGTTTTGTAAACGAATATCACGCCCAGCGGATCGTGCTGTACTCTCGCCATGTCCCGCAAAGGTTGGACGTGATATCGTATTTTAATGTTCCATAAAGATTTTATTATGTGTATCCATTCTTTTTTTTTTTTTAATATTTTATTTGATAAACTTGAAGTGTAAAGAAAGTAAATTGTTAAAAATTATTCTAAAAAAATGTTTAAAATGTAAAAACAAAATTATTTAATGAATGTATGCATGGTTTTATATTTTTATAACGTTGTAAAAAAAGTTAAAAAAAAAATGATTTTTGAATATTAAATATACCTCTTTCTTTTTAAAAAAAAAATGAAATCTATTATGTTAATAAAAACTCAAATCTACTTCATAATTTTTTGTATTCTACTTGTTGTTGTTGCCTCAAAAAAAAATTGTTTATTGAGTGATGCTCATAAAAAAAATTCTTTGTCCTACAGACCAAAAAAAACTCTATTCTTCTTTCCATTTTCTTTAGTTCATGCTTAAAATTATGCTAATTAATTATATTATTACAAAAAACTACTTTTATTATTTAACCATTCCTAATTAAAGCTAAAACCCTTTTGTGTATTTTAATATAAGACACTGAATTGGTAAAAATTTGCTAAACTTTTATTGTAGCTAAGTTTCACACCTTTACTAAGCCTGCGCTAAATACTTTCCTAAACCTGCGCTAAATACTTAAATGATACAATTGCGCAATATGTGTCGTTGTGTGTATGTGTCATTTATAATAAATGTGGTATGAATTTATTTTGACATAAATGATTTAAGTCAAAATAAATTTGATAGTGACGTGGTTTATTTATTAAAAATTTTTTTATATTTATTAAAAATTCTTTAATATATAAACATAAATTCTTTTTAAAACTGGAGGAAAAAAAAATTAGGTAAGTTTTTTTCGTGTGTGAAATGTTATTTCAGGTTTTACTTTTGTTTTTAGGTCTACTTAACTTAATGTATTGACAGAAAACAACATTGGTCCCTACTTAAAAGAGTTTAGATAAGTATAGAATTATTTTATTTTTATAAGAATAATTCTTTGTGTATATTTTTAGATTTCCAGAAATTGAAAGGAGAAAAAAAAATTTAACCAGGGTTTTTGGTGTTTTGTTTTTCTTCTTTTTTTTTTTATTTTATTAAAATTTTGTGACTGCAGAAGCAAAAAAAAAATGGAATTCATCGTGGGATTTTAAAAAAAAACTAAAAAATTTGAAATATTGTTTACTATCTACGTGAGATTCCTTGGGGTTGGTTAATTATGCTACCCAAAAAACCGTGAGTTATATTTAATTTTACTGTCCTTAATAATACTAGCCCCCTTTTTTTATATTTTATTACATAATTAAATACCTTAAATAAACCTAGTTTTTTTTTTTTTAATTTTTTATTGTTAACTTAAATATTAATTTAAATTGTCCGTGGTGCAGTGAAGTAGCTTACTTTTGTAAACTTGTCTGTTTTGCGCTCGGTACTCGGTATAAAAAAACGAATTATCAGGTAAAATTTGGTAAACCTGATAGTTCATAACAAATAATTTTAAGTTTTATTACTAATTTTATGAAATTGACCCTACCATTCTACTTAGCTCGCAGTACTAAGTAGTATGTTTCTAATTTTAAGATATTACTGCTACTTTAAGTTATTTTCTGTTTCCGTCGCGATTTTTCTTTTGACGATTTTTTCTTAATATCAGAGTTGTAACAAACCTTGTTGCACTTCTTGATGGTATTCAAGAAAAATTTACCTACTGGCTGGTTGACAACCTGGATAGTTAGGCTCTGATGCTATTAAGAAAAGCAATTTGCGTTGACTAATTAATTCTATCTAAAATTTTATTATGTCATACGTTATACCTATAAAAAGTTTGTTAATAAAAAAAATTATTGAAAGGAATATATAATTCTTTTATATTTATATGAATTATTATTATATATAATTTTTTTTATTGTTCTTTTTTTTTCTTAAAAAAAAAGAATTATGAAATTAGTTATATAAAAGTTATATAGTTGTATAAATGAATTTAGTTATTTTTTTATATAAAGTTTTTTTTTATTAACTGAGTCCATTACTTCAGTTATTGTATATGGACCTGACCACCCACTGCTTAGTTTGTAGTTTTTTATTTGATTTTTTAGTTGGACCTTGTCCCCTATTTAAAATTCCGTTTCTGCTTTCGTTTTGTCGTAATACCAAAGCTGTATATATATACGGCTTTGGTAATACTCTTTTGATTTTATTTTCCCCTGTATTAATTTTTCCGCGCTACCTTAAGAATTTTTTGCATTTTAGCTTTTACGACTTGACAGTGGTCGTCAAAGTTATAAATTGGTTCAGGGTTTTGTTTAAAGCTAGTGGGCAGTGGTTCGCAAAAACCATAAAGAGCGAAAATAGGCGAGTATTTGGTCCCCATGTGTGGTGTATGGTTATGGCAGAGAGCCGCTTCTAGCCATTCGTCCCAACTTTGTACGTTCTCATTAATAATGGTTCTTAAGTATTCAACTAATGGCCCATGCCTTCTTTTTAAAGAGCCGTTGGATTGCGGGTGATATGCCGTGGTTTGTACTTTTTTTATTTTTAGCAGTTAACATAACCGCTGAATTAAATCACTCGTAAAATACCTTGGTCTGTAATTAGCCTACGTGGAATTACACAATATTTAAGGATTATTTTCCTATAAAAATGAATCCGCTACCGTTAAGGCTTCTTGATTTGGTAGTGGTATGCAGTCCAATATTTTAGTTAGGTCATCTTGAAAAGTCAAGATGTATTTGTTTCCTCTGTGAGTAACAGGGAAAGGACCTAAAATGTCCATATATACTTTATCGAAAGGTTTGTGTGCCGTGTCCATAATTACCATAGGCATTTTTGTTATTCTTCCTCTTTTAACTCATTGACACTTGGTACATTTTTTCACAAACTTGCTAATATCATAAAACATTTTTTTTCCATTTATAGAATTGCCGAATTCTATAGTATGTTTTGTGTACCCCCATATGTCCTCCTAGTGGGGAATCGTGATACTTCTTAATTACGGCTTCTATTTCATCTTTAGATGTTAGCGTTATTATTTGATTGCAATTTTCTGATATGCTTGAACTAGATGAGTCACTCGCATAATCGACTTCCGCGGTATTGTTTACTGGTTCCGTTGTTACAGTAGGTGGATGTTCCTGTTTTGAAAATTCTTGTTTTTCTTGTATTTCCTTTTGGGCTTTACTCCTAGTTATTGCGTTTATTGTACCTTCCTTACTAGGTTCTTCGTTTTCTTCTATTATGGGTATGCGACTAAGTGCGTTTGCAATTGTTTTATTTTTTCCTGCCTTATACAGGATTTCAAAGTCATATTCAGCAAGACGGACCTTCCATCTATTTAGTCTTCCTTCCGAATCTCTCTTGCTATATTCACTTATCAAAGGTTTGTGATCCGTGTATACTTTGAATTTTCGTCCTAAAAGATAACTGCGAAAATTTTTGATAGCCCAATATATGGGCATTTCTTTTTCAATAGTCGCATACTTCCTTTCCGCCTTATTTAATACCCTACTAGCGTAAGCAATGGGTTTGTCTTTTCCTACTCCTCCTTGAGATAGTGCAGCTCCCAGCGCGCAATTACAGGCATCTGTAGTTAAGTTGAAAGAATGATGGAAATCGGGATATGCCAAAAGAGGTGTTTGAATCAATAGATTTTTAACCTGCTCAAAAGCTTTAAATTCTTCAAGTTTTAAAAAAAAACTTAGTTACCCTGTTTTTATTTATTCAATAATGCTTACTAATACATAATTTAAATATAAAAGGTAAGAATTTATTTTAATTAATTAATAATGTCTGATGAATTTTGAAAGCAGTTTGGCCACAACTATGATCTTTATGCATCCCAATAAAGTAAACATACCACCTCCGGAGGGACACTTGCCCTCTTTTAATGTGTACCTCGGCGTACGACGTGCTTTTCGTCCAAAACACGAAAGACCTAATTTACCGTGAGTAAAAAATAAAATTTTCAAAAAAAATTATATTTGTTTTATACACTATATATTTTTTTTTCTTTTTTTTTCAGAAGATAAAAGGGTTTTTTAGTTTTTAAATTAATTACAAAATTTACGTTATAAATTTATAAAGTTTTTATTTTAAAATTCAAAGACAAATTTTAATCGTATAAATTTGATAAAAATAAAAAATATTAGATTTAAAAATAAGATAATTAAGGTTAAGAACTTAAATAATTAAATTTGTTAAAATTATAGTTAAATTTAAGTAAACTGAATAAATAGTTAAAATAAAAATAAATAGTTCTGAATTGAAAACAACTAAAGGAGTTTTATTTTTAAAAGAAAAGACAAGTCAAACATAATAAAAGGTGTAAAAGGTGAGATAAACTATAAATAAATGAGATAAAAATTATTGATTGTAATTTTTATATTACAATTTTCATTTCCTATATAAATCCTCCTTATTTATTTTTCTCGCCGTAAAATTGGGTTTATATAGAATAGAGTATAAATCTAATTTTTTATATATAAAAAATCGTATAATAATATGTATGCGATAAAATTAAATTAAATTTCTTCTTTCTTCTTTCTTTTTTTGTTTTTTTCTAGAAAAAAAATGTATAGTTGGTACGTATAAAAAAATTTTATGCTAAAAAAGATTTGTTTAAAATTCTTTATTTAGAAAATGTTGCAGAAAATAATACTTTTTCGGAAGAAGAAAAGGTATTAACAGAAATTATAACGATGGGTGATAATATAAACGAAAAAACTGAAGAAATTATTACTAATACTGGATCCGTTGAAAGGTCATTTGGAGAGTTTGTGGCCAACCGGGCCGGCCAGGTTCCTCAGTTTAGTGTTGCGGATCGTTCCCGGTTGTGTGCCCTCTGCGGGTACCGTTCTAGTCATAAGGGGCACTTTACCCGGCACCTTAAAGAGCTCCTAGTCATAAGGGGCACTTTACCCGGCACCTTATGACTCACAACCCGCAGAAGGCATGGCTGGGCGTGGTGTGTAAGCGGCCTTTTAGCCGTAAAGAGAACCTTACATACCACTACCACCACCTACATCCGGAGGTGCCACTGCCATGCCTTCTGCATTGTATATATAATATATATATATATATATATATTGATGCATATGCAATTGAAGGATAAATAATGTTTACCAAAATATTTCGAATATAGAATATTTCCAGATATATACTTTTTGCTGTACTAGCAAAAAGACCCTTAGTAATAAGAAAGTAATGTAAATTTTAGGGTTTAGGGTACAGACACGCAGTTCAGACCTTACAGTGGGTATAAAAGTAGTCATAAGGGCCATTTTCATCGGCACCTTATGACACACAACCAGCACAAAGCATGGAAGTGCTGTGTGCGCGCGACCATTTGGTCGCACAGAGCACCTGCTATTCCCCCACTACCAACATTTACATTCGGGGGGTCGCACTGCCCCGCAAACTCCACAAAAGGAGGAAATATAAGAAATACTATTATGATTATGTTTTTTATTCTATTTTAGTCCCCTATTTTTATTTTACTTTTTGTTTTAAGTCAACGTAGCTGTTAACCCTACTTAGCTGTAAAAAAATTAGGCCCCTACATCAAATAGGACAAAACACATAGAAATAATGGACATAAATAAATTGACGGAAGATTTTAAAGAGAGGGGCAAGGGACTTCGGGAAATCAGGGATGAATTGGAAGGGGAGCGAAGCACCCAATACTTGAATTCACAACCAAAAAACAGCTAAATCAAATATTTTGTAAGAATTTAAATAAATTAATTTAAATTTGCTAAATAATTAAGTTTTAAAGTAGAACAATATTTTGAAGAGCTTGAGGCACCCTGTGCTTCAAAATGTTGTTTTTGAGTCAGTGGAAAAATTAGAGCAGTGATTCTGCTAAAAGAAATTTTTATTTGCTAGTTAACAAAACTTAATTAAAAAATCAGTTTAAAAAAAAAAATCAGAACCGTGATTCTGATGTAGAAAAAATTAATTTAACTTGAGAGAAAATTTAAATTTAAAATTTCATAAAAATCAAATTGTAATTTGAACAAAGTTATTTTAAAAATTAAAAAAAAAAAACAAATTGTCAAATAAAAAAAAAAATAACTAAATTTGATAAATTGTAATAACTAAATTGAATAAATATTTAAAAGTAATAAAGTTGATTATTAAATTAAGAACTAAAGAGGTTTTTTTATTGTTGTGGAATACTATTCCGCGTATGCCGAGTTGGGTAAGTTTTTTAAATATTGATATTGATAATAATTTACTTTCTTTCTCATTGTTTTTTTTAGTACCATTTTAGTACGGCTGATAGAAATGTTGTGGTGTTGGAATGCAACAGAGCAGTTCAAAATATGGAATATTTTGGGGAGACGTTGGTTGAAACGTGGCGACCTTCAACCAACATCCCATTGGAACGTTTTGTAAGCGAATATCACGCCCAGCGGATCGTGCTGTACTCTCGCCATGTCCCGCAAAGGTTGGACGTGATATCGTATTTTAATGTTCCATAAAGATTTTATTATGTGTATCGATTCTTTTTTTTTTTTTTATATTTTATTTGATAAACTTGAAGTGTAAAGAAAGTAAATTGTTAAAAATTATTCTACAAAAATGTTTAAAATGTAAAAAAAAAGTTATTTAATGAATGTATGCATGGTTTTATATTTTTATAACGTTGTAAAAAAAGTTAAAAAAAAAAATGAATTTTGAATATTAAATATACCTCTTTCTTTTTAAAAAAAAAATTAAATCTATTATGTTAATAAAAACTCAAATCTACTTCATAATTTTTTGTATTCTACTTGTTGTTGTTGCCTCAAAAAAAAATTGTTTATTGAGTGATGCTCATAAAAAAAATTCTTTGTCCTACAGACCAAAAAAAACTCTATTCTTCTTTCCATTTTCTTTAGTTCATGCTTAAAATTATGCTAATTAATTATATTATTACAAAAAACTACTTTTATTATTTAACCATTCCTAATTAAAGCTAAAACCCTTTTGTGTATTTTAATATAAGACACTGAATTGGTAAAAATTTGCTAAACTTTTATTGTACCTAAGTTTCACACCTTTACTAAGCCTGCGCTAAATACTTTCCTAAACCTGCGTTAAATACTTAAATGATACTATTGCGCAATATGTGTCGTTGTGTGTATGTGTCATTTATAATAAATGTGGTATGAATTTATTTTGACATAAATGATTTAAGTCAAAATAAATTTGATAGTGACGTGGTTTATTTATTAAAAATTTTTTTATATTTATTAAAAATTCTTTAATATATAAACATAAATTCCTTTTAAAACTGGAGGAAAACAAAGGTAAGTTTTTTTTGTGTGTGAAATGTTATTTCAGGTTTTACTTTTGTTTTTAGGTCTACTTAACTTAATGTATTGAAAGAAAACAACATTGGTCCCTACTTAAAAGAGTTTAGATAAGTATAGAATTATTTTATTTTTATAAGAGTAATTCTTTGTGTATATTTTTAGATTTCCAGAAATTGAAAGGAGAAAAAAATTTTTAACCAGGTTTTTTGGTGTTTTTTTTTTCTTCTTTTTTTTTTTTATTAAAATTTTGTGACTGCAGAAGCAAAAAAAATGGAATTCATCGTGGGATTTAAAAAAAAAACTAAAAAAAATTAAATATTGGTTACTATCTACGTGAGATTCCTTGGGGTTGGTTAATTATGCTACCCAAAAAACCGTGAGTTATATTTAATTTTACTGTCCTTAATAATACTAGCCCCCTTTTTTTATATTTTATTACATAATTAAATACCTTAAATAAACCTAGTTTTTTTTTTTTTTTAATTTTTTATTGTTAACTTAAATATTAATTTAAATTGTCCGTGGTGCAGTGAAGTAGCTTACTTTTGTAAACTTGTCTGTTTTGCGCTCGGTACTCGGTATAAAAAACACGAATTATTAGGTAAAATTTGGTAAACCTGATAGTTCATAACAAATAATTTTAAGTTTTGTTACTAATTTTATGAAATTAACCCTACCATTCTACTTAGCTCGCAGTACTAAGTAGTATGTTTCTAATTTTAAGATATTACTTGCTACTTTAAGTTATTTTCTGTTTCCGTCGCGATTTTTCTTTTGACGATTTTTTCTTAATATCAGAGTTGTAACAAACCTTGTTGCACTTCTTGATGGTATTCAAGAAAAATTTACCTACTGGCTGGTTGACAACCTGGATAGTTAGGCTCTGATGCTATTAAGAAAAGCAATTTGCGTTGACTAATTAATTCTATCTAAAATTTTATTATGTCATACGTTATACCTATAAAAAGTTTGTTAATCAAAAAAATTATTGAAAGGAATATATAATTCTTTTATATTTATATGAATTATTATTTTATATAATGTTTTTTATTGTTCTTTTTTTTTCTTAAAAAAAAGAATTATGAAATTAGTTATATAAAAGTTATATAGTTGTATAAATGAATTTAGTTATTTTTTTATATAAAGTTTTTTTTTATTAACTGAGTCCATTACTTCAGTTATTGTATATGGACCTGACCACCCACTGCTTAGTTTGTAGTTTTTTATTTGATTTTTTAGTTGGACCTTGTCCCCTATTTAAAATTCCGTTTCTGTTTTCGTTTTGTCGTAATACCAAAGCTGTATATATATATACGGCTTTGGTAATACTCTTTTGATTTTATTTTCCCCTGTATTAATTTTTCCGCGCTACCTTGAGAATTTTTTGCATTTTAGCTTTTACGACTTGACAGTGGTCGTCAAAGTTATAAATTGGTTCAGGGTTTTGTTTAAAGCTAGTGGGCAGTGGTTCGCAAAAACCATAAAGAGCGAAAATAGGCGAGTATTTGGTCCCCATGTGTGGTGTATGGTTATGGCAGAGAGCCGCTTCTAGCCATTCGTCCCAACTTTGTACGTTCTCATTAATAATGGTTCTTAAGTATTCAACTAATGGCCCATGCCTTCTTTTTAAAGAGCCGTTGGATTGCGGGTGATATGCCGTGGTTTGTACTTTTTTTATTTTCAGCAGTTAACATAACCGCTGAATTAAATCACTCGTAAAATACCATGGTCTGTAATTAGCCTACGTGGAATTACACAATATTTAAGGATTATTTTCCTATAAAATCCGCTACCGTTAAGGCTTCTTGATTTGGTAGTGGTATGCAGTCCAATATTTTAGTTAGGTCATCTTGAAAAGTCAAGATGTATTTGTTTCCTCTGTGAGTAACAGGGAAAGGACCTACAATGTCCATATATACTTTATCGAAAGGTTTGTGTGCCGTGTCCATAATTACCATAGGCATTTTTTTTATTCTTCCTCTTTTAACTCATTGACACTTGGTACATTTTTGCACAAACTTGCTAATATCATAAAACATTTTTTTTCATTTATAGAATTGCCGAATTCTATAGTATGTTTTGTGTACCCCCATATGTCCTCCTAGTGGGGAATCGTGATACTTCTTAATTACGGCTTCTATTTCATCTTTAGATGTTAGCGTTATTACTTGATTGCAATTTTCTGATATGCTTGAACTAGATGAGTCACTCGCATAATCGACTTCCGCGGTATTGTTTACTGGTTCCGTTGTTACAGTAGGTGGATATTCCTGTTTTGAAAATTCTTGTGTTTCTTGTATATCCTTTTGGGCTTTACTCCTAGTTATTGCGTTTATTGTACCTTCCTTACTAGGAAGGTACTTCGTTTTCTTCTATTATGGGTATGCGACTAAGTGCGTTTGCATTTGTTTTATTTTTTCCTGCCTTATACAGGATTTCAAAGTCATATTCAGCAAAACGGACTTTCCATCTATTAAGTCTTCCTTCCGAATCTCTCTTCCTATATTCACTTATCAAAGGTTTGTGATCCGTGTATACTTTGAATTTTCGTCCTAAAAGATAACGAAAATTTTTGATAGCCCAATATATGGGCATTTATTTTTCAATAGTCGCATACTTCCTTTCCGCCTTATTTAATACCCTACTAGCGTAAGCAATGGGTTTGTCTTTTCCTACTCCTCCTTGAGATAGTGCAGCTCCCAGCGCGTAATTACAGGCATCTGTAGTTAAGTTGAAAGGATGATGTAAATCGGGATATGCCAAAAGAGGTGGTTGAATCAATAGATTTTTAACCTGCTCGAAAGCTTTAAATTCTTTAAGTTTTAAACAAAACTTAGTTACCCTGTTTTTATTTATTCAATAATGCTTACTAATACATAATTTAAATATCAAAGGTAAGAATTTATTTTAATTAATTAATTATGTCTGATGAATTTTGAAAGCAGTTTGGCCACAACTGTGATCTTTATTCATCCCAATAAAGTAAACATACCACCTCCGGAGGGACACTTGCCCTCTTTTAATGTGTACCTCGGCGTAAGACGTGCTTTTCGTCCAAAACACGAAAGACCTAATTTACCGTGAGTAAAAAATAAAATTTTCAAAAAATAATAATATTTGTTTTATACAATATATATTTTTTTTCTTTTATTTTCAGAAGATAAAAGGGTTTTTTAGTTTTTAAATAAATTACAAAATTTACGTTAAAAATTTGTAAAGTTTTTATTTTAAAATTCAAAGACAAATTTTAATCGGAGAAATTTGATAAAAATAAAAAATCTTAGATTTAAAAATAAGATAATTAAGGTTAAGAACAACTTAAATAATTAAATTTGTTAAAATTATAGTTAAATTTAAGTAAACTGAATAAATAGTTAAAAATAAAAAGAAATAGTTCTGAATTGAAAACAACTAAAGGAGTTTTATTTTTAAAAGAAAAGACAAGTCAAACATAATAAAAGGTGTAAAAGGTGAGATAAACTATAAATAAATGAGATAAAAATTATTGATTGTAATTTTTATATTACAATTTTCATTTCCTATATAAATCCTCCTTATTTATTTTTCTCGCCGTAAAATTGGGTTTATATAGAAGAGAGTATAAATCTAATTTTTTTATATAAAAAATCGTATAATAATATGTATACGATAAACTTAAATTAAATTTCTTCTTTCTTCTTTCTTTTTTTGTTTTTTTTTTATAAAAAAAAATGTATAGTTCTTCTGAAGAGATTTGTAATAATTGGTACGTATAAAAAATTTTGTTAAAAATTCTTTATTTAGAAAATGTTGCAGAAAATAATACTTTTTCGGAAGAAGAAAAGGTATTAACAGAAATTATGACGATGGGTGATAATATAAACGAAAAAACTGAAGAAAATATTACTAATACTGGATCCGTTGAAAGGTCATTTGGAGAGTTTGTGGCCAACCGGGCCGGCCAGGTTCCTCAGCCTAGTGTTGCGGATCGTTCCCGGTTGTGTGCTCTCTGTGGGTACCGTTCAAGTCATAAGGGGCACTTTACTCGGCACCTTATGACTCACAATCCGCACAAAGCATGGCAGTGCTCTTGCTCTGTGTGCGCACGGCCCTTTGGTCGCAAAGAGCACCTGCTTTTCCACTGCCAACATTTACATCCGGGGGTCTCACTGCCACGCAAACTCCAAAAAGGAGGAAATATAAGAAATACTATTATGATCTGGAATAGGTTTGCATTATTTGTTTATTATTCTATTTTAGTCCCCTAATTTTATTTTACTTTTTTTTTTAAGTCAACGTAGCTGTTTACCCTACTTAGCTGTAAAAAAATTATAGTAAAATTTTTTTTTTTTTTAATGCTAATTAAATTTAGATTTTTTTAATGATTATTTTCACCTCAGTTATTGATTGGTACTACATATGAATAAATAATTTCATCATTTTTCAGTCACTTAGTGAATTTGAAATGATTTCCTTTTAGGATGATCACTTTTAATGATTTCATAACGATTTCCTTTCTATGAAGATGAACTTGTAATGAATTCATTTAGTGAATATTCACTAAATAGTTTGCTGGGATATGATTTGTAATGCACACAAATACCTTATCTAATTGAAAATACAATCAAATTATGTATTTGTTGTTCATTAGGGGTTTTTTTGTTTAAAAAAATTTTGTATCGTATTAAGAGAAAAAATTTGATAATTTTGTGCTATCCAATGCAATTTTGGCTTAATTAGTTTTTTAATGCTTTTTTATAAAAATTAATTTAGTATTAATTTATACTTGACCATTTATAGTGAGTGAAAAAAAAAATTTAAACAAAATAAAAGATTCAAAAAATGTCGTTTCAGTAAGTATTATTCATTATTATATTTTTTATATATATATATTATAATTTTATGATTTAACTTTTATTAACTTTCTCTTCTTTTCTTTTTTGTTAGAATAAAAAAATGTATGGTTCTCATCAAGAGATTTAAAATAATTGGTTCGTATAAAATTTTTTATACAAAAAAAAATTTACTTGTTAAAAAAAATCTTTATATATTTTTCTATTTTTCAGAAAGTGTTGAAGAAGACATTAATACTTCTTTGGATGAAGAAAATATTATAACTGAAATAATAACGCTGGGTGTTGAAAATAGCGGCGAAATTAATTATCTTGAAAATATAGATCAAGTAAATAAAAACGATGAAGAAAATCTTAATACAATAAATACCGGAACAGTAAATTTCGAAAGGTCCTTTGAAGAGTTTGTGGCCAACCGGGCCGGCCAGGCTCCTCAGCCTAGTGTTGCGGATCGTTCCCGGTTGTGTGCCCTCTGCGGGTACCGTTCTAGTCATAAGGGGCACTTTACCCGGCACCGTAAAGAGCACCTAGTCATAAGGGGCACTTTACCCGGCACCTTATGACTCACAACCCGCAGAAGGCATGGCTGGGCGTGGTGTGTAAGCGGCCTTTTAGCCGTAAAGAGCACCTTACATACCACTACCACCACCTACATCCGGAGGTGCCACTGCCATGCCTTCTGCATTATATATATAATATATATATATATTGATGCATATGCAATTGAAGGATAAATAATGTTTACCAAAATATTTCGAATATAGAATATTTCCAGATATATACTTTTTGCTGTACTAGCAAAAAGACCCTTAGTAATAAGAAAGTAATGTAAATTTTAGGGTATAAAAGGAAAGATTTTTTTGATAAAGAAATTACTTGTTGACTTCAACCGAAACCGTCAAAGTTTTTTACTATTAGGCTACTCGTTCTTGGAAAAAACTCATTTGAAGAACCTAAAAGAAGTATACTGACCAACATAGGCTTTTTAGCTAATTTGGAATAACATTCGGTCTTGCGGCTATTGTTGTCAGTAGTAGTTCGTAAAGTCGACACAATTCACAGACACACAGTTCAGACCTTACAGTGGGTATAAAAGTAGTCATAAGGGCCATTTTCATCGGCACCTTATGACACACAACCAGCACAAAGCATGGAAGTGCTGTGTGCGCGCGACCATTTGGTCGCAAAGAGCACCTGCTATTCCCCCACTACCAACATTTACATTCGGGGGGTCGCACTGCCCCGAAAACTCCACAAAAGGAGGAAATATAAGAAATACTATTATGATTATGTTTTTTATTCTATTTTAGTCCCCTATTTTTATTTTACCTTTTTTTTAAGTCAACGTAGCTGTTAACCCTACTTAGCTGTAAAAAAATTAGGCCCCTACATTAAATAGGACAAAACACATAGAAATAATGGACATAAATAAATTGACGGAAGAATTTAAAGAGAAGGGCAAGGGACTTCGGGAAATCAGGGATGAATTGGAAGGGGAGCGAAGCACCCAATACTTGAATTCACAACCAAAAAACAGCTAATTCAAATATTTTGTATAAGAATTTAAATAAATTAACTTTAATTTGCTAAATAGTTAAGTTTTAAAGTAGAACAATATTTTGAAGAGCTTGAGGCACCCTGTGCTTCAATTCACAACGGATAAAATTTCAAATTAATAAAATTATTTAAATATTAATGAAAAAACACAATATCGAATTACGCGTTGCTCGTGCAAGAGAAAAAATTAATCAAAAAATAATAATTTCTCTGTGCTGACAACGCGTAAATAAAAAATTAACCAATTTAATTAAAATTAATTGAAATTATTTTGTAATATTGGTTGATTGGTTTTCCAAAATTTATTGGAAAGATTCTGCAAAACCAAAAAAGCTCTCCAACAAAATAAAATCAAAGAAAAATGTTGTTCTTGAGTCAGTGGAAAAATTAGAGCAGTGATTCTGCTAAAAGAAATTTTTATTTGCTAGTTAACAAAACTTAATTAAAAAATCAGTTTAAAAAAAAAAATCAGAACCGTGATTCTGATGTAGAAAAAATTAATTTAACTTGAGAGAAAATTTAAATTTATAATTTCATAAAAATCAAATTGTAATTTGAACAAAGTTATTTTAAAAATTAAAAACAAAAACAAATTGTCAAATTAAAAAAAAAAAATAACTAAATTTGATAAATTGTAATAACTAAATTGAATAAATATTTAAAAAGTAATAAAGTTGATTATTAAATTAAGAACTAAAGAGGTTTTTTTTATTGTTGTGGAATACCATTCCGCGTATGCCGAGTTGGGTAAGTTTTTTAAATATTGATATTGATAATAATTTACTTTCTTTCTCATTGTTTTTTTTAGTACCATTTTAGTACGGCTGAAAGAAATGGTGTGGTGTTGGAATGCAACAGAGCAGTTCAAAATATGGAATATTTTGGGGAGACGTTGGTTGAAACGTGGCGACCTTCAACCAACATCCCATTGGAACGTTTTGTAAGCGAATATCACGCCCAGCGGATCGTGCTGTAATCTCGCCATGTCCCGCAAAGGTTGGACGTGATATCGTATTTTAATGTTCCATAAAGATTTTATTATGTGTATCGATTCTTTTTTTTTTTTAATATTTTATTTGATAAACTTGAAGTGTAAAGAAAGTAAATTGTTAAAAATTATTCTACAAAAATGTTTAAAATGTAAAAAAAAAATTATTTAATGAATGTATGCATGGTTTTATATTTTTATAACGTTGTAAAAAAAGTTAAAAAAAAAAATGAATTTTGAATATTAAATATACCTCTTTCTTTTTAAAAAAAAAATGAAATCTATTATGTTAATAAAAACTCAAATCTACTTCATAATTTTTTGTATTCTACTTGTTGTTGTTGCCTCAAAAAAAAATTGTTTATTGAGTGATGCTCATAAAAAAAATTCTTTGTCCTACAGACCAAAAAAAACTCTATTCTTCTTTCCATTTTCTTTAGTTCATGCTTAAAATTATGCTAATTAATAAAAATTTTTTTTTTTCTATTATTACAAAAAACTTTTATTATTTAACCATTCCTAATTAATGCTAAAACCCTTTTGTGTATTTTAATCTAAGACACTGATTTGGTAAAAATTTGCTAAACTTTTATTGTAGCTAAGTTTCACACCTTTACTAAGCCTGCGCTAAATACTTAAATGATACTATTGCGCAATATGTGTCGTTGTGTGAGTTAAGGGTTCTACCAACCCTCAACAACATTACAACATAAAAACCATATAAAATATTTTTCATTATAAAATAGAATAACATTTTAAAATATCAAATATTGTACTTACCAGATTTTCTCATTAGATAAAATTATTTTAACGGAAATCAGTTTTTGATTTCACAAGAATTATTTTTCATTTTTAAAATAATAAATATTTAAAATAATCATTGTAAAAAATAATTCAAGTAAAATTTTGCTAACACAACATTTATATTGAAGCTTGTGTTAGAAATAAATATATAAGAAACATGATCCCTTTTAATAAGAATTAAAATATTTTAATTCAGATAAAAAAAAGAATTCAGATAAGAATTCTAATTCAAATATAAAAATTCTCACACAGCATTTTTTATTACAAGCTTGTGTAAAAGAAGGAATCATGATTCGTTTATAAAAATCTAAAAAAGTTCAGTTTAGGAATAAAACTCAAATAGTTCGGTCGAAAGATTATTTTGTTAAAGTTAAACTTAAAAAGTAAATTTAAAATTTTCTTTAATAATAAAAATGATTATTTGTAACAGTAAAATTTAAATACTTAAGTGTAACAAGTCACAAAAATCAACTGTTGCTAGTGAGACTGCTAGTAACCACTCGAATATAAAATTTAATAAAATTATTAATAAAATTAATAATAACAAAAAGTGAAAATTTAAATCATCAAAGAATGACATCAATATTGAGAATCATCATATTAGGGTGAGTCAAAAAGTTATGTTTATTTTTAATCAGTTTATGTAAGAAATTCCTATCTTTAAATTCCAATGCCTATTGATAAAAACAAATTCTCGAACATTTTGAACCAGTATAGTAAAAATAAGAAATCGCGAGAGACTTTCGTAAATTTAGATAACTGTGATTTAGAATTCGAGCAAAAATTAAGTGAATTAAAAAATAAGGAAATTGAAACTCAAGCTGATTTACTTCAATTAAACAAAATGAATTTAAATTTTCCAACAAAAAAATTGTTAGCACAACAATTAAATACCGGTCATAGTGATCAAACCCCTATTTTACCAAGCCAATCTAGTGTAAACCATAATTTACAAAGCGATAACAATGTAAATGTTAATCAGGCTATAAATAATCTAAGGATTCCTGACGCGATAAAGGATTTACCTAACTTCGATGGTAACCCAAGACTTTTATTTGATTTTATAGAAAATGTTGAAGAAATATCAGTAACATTAAATGTAATCTCGGGAACTCCTCACGCTAGAATAATATTAAGGGCAATCAGAAATAAAATAGTTGAGGAAGCTAATGAAGTACTAAATATGTATGGCACAAATCTAGTATGGGATAGTATAAAATAAAATTTAATTACTCATTATTCTGATAAACGGAATGAGACTAGTCTTATTAGAGATATTCATTTATTAAAGCAAGGAAATAACACTGTTGAAATATTTTATTCAAGAGTGATAGAAATCCTCGCAACTATGAATAATAATATTAAGATCAGTGAAGTAGATGAAAATGTTATTATGTCAAAATGTAGTCTTTATAAAGAAATGAGTACTAATATATTTTTATCTGGTCTTAATGAACCATCAGGGTCAATAATTAGAGCCATGAGACCAAATTCATTGACTCAAGCGTTCAAGTTCTGCCTAGAAGAACAAAATAAATATTATAAATCAAATTTTAATAAATATTCTAACAACAATATATGTATCAGTTGTAAGGAATAAAAATTATCAAATGAGATCAATTGCAAATAATTCAAATTTTAATACAAAAAATTTAAATAATATTCCAAATAAGCATCAATTCCAAAAACCAACTTCAGGTGTAGAGCTGTACCAATGGATACATCTAGCGGATATATAACTCGAAAATCCACAAATTTCAATAGCAATCAAAGTAGAAAAAACTTTTCTAATAATAATAATAGTAATTCTAGAAAGTTAAATCCCACTTTCTATGCCGAAGAATTATTTAATATCGAACAGGATCAAGTCGATAAACCTGTTTAAAAATATACTGGCACTAAAAAGAAAAAGAAAAATTTTCGGGAAAAAGCCTCGGATTAACTTGTGTAGAATTGAATAATTTTTCAAATAATCAACTACCTTATATTATCGTAAAATCAATTATAGGAAAACCTCTAAAATTTTTAGTAGATACAGGCAGTAATAGGTCATTTATAAATCCTGGTATAATAAATCCTGAAAAAAGAAAAAAAATATTAAAACTATTGAAATTAAAATAATAAACAACAAACTAATAAATTAATTAGCTTAGACGGATTCTCAGAACTTAATACTAAATTAAAATTAAACTTCCTGGTATTCAAATTCCATGATTATTTTGACGGTCTGCTGGGTCTGGAAATATTGAAAAAACTAAAAATAAATATAAATCTTAAAGATTCACAATTAGAATCAAAAAATGTTAAAATTAAATTACACTTTGAACCAAACTTTTCGGTAAAATATATTATTCCGTCAAAAAGTAAATTCATTGCTAAATTACCAGTTAGTATTGAAAACGGAGATATAGTAGTAGAAAAAATAAAAGTAAATAAAAACTTAGAAATTTTGGATGGTATAGCAAAAGCCGACAATTGGTATTCGTTATTAGAAGTTGTAAATTATTCTGATAATGACCAAGAGCTTACTATGAATCATCCAATTCAAGTAAAAAACGTTCTTAATTATAATTTCTGTTCAAATAATGAACAAAATTTCAATAAAAGTATTCCGAATTCATTAAGAACGAATCATCTCAATAAAGAAGAAAAATCAAAAATTTTCAAATTATTTAAAAATTATAAAGATATCTTTTATCAAGATGGTAAAAAATTAAGTTTTTCAAATGTTATTAAACATAGAATTAAAACTAAAGATGATAGTCCTATTTATACTAAATCCTATAGGTATCCTGAAATTCACAAAAATGAAGTGAAAAAACAAATTCAGGAATACTTGGATCAGGGCATCATACGTCATAGTTTTTCTCCATGGTCTTCTCCTATCTGGATCGTACCTAAAAAATTGGACGCCAGTGGAAACCAAAAATGGCGACTCGTCAGTGACTATAGAAAGTTAAACGAGAAAACTATTGACGACAAATATCCAATCCCTAATATTAACGAAATATTAGACAAACTTGGTAAAAGTATGTATTATTCAACACTTGATTTAGCTTCGGGCTTTAAGCAAATTGAAGTCCATCCTAATGATATCGAAAAAACAGCGTTCACTGTAGATCATGGTCATTATGAGTTCATGCGCATGCCTTTTGGCTTAAAAAACGCACCATCTACCTTTCAAAGAGTAATGGATAACGTTTTAAAAGAACTTATTGGTGATATCTGTCTAGTTTACATGGATGATATAATTATATTTTCGACTTCATTAGAACAACATTTGTTGCATTTAGGTAAAATTTTTGAAAGACTTAGATCTGCAAATTTAAAGTTGAATTTGGATAAATCCGAATTCCTTCGTAAAGAAGTTTCCTTTCTGGGTCATGTCATTACACCAGAAGGAGTAAAACCAAATCCAGACAAAATTTCAGCTGTAAAAAATTTTCCGATTCCAAAAACTCCAAAACAAATCAAATCGTTTCTAGGACTTCTTGGGTATTATAGAAAATTTGTCAAAGATTTTGCCAAAGTGACAAAACCTATGACAGAATGTCTTAGAAAAGGAAATAAAATAATATTAAATGATAATTACATACGTTGTTTTGAAAATTGCAAAACTTTGTTATGTAATGAACCAATTTTACAGTATCCAGACTTCTCAAAACCGTTTGTTGTTACAACGGATGCGAGTAATGTTGCTCTGGGAGCCATTTTATCACAAGGTCCTATAGGAAGCGATAAACCGATTTGTTTTGCTAGTAGAACACTTTCAAAGTCAGAACAAAATTATAGTACTACTGAAAAGGAATTACTTGCAATTGTTTATGCAACTAAGTATTTTAGACCTTATATTTTTGGAAGAAAATTCCAGATCGTAACAGATCATAGACCATTAACATGGTTATTTTCTTTAAAAGAACCTAGTTCAAAACTAGTCCGTTGGCGACTTCGGTTAGAAGAATTTAATTATGATGTTGTATATAAAAAAGACACTCTGAATACAAATGCAGATGCACTTTCAAGAGCTGAAATCAATATTACTGAAAATTTCGATAATTGTTCATTAGAAAAAATACATTCAGCACGAGAAAATTACGAAGAAGGTATATATATTTCAGAAAGACCTTTAAACGAATTTTCGCGTCAATTGATTATCGAAAAAAGTAATATTATTAATATATCTCAACCTAAATTAAAAATTGTTTTTAAAACAAAGAAAATATTCACTTTTAAAATTAATAGTGATATGGTAGAAGATGAAATCTTCGAAATTATAAGAGATTACACTCAAGTTAAGAAAATCACTGCAATATTCACTACAGATGATATTTTTAGAAAAATTCAAGACGCTTACTCCAAATATTTCGTAAACGCAAAAATTAAATTAATTAGATGTGTCGATAATTTAGAAAATATATCTGAAAGAGATCAACAAGAAGAGTTGATTCGTGATTATCACACAAAATCTAATCATAGGGGAGTAAATGAAACATTTATGAAACTTAAACGAAAATATTATTTCCCCAGAATGAAAAATTTAATTTTAAAAATCCTAAATAATTGTGAAGTTTTTACGACTTGTAAATATGATAGGTTAACTAGGCCATTAAAATTCGAAATAAGTGAAAGTCCGAAACAACCTTTAGATATACTTCATGTTGACATATATGCAGTCAATAAAGAAAAAATTCTAACAATTTTAGACAAATTTACAAGATTTGCAGCAGCCTATATATTAAATAATAGGAATATTGCTAATCTTATCGAAGTTTTCAAACATTATTTCTCACATCATGGTACTCCTAAGAAAATTATTTCTGATAATGGGTTAGAGTTCAAATCATCTCTTTTCACAGATTTCCTAAAATTATATAATATACAACAACATTTTTCTTGTGCGAAATATTCTACCGGGAATTCACCTGTAGAACGTTTTCACTCTACTTTCACAGAAATCATTAGGATTATATTTAATAAAAATAAAACAAAACCAATGTCTGAAATTATTAATGAATCCTTAATTACATATAACAATTCTATACATTCTAGTATAAAAATGACGCCATTTGAAGCTATTACAGGTCATTATTACACAAATAATCCATTTCCAAATTCGGAAAATAGTAAACATGAATATTTAAATGAACATGTAAAAAATTACGATTTATTAAAAAATATTATCTATAATAATAACGAAAAAATTAAAAATGCGACTATTCAAAAACGTAATGAAAATAGGGTAAATCCCACAAGCTGAGGGAAAAATTGTATATGAAAAAGATAAAAATAGGAATAAATTATTTAAAAAAATTTTACCTTATAAAAACTTAAAAGAAGAAAAAATTAAAATTTTTACTAAAGATAGGGCAATTCATAAACAAAATATTAAAAAATATCGTACATTTCAGGACCCTCCACATGGTTCTTTGTCAATGGATGAAAATTCAGCCGATTAGTAATAGTGAAGGTCTAATCGCAATAGAAAATGGTTCAGCTAGAATTTATGATGGTTATAATAAAATAATGCATATAATTAATATAACAAGTTATGAAGAAAACATTAGCCTCATAAAAAATAACATTGATAGAATAAATTTAAATTTGAAAGAAAATAAGCATATGAAATTTACTCTTATAAATAAATTTAACAAACTTGTCTCAATATTATCGGTCATTAAACCAAAAATTAGATCAAAAAGGGGCGCGATTAATCTCTTAGGCTCTGTTATTAAAGCATTTACAGGAAACCTAGATGATCAAGACTTGGTAAAAATTAATGATCATTTCGAAAAATTAAAAACAAATCAAATTAATATAAATAATCAAAATAACAATCAAATTAAGTTAAATGAAAAAATGATTCAAAGGTTTAAAAATATTACAGATCATATTAATGATCAACAAATGTTAATAGAAAATCATATTAATAAGTTTGAGAAAAAAGTTGATAATGAAGTAAGTCAGCTTGGGCATATTGTATTAGAACAATATTTTTTTCAAATTATATTTGATATCGATTTCTTACAAAATCATTTAATGGAAATCACAGAAGCTATGACATTTGCTAAATTAAATATATTATCTAAACATATTCTTAGCTCAGAAGAACTAGAATATGTTCATAAAATTTTCAAAGAGAGCAAAATAAATTTAAAGTCTGAAGAAAATATTTATGAACTTCTTGGACTTCATGTTTTATATATTGATAATAATATTGTTTTTATTATCACGGTTCCAAAATTTATTCCTGAAAGTTTTATATATCATAAAATTATTAAAATTCCTATAAATAATACCTTACTAATTAACAATCCATTTTCTTACATATTGCTGAGTGAACAGGAACATCAATTTTTTGACGAGCCTTGTACAAAAATCAACGAAAAATATTTTTGTAAAATTGGGAATTTGCAAAATAACGTTCATGAAAATTGCATCACCAAAATGATAATGCATCAAAAAGCTAAATGTAATTTAATAGAAATTGATGAGCAAAATTACATTAAACAGCTGGAAAATGGCAATCTATTAATTGTTGGTGAAAATGAAATCAAACTTAAAACAGATTGTTCGGAAAAAGAAATAAATATAAAAATGGCATTGATTAAATGTGCAAATTGCTTCATTGAAATCAACCATATAAAATATATGAACAACGAGATATCATTTTGGGACAACACAAGAATTTTGTCAGCAACACTTGATGATGTTGTAGTACAAAATATTACAAAAAAGTTGACAATGAAAAAATTAGAAAACATTTCGCTGGAAAATATAGAACAAATAAACATGGTTCAAAGCAACAATCAAATAATGACGTATACCGTATCAAGTACAACAGTCATCATCGCAATCACAATCATCGTAATCATTATATTTTTAGCGAGAAAATATAAAATTAAAAATCATAATCAGACCCACAACAAATTGTAATTCATCAACCAGAAACCAATGCCGTAGTGAAATCACCATCCAACGCATCTCTTTGGCCGTCGATTTCATCTAAGGGGGGAGAAGTTAAGGGTTCTACCAACCCTCAACAACATTACAACCTAAAAACCATATAAAATATTTTTCATTATAAAATAGAATAACATTTTAAAATATCAAATATTGTACTTACCAGATTTTCTCATTAGATAAAATTATTTTAACGGAAATCAGTTTTTGATTTCACAAGAATTATTTTTCATTTTTAAAATAATAAATATTTAAAATAATCATTGTAAAAAATAATTCAAGTAAAATTTTGCTAACACAACATTTATATTGAAGCTTGTGTTAGAAATAAATATATAAGAAACATGATCCCTTTTAATAAGAATTAAAATATTTTAATTCAGATAAAAAAAAGAATTCAGATAAAAATTTTAATTCAAATATAAAAATTCTCACACAGCATTTTTTATTACAAGCTTGTGTAAAAGAAGGAATCATGATTCTTTTATAAAAATCTAAAAAAGTTCAGTTTAGGAATAAAACTCAAATAGTTCGGTCGAAAGATTATTTTGTTAAAGTTAAACTTAAAAGGTAAATTTAAAATTTTCTTTAATAATAAAAATTATTATTTGTAACAGTAATATTTAAATACTTATTTTTTTGTTTATTAAAAAATTAATTTTCCCGAAATTGGTAAAATTAATATTACGTTTGGAACGACACGTAACTTTAAATTTATCGAAATTGGTGGAATTATTGTTACGTTTGGCACGACACGTAACTTGTGTATGTGTCATTTATAATAAATGTGGTATGAATTTATTTTGACATAAATGATTTAAGTCAAAATAAATTTGATAGTGACGTGGTTTATTTATTAAAAAAATTTTTATATTTATTAAACATTCTTTAATATATAAACATAAATTCCTTTTAAAACTGGAGGAAAACAAAGGTAAGTTTTTTTTGTGTGAAATGTTATTTCAGGTTTTACTTTTGTTGTTAGGTCTACTTAACTTAATGTATTGACAGAAAACAACATTGGTCCCTACTTAAAAGAGTTTAGATAAGTATAGAATTATTTTATTTTTATAAGAGTAATTCTTTGTGTATATTTTTAGATTTCCAGAAATTGAAAGGAGAAAAAAATTTTTAACCAGGTTTTTTGGTGTTTTTTTTTTCTTCTTTTTTTTTTTTATTAAAATTTTGTGACTGCAGAAGCAAAAAAAATGGAATTCATCGTGGGATTTAAAAAAAAAACTAAAAAAAATTAAATATTGGTTACTATCTACGTGAGATTCCTTGGGGTTGGTTAATTATGCTACCCAAAAAACCGTGAGTTATATTTAATTTTACTGTCCTTAATAATACTAACCCCCTTTTTTTATATTTTATTACATAATTAAATACCTTAAATAAACCTAGTTTTTTTTTTTTAATTTTTTATTGTTAACTTAAATATTAATTTAAATTGTCCGTGGTGCAGTGAAGTAGCTTACTTTTGTAAACTTGTCTGTTTTGCGCTCGGTACTCGGTATAAAAAAAACGAATTATCAGGTAAAATTTGGTAAACCTGATAGTTCATAACAAATAATTTTAAGTTTTGTTACTAATTTTATGAAATTAACCCTACCATTCTACTTAGCTCGCAGTACTAAGTAGTATGTTTCTAATTTTAAGATATTACTTGCTACTTTAAGTTATTTTCTGTTTCCGTCGCGATTTTTCTTTTGACGATATTTTCTTAATATCA
The DNA here is from genome assembly GCA_949752835.1 of Empis stercorea. NCBI lineage: Eukaryota > Metazoa > Arthropoda > Insecta > Diptera > Empididae > Empis > Empis stercorea. Next base: position 75,530,694 of record OX457085.1, on the reverse strand, counting down.
GAGTTGTAACAAATCTTGTTGCACTTCTTGATGGTATTCAAGAAAAATTTACCTACTGGCTGGTTGACAACCTGGATAGTTAGGCTCTGATGCTATTAAGAAAAGCAATTCGCGTTGACTAATTAATTCTATCTAAAATTTTATTATGTTATACGTTATACCTATAAAAAGTTTGTTAATAAAAAAAATTATTGAAAGGAATATATAATTCTTTTATATTTATATGAATTATTATTTTATATAATTTTTTTATTGTTCTTTTTTTTCTTAAAAAAAAAAGAATTATGAAATTAGTTATATAAAAGTTATATAGTTGTATAAATGAATTTAGTTATTTTTTTATATAATGTTTTTTTTTATTAACTGAGTCCATTACTTCAGTTATTGTATATGGACCTGACCACCCACTGTAGTTAGTTTGTAGTTTTTTATTTGATTTTTTAGTTGGACCTTGTCTCCTATTTGAAATTCCGTTTCTGTTTTCGTTTTGTCGTAATACCAAAGCTGTATATATATATACGGCTGTGGTAATATTCTTTTGATTTTCTTTTCCCCTGTATTAATTTTTCCGCGCTACCTTAAGAATTTTTTGCATTTTAGCTTTTACGACTTGACAGTGGTCGTCAAAGTTATAAATTGGTTCAGGGTTTTGTTTAAAGCTAGTGGGCAGTGGTTCGCAAAAACCATAAAGAGCGAAAATAGGCGAGTATTTGGTCCCCATGTGTGGTGTATGGTTATGGCAGAGAGCCGCTTCTAGCCATTCGTCCCAACTTTGTACGTTCTCATTAATAATGGTTTTTAAGTATTCAACTAATGGCCCATGCCTTCTTTTTAAAGAGCCGTTGGATTGCGGGTGATATGCCGTGGTTTGTACTTTTTTTATTTTTAGCAGTTAACATAACCGCTGAATTAAATCACTCGTAAAATTCGTGCCTTGGTCTGTAATTAGCCTACGTGGAATTACAGAATATTTAAGGATTGTTTTCCTATAAAATGCATCCGCTACCGTTAAGACTTCTTGATTTGGTAGTGGTATGCAGTCCAATATTTTAGTTAGGTCATTTGGAAAAGTCAAGATGTATTTGTTTCCTCTGTGAGTAACAATGTCCATATATACTTTATCGAAAGGTTTGTGTGCCGTGTCCATAATTACCATAGGCATTTTTGTTATTCTTCCTCTTTTAACTCATTGACACTTGGTACATTTTTGCTTGGTACATACTTGCTAATATAATAAAACATTTTTTTCCATTTATAGAATTGCCGAATTCTATAGTATGTTTTGTGTACCCCCATATGTCCTCCTAGTGGGGAATCGTGATGGCTTCTATTTCATCTTTAGATGTTAGCGTTATTACTTGATTGCAATTTTCTGATATGCTTGAACTAGATGAGTCACTCGCATAATCGACTTCCGCGGTATTGTTTACTGGTTCTGTTGTTACAGTAGGTGGATATTCCTGTTTTGAAAATTCTTGTTTTTCTTGTACAGGTAACCCTCGATTAACGCGATACTTCAATTGAGCTGTTTCGGTTCTACGCGCAAATATATTTGCAACTAGTTTTAAATAACGCGGGTAAAAAATTCGGTTTTGCGCGAAAAAAAAATTATGCGCAAAAATTAATTTTTTTTCTTGTTTCGTAAAACTTAACGGGAATTCCATAAAAAAGTATTCTCTGTGGTAAATATAATCGAAATGTATGTCATTTTTTATTGTGTTGCATACATATGATGCATAAATTCTAGGTTCTTAAAATATTGTGTATAAAGTCAGTTGTGTTGCATAAAGTTTTATAATAATTAAAGGTTTTTCAAAATATTAAATAGAAATTTAGTAAAGACAGTAAAGATAAAAAATATGCGATAAAAGCTTAGTTCTATCCCCAAAACGACAACTGCTAATGACGAGTTTTGTAAGGGAAAACATTGACGAAGCAGATGAAATTTGTGATTAATTTATTTTTCATTAATGTTTCAATTCTTGTTTATTTTGTTTATGGATATTTATTTTATCAGCAATATTTTTTTATTATTATGAATTTTTTATTTTTATTTTTATTATTGCATTGAATGATTATTTTAAAAAATTGTTTTTTTTTTTTAAACCAATCACCACATTTTGTATGGAATTCTCATTTCGATTAACACGGTTTCGTTTTACGCGCTGTTTTTTAAGAACCAATCTACCGCGTTAATCGACGGTTACCTGTATTTCCTTTTGGGCTTTACTCCTAGTTATTGCGTTTATTGTACCTTCCTTACTAGGTTCTTCGTTTTCTTCTATTATGGGTATGCGACTAAGTGCGTCCGCATTTGTTTTATTTTTTCCTGTCTTATACAGGATTTCAAAGTCATATTCAGCAAGACGGACCTTCCATCTATTAAGTCTTCCTTCCGAATCTCTCTTCCTACATTCACTTATCAAAGGTTTGTGATCCGTGTATACTTTGAATGTTCGTCCTAAAAGATAACTGCGAAAATTTTTGATAGCCCAATATATGGGCATTTCTTTTTCAATAGTCGCATACTTCCTTTCCGCCTTATTTAATACCCTACTAGCGTAAGCAATGGGTCTGTCTTTTCCTACTCCTCCTTGAGATAGTGCAGCTCCCAGCGCGTAATTACAGGCATCTGTAGTTAAGTTGAAAGGATGATGGAAATCGGGATATGCCAAAAGAGGTGGTTGAATTAATAGATTTTTAACCTGCTCGAAAGCTTTAAATTCTTTAAGTTTTAAAAAAAACTTAGTTACCCTGTTTTTATTTATTCAATAATGCTTACTAATACATAATTTAAATATAAAAGGTAAGAATTTATTTTAATTAATTAATAATGTCTGATGAATTTTGAAATCAGTTTGGCCACAACTGTGATCTTTATTCATCCCAATAAAGAAAACATACCACCTCCGGAGGGACACTGGCCCTCTTTTAATGTGTACCTCGGCGTAAGACGTGATTTTCATCCAAAACACGAAAGACCTAATTTACCGTGAGTAAAAAATAAAATTTTCAAAAAATAATAATATTTGTTTTATACAATATATATTTTTTTTCTTTTATTTGCAGAAGATAAAAGGGTTTTTTAGTTTTTAAATAAATTACAAAATTTACGTTAAAAATTTATAAAGTTTTTATTTTAAAATTCAAAGACAAATTTTAATCGTATAAATTTGATAAAAATAAAAAATATTAGATTTAAAAATAAGATAATTAAGGTTGAGAACAACTTAAATAATTAAATTTGTTAAAATTATAGTTAAATTTAAGTAAACTGAATAAATAGTTAAAAATAAAAAGAAATAGTTCTGAATTGAAAACAACTAAAGGAGTTTTATTTTTAAAAGAAAAGACAAGTCAAACATAATAAAAGGTGTAAAAGGTGAGATAAACTATAAATAAATGAGATAAAAATTATTGATTGTAATTTTTATATTACAATTTTCATTTCCTATATAAATCCTCCTTATTTATTTTTTTCGCCGTAAAATTGGGTTTATGTATATAGAATAGAGTATAAATCTAATTTTTTATATATAAAAAATCGTATAATAATATGTATGCGATAAACCTAAATTAAATTTCTTCTTTCTTCTTTCTTTTTATGTTTTTTTCTAGAAAAAAATGTATAGTTGGTACGTATAAAAAAAATTTATGCTAAAAAAAATTTGTTAAAAATTCTTTATTTAGAAATGTTGCAGAAAATAATACTTTTTCGGAAGAAGAAAAGGTATTAACAGAAATTATAACGATGGGTGATAATATGAACGAAAAAACTGAAGAAAATATTATTAATACTGGATCCGTTGAAATGTCATTTGGAGAGTTTGTGGCCAACCGGGCCGGCCAGGTTCCTCAGCCTAGTGTTGCGGATCGTTCCCGGTTGTGTGCTCTCTGTGGGTACCGTTCAAGGCACTTTACTCGGCACCTTATGACTCACAACCCGCACAAAGCATGGCAGTGCTCTTGCTCTGTGTGCGCACGGCCCTTTGGTCGCAAAGAGCACCTGCTTTTCCACTGCCAACATTTACATCCGGGGGTCGCACTGCCCCGCAAACTCCAAAAAGGAGGAAATATAAGAAATACTATTATGATCTGGAATAGGTTTGTATTATTTGTTTATTATTCTATTTTAGTCCCCTAATTTTATTTTACTTTTTTTTTTAAGTCAACGTAGCTGTTTACACTACTTAGCTGTAAAAAAATTATGTAGTAAAAATAGTTTTTTTTTTAATGCTAATTAAATTTAGATTTTTTTAATTATTATTTTCACCTCAGTTATTGATTGGTACTACATATGAATAAATAATTTCATCATTTTTCAATCACTTAGTGAATTTGAAATAATTTCCTTTTAGGATGATCACATTTAATGATTTCATAACGATTTCCTTTCTATGAAGATGAACTTGTAATGAATTCATTTAGTGAATATTCACTAAATTTTTTGCTGGGATATGATTTGTAATGCACACAAATACCTTATCTAATTGAAAATACAATCAAATTATGTATTTGTTGTTCATTAGGCGTTTTTTTGTTTAAAAAAATTTTGTATCGTATTAAGAGAAAAAATTTGATAATTTTGTGCTATCCAATGCAATTTTGGCTTAATTAGTTTTTTAATGCTTTTTTATAAAAATTAATTTAGTATTAATTTATACTTGACCATTTATAGTGAGTGAAAAAAAAAATTTAAACAAAATAAAAGATACAAAAAATGTCGTTTCAGTAAGTATTATTCATTATTATATTTTTTATATTGTTATATATTATAACTAACTCCCACAATTTAATAAATTCCTAGAAATAAGAATTAATAAGAAATTACGAAATATTAATTCATAATTTCAAGCTTAGTTGACAATTCACACACTTTTATGCAAATATAAAATTCTATTGCATTTATCTATTTAATAAATTCCTTGAAATAGAAACAGACCATAATTTCAAGCTGAATTGACAATTCACACGTTTATACAAATATTAAATTCCATTGCATTTTTCTATTCTTTATTCTGATATGTAAAACTTAGAATTTAAGAAATAAAATATTTGAATTCAGTTTTAAACAACAAACTGTAAGTGTAACATTGAATTTTTGCCTAAATAAAATCGTTCCAATTAAATAAAAAAAGGGAATTTGTTATTCTTTAAAAAAGATAAATAACTGGCGCAGTCGCTAAAGGCAAAAGTGTATAATTTATAGTTACGGAACAGAAAAACTATCAAATAAAATCAAAGTTATTTTAATTAAAGATAATTAAAATACCAAAATAGAATTTGATAAGTGTTTAAAACTCATTTTCGAAATCATTTAACTAGTGTTAGTGATTCTAGTGGTATTATTAAAAATAAATTGCTTTAAAATTAGCGATTTAAAAATAAAATAATAATACTAAAAAATAAATTGCTTTAAAATTAGTGATAAAAAACAAAATAATTATAAAAAAACAAATATTTTCACTAATTATAAATTCAGTTAAATATACTAGTGGTGTTACAAATAGTGGAGTGCTTCAAATAAATCAGAAAAAAAAATCAACAAATTACAACAAAGACAACAGATCAACATTAAAAGTGACAGCAATAAATATAATTTTCATCAATACAACAAAAAAAAACAAATCAGAACATCAAAGGTATTTAATTTAAGAAACTTATATAATTAATCAATAAATAAATTTATATTATTGTGTATTTATAACAAATAAAATTTTACTATATTACAAGGTAAATTAAATTAGAATACTTTTAAATAATAAAATATTTAACTAAAAAAAAAAAAAAAAAATTTAAAGTAATAATAACAATAAAATTAAATAAAAATGGAAGATTCTGAACTTAAAATTTTTGATTTACTTATTAAATGCATAACAAATATAACCCCATTTAATGGAGAAAAAAAAAATGTTAGCAAATTTTCTCGATAGATTAGAAGCATTGATACCTAGATTGAAAAATTAACTGTCGAAAATAAAAAGATTATGTTAGGTTATATACAAGACAGAATAATAGGTGATGCACGGAATAGTATGTTGTCTAATGGACGGATAGAAACTTGGACAGACTTAAAAAATATATTATTAAAAACTCATGGTGAAAAAACATCAACTTCTAAACTTATAGATTATATTACAGTATGTCGTTGCACTTCAACTATTGAAGAATTCTATAAACAGCTAAACAACTTATTGTGTAGACTGAATAATTCATACCTTTTAAATGGTACTGCAACGAAGGAACAAACCGATAGCAATAACAGAATAGTTTTAAATGTATTTAAAGAAAACTTACCAGAACCCGTACGTGGTATCATCATTAATAGAGACCCTACGTCATTGGCTGATGCATACGACATAATAGCATTAAACGGTTATTTAAAATTTACTGGATTATCCACACAAAATAATACATACAGACGACAAAATAATTTTAATCATAATAATTTCGAAAAAATTAATAATAATAATCATAATAGAACTGTAAATAATAATAGACACCAATCAAATGGTTCTAGTAATAACAGTCTAAATAATAACAATAATAATCGTACTGTAAATAATAATAGGAACCAATCCAATGTTTCTAGTAATAACAACCAAAATGGTAATTATTTACCTAGTACACAAACACAAAGGTCTAATTATATACAGTACAATAATAGCCAAAATAGGCAATATCACAATAATAACTCTAGACCAGATACACGAAATAATTCAAGTTCAAGAATTTTTTCAAATAGCAGACGTACAAATCATATTACCAACAATAATAACCAAGAAATACAACAAAACAACAATACTTCTACCAATTATAACAATAATAACAATACAGTGGAACCAATGGATATTTCTGTAAATTCGAAAATCCCTGAAAATCCAAATTTTCACCCAGCTACATTAAACAACTACCCTATATAGTAGTTAATACTAAAATAAAAAACCTTAGATTCATATTAGACACCGGTGCTGAATTAAGTATCGTAAATACCAATTTATGTCAACCAAAGTGGAGAATAAATACTCCTCCACAAACACTAAAAATTTTAAATAGAATTATTCATTCCCAAACTAAATGCCGGTTTCCTTTATTCGAGATTTTTAATGAAAAAACAGAAGTAGATTTTGTAGAATTTCAATTCCACAATTATTTTGATGGAATTATAGGAAATATAGGAAATATTTTAGTGCCATTAAATTCAGTAATTGACTATAAACAAAGATTACTTATTACAAACAATGCAAAAATACCATTTTTCTTAAATAAGTATGAAGAATTTTATTACAACAGTACTCATACTGACGAGCCTGTATTACCAAACAATGTAGTAGAACCAAATACTCATCCTTTTGAAATTAATTTTGCATCTCATTTACAAATAGAAAACGTAAACAAAATAAAACAGGTTCTAGATAAACTATCTAACAAAGACGTCTTTTACAATGAGAAAAATAATTTAACCTTTACAAATGAAGTTAAACATAAAATAATTACAAAAAATAATGTCCCAATTTATACCAAAAGCTACCGTTATCCAGAAATTCATAGAGAAGAGGTAGATCGCCAAATAAAAGAAATGCTTGACCAAGGCGTAATAACGAACAGTATATCTCGATATAATGCACCAATTTGGGTTGTTCCTAAAAAAATGGACAAATCCAATAAACAAAAATGGAGAATAGTAATAGATTATCGTAAACTTAACGATAATACAGTAAATGACAAATTTCCCTTGCCAAATATCGATGAATTATTCGATAAGCTGGGAAAATGTCAATATTTTTCTACAATTGATCTGGCAAAGGGCTTTCATCAGATTGAAGTCCATCCAGTTGATAGATGTAAAACTGCTTTTTCCACAGCCAATGGTCATTACGAGTTTACTCGAATGCCATTCGGTCTTAAAATTTCACCTTCAACATTTCAGCGATTAATAAACAATGTATTAAAAGATTTTATAAATAAAATTTGTATTGTATATCTAGATGATATTTTAATTTTCTCTAGTTCATTAGAAGAACATATATGTTCTATAAAAAAAATTCTTCAAAAATTAAGAGATGCTAATCTTAAAATCCAAGTTGACAAATGCAATTTCGCAGAAAGAACAAGCTATTTAGGGCACATAATAACAAATGGTGGCATTAAACCAGACCCAAAAAAAAAAATGAATGCATACAGAAACTTTCCTTACCCAAAACTCAAAAAGAAATTAAATCCTTTTTAGGCATAAGCGGTTATTACCGAAAGTTTATTAAGGATTATCCCAAGGTGGCATATCCAATGATAAAATACCTTAAAAAAAGTTCTAAAATTAATAAAAATGATACAGAATATATCAACTCATTTAATAAAATAAAAAAACTGTTAACATCTGACCCAATTCTGATAAACCCAGATTTTAATAAAAAATTTACACTAACGACAGATGCTTCGAACAACGCAATTGGTTCAGTATTAAGCCAAAGTAATCATCCAGTATGTTTTGCATCCAGAACATTAAACGAACACGAAAAAAAGTATTCAACAGTAGAGAAGGAACTTCTGGCTATTGTATGGGCAGTCAAACACTTTCATACTTACCTGTACGGAAGAGAATTTGGAATACAGACTGATCACAAACCCCTTGTTTGGCTAAACAGCTTTAAGGAGCCAAATATGAAATTCGGTGGAAAATAAAACTGAATGAATATAACTTTACAATTAATTATTTAAAAGGTAAAGATAACCATGTAGCCGACGGTTTAAGCAGGTTTTATACCGAGTCGCAAAAAAATGAAAATGAACATGAAAGTATGTTATTAAATATTTTTAATGAATACGAAAATAATAACAGCCAGAATTGTAATAATAATGAAATTATATCAACTGGTGCAACTATACATAGTGCTTCCGAAGACGACTCAAACCACATTAGAATTACAGAAAAACCAATAAATATCTATAAGAACCAAATATATATTTATCGTAATGATAAAACAAAATTTATAAATAAAATTATTAACCAAAAATGTCAAAATATCATTTATATTACTAAAGAGAGTGATTTATTGGATATGATGAAACGATGCATCATAGATAAAGGTTTAATGTGTATATTTTGCGATGATATTCCATTGTACATAAAATTTCAAGATCTGTATATTCAATACTTTTCTAACAATAAAAATTTGAAAATGCTAAAATCAGGTATTAAGTTGATCGACCTAGTAGATAAAAACGAACTTTTGAAAATAATTAAAGAAACTCACTTAAAATCTAACCATAAATATTTAGAGAACTAAAACTTTTATACTATTATCCCAAAATGTTAGAAATTATACATAAATTCATAAATAACTGCGATGTATGCAACCTCGCCAAACATGACCGAAATCCACCTAAATTTTTGCATCAACTTACAGAAATTACAAATCAAATAAATTCTCAGCAAACTATTGTTAACGAATATTTAAATAATATTACATCCGAAACTAACAAAATAATTTCTACAAACAATAACATAAAATTTTTTCTACACATGTACGCGGACATATCTTTAATTAATAGACACATAGAAAAACTACAAGACATAATTCTATTTAGTAGATTAGATATTTTAGCTCATGATATCTTCACAGATGAAGAAATTAATAATTATAATTTTACTGTAGAAACAATACCATTTATAAAGAATAGTATAATATTTAAAAATAATCTTTTAATTTTCGTAGTATCAGTACCAAATTTCACTAAAGAAAAATATTTCAATGCTTTTATTATACCTTTTCCAAATAAAAATAAAGAAGAATTAAATATGGAAATACAAAATATTATTATAAAAAGAAAAGATATTTACGAATATCATGAAAATGTAATAAAAAAAAATAATCTTCAATTGCACAAAGATAATTGTATTAAAAATATTTTTAAGGAAAACCGTACGTGTTTTTATAAAATTAATAATATCCATAACATCAATTAAAGAAAACATTATAATAACAAAAAATTTACCTATGACAAAAATTTTACAAAATTGTATTGATAATGAAATAACAAATCAAAATAACAATATTATTAAGTTTAACAATAGTAAAATTAGTATACAAAATTTCAATTTTACTTCTAATATTAAAGAATTCAAAGACAATGTAATTATTCCATTGCTAAATAGTTATACTGAAAACAGATTTATAAAAAATTTTTACTCTTGAAAGCATTCATTTAAATACAATACAAAATAGAGATACTTTAAAATATGTTGAATATAAGAATAATGTTATGAATTACATATCTATAAGTACAATAATTTTTATAACTATTGTAACGATGTTTTTAATCATATGTATATTATGTAAAAAACGAAAAAATAATATTAATGTAATAACAAATGTTGTCAAAGAAAAAAAAAGTGCAGAGGATGACCCGTTTAAAAATTAATTTAACTTTTTGGAGGCCCGTTTAAAAATTACCCGTTTAAAAATTAATGACCCGTTTAAAAATTAATTTAACTTTTTGGAGACCCGTTTAAAAATTAATTTAACTTAACTTTTAATTTAACTCCCACAATTTAATAAATTCCTAGAAATAAGAATTAATAAGAAATTACGAAATATTAATTCATAATTTCAAGCTTAGTTGACAATTCACACACTTTTATGCAAATATAAAATTCTATTGCATTTATCTATTTAATACATTCCTTGAAATAGAAACAGACCATAATTTCAAGCTTAATTGACAATTCACACGTTTAAACAAATATCAAATTCCATTGCATTTTTCTATTCTTTATTCTGATAAGTAAAACTTAGAATTTAAGAAATAAAATATTTGAATTCAGTTTTAAACAACAAACTGTAAGTGTAACATTGAATTTTTGCCTAAATAAAATCGTTCCAATTAAATAAAAAAAGGGAATTTGTTATTCTTTAAAAAAGATAAATAACTATATATATATATTATAACTTTATGATTTAACTTTTATTAACTTTCTCCTTCCTTCTTTTTTTTTAGAATAAAAAAATGTATGGTTCTCATCAAGAGATTGAAAATAATTGGTTCGTATAAAATTTTTTATACAAAAAAAAATTTACTTGTTAAAAAAAATCTTTATATATTTTTCTATTTTTCAGAAAGTGTTGAAGAAGACATTAATACTTCTTTGGATGAAGAAAATATTATAACTGAAATAATAACGCGCTGGGTGTTGAAAATAGCGGCGAAATTAATTATCTTGAAAATATAGATCAAGTAAATAAAAACGATGAAGAAAATCTTAATACAATAAATACCGGAACAGTAAATTTCGAAAGGTCGTTTGAAGAGTTTGTGGCCAACCGGGCCGGCCAGGCTCCTCAGCCTAGTGTTGCGGATCTTTCCCGGTTGTGTGCCATCTGCGGGTACCGTTCTAGTCATAAGGGGCACTTTACCCGGCACCGTAAAGAGCACCTAGCCATAAGGGGCACTTTACCCGGCACCTTATGACTCACAACCCGCAGAAGGCATGGCTGGGCGTGGTGTTTTTAAGGAAAGATTTTTTAATAAAGAACCTACTTCTTGATTTCAACCGAAACCGTCAAAGTGTTTTACTATTAGGCTACTCGTTCTTGGAAAAAACTCCTTTGAAGAACCTAAAAGAAGTATACTGACCAACATAGGCTTTTTAGCTAATTTGGAATAACATTCGGTCTTGCGGCTATTGTTGTCAGTAGTACTTGGTAAAGTCGACACAATTCACAGACACACAGTTCAGACTTTACAGTGGGTATAAAAGTAGTCATAAGGGCCATTTTCATCGGCACCTTATGACACACAACCAGCACAAAGCATGGAAGTGCTGTGTGCGCGCGACCATTTGGTCTCAAAGAGCACCTGCTATTCCCCCACTACCAACATTTATATTCGGGGGGGTCGCACTGCCCCGCAAACTCCACAAAAGGAGGAAATATAAGAAATACTATTATGATTATGTTTTTTATTCTATTTTAGTCCCCTATTTTTATTTTACCTTTTTTTTAAGTCAACGTAGCTGTTAACCCTACTTAGCTGTAAAAAAATTATGCCCTACATCAAATAGGACAAAACACATATACATAATGTACATAAATAAATTGACGGAAGAATTTAAAGAGTGGGGCAAGGGACTTCGGGAAATCAGGGATGAATTGGAAGGGGAGCGAAGCACCCAATACTTCAATTCACAACCAAAAAACAGCTAATTCAAATATTTTGTAAGAATTTAAATAAATTAATTTAAATTTGCTAAATAGTTACGTTTTAAAGTAGAACAATATTTTGAAGAGCATGAGGCACCCTGTGCTTCAATTCACAACGGAAATCAATAAAATTTCAAATTAATAAAATTATTTAAATATTAATGAAAAAACAAAATATCGAATTACGCGTTGCTCATGCAAGAGAAAAAATTAATCAAAAAATAATAATTTCTCTGTGCTGACAACGCGTAAACAAAAAATTAACCAATTCAATTAAAATTAATTGAAATTATTTTGTAATATTGGTTGATTGGTTTTCCAAAATTTATTGGAAAGATTCTGCAAAACCAAAAAAGCTCTCCAACAAAATAAAATCAAAGAAAAATGTTGTTTTTGAGTCAGTGGAAAAATTAGAGCAGCGATTCTGCTAAAAGAAATTTTTATTTGCTAGTTAACAAAACTTAATTAAAAAATCAGTTTAAAAAAAAAAATCAGAACCGTGATTCTGATGTAGAAAATATTAATTTAACTTGAGAGAAAATTTAAATTTAAAATTTCATAAAAATCAAATTGTAATTTGAACAAAGTTATTTTAAAAATTAAAAAAAAAAAACCAATTGTCAAATTAAAAAAAAAAAAATAACTAAATTTGATAAATTGTAATAACTAAATTGAATAAATATTTAAAAAGTAATAAAGTTGATTATTAAATTAAGAACTAAAGAGGTTTTTTTTATTGTTGTGGAATACTATTCCGCGTATGCGGAGTTGGGTATGTTTTTTAAATATTGATATTGATAATAATTTACTTTCTTTCTCATTGTTTTTTTAGTACCATTTTAGTACGGCTGAAAGAAATGGTGTGGTGTTGGAATGCAACAGAGCAGTTCAAAATATGGAATATTTTGGGGAGACGTTGGTTGAAACGTGGCGACCTTCAACCAACATCCCATTGGAAAGTTTTTTTAGCGAATATCACGCCCATCGTGCTGTACTCTCGCCATGTCCCGCAAAGGTTGGACGTGATATCGTATTTTAATGTTCCATAAAGATTTTATTATGTGTATCGATTCTTTTTTTTTTTTTAATATTTTATTTGATAAACTTGAAGTGTAAAGAAAGTAAATTGTTAAAAATTATTCTACAAAAATGTTTAAAATGTAAAAAAAAATTATTTAATGAATGTATGCATGGTTTTATATTTTTATAACGTTGTAAAAAAGTTAAAAAAAAAATGAATTTTGAATATTAAATATACCTCTTTCTTTTTTTAAAAAAAAATGAAATCTATTATGTTAATAAAAACTCAAATCTACTTCATAATTTTTTGCATTCTACTTGTTGTTGTTGCCTCAAAAAAAATTGTTTATTGAGTAATGCTCATAAAAAAAATTCTTTGTCCTACAGACCAAAAAAAAATCTATTCTTCTTTCCATTTTCTTTAGTTCATGCTTAAAATTATGCTAATTAATAAAAAAAAATTTTTTCTATTATTACAAAAAAATACTTTTATTATTTAAGCTTTCCTAATTAATGCTAAAACCCTTTTGTGTATTTTAATCTAAGACACTGAATTGGTAAAAATTTGCTAAACTTTTATTGTAGCTAAGTTTCACACCTTTACTAAGCCTGCGCCAAATACTTTCCTAAACCTGCGCTAAATACTTAAATGATACTATTGCGCAATATGTGTCGTTGTGTGTATGTGTCATTTATAATAAATGTGGTATGAATTTATTTTGACATAAATGATTTAAGTCAAAATAAATTTGATAGTGACGTGGTTTATTTATTAAAAAAATTTTTATATTTATTAAACATTCTTTAATATATAAACATAAATTCCTTTTAAAACTGGAGGAAAACAAAGGTAAGTTTTTTTTGTGTGTGAAATGTTATTTCAGGTTTTACTTTTGTTTTTAGGTCTACTTAACTTAATGTATTGAAAGAAAACAACATTGGTCCCTACTTAAAAGAGTTTAGATAAGTATAGAATTATTTTATTTTTATAAGAATAATTCTTTGTGTATATTTTTAGATTTCCAGAAATTCAAAGGAGAACAAAATTTTTAACCAGGTTTTTTGGTGTTTTGTTGTTTTTCTTTTTTTTTTTATTTTATTAAAATTTTGTGACTGCAGAAGCAAAAAAAAAATGGAATTCATCGTGGGATTTTAAAAAAAAACTAAAAAATTTGAAATATTGTTTACTATCTACGTGGGATTCCTTGGGGTTGGTTAATTATGCTACCCAAAAAACCGTGAGTTATATTTAATTTTACTGTCCTTAATAATACTAACCCCCTTTTTTTATATTTTATTACATAATTAAATACCTTAAATAAACCTAGTTTTTTTTTTTTTAATTTTATATTGTTAACTTAAATATTAATTTTAATTGTCCGTGGTGCAGTGAAGTAGCTTACTTTTGTAAACTTGTCTGTTTTGCGCTCGGTACTCGGTATAAAAAAAACGAATTATCAGGTAAAATTTGGTAAACCTGATAGTTCATAACAAATAATTTTAAGTTTTGTTACTAATTTTATGAAATTAACCCTACCATTCTACTTAGCTCACAGTACTAAGTAGTATGTTTCTAATTTTAAGATATTACTTGCTACTTTAAGTTATTTTCTGTTTCCGTCGCGATTTTTCTTTTGGCGATTTTTTCTTAATATCAGAGTTGTAACAAACCTTGTTGCACTTCTTGATGGTATTCAAGAAAAATTAACCTACTGGCTGGTTGACAACCTGGATAGTTAGGCTCTGATGCTATTAAGAAAAGCAATTCGCTGACTAATTAATTCTATCTAAAATTTTATTATGTTATACGTTATACCTATAAAAAGTTTGTTAATAAAAAAAATTATTGAAAGGAATATATAATTCTTTTATATTTATATGAATTATTATTTTATATAATTTTTTTTATTGTTCTTTTTTTTTCTTAAAAAAAAGAATTATGAAATTAGTTATATAAAAGTTATATAGTTGTATAAACGAATTTAGTTATTTTTTTATATAATGTTTTTTTTTATTAACTGAGTCCATTACTTCAGTTATTGTATATGGACCTGACCACCCACTGCTTAGTTTGTAGTTTTTTATTTGATTTTTTTGTACCTTCCTTACTAGGTTCTTCGTTTTCTTCTATTATGGGTATGCGACTAAGTGCGTCCGCATTTGTTTTATTTTTTCCTGCCTTATACAGGATTTCAAAGTCATATTCAGCAAGACGGACCTTCCATCTATTAAGTCTTCCTTCCGAATCTCTCTTTCTATATTCACTTATCAAAGGTTTGTGATCCGTGTATACATACTTTGAATTTTCGTCCTAAAAGATAACTGCGAAAATTTTTGATAGCCCAATATATGGGCATTTCTTTTTCAATAGTCGCATACTTCCTTTCATTTAATACCCTACTAGCGTAAGCAATGGGTTTGTCTTTTCCTACTCCTCCTTGAGATAGTGCAGCTCCCAGCGCCTAATTACAGGCATCTGTAGTTAAGTTGAAAGGATGATGGAAATCGGGATATGCCAAAAGAGGTGGTTGAATCAATAGATTTTTAACCTGCTCGAAAGCTTTAAATTCTTTAAGTTTTAAAAAAAACTTAGTTACCCTGTTTTTATTTATTCAATAATGCTTACTAATACATAATTTAAATATAAAAGGTAAGAATTTATTTTAATTAATTAATAATGTCTGATGAATTTTGAAAGCAGTTTGGCCACAACTGTGATCTTTATTCATCCCAATAAAGAAAACATACCACCTCCGGAGGGACACTTGCCCTCTTTTAATGTGTACCTTGGCGTAAGACGTGCTTTTCGTCCAAAACACGAAAGACCTAATTAACCGTGAGTAAAAAATAAAATTTTCAAAAAATAATAATATTTGTTTTATACAATATATATTTTTTTTCTTTTATTTTCAGAAGATAAAAGGGTTTTTTAGTTTTTAAATAAATTACAAAATTTACGTTAAAAATTTGTAAAGTTTTTATATTAAAATTCAAAGACAAATTTTAATCGTATAAATTTGATAAAAATAAAAAATATTAGATTTAAAAATAAGATAATCAAATAAGATAAACGAAAAAACTGAAGAAAATATTACTAATACTGGATCCGTTGAAAGGTCATTTGGAGAGTTTGTGGCCAACCGGGCCGGCCAGGTTCCTCAGACTAGTGTTGCGGATCGTTTCCGGTTGTGTGCCCTCTGTGGGTACCGTTCAAGTCATAAGGGGCACTTTATTCGGCACCTTATGACTCACAACCCGCACAAAGCATGGGTGCTCTTGCTCTGTGTACGCACGGCCCTTTGGTCGCAAAGAGCACCTGCTTTTCCACTGCCAACATTTACATCCGGGGGTCGCACTGCCCCGCAAACTCCAAAAAGGAGGAAATATAAGAAATACTATTATGATCTGGAATAGGTTTGTATTATTTGTTTATTATTCTATTTTAGTCCCCTAATTTTATTTTACTTTTTTTTTTGAGTCAACGTAGCTGTTTACCCTACTTAGCTGTAAAAAAATTATGTAGTAAAAATTGTTTTTTTTTTAATGCTAATTAAATTTATATTTTTTTAATGATTATTTTCACCTCAGTTATTGATTGGTACTAAATATGAATAAATAATTTCATCATTTTTCAATCACTTAGTGAATTTGAAATGATTTCCTTTTAGGATGATCACTTTTAATGATTTCATAACGATTTCCTTTCTATGAAGATGAACTTGTGATGAATTCATTTAGTGAATATTCACTAAATTGTTTGCTGGGATATGATTTGTAATGCACACAAATACCTTATCTAATTGAAAATACAATCAAATTATGTATTTGTTGTTCATTAGGGGTTTTTTTGTTTAAAAAAATTTTGTATCGTAAGAGAAAAAATTTGATAATTTTGTGCTATCCAATGCAATTTTGGCTTAATTAGTTTTTTAATGCTTTTTTATAAAAATTAATTTAGTATTAATTTATACTTGACCATTTATAGTGAGTGAAAAAAAAAACAAAATAAAAGATATAAAAAATGTCGTTTCAGTAAGTATTATTCATTATTATATTTTTTATATATACATATTATAATTTTATGATTTAACTTTTATTAACTTTCTCCTTCCTTCTTTTTTTTTAGAATAAAAAAATGTATGGTTCTCATCAAGAGGTTTAAAATAATTGGTTCGTATAAAAATTTTTATACAAAAAAAAATTTACTTGTTAAAAAAAATCTTTATATATTTTTCTATTTTTCAGAAAGTGTTGAAGAAGACATTAATACTTCTTTGGATGAAGAAAATATTATAACTGAAATAATAACGCTGGGTGTTGAAAATAGCGGCGAAATTAATTATCTTGAAAATATAGATCAAGTAAATAAAAACGATGAAGAAAATCTTAATACAATAAATACCGGAACAGTAAATTTCGAAAGGTCGTTTGAAGAGTTTGTGGCCAACCGGGCTGGCCAGGCTCCTCAGCCTAGTGTTGCGGATCGTTCCCGGTTGTGTGCCCGGTACCGTTCTAGTCATAAGGGGCACTTTACCCGGCACCGTAAAGAGCACCTAGTCATAAGGGGCACTTTACCCGGCACCTTATGATTCACAACCCGCAGAAGGCATGGCTGGGCCTGGTGTGTAAGCGGCCTTTTAGCCGTAAAGAGCACATACGGAGGTGCCACTGCCATGCCTTCTGCATTATATATATAATATATGCGGGTACCGTTCTAGTCATAAGGGGCACTTTACCCGGCACCGTAAAGAGCACCTAGTCATAAGGGGCACTTTACCCGGCACCTTATGACTCACAACCCGCAGAAGGCATGGCTGGGCGTGGTGTGTAAGCGGCCTTTTAGCCGTAAAGAGCACATCCGGAGGTGCCACTGCCATGCCTTCTGCATTATATATATAATATATATATATATATTGATGCATATGCAATTGAAGGATAAATAATGTTTACCAAAATATTTCGAATATAGAATATTTCCATATATACTTTTTGCTGTACTAGCAAAAAGACCCTTAGTAATAAGAAAGTAATGTAAATTTTAGGGTATAAAAGGAAAGATTTTTTAATAAAGAACTTACTTCTTGACTTCAACGGACACCGTCAAAGTGTTTTACTATTAGGCTACTCGTTCTTGGAAAAAACTCCTTTGAAGAACCTAAAAGAAGTATACTGACCAACATAGGCTTTTTAGCTAATTTGGAATAACATTCGGTCTTGCGGCTATTGTTGTCAGTAGTACTTGGTAAAGTCGACACAATTCACAGACACAGTTCAGACTTTACAGTGGGTATAAAAGTAGTCATAAGGGCCATTTTCATCGGCACCTTATGACACACAACCAGCACAAAGCATGGAAGTGCTGTGAGCGCGCGACCATTTGGTCGCAAAGAGCACCTGCTATTCCCCCACTACCAACATTTACATTCGGGGGGTCGCACTGCCCCGCAAACTCCACAAAAGGAGGAAATATAAGAAATACTATTATGATTATGTTTTTTATTCTATTTTAGTCCCCTATTTTTATTTTACCTTTTTTTTTAAGTCAACGTAGCTGTTAACCCTACTTAGCTGTAAAAAAATTATGCCCTACATCAAATAGGACAAAACACATAGAAATAATGGACATAAATAAATTGACGGAAGAATTTAAAGAGAGGGGCAAGGGACTACGGGAAATCAGGGATGAATTGGAAGGGGAGCGAAGCACCCAATACTTCAATTCACAACCAAAAAGCAGCTAATTCATTTTGTAAGAATTTAAATAAATTAATTTGAATTTGCTAAATAGTTACGTTTTAAAGTAGAACAATATTTTGAAGAGCATGAGGCACCCTGTGCTTCAATTCACAACGGAAATCAATAAAATTTCAAATTAATAAAATTATTTAAATATTAATGAAAAAACAAAATATCGAATTACGCGTTGCTCATGCAAGAGAAAAAATTAATCAAAAAATAATAATTTCTCTGTGCTGACAACGCGTAAACAAAAAATTAACCAATTCAATTAAAATTAATTGAAATTATTTTGTAATATTGGTTGATTGGTTTTCCAAAATTTATTGGAAAGATTCTGCAAAACCAAAAAAGCTCTCCAACAAAATAAAATCAAAGAAAAATGTTGTTTTTGAGTCAGTGGAAAAATTAGAGCAGCGCTTCTGCTAAAAGAAATTTTTATTTGCTAGTTAACAAAACTTAATTAAAAAATCAGTTTAAAAAAAAAAATCAGAACCGTGATTCTGATGTAGAAAATATTAATTTAACTTGAGAGAAAATTTAAATTTAAAATTTCATAAAAATCAAATTGTAATTTGAACAAAGTTATTTTAAAAATTAAAAAAAAAAAACCAATTGTCAAATTAAAAAAAAAAAAATAACTAAATTTGATAAATTGTAATAACTAAATTGAATAAATATTTAAAAAGTAATAAAGTTGATTATTAAATTAAGAACTAAAGAGGTTTTTTTTATTGTTGTGGAATACTATTCCGCGTATGCCGAGTTGGGTAAGTTTTTTTAAATATTGATATTGATAATAATTTACTTTCTTTCTCATTGTTTTTTTTAGTACCATTTTAGTACGGCTGAAAGAAATGGTGTGGTGTTGGAATGCAACAGAGCAGTTCAAAATATGGAATATTTTGGGGAGACGTTGGTTGAAACGTGGCGACCTTCAACCAACATCCCATTGAAACGTTTTTTTAGCGAATATCACGCCCATCGTGCTGTACTCTCGCCATGTCCCGCAAAGGTTGGACGTGATATCGTATTTTAATGTTCCATAAAGATTTTATTATGTGTATCGATTCTTTTTTTTTTTAATATTTTATTTGATAAACTTGAAGTGTAAAGAAAGTAAATTGTTAAAAATTATTCTACCAAAATGTTTAAAATGTAAAAAAAAATTATTTAATGAATGTATGCATGGTTTTATATTTTTATAACGTTGTAAAAAAAGTTAAAAAAAAAAATGAATTTTGAATATTAAATATACCTCTTTCTTTTTAAAAAAAAATGAAATCTATTATGTTAATAAAAACTCAAATCTACTTCATAATTTTTTGCATTCTACTTGTTGTTGTTGCCTCAAAAAAAATTGTTTATTGAGTAATATGAGCATTACTCAATAAACAATTTTTTTTGAGGCAACAACAACAAGTAGAATGCAAAAAATTATGAAGTAGATTTGAGTTTTTATTAAATTCTTTGTCCTACAGACGAAAAAAAACTCTATTCTTCTTTCCATTTTCTTTAGTTCATGCTTAAAATTATGCTAATTACTAAAAAAAAAAATTTTTCTATTATTACAAAAAACTACTTTTATTATTTAACCATTCCTAATTAATGCTAAAACCCTTTTGTGTATTTTAATCTAAGACACTGAATTGGTAAAAATTTGCTAAACTTTTATTGTAGCTAAGTTTCACACCTTTACTAAGCCTGCGCCAAATACTTTCCTAAACCTGCGCTAAATACTTAAATGATACTATTGCGCAATATGTGTCGTTGTGTGTATGTGTCATTTATAATAAATGTGGTATGAATTTATTTTGATATAAATGATTTAAGTCAAAATAAATTTGATAGTGACGTGGTTTATTTATTAAAAAAAATTTTATATTTATTAAACATTCTTTAATATATAAACATAAATTCCTTTTAAAACTGGAGGAAAACAAAGGTAAGTTTTTTTTTGTGTGAAATGTTATTTCAGGTTTTACTTTTGTTTTTAGGTCTACTTAACTTAATGTATTGAAAGAAAACAACATTGGTCCCTACTTAAAAGAGTTTAGATAAGTATTGAATTATTTTATTTTTATAAGAATAATTCTTTGTGTATATTTTTAGATTTCCAGAAATTGAAAGGAGAAAAAAAAATTTAACCAGGTTTTTTGGTGTTTTGTTTTTCTTCTTTTTTTTTTTTATTTTATTAAAATTTTGTGACTGCAGAAGCAAAAAAAAATGGAATTCATCGTGGGATTTTTAAAAAAAACTAAAAAATTTGAAATATTGTTTACTATCTACGTGGGATTCCTTGGGGTTGGTTAATTATGCTACCCAAAAAACCGTGAGTTATATTTAATTTTACTGTCCTTAATAATACTAACCCCCTTTTTTTATATTTTATTACATAATTAAATACCTTAAATAAACCTAGTTTTTTTTTTTTTAATTTTTTATTGTAAACTTAAATATTAATTTAAATTGTCCGTGGTGCAGTGAAGTAGCTTACTTTTGTAAACTTGTCTGTTTTGCGCTCGGTACTCGGTATAAAAAAAACGAATTATCAGGTAAAATTTGGTAAACCTGATAGTTCATAACAAATAATTTTAAGTTTTGTTACTAATTTTATGAAATTAACCCTACCATTCTACTTAGCTCGCAGTACTAAGTAGTATGTTTCTAATTTTAAGATATTACTTGCTACTTTAAGTTATTTTCTGTTTCCGTCGCGATTTTTCTTTTGACGATTTTTTCTTAATATCAGAGTTGTAACAAACCTTGTTGCACTTCTTGCTGGTATTCAAGAAAAATTTACCTACTGGCTGGTTGACAACCTGGATAGTTAGGCTCTGATGCTATTAAGAAAAGCAATTCGCTGACTAATTAATTCTATCTAAAATTTTATTATGTTATACGTTATACATATAAAAAGTTTGTTAATAAAAAAAATTATTGAAAGGAATATATAATTCTTTTATATTTATATGAATTATTATTTTATATAATTTTTTTTTATTGTTCTTTTTTTTCTTAAAAAAAAGAATTATGAAATTAGTTATATAAAAGTTATATAGTTGTATAAATGAATTTAGTTATTTTTTTATATAATGTTTTTTTTTCTTAA
Organism: Empis stercorea; assembly: GCA_949752835.1. NCBI lineage: Eukaryota > Metazoa > Arthropoda > Insecta > Diptera > Empididae > Empis > Empis stercorea. The sequence goes on along the minus strand of OX457085.1, from coordinate 75,508,626 downwards.
CTGAGTCCATTACTTCAGTTATTGTATATGGACCTGACCACCCACTGCTTAGTTTGTAGTTTTTTATTTGATTTTTTAGTTGGACCTTGTCTCCTATTTGAAATTCCGTTTCTGTTTTCGTTTTGTCGTAATACCAAAGCTGTATATATATATACGGCTTTGGTAATACTCTTTTGATTTTATTTTCCCCTGTATTAATTTTTCCGCGCTACCTTAAGAATTTTTTGCATTTTAGCTTTTACGACTTGACAGTGGTCGTCAAAGTTATAAATTGGTTCAGGGTTTTGTTTAAAGCTAGTGGGCAGTGGTTCGCAAAAACCATAAAGACCGAAAATAGGCGAGTATTTGGTCCCCATGTGTGGTGTATGGTTATGGCAGAGAGCCGCTTCTAGCCATTCGTCCCAACTTTGTACGTTCTCATTAATAATGGTTTTTAAGTATTCAACTAATGGCCCATGCCTTCTTTTTAAAGAGCCGTTGGATTGCGGGTGATATGCCGTGGTTTGTACCTTTTTTATTTTTAGCAGTTAACACAACCGCTGAATTAAATCACTCGTAAAATTCGTACCTTGGTCTGTAATTAGCCTACGTGGAATTACAGAATATTTAAGGATTGTTTTCCTATAAAATGCATCCGCTACCGTTAAGGCTTCTTGATTTGGTAGTGGTATGCAGTCCAATATTTTAGTGAGGTCATCTTGAAAAGTCAAGATGTATTTGTTTCCTCTGTGAGTAATAGGGAAAGGACCTACAATGTCCATATATACTTTATCGAAAGGTTTGTGTGCCGTGTCCATAATTACCATAGGCATTTTTTTTATTCTTCCTCTTTTAACTCATTGACACTTGGTACATTTTTGCACAAACTTGCTAATATCATAAAACATTTTTTTCCATTTATAGAATTGCCGAATTCTATAGTATGTTTTGTGTACCCCCATATGTCCTCCTAGTGGGGAATCGTGATACTTCTTAATTACGGCTTCTATTTCGTCTTTAGATGTTAGCGTTATTACTTGATTGCAATTTTCTGATATGCTTGAACTAGATGAGTTACTCGCATAATCGACTTCCGCGGTATTGTTTACTGGTTCCGTTGTTACAGTAAGTGGATATTCCTGTTTTGAAAATTCTTGTTTTTCTTGTATTTCCTTTTGGGCTTTACTCCTAGTTATTGCGTTTGTACCTTCCTTACTAGGTTCTTCGTTTTCTTCTATTCTGGGTATGCGACTAAGTGCGTCCGCATTTGTTTTATTTTTTCCTGCCTTATACAGGATTTCAAAGTCATATTCAGCAAGACGGACCTTCCATCTATTAAGTCTTCCTTCCGAATCTCTCTTTCTATATTAACTTATCAAAGGTTTGTGATCCGTGTATACTTTGAATTTTCGTCCTAAAAGATAACTGCGAAAATTTTTGATAGCCCAATATATGGGCATTTGGACGTAATGGGTGTAATTACAGGCATATGTAGTTAAGTTGAAAGGATGATGTAAATCGGGATATGCCAAAAAAGGTGGTTGAATCAGTAGATTTTTAACCTGCTCGAAAGCTTTAAATTCTTTAAGTTTTAAAAAAAAACTTAGTTACCCTGTTTTTATTTATTCAATAATGCTTACTAATACATAATTTAAATATAAAAGGTAAGAATTTATTTTCATTAATTAATAATGTCTGATGAATTTTGAAATCAGTTTGGCCACAACTGTGATCTTTATTCATCCCAATAAAGAAAACATACCACCTCCGGAGGGACACTTGCCCTCTTTTAATGTGTACCTCGGCGTAAGACGTGCTTTTCGTCCAAAACACGAAAGACCTAATTTACCGTGAGTAAAAAATAAAATTTTCAAAAAAAATAATATTTGTTTTATACAATATATATTTTTTTTCTTTTATTTTCAGAAGATAAAAGGGTTTTTTAGTTTTTAAATAAATTACAAAATTTACGTTAAAAATTTATAAAGTTTTTATTTTAAAATTCAAAGACAAATTTTAATCGTATAAATTTGATAAAAATAAAAAATATTAGATTTAAAAATAAGATAATTAAGGTTGAGAACAACTTAAATAATTAAATTTGTTAAAATTATAGTTAAATTTAAGTAAACTGAATAAATAGTTAAAAATAAAAAGAAATAGTTCTGAATTGAAAACAACTAAAGGAGTTTTATTTTTAAAAGAAAAGACAAGTCAAACATAATAAAAGGTGAGATAAACTATAAATAAATGAGATAAAAATTATTGATTGTAATTTTTATATTACAATTTTCATTTCCTATATAAATCCTCCTTATTTATTTTTCTCGCCGTAAAATTGGGTTTATATAGAATAGAGTATAAATCTAATTTTTTATATATAAAAAATCGTATAATAATATGTATGCGATAAAATTAAATTAAATTTCTTCTTTCTTCTTTCTTTTTTTGTTTTTTTCTAGAAAAAAAATGTATAGTTGGTACGTATAAAAAAATTTTATGCTAAAAAAGATTTGTTAAAAATTCTTTATTTAGAAAATGTTGCAGAAAATAATACTTTTTCGGAAGAAGAAAAGGTATTAACAGAAATTATAACGATGGGTGATAATATAAACGTAAAAACTGAAGAAAATATTACTAATACTGGATCCGTTGAAAGGTCATTTGGAGAGTTTGTGGCCAACCGGGCCGGCCAGGTTCCTCAGCCTAGTGTTGCGGATCGTTCCCGGTTGTGTGCCCTCTGTGGGTACCGTTCAAGTCATAAGGGGCACTTTACTCGGCACCTTATGACTCACAACCCGCACAAAGCATGGCAGTGCTCTTGCTCTGTGTGCGCACGGCCTTTTGGTCGCAAAGAGCACCTGCTTTTCCACTGCCAACATTTACATCCGGAGATCGCACTGCCCCGCAAACTCCAAAAAGGAGGAAATATACGAAATACTATTATGATCTGGAATAGGTTTGTATGATATGTTTATTATTCTATTTTAGTCCCCTAACTTTATTTTACTTTTTTTTTAAGTCAACGTAGCTGTTTACCCTACTTAGCTGTTAAAAAATTATGTAGTAAAAATTGTTTTTTTTTTTATGATAATTAAATTTAGATTTTTTTAATGATTATTTTCACCTCACTTATTTATTGGTACTACATATGAATAAATAATTTCATCATTTTTCAATCACTTAGTGAATTTGAAATGATTTCCTTTTAGGATGATCACTTTTAATGATTTCATAACGATTTCCTTTCTATGAAGATGAACTTGTAATGAATTCATTTAGTGAATATTCACTAAATTGTTTACTGGGATATGATTTGTAATGCACACAAATACCTTATCTAATTGAAAATACAATCAAATTATGTATTTGTTGTTCATTAGGGGTTTTTTTGTTTAAAAAAATTTTGTATCGTATTAAGAGAAAAAATTTGATAATTTTGTGCTATCCAATGCAATTTTGGATACTTAATTAGTTTCTTAATGCTTTTTTATAAAAATTAATTTAGTATTATATCTTTTTTTATATCTTTTATTTTGGTTATTTTTTTTTTTTACTCACTATAAATGGTCAATATAGTGAGTAAAAAAAAAAATAACCAAAATAAAAGATATAAAAAATGTCGTTTCAGTAAGTATTATTAATTATTATATTTTTAATATATACTTATTATAATTTTATGATTTAACTTTTATTAACTTTCTCCTTCCTTCTTTTTTTTAGAATAAAAAAATGTATGGTTCTCATCAAGAGATTTAAAATAATTGGTTCGTATAAAATTTTTTATACAAAAAAAAATTTACTTGTTAAAAAAAATTTTTATATATTTTTCTATTTTTCAGAAAGTGTTGAAGAAGACATTAATACTTCTTCGGATGAAGAAAATATTATAACTGAAATAATAACGATGGGTGTTGAAAATAGCGGCGAAATTAATTATCTTGAAAATATAGATCAAGTAAATAAAAACGATGAAGAAAATCTTAATACAATAAATACCGGAACAGTAAATTTCGAAAGGTCGTTTGAAGAGTTTGTGGCCAACCGGGCCGGCCAGGCTACTCAGCCTAGTGTTGCGGATCGTTCCCGGTTGTGTGCCTTCTGCGGGTACCGTTCTAGTCATAAGGGGCACTTTACCCGGCACCTTATGACTCACTACCCGCAGAAGGCATGGCTGTGCGTGGTGTGTAAGCGGCCTTTTAGCCGTAAAGAGCACCTTCCATACCACTACCACCACCTACATACGGGGGTGCCACTGCCATGCCTTCTGCATTATATATATAATATATATTGATGCATATGCAATTTAAGGATAAATAATGTTTACCAAAATATTTCGAATATAGAATATTTCCAGATATGTACTTTTTGCTGTACTAGCAAAAATACCCTTAGTAATAAGAAAGTAATGTAAATTTTAGGGTATAAAAGGAAAGATTTTTTTGATAAAGAAATTACTTGTTGACTTCAACCGAAACCGTCAAAGTGTTTTACTAAATAGGCTACTCGCTCTTGGAATAAACTCCTTTGAAGAACCTAAAAGAAGTATACTGACCAACATAGGCTTTTTAGCTAATTTGGAATAACATTCGGTCTTGTGGCTATTGTTGTCAGTAGTACTTCAAAAAGTCGACACAATTAATAGTAGTTCAGACTTTACAGTGGGTATAAAATTAGTCATAAGGGCCATTTTCATCGGCACCTTATGACACACAACCCGCACAAAGCATGGCAGTGCTCTTGCTCTGTGTGCGCACGGCTCTTTGGTCGCAAAGAGCACCTGCTTTTCCACTGCCAACATTTACATCCGGAGATCGCACTGCCCCGCAAACTCCAAAAAGGAGGAAATATACGAAATACTATTAGCTGTTTACCCTACTTAGCTGTAAAAAAATTATGTAGTAAAAATTGTTTTTTTTTTTTTGAATGATAATTAAATTTAGATTTTTTTTTATGATAATTTTCAACTCAGTTATTGATTGGTACTACATATGAATAAATAATTTCATCATTTTTCAATCACTTAGTGAATTTGAAATGATTTCCTTTTAGGATGATCACTTTTAATGATTTCATAACGATTTCCTTTCTATGAAGATGAACTTGTAATGAATTCATTTAGTGAATATTCACTAAATAGTTTGCTGGGATATGATTTGTAATGCACACAAATACCTTATCTAATTGAAAATACAATCAAATTATGTATTTGTTGTTCATTAGGGGTTTTTTTGTTTAAAAAAATTTTGTATCGTATTAAGAGAAAAAAATTGATAATTTTGTGCTATCCAATGCAATTTTGGATGCTTAATTAGTTTTTTAATGCTTTTTTATAAAAATTAATTTAGTATTAATTTATACTTGACCATTTATATTGAGTGAAAACTACTTCCTTCTTCCTTCTTTTTTTTTAGAATAAAAAAATGTATGGTTCTCATCAAGAGATTTAAAATAATTGGTTCGTATAAAATTTTTTATACAAAAAAAAATTTACTTGTTAAAAAAAATCTTTATATATTTTTCTATTTTTCAGAAAGTGTTGAAGAAGACATTAATACTTCTTTGGATGAAGAAAATATTATAACTGAAATAATAACGATGGGTGTTGAAAATAGCGGCGAAATTAATTATCTTGAAAATATAGATCAAGTAAATAAAAACGATGAAGAAAATCTTAATACAATTAATACCGGAACAGTAAATTTCGAAAGGTCGTTTGAAGAGTTTGTGGCCAACCGGGCCGGCCAGGCTCCTCAGCCTAGTGTTGCGGATCGTTCCCGGTTGTGTGCCCTCTGCGGGTACCGTTCTAGTCATAACGGGCACTTTACCCGGCACCTTATGACTCACAACCCGCAGAAGGCATGGCTGTGCGTGGTGTGTAAGCGGCCTTTTAGCCGTAAAGAGCACCTTCCATACCACTACCACCACCTACATACGGGGGTGCCACTGCCATGCCTTCTGCATTATATATAATATATATTGATGCATATGCAATTTAAGGATAAATAATGTTTACCAAAATATTTCGAATATAGAATATTTCCAGATATGTACTTTTTGCTGTACTAGCAAAAATACCCTTAGTAATAAGAAAGTAATGTAAATTTTAGGGTATAAAAGGAAAGATTTTTTGATAAAGAAATTACTTGTTGACTTCAACCGAAACCGTCAAAGTGTTTTACTAAATAGGCTACTACGACAAACGACGGAAATATTTCCCCTAAGCGGGTGGACGTAATTTCATATTCCAATGGGAATATTTTTAGACGGTAAATAAAAACTTTTAAAAATTATATAAATTTTAATCAATTAAAAAAAAATTTTTTTATTTGCAGATAGAAAAGGTGAATTATAATAATGAAATAAAATAAAATTTGTAAATAAATAATTAATATTTTTCTAATAATAATTATATTTCTGTTTATTATAAAAAATTTTAATTATTAAAAAAAAATCGTTGAGAGAAAAAAAAATAATTGTGAAAAAAAAATTTTAAAATATTAATCAGAAAAATTATTGTATAAATAAATTTACAAAAAATCTTAATTTTCATTTTTGTCTTTTTATTATATTTTTTTTTAAGTTAGGTTCACCTACAACGGGTAGTAAGTATGGTTTTCAAAAAAAAATTTCATCTTTGTTTTTAAAATTCCTATGTTCTTGTTATAAAAGTTGCCTTTTATAATTGTTTTCTTCTTCAAATAAAAACACTTTATTTACTTATGTAATTAACTTTTATTTATTCTGTTATAAAAATAGTTCTACTTATTTATTTATTTTAAAATTTAGTTTTTCTTTTTAATATTTCAATTTTAATTATTTAAGGCTGATTTTCATTACCATAAGTTCAATTTTCATTACTATGAATTTGCAGATGTCGACCAGAACGAGATACAAAATTCATATTTTCCTGTTGTTTAATAGAGAGAGAAACACATCTGCAAAATTTGACATTCACGTCTTTTTATAGTAAATATTTCGACATTGGCATGTTTTTATAGCAAATATTTTGACATTGGCCTCTTTTTATAGGAAAAGATGTCGCATTTCATCTTTTCCTATAAAAAGATGTGAATGCCAAAAAAAAAAGATATCAATGTCAAAAATAAATCTGTTATTTTTTGTTTTTTTGAAAAATTTTTTAATATCATTGCCTACTGAATGTATTGAATATTCTAAAAAAAATAACTGGAGAAAATTTGTTAAAAAAAAATAAGAAAATTTCTATTTAATTAAATTTTTCTTGGTTATGTTGAAAAATTTATGTCAAAATCTTTACCATAAAATTTTCCATAAATATTTTTAAAGACTAGAGTTGTCCCTTTTTCTCTTACATATGTTTTTTATATCTATCTCGTTTTAGTTTTCTGAAACTTCATGGTAATGAAAATCACTTCATGGTAATGAAAATCAGCCGTTATTAAAATATATAATTATTAACTGTAGTTTATGTGAATTAAATTTAGCTTTGCTATTTAATTTGGTTTAACTTTACTGAACACTTTAATAATTTTACTTTTTATTCTTAAAAATTGTATTTATAAAAATAATTATTATATTTTACAGAATCTTTTTTCTGTTTCAAGTTAAACGTTATTATTTAATTTTAATTTAATTGGTGTCTACTTGACACTTCCGAAAAAACTTATTAATTTAATTGGTGTCTATTCGACACCTCCAAGTAAACTTAATTTTGGTTACCAAAAAACAGCTATTTTATTTGGTTGAAGAGCTTTTTGGTTTTCCAAAATATCGCATGCGATATTTTGGTTAGTCAATCAGCTCTTCAAAATAATGTTCTAGTTTAATTTTTAATTATTTAGCAAATTCAATTAACAATTTTATATTATTTCAAAATAATTTAGTTAGCTGTTTTTTGGTTGCGAATTGAAGTACTGGGTGCTTCAATTCACAACACCTTCTCTCTTTAGAAAAAATATAGGGATCGAAGTTTTTACTTAGGGATCGAAGTTTTTTTGAAAAAATATAGGGATCGAAGATGGGTGTATTTTATGTTTCTGAAGTGCATTTATTGCCTCACCTTGATCCGATAATACTAATTGTATTAGGTTTGTACTTGGATTGCGCCATTAACACGATTTGGTCCATTTCCAATTGGTAGGTATTCGCATTTATACCTACCCCTAACGCACTATTTTCTATTCGAATCCGATCTTCCAATTGCTCATATTTCCTGCTTAAATCGGTCATATGTGTCGTCAAATTTAAAGAAGTTGCCTTTAAAAATTCAAAATTTGACGTCACTACCGCTGTGTTTTTGTCTAGTATTTCAAGTCGTCTGTCGCTTTTTTGTTCTAACTTGTTTAATACATTATAAATTTTATTCGCGTCCTCGTCGTCCCTTGTTCCGAATAAAGTTTTGCTAACCGATCCGATAATGTTTAACAGTCCCCTCTTTACTCTTCTTGAAAAAAAAAGATTGATTTTCTCAACTTCCCCCTCTAACCGTTCTGCGTATTTGTCTAAATTGTCTATCCACCAATAGCAATTGTTTTCCGTCTGATTTTTTAGTTTAGACAGAAGTTTACATGACCTTTTTATAAGTTCCGATATTTTATTTTTAAAATTATTTATTTCTTTTATTTCTAATAACTAAAATTTAGTGAAAATTTCTATATTGCTTTTATATGTTGTAAGTTCGCCTTGGTATTCGAATAAAATGGCTTCCGCTTTTAACTCTTTTATTTCCAAGAATTTCCCTGCTACCATTCCCAATAAATAACATAATATCAATCGCGACATCATTTTGTACCTTTAAAATAAATTTCTATTAATTATTTTAAATCACCCTGTATTTTCTTACAAAATTTATTTAAAATTGCTTAATATATTTTTGTGTTTTTAAATTTTGCTTATAATTACTAAAATAATGTATAAAAGGTGATTTATTGATTCGTTATAAGTATTATTAAAAAATGTCTGATAGTGAAAGTGAAGTTAGTTTGGCGACGACCGAGATTTTCATTCACCCAAATAAGGAGAATATTCCTCCCCCTCCGAAGGATCCCCCTCCGAAGGATTCCCCTTTGAATCCTAATTGGTGCATAAGATTTGTTTTACGTGGAAAACACGAAAGTCTTAACTTACCGTAAGTAAAAATTTATAAGTCTATTAATTTTATTTTTCTAATATACTATTTTATTTTTATTTTCAGGAGATGATATAAAATTAATTTTGTTAGGGTAAAGCTTGCTATATTCCTAATAAAATATTAAAACCTATTTATTGTTTGGTTTTAATTTAACTTATTTTGACCACCTTTTCCCTTATTAAATCGTAATCGCGATTTAAATTTCATTTGTGATAAAAATTGCTTATTAGGCTTTTTTATCCTTAAGACTAAGTTTTTATTTAATTTATAATTAAATATTTTTCAGTATTTAATTATACTTCGCGTATATTGATTCAATTGAAATTTAAAAAATTATAGTAAAAATTCAAAAAATGAATTTGTTTGAAAAAAGAAATGAAAATTTGTGTATAAATTGTGAAAACATTGAATTTATTAATTTAGTTTTGATTAGTATGTTAAATATTATAATTATTAAATATTATTTTTAAATATTAGAATTGTTTAATTATTGTGGAAATTTTGAAAAAAAAATTATTAAACATTATTATTTTCCCACAAAATTATTAATTTATAATTTGAAAGAAAAAACTGAATATTAGTGTACCACTAAAAAATCGGAAAAAAAAACTGTGAAAAAAAATTACTAAAAACTGTGGAAAATTTTATTATTTACATAAATTTGTTTAATATACGCCTAATTAAATAAAATGGTTCAAGTGTAAGTATAAAAAATATTTTGGTTAATATAATAATAATATATCAATTCTTAAATTTTACTAATAAAATAATTCTTTTATTTTCAGAATTTCTATCAAAAAGTGTTATGTACGCTTGGAGCGTATGGGTTTTTCCGGTAATTTATATATGTATGTTAATTACTTAAATATTTATTTTTTTGTTTTTTTTTTTTGTGTTTGTTTCAGATTACCAGATTTCCTCCTATCAGGATCAATTTGTGGCATTTGTGGATAGTCGGGTTGGGAATAGTGGAAACACCGTATCCACTAAACGAAAAAGGAAACCCCAATCTCGACTATGTGCTTTGTGTGGGTACCGAAGTCGTCATAAAGGCCATTTCAACCGGCATCTTATGACGCACAACCCACGCAAAGCATGGCAGTGCATTGTGTGCGCGCGGCCCTTTGGTCGCAAGGAACATCTTGTTTATCATTTACATCCGGGGGTCGCACTGCCCCACAAATTCCACAAACGGAGGAAATATCGGAAATACTATCGCGACCCAGAATAGGTTAGTATGATTTATCTCCTATTTTAATCTTCTAATTTTATTTCTAGTCTTTTTAGAAGTCAACCTTGCTAATATATAAATAATATAAAAAAAGTGTATATGTACAGAAAATATTCGTACTATTATATAAATATTAAAAGTTATATAATATACAAAGTGTATGTAAAAAATTTATTAAATATGAATATAAATTGTATGTGATTATTATTTTTATATAAAAAAAATGTATGAAATAAAATGTATGTAATATAAATTGTATGTGCTTATATAGGTATAATCATTAAATATGTATTATATGAAGAAAAAAAATATATATGAAATTAATTACATATATGTGAATAATGTTATTGTTTTTTTGTTTATTATTTTTTTTTTTTCACTAGCTGAATAATTTTGTTGTGGTTTTCAAAAAATTTTCAATTTTTGTGCAACCTGATACCCCTGATTTTTTTGTTTTGTATTAACTTTGTGTGTATACCATTTGGGTGTTTACCTTTTGAGTTGGTTCTTTATTAGCTTTTTATATAGTGTGGTGCATAGTTTTTTTATATACGGTATATGCAATTTTATGCATTTGGAAAAATTTTTTTTTTAAATATTCTTTGTTAAATATAGAAAACTTCTCTTTTTTTTAAAAAATACTTAGTTTAGGGGTCCCTTTTTTTTAAAAAAGTGATAATGTAATATTAAGCTAATAATTTAATTTTGTGTTAAATAATATGTTAGATTTGATTAGAGATACTTAATTCTAGTTAATATATTGAATTTATGAAGTCCATTTTTTAAGTCCATTATTATGGACTATTTTGTGTTTCCTACCCATTTTGATAGTGGAATTTACTTTGTCCGCTTTTATTACTTCATAAGGACCCAACCAAGGAACGCTTAGTTTGTGTACCTTGGTTGGATTCATTATTAATACTTGATCACCTATATTGAATTTTTCGTCTTTTTTAGTTTTATCATAATAGCCCTTGGCTTTTAGTTTGCCTTTACTTAAATTTTCCCTTACAGTTTGATGATTTTTTTGCATTCTATGCTTTAACGTTAAACAATAATCGTCGAAATTATATAATAATTCCGGGGTCTTTTGTAAGTTACTAGGAAGTGGTTCACTAAATCCATATAGAGCGTATAGTGGTGAAAATTTGCTTCCGCTATGTGTGGTGTATGGTTATGCGCAAATACTGCTTCTGCTATCCAAGTGTCCCAGGTTTGTATATGTTCATTCACAAATATTTTCAAATATTCGACCAATGGCCCATGCCGCCTTTCCAACGAACCATTTGTTTGCGGATGGTATGCAGTAGTTTGTAATTTCTTAATGTGTAATAATTTACATAGTTGTTGGAGCAATTTACCTGTAAAATTTGCACCTTGATCCGTTAATAATTCCTTGGGTATTTTTGAGTATTTTAATATAATATTTCTATAAAAAGCTTCCGCTACCGTCGTTGCTTCTCCGTTCGGAATTGGTATTGCATCAAAAAATTTCGTAAGTCGTCCTGAAATGTAAGTATATATTTGTTTCCATTTGTGGTCATTGGAAAAGGACCCACGATATCTAAATATACTCTTTTAAAGGGTTTTTCTGCTGTAGGAGTTATTACTAACGGCATTTTGGTTACTTTACCTCTTTTTATTTTTTGGCATTTAGGACATTTCTTAATATACTCGTAAATGTCCGACAGCATTTTTTTTCAGTAATAATATTGTCTAATTCTTCTGTATGTTTTGATTATTCCCGCCTGCCCTCCTAATGCCGAATCGTGGTATTCCCTTAATATCGTTCTAATTTCCTCTTTATCCTTCAGAATTATTTTGTTTGATATTTCCGGTCCTATATCCTCCTCTTCCTCCTTTTTTTGTTTTTTTAGATGCTGACTTATTTAACTTCTTTATTTCTTCCGTTTCGACTTTATGTTCCTTTTTTGTTCTTTCGTTTCCGATTTCCTTTTCCCTTGCACTAGCTGGAGTGATTGCGAATGTATTTTTTGTATCTTCGTTGTTATCGATTTCTCCTTCATCTTCTGGAATTCGACTTAGTGCATCAGCGTTAGTGTTTAACTTACCTGGCTTGTACAAAATTTTGAAATTATATTCCGCTAAGCGTGTTTTCCATCTATTAATTTTGCCTTCGGGGTCTTTTTTACGATATTCACTTATTAGTGGTTTATGATCCGTAAAGACTGTAAATTCTTGTCCTAGTAAGTAGCAAATAAAATTTCTCACTGCCCAATAAACTCCTAACATTTCCTTGTCGATAGTAGCGTAATTACGTTCCGCTTTGTTCAGTACCCTGCTAGCATATGCTATAGGCAGGTCTTTACCTATTTCGCCTTGCGATAATACCGCTCCTAAAGCATGGTTACTAGCGTCAGTGGTTAACAAATATGGTTTAGTAAAGTCTGGATATTTCAGACGTCAGTAATTTTTGGTGACGTCAGTAATTTTTTTATTTCTTCGAATGCCTTTTGGTGTATGTCCGTCCATTGAAACTTTTTATTTTTTATTGCCATTTGATATAGGGGTTGTCCTTTTTCCGCTAATAATGGCATACTTGCACGATAATAATTTACCAATCCCAAGAAGGATTGCAGTTCTTTAGTTGTTTCTGGAATGGGGTGAGTTGCCACACATTCCGTTTTTTCAGGATTTGGTAATATGCCTTCTGTTGTAATCCTATAACCTAAATAAACGACTTCCTTTTTTAAGAATTTGCACTTTTCAGGCTGAAGTTTCAAATTATTTTCCCTAAGTATATTAAAAACAGCTCGAAGTTTTTCGTCGTGATCCCTTAGCGTTCTTCCATATATTACAATATCGTCTAAATAGACGAAACATTTGAACCCCTGTAATCCAGTTAGTATATGGGTCAAAGCGTTGGAAGGTAGCAGGTGCCCCTGAGAGACCAAACGGCATTCTTTTAAACTCGTAATGTCCGAAAATTGTGCTAAACCCCGTTTTTTCTCTATCTTCAGGATCAACTGCCACCTGGTGGTAGCCACTTGCTAAATCCAACGTTGAGAAATATAGCGATCTCCCTAGTTGATCTATTATATCAGCTATCCTTGGTAGGGGAAATGCGTCTCCCAATGTTACTTCGTTGATTTTTCTGAAATCTACTACCACCCTGTATCGTTTCTCTCCTTCAGGTCCAGCCTTTTTTGGTACGACTAATAGAGGGGAGTTCCAAGGGCTTCTGCTTGGTTGTATAATATACTCCTCCAGTAAATTTTTTATTTCTTCGTTAATTACCTTTTTATGACACTCTGCTAGCCGATATTGTCTACTATTGATGGGAACTTGTTCCGGGGTCGTCCGTATTTTATTTGTAATAACATCTGTATGCGTTAACCTGTCACCTGGTAAGTGAAAGATGTCATTGCATTCTTCACAAATTTTGTCTATTGTTTCTTGCTCCTCCATGGTTAACGTAGAATTCTTTTTTAGCAAATTTTTCAATAAATTTATTCTTTCATTCTCTGAATTATCTCCTGCTTCCTCCTCCTGATATCCGTTGGAAAAGTTTTCCTCCTCGAATAACCTATGACATCCGCAATTGGTGCGCATTTACGTTTCCCACGTGGTTTTTTAACTCTTTCTTTGACTTTTGGTGTGTTTTGGGGGTCATTTTTTAGGGGTTTTCTATCAAAATTTTGAATAGGGGTCAATTTTAATTTTACGTTTCCAATTTCTACATTTTCCGTGTTTATGTTAACTACACAAACAGTTACAGAATTATTTTCACCTTGTACCAAACAATTTCCTAAAAACACGCCTGGTTTTATTTGTTGCGCTTCACAAAAGAATTCTCCCTCCTCCGTTGTAGGGAGACTAATTACTTTTTCCATGCGTGCTGCTATTATATTTTTAGATGATTTTGTTATTCCATTATTTTACGGAATAGGGTCGAGTTTGGCGGAATAGGGGTCGAGTTTAACCCTGATGGTCCTGGCCTATTCATCTTTCTGTTACTAAAGAAATGGGGGTCATTTATTGGATTCACTTCGTTGGATTTTTTAATATTTAAACTTCTTCTTTCCGTTTTAGTAATAATCACTTTATTTTTCCTTGCTTTTTAGGTCTTCTTATTGGACCAATTCTATTATATTTTACCCCGGATCTTAATGTTCTAAAGCTTTTCCTGTTTTCCGACACTCTGTCTTCCTGCACTTGTTGTAAAAAATCAGAAAAATTGTTTTTATTTAATACTTCTAAATTTGGTTCTTCTTCTATATTTTCGATGTTTGTTTTAGTTTTTTCGTCCGAATCTTCAAATTCTGGATTTGAATTTAGAATTGAAAAAGTAGAAATTCGCTTCGAAAATTTTAAAATAGATTGCGCTAAAGTTGGGGTTTTTGATTTTTGCGACATTAGTTTCCTTATTAAAAAAAATTACAACAACAACAATGTAAATACGCCATTTTTTTTATATTATGATTTAGGGGTCATAATTTTATTAAATTTCAGTAAAAAGTGAAAAAAAAATTTGTATACTTATTTTTTAGGGGTCGAATTTTTTATTCTGAAAAAAATTTTAAGCTCGAAAAATTGTGTTTGTATTTTTCCTAAAAATTATTTTTAATTTAAATTTTATCTTATTTAACGAAAATCATTCCAATTTAATAACATTATTTAAAATAAAATACTCATTTTTATTTATTTTATTTTTATTCCTGAATATATGGAAGAAATCCAATTCAATATTGTTATAAAATTTTATTAATACATATTTTTTTTAAAATTTTATTATAAAGACCAATCCAAATTAAGACGATGAATATATATAATTTTTTTTTTTAAAACTTTATTATTATATGTACTTCTAAAAGTTCACTTTTTTTTAAAAAATACCCAAAAATGTTTTATTTATCTCCTAAAGGTATGCAATGATTATAAAATATTTTGTTAAGTAAGTTTGATTAAAAAAAATATTTTGATTGACTTTGTTTTGCAATGATAAATTGAAATTGCGGGTAATTACCTTTAAAAAAATTTATTATAAATTTTTAAAAAAAAAAATTACGAAATTATTTATTTTCAACAAAGAAAATTCGCTAAATTTTAATTATAAGTATGTATGTATGTATATGTATTATTTTGTCATAAGAGGACAAAAAAATTTTTTAAAGTTATATAGGGTGAAAAGAAAAATATTGGGTAACAAAGAAAATTTGTATCCCAATTTTTTATTATTACATAGAAAAATACTTTATACCAGGTTACTTGATTTTATACAGCCCTGTGTCAACTTAATACAAACTGTGCATTTGTATTGTCTTTACACAGTTTTAGTATAAAATCAACGAACCCAAGTATATTTGGTAATTAAATTCAACACAGAATGCCTTTAATTGTTTTTATTACCTTATATATTTTTTATACACTACCAAGTATAAAATTTCAATGCTAATAAAAATTTAGGCAACAGAGAAAAAAAACTTTATATAATTGCTGAAAACGCACAATTATTATAATGCAACAAAAAAGAAATATGTATATACATATGTATATATGGTCGACTTATAGTAAAAAAACTTATATAATTGCACCATATGTATTAATGTGTGCTTTGTTGATATGCATTTATTTATAATATTTATTATATTTGTATCAAAAACAATTATTTATATGCCGTATATAGGAATTTGATTTTTTTATAACTTTTTTGATGGAAGTAAAAGGAATTTGATTTTTTGTATAACTTTTTTTTGAATAAAATTTGGAAAAAAAATGTAACTATTGGGAAAGGTTAGGAAATTTGTTTAAAAAAAAATTATATACAATTTATATATATCCATAAAGCTTTGTTTACAAATTTTGTTGGATTTTATGAAAAAAAATATGACCTTTTTTTTTATATTTATATGCCGTATATAGGAATTTGATTTTTTTTATAACTTTTTTGATGGAAGTAAAAGGAATTTGATTTTTTGTATAACTTTTTTTTGAATAAAATTTGGAAAAAAAATGTTTTTTGATAATTATTTAACATTTAATTTGATACATTTTGAATTCGATTTTTTTTTTTTATTTTTTTTTGATAACTAATTAAACAATCAATTTGAATTTTTAGAAATTTAATTTGAAAAATAATTTTTCTATGATTTTAAAAACTTCTTCTTTTTTATTAATAAATATAATAATTTTCCTTAAGATTTTTTGACTTACATAGTAAATTTGTTGATTTTATTCTTCTGTTTTTTTTTTTTTTTCACTGCCTTCGTTGATACTGCTACTATTGTTTGTTGATACTGCTACTGTTGTTTGCTCTGTTGTTATTTGATCTGATATTTTTTTTTTTATTTCACTTTTAGTATTTAAAATGTATATTTTTTTAACAAAAAAATTTAATTTTTGTGTAGTTTTTTTATAAAAAACGAAACGTTTTACCGCACACAAGTTTTTTTTGGATAGGAAACGTAGTTCCTATCCTGTCCGCAGCGCCAATGTTATAAAAGTTGCCTTTTATAATTGTTTTCTTCTTCAAATAAAAACACTTTATTTACTTATTTAATTAACTTTTATTTATTCTGTTATAAAAATAGTTCTACTTATTTATTTATTTTAAAATTTAGTTTTTCTTTTTAATATTTCAATTTTAATTATTTATTAAAATATATAATTATTAACTGTAGTTTATGTCAATTAAATTTAGCTTTTCTATTTAATTTGGTTTAACTTTACTGAACACTTTAATAATTTTACTTTTTTACTTTAAATTCTTAAAAATTGTATTTATAAAAATAATTATTATATTTTACAGAATCTTTTTTCTGTTTCAAGTTAAACGTTATTACTTAATTTTAATTTAATTGGTGTCTACTTGACACTTCCGAAAAAACTTATTAATTTAATTGGTGTCTATTCGACACCTCCAAGTAAACTTAATTTTGGTTACCAAAAAACAGCTATTTTATTTGGTTGAACAGCTTTTTGGTTTTCCAAAATAACGCATGCGATATTTTGGTTAGCCAATCAGCTCTTCAAAATAATGTTCTAGTTTAATTTTTAATTATTTAGCAAATTCAATTAACAATTTTATATTATTTCAAAATAATTTAGTTAGCTGGTTTTTGGTTGCGAATTGAAGTACTGGGTGCTTCAAATCACAACATTCTCTTCTTTTCTTTTTTTTTGCATTTATCATTTGCCTTTCTAACTTTGCTTTTAGTATTATCCGTAAGTAAGTAAATTATCCATAATTTGGATTATTTTTTTTATTATTATGTATTCTTTATCGTCCGTAAATTATTTGCAAAAAAAAAAAATTCTTAAAAAAAAAATTTTGTTACCCTGTATTTATTTATTCAATAATGCTTACTAATATATACATAATTTTAATATAAAAGGTAAGAATTTATTTTAATTAATTAATAATGTCTGACACCGGCAGCGAAATTAGTCTGGCCACAACCGTGGTTTTTATCCACCCGAATAAGGAAAATATTCCACCTTCGGAGGAACCCGCTTTAAATGCAACTGGGTGCATAGGCGTGTTTTTCGTGGAAAACAATTTACCGTAAGTCAAAATTTATAAGTCTATTAATATTAAATCATATTCCTAATATACTATTTTATTTTATATTTTCAGGAGATGATATATATAACATAAATTAAATTTGTTAGGGTAAATGGTGGGATATGCTTAATAAATCAAATATTAAAACTTATTTATTGTTTGTTTTTTATTTAACTTATTTTGTCCACCTTTTCCCTTATTCAATAATGATCTCGATTTAAATTACATTTATGATAAAATTGCTTATTAGGCTTTTTTATCCTTAAGACTAATTTCGTTTTATTTAAATTATAATTGTATATTTGTCAGTATTGAAATAAACTTTGTGTAGTAAAAAGTAAAAAATTTAAAAAAGTGAATACCATAAACCTAATATTATTGAAAAATTATATCCAGGGAAAGAGAAAACAAAATGGTTCAATTGTAAGTAAAAAAAAATTTGTGGAATTTGTAGATAGTCGGACTAAGGGTAGTGGAAATTCCATGTCCACTCGACAAAAAAGGAAACCCCGGCACCGACTATGTGCTTTGTGTGGGTACAAAAGTAGTCATAAGGGCCATTTTAACCGGCACCTTATGACTCACAACCCATAGAAAACATGGCAGTGCTTTGTTTGCGCGCGACCAAATCTTGGACAATAAACTTAACTTAAATTCTCACTACGACAGTATTATCTCTAAAGCGAAGAAATATCTAGGATTTATTAAGAGAAGAGCTCGGGAATTTGAAAATAATATGGGTGTTAAAAACTCTTATAAAAAAATTAAAATTATTATTTTAATTATTTTGGAAATTATAATTTTGTAATTGCATTAATAAAAATCATTCTTTCTTGTGCTGTTAACGAGTTAACTGAAATAAAATTTTTTTTTAAAATAATATTTTAATATGTCTAATAATAATAATAATACAAATGGGCAGTTTGTCACTATACCGCAATGGGTAAGAAATTATTTGTTTGTAAAATAATTTTTAAATTTTAATTTTTATGTTTTTATTTTTATGTAGCATGTTTCAACGGTAACTAATGGGGTGGATGCCTCGTCGAATGCGATGCCACCACCATGCAATCCGAGGGATTCCGGGAATCGTTGGTGGAAACGTGGCGACCTTCCGCCGGCGTTTCCCTGACACAATTTTTAACGGAATATGGCTCTCGACGGTCGCTGTATTACGCCGTGTATCCCCTAAGCGGGTGGATGTTATATCCTACTCGAATGGAAATATTTTTGGACGGTGAGTAATAACATTAAATGTTTTAAAAAACCTTTAAAAATTATATATATAATTTAATCATATAAACAAAGTAACTATAATTTAATCATATAAAGTAAAAATTTTATTTTATTGTAGCTAAGAAACGAAAGGTGATTAATATTATAATAATAAATTAAAAATTGTAAAAAATAAATAATTATTTTGTATTATATCTATTGCAGCATAACATTTAATCATAAAATTAAAAAATTTAAAATATTGTAAAAAACACTTTTGAAAAAAAAACTTTTTTTTTTAAACAAATTAAAAATTATTGTTTCTTAAAATTTAAAGTAAAATATAGTCTTATTAAAATATATTAAAATGAAAATTTCAAGTTATCAAAGTTATCAAAGCAAATTTCAAGTTATCAAAATAGTTTTTTCAGAAGATTTAATATTAATTTTTGAAAGAAGGAATGTAGTAATTTTTAAAATAATGATTAAATAATAAAAATAATAATGTTTAATAAACTTAAAGATATATTTGTATTTAAAAATTTTTTTCTATTAAATTTGATTTTTTTTTTGAATTGTCTTGTCTTAGGAATTTTGTCGCTTTAAAATGTCATTTGTCTTCACTCACAATAAACTACAATTATTTGTTATTGTATTATTACATTATAACAAATACAACAGTTATTGTATTATATTACATTATAACAAATTATAACATTATAATAAATACAACATTTTTTGTATTATAACATTATAACAAATACAACAGAACGGTAATAAATAAAAGGTAATAATAATATGAAACAAAATCAACGAAAATAGAGCCACAACATTGGACTACGCTCCAAAAAAAAAAGAACTGGATTATGAAGTACAAAATATTTAACGTCGTTATTTTTCCTTTCTATTTTTAAACAGATATCTCTACTTGCAGTTTGCATGAGGCATAGTGAATAGTCTTTGGTCTCACTATCTGTTTTAACAAAAAAAAAAAGAAAAGAAAAAAAAGTAGATGTCGTCAAGTATATTACAGGAATTAGAGGAGAAAATTAAATATCGCACACCGCGGGACCTAAGCCAATTGCGATTGAAGAATATTTAAAGATAGAAGATCCAACTATATGTATCGTTATCATAAAAATTCTTCGATTTTTCATTTAGATATTTTCCTTGTAGATATCTTAACTGATCCGTGTATTTTACAACAATTAAAAGACGTATTATTATATAGTCCACATTTACCTGAAGATAATCATTATCCTATTCGTGTTTCTCGTAATATAATCTCCCTTAGTGCTAATCCGCCACTTGCAGTTTACGAATATCCAGATAGAAATATCTTCGTGACTACAACTAACCAGCTTCTTGATACCCTCGTAGATCAGTTTGATAATACTGTTACACCTTTTGCATATACATCCATAGAATTTATAGACGCAAGTTTACAATTAAATATAGCAAACCAAGTACCAACCTATGCACGTGACGTTGTTGAACAAATCCCTATGGGTATTAGTGACAAAGCCGCATTGTATGCTAATTATCTGAATGCTGACAAATATCAACATCATTTAATTATTGCAGCATTAGATATTGAAAATCAAAATTGTGCTGCTACATCTGACAAATTGCTTTTTAAAGCTGACTTTATAAGCTATTTAAGAGCTTATGCCAAAGCAAGACGTGTCCCAGCTGTTGATGAATATGTTCCTCTTGTTATAGGTGAACTATTAGCACCCAATTTACCAGAAGCATTCTTTTCAACTCGGGAGGATGCACGTCTTAGAGCCCAAAAAGCTTTTTCAGGGTCTATTGAGGCGAGATTACCAATGTGTTCTGTAACTATTGCTCAGTATAATGGTCAACAAAATAATGAAGCACTTAGAATTGTTGCACCTGGTAGAGGGCAAGATCCAGTCGGAAGATCCAGTCGGAATCGTTGAGAATGAAACTGATGTCTACTCAAGCGAAAGGTGCAGGTCTTACTGCCTATATTACTATTGGACGTGCGATTCGAATGTTTCCTACGTTCCCATGCACCAAGTTATCTCTGATTATGCCAGCTGATTGGACATCATTTAATGCAGCCGTAGGTACAATCGGTAATAATGCTTATTATGGGTTCAAAAATGATATGTCCGCAGTAGCTTCGACAAAGTATAAAAATCTAGCCTATGTAGGAAAAGAATTGCTAATCCAAGGAGGTGGTGAAACTGGATTGAGATCTTATAGAGGGTGGGTTAGATCTCCTGCGAATGCATTGCAGATTAAATGTATGATTGAACAATTCTTTATAGATAGAGCAGATTAACAGCTCGACATCGCAGATAATCAAGTAACTGAGGTTGCTACTAATATGGCTGTTATAAGAGAGAATAATCTATTTGATTGATTACAAGATAAGAGTGAAGATACAACTTATAAAATTCTATATATATAAATTCTATATATAAAAATAACACACTGGATGAGATGTAATTTAAAAATAACACACTGGATGAGATGAGTAAGACTAAATTTACTAAAAAAAATGTTAAAATTAATTCTTTAAATAAGCATAATAAGACTTTAAATAAACATAAAAAAATAGTACAGTAAGTAAAACTAATATTAATAATAATAAGAAGAAGAACGTTAATCCTTACTTTATTTTAAAGCTGTACCTAATTCTTTTTATAACCTGAAAAACAGAATATCTTCTTCCATTCTCGCACCTCCTACTTCCACCTCTAGTCCGCAAGCTCTCCACATTCTAACAAATTCTACACTTTCTAACAAACCAAATGCATACTGTGCCTTTTCCTCCAGAGCCAACTATCTTACTCATACTGCAATAGTTCATTCCGTATCAACCCAGCTCGCAACATTACGATCACGTTTACATCAACATACTAATACCAAAACTTTAACTAATACAACACGTGTACTGAACACTAACTCTCACAAACCTAACTCAACACAGCCGACCTTATTTCAACCTTGATATATGGATTTAAGGATTAAAGATAAGATTTTTGTATATTATCCCTATTATTTGTTTTTGAGCGGCAACGCTCCCCTTTCTATTTAAACCAAAAAAAAAAATTTTGCAAAAAAAAATTTTTGTTACCCTGTATTTATTTATTCAATAATGCTTACTTATATATAATTTTAATATAAAAGGTAAGAATTTATTTTAATTAATTAATAATGTCTGACACCGTCAGCGAAATTAGTCTGGCCACAACCGTGGTTTTTATCCACCCGAATAAGGAAAATATTCCACCTTCGGAGGAACCCCCTTTAAATGTAACTCGGTGCATCATGCGTGTTTTTCGTGGAAAACACGAAAGACTTAATTTACCGTAAGTTAAAATTTATAAGTCTATTAAATCATATTCCTAATACACTATTTTATTTTATATTTTCAGGAGATGATATATATAAAATAAATTAAATTTGTTAGGGTAAATGGTGGGATATGCTTAATAAATCAAATATTAAAACTTATTTATTGTTTGCTTTTTATTTAACTTATTTTGTCCACCTTTTCCCTTATTCAATAATGATCGCGATTTAAATTACATTTATGATAAAATTGCTTTTTAGGCTTTTTTATCCTTAAGACTAATTTCGTTTTATTTAAATTATAATTGTATATTTGTCAGTATTGAAATAAACTTTGTGTAGTAAAAAGTAAAAAATTTAAAAAAGTGAATACCATAAACCTAATATTATTGAAAAATTATATCCAGGGAAAGAGAAAACAAAATGGTTCAATTGTAAGTAAAAAAAAATTTGTGGAATTTGTAGATAGTCGGACTAAGGGTAGTGGAAATTCCATGTCCACTCGACAAAAAAGGAAACCCCGGCACCGACTATGTGCTTTGTGTGGGTACAAAAGTAGTCATAAGGGCCATTTTAACCGGCACCTTATGACTCACAACCCATAGAAAGCATGGCAGTGCTTTGTTTGCGCGCGACCAAATCTTGGACAATAAACTTAACTTAAATTCTCACTACGACAGTATTATCTCTAAAGCGAAGAAATATCTAGGATTTATTAAGAGAAGAGCTCGGGAATTTGAAAATAATATGGGTGTTAAAAACTCTTATAAAAAAATTAAAATTATTATTTTAATTATTTTGGAAATTATAATTTTGTAATTGCATTAATAAAAATCATTCTTTCTTGTGCTGTTAACGAGTTAACTGAAATAAAATTTTTTTTTAAAATAATATTGTAATATGTCTAATAATAATAATAATACAAATGGGCAGTTTGTCACTATGCCGCAATGGGTAAGAAATTATTTGTTTGTAAAATAATTTTTAAATTTTAATTTTTATGTTTTTATTTTTATGTAGTATGTTTCAACGGTAACTAATGGGGTGGATGCCTCGTCGAATGCGATGCCACCACCATGCAATCCGAGGGATTCCGGGAATCGTTGGTGGAAACGTGGCGACCTTCCGCCGGCGTTTCCCTGACACAATTTTTAACGGAATATGGCTCTCGACGGTCGCTGTATTACGCCGTGTATCCCCTAAGCGGGTGGATGTTATATCCTACTCGAATGGAAATATTTTTGGACGGTGAGTAATAACATTAAATGTTTTAAAAAACCTTTAAAAATTATATATATAATTTAATCATATAAAGTAACTATAATTTAATCATATAAAGTAAAAATTTTATTTTATTGTAGCTAAGAAACGAAAGGTGATTAATATTATAATAATAAATTAAAAATTGTAAAAAATAAATAATTATTTTGTATTATGTCTATTGCAGCATAACATTTAATCATAAAATTAAATAATTTAAAATATTGTAAAAAACACAATTGAAAAAAAAATTTTTTTTTTTTTAAACAAATTAAAAATTATTGTTTCTTAAAATTTAAAGTAAAATATAGTCTTATTAAAATATATTAAAATGAAAATTTCAAGTTATCAAAGTTATCAAAGAAAATTTCAAGTTATCAAAATAGTTTTTTCAGAAGACTTAATATTAATTTTTGAAAGAAGGAATGTAGTAATTTTTAAAAAATAATGATTAAATAATAAAAATAATAATGTTTAATAAACTTAAAGATATATTTGTATTTAAAAATTGTTTTCTATTAAATTTGATTTTGTTTGAATTGTCTTGTCTTAGGAATTTTGTCGCTTTAAAATGTCATTTGTCTTCACTCACAATAAACTACAATTATTTGTTATTGTATTATTACATTATAACAAATACAACAGAACGGTAATAAATAAAAGGTAATAATAATATGAAACAAAATCAACGAAAATAGAGCCACAACATTGGACTACGCTCCAAAAAAAAAAGAACTGGATTATGAAGTACAAAATATTTAACGTCGTTATTTTTCCTTTCTATTTTTAAACAGATATCTCTACTTGCAGTTTGCATGAGGCATAGTGAATAGTCTTTGGTCTCACTATCTGTTTTAACAAAAAAAAAAAGAAAAGAAAAAAAAGTAGATGTCGTCAAGTATATTACAGGAATTAGAGGAGAAAATTAAATATCGCACACCGCGGGACCTAAGCCAATTGCGATTGAAGAATATTTAAATATAGAAGATACAACTATATGTATCGTTATCATAAAAATTCTTCGATTTTTCATTTAGATATTTTCCTTGTAGATATCTTAACTGATCCGTGTATTTTACAACAATTAAAAGACGTATTATTATATAGTCCACATTTAACTGAAAATAATCATTCTCCTATTCGTGTTTCTCGTAATATAATCTCCCTTAGTGCTAATCCGCCACTTGCAGTTTACGAATATCCAGATAGAAATATCTTCGTGACTACAACTAACCAGCTTCTTGATACCCTCGTAGATTAGTTTGATAATACTGTTACACCTTTTGCATATACATCCATAGAATTTATAGAAGCAAGTTTACAATTAAATATGGCAAACCAAGTACCAATCTATGCACGTGACGTTGTTGAACAAATCCCTATGGGTATTAGTGACAAAGCCGCATTGTATGCTAATTATCTGAATGCTGACAAATATCAACATCATTTAATTATTGCAGCATTAGATATTGAAAATCAAAATTGTGCTGCTACATATGACAAATTGCTTTTTAAAGCTGACTTTATAAGCTATTTAAGAGCTTATGCCAAAGCAAGACGTGTCCCAGCTGTTGATGAATATGTTCCTCTTGTTATAGGTGAACTATTAGCACCCAATTTACCAGAAGCATTCTTTTCAACTCGGGAGGATACACGTCTTAGAGCCCAAAAAGCTTTTTCAGGGTCTATTGAGGCGAGATTACCAATGTGTTCTGTAACTATTGCTCAGTATAATGGTCAACAAAATAATGAAGCACTTAGAATTGTTGCACCTGGTAGAGGGCAAGATCCAGTCGGAAGCATCCAAGCATTAAAGGAATGTTTTACATATCTTCCGAATAATAAAGCAGCTTGTGCTACTATTAATGGAACATATTTACTCGTGAATTTACATACAGCAATTACGAAACGAGGAATGGGAACTGACCATTCTCGAGATAAGGTAAGTCAAGGAATAGCTACTGATACAGGTGTAAATGTAAATTTAGAAGCAGGAGTCATTAAAAATATCTATGATTTGTATGGTAGCTCTGTTACAGAAAACAACGCAGAAAGAATAATGAGACACTGGCTTAACATGATTGGTGATAGATCGTTGAGAATGAAACTGATGTCTACTCAAGCGAAAGGTGCAGGTCTTACTGCCTATATTACTATTGGACGTGCGATTCGAATGTTTCCTACGTTCCCATGGACCAAGTTATCTCTGATTATGCCAGCTGATTGGACATCATTTAATGCAGCCGTAGGTACAATCGGTAATAATGCTTATTATGGGTTCAAAAATGATATGTCCCCAGTAGCTTCGACAAAGTATAAAAATCTAGCCTATGTAGGAAAAGAATTGCTAATCCAAGGAGGTGGTGAAACTGGATTGAGATCTTATAGAGGGTGGGTTAGATCTCCTGCGAATGCATTGCAGATTAAATGTATGATTGAACAATTCTTTATAGATAGAGCAGATTAACAGCTCGACATCGCAGATAATCAAGTAACTGAGGTTGCTACTAATATGGCTGTTATAAGAGAGAATAATCTATTTGATTGATTACAAGATAAGAGTGAAGATACAACTTATAAAATTCTATATATATAAATTCTATATATAAAAATAACACACTGGATGAAATGTAATTTAAAAATAACACACTGGATGAGATGAGTAAGACTAAATTTACTAAAAAAAATGTTAAAATTAATTCTTTAAATAAGCATAATAAGACTTTAAATAAACATAAAAAAATAGTACAGTAAGTAAAACTAATATTAATAATAATAAGAAGAAGAACGTTAATCCTAACTTTATTTTAAAGCTGTACCTAATTCTTTTTATAACCTGAAAAACAGAATATCTTCTTCCATTCTCGCACCTCCTACTTCCACCTCTAGTCCGCAAGCTCTCCACATTCTAACAAATTCTACACTTTCTAACAAACCAAATGCATACTGTGCCTTTTCCTCCAGAGCCAACTATCTTACTCATACTGCAATAGTTCATTCCGTATCAACCCAGCTCGCAACATTACGATCACGTTTACATCAACATACTAATACCAAAACTTTAACTAATACAACACGTGTACTAAACATTAACTCTCACAAACCTAACTCAACACAGCCGACCTTATTTCAACCTTGATATATGGATTTAAGGATTAAAGATAAGATTTTTGTATATTATCCCTATTATTTGTTTTTGAGCGGCAACGCTCCCCTTGCTATTTAAACCAAAAAAAAAAATTTTGCAAAATAAAATTTTTGTTACCCTGTATTTATTTATTCAATAATGCTATTCAATAAAATATAAAAAGTAAGAATTTATTTTAATTAATTAATAATGTCTGACACCGTCAGCGAAATTAGTCTGGCCACAACCGTGGTTTTTATCCACCCGAATAAGGAAAATATTCCACCTTCGGAGGAACCCCTTTTAAATGTAACTCGGTGCATCATGCGTGTTTTTCGTGGAAAACACGAAAGACTTAATTTACCGTAAGTTAAAATTTATAAGTCTATTAAATCATATTCCTAATATACTATTTTATTTTATATTTTCAGGAGATGATATATATAACATAAATTAAATTTGTTAGGGTAAATGGTGGGATATGCTTAATAAATCAAATATTAAAACTTATTTATTGTTTGTTTTTTATTTAACTTATTTTGTCCACCTTTTCCCTTATTCAATAATGATCTCGATTTAAATTACATTTATGATAAAATTGCTTATTAGGCTTTTTTATCCTTAAGACTAATTTCGTTTTATTTAAATTATAATTGTATATTTGTCAGTATTGAAATAAACTTTGTGTAGTAAAAAGTAAAAAATTTAAAAAAGTGAATACCATAAACCTAATATTATTGAAAAATTATATCCAGGGAAAGAGAAAACAAAATGGTTCAATTGTAAGTAAAAAAAAATTTGTGGAATTTGTAGATAGTCGGACTAAGGGTAGTGGAAATTCCATGTCCACTCGACAAAAAAGGAAACCCCGGCACCGACTATGTGCTTTGTGTGGGTACAAAAGTAGTCATAAGGGCCATTTTAACCGGCACCTTATGACTCACAACCCATAGAAAACATGGCAGTGCTTTGTTTGCGCGCGACCAAATCTTGGACAATAAACTTAACTTAAATTCTCACTACGACAGTATTATCTCTAAAGCGAAGAAATATCTAGGATTTATTAAGAGAAGAGCTCGGGAATTTGAAAATAATATGGGTGTTAAAAACT
The DNA here is from genome assembly GCA_949752835.1 of Empis stercorea. Taxonomy (NCBI): domain Eukaryota; kingdom Metazoa; phylum Arthropoda; class Insecta; order Diptera; family Empididae; genus Empis; species Empis stercorea. Next base: position 75,480,739 of record OX457085.1, on the reverse strand, counting down.
CTTATAAAAAAATTAAAATTATTATTTTAATTATTTTGGAAATTATAATTTTGTAATTGCATTAATAAAAATCATTCTTTCTTGTGCTGTTAACGAGTTAACTGAAATAAAATTTTTTTTTAAAATAATATTTTAATATGTCTAATAATAATAATAATACAAATGGGCAGTTTGTCACTATACCGCAATGGGTAAGAAATTATTTGTTTGTAAAATAATTTTTAAATTTTAATTTTTATGTTTTTATTTTTATGTAGTATGTTTCAACGGTAACTAATGGGGTGGATGCCTCGTCGAATGCGATGCCACCACCATGCAATCCGAGGGATTCCGGGAATCGTTGGTGGAAACGTGGCGACCTTCCGCCGGCGTTTCTCTGACACAATTTTTAACGGAATATGGCTCTCGACGGTCGCTGTATTACGCCGTGTATCCCCTAAGCGGGTGGATGTTATATCCTACTCGAATGGAAATATTTTTGGACGGTGAGTAATAACATTAAATGTTTTAAAAAACCTTTAAAAATTATATATATAATTTAATCATATAAAGTAAAAATTTTATTTTATTGTAGCTAAGAAACGAAAGGTGAATAATATTATAATAATAAATTAAAAATTGTAAAAAATAAATAATTATTTTGTATTATGTCTATTGCAGCATAACATTTAATCATAAAATTAAATAATTTAAAATATTGTAAAAAACACTATTGAAAAAAAAAAATTTTTTTTTTTAAACAAATTAAAAATTATTGTTTCTTAAAATTTAAAGTAAAATATAGTCTTATTAAAATATATTAAAATGAAAATTTCAAGTTATCAAAGTTATCAAAGAAAATTTCAAGTTATCAAAATAGTTTTTTCAGAAGACTTAATATTAATTTTTGAAAGAAGGAATGTAGTAATTTTTAAAAAATAATGATTAAATAATAAAAATAATAATGTTTAATAAACTTAAAGATATATTTGTATTTAAAAATTGTTTTCTATTAAATTTGATTTTGTTTGAATTGTCTTCTCTTAGGAATTTTGTCGCTTTCACCTTTCGATTCTGTAAAAAATTCTCCTTTAAAATGTCATCTGTCTTCACTCACAATAAAATACAATTATATGTAATTGTATTATTACATTATAACAAATACAACAGTTTTTATATTATATTACATTATAACAAATTATAACATTATAATAAATACAACATTTTTTGTATTATAACATTATAACAAATGCAACAGAACGGTAATAAATAAAAGGTAATAATAATATGAAACAAAATCAACGAAAATAGAGAACTGGATTATGAAGTACAAAATATTTAACGTCGTTATTTTTCCTTTCTATTTTTAAACAGATATCTCTACTTGCAGTTTGCATGAGGCATAGTGAATAGTCTTTGGTCTCACTATCTGTTTTAACAAAAAAAAAAAAGAAAAGAAAAAAAAGTAGATGTCATCAAGTATATTACAGGAATTAGAGGAGAAAATTAAATATCGCACACCGCGGGACCTAAGCCAATTGCGATTGAAGAATATTTAAAGATAGAAGATCCAACTATATGTATCGTTATCATAAAAATTCTTCGATTTTTCATTTAGATATTTTCCTTGTAGATATCTTAACTGATCCGTGTATTTTACAACAATTAAAAGACGTATTATTATATAGTCCACATTTACCTGAAGATAATCATTCTCCTATTCGTGTTTCTCGTAATATAATCTCCCTTAGTGCTAATCCGCCACTTGCAGTTTACGAATATCCAGATAGAAATATCTTCGTGACTACAACTAACCAGCTTCTTGATACCCTCGTAGATCAGTTTGATAATACTGTTACACCTTTTGCATATACATCCATAGAATCTATAGAAGCAAGTTTACAATTAAATATGGCAAACCAAGTACCAATCTATGCACGTGACGTTGTTGAACAAATCCCTATGGGTATTAGTGACAAAGCCGCATTGTATGCTAATTATCTGAATGCTGACAAATATCAACATCATTTAATTATTGCAGCATTAGATATTGAAAATCAAAATTGCTACATCTGACAAATTGCTTTTTAAAGCTGACTTTATAAGCTATTTAAGAGCTTATGCCAAAGCAAGACGTGTCCCAGCTGTTGATGAATATGTTCCTCTTGTTATAGGTGAACTATTAGCACCCAATTTACCAGAAGCATTCTTTTCAACTCGGGAGGATGCACGTCTTAGAGCCCAAAAAGCTTTTTCAGGGTCTATTGAGGCGAGATTACCAATGTGTTCTGTAACTATTGCTCAGTATAACGTTCAACAAAATAATGAAGCACTTAGAATTGTTGCAGCTGGTAAAGGGCAAGATCCAGTCGGAAGCATCCAAGCATTAAAGGAATGTTTTACATATCTTTCGAATAATAAAGCAGCTTGTGCTACTATTAATGGAACATTGGTTATATTTACTCGTGAATTTACATACAGCAATTACGAAACGAGGAATGGGAACATATTTACTCGTGAATTTACATACAGCAATTACGAAACGAGGAATGGGAACTGACCATTCTCTAGATAAGGGAAGTCAAGGAATAGGTAGTCCTACAGGTGTAAATGTAAATTTAGAAGCAGGAGTCTTTAAAAATATCTATGATTTGTATGGTAGCTGTTACAGAAAACAACGCAGAAAGAATAATGCGACACTGGCTTAACATGATTGGTGATAGATCGTTGAGAATGAAACTGATGTCTACTCAAGCGAAAGGTGCAGGTCTTAACTGCCTATATTACTATTGGACGTGCGATTGGAATGTTTCCTACTTTCCCAAGGACCAACTTATCTCTGATTATGCCAGCTGATTGGACATCCTTTAATGCAGCCGTAGGTACAATCGGTAATAATGCTTATTATGGGTTCAAAAATGATATGTCCGCAGTAGATTCGACAAAGTATAAAAATCTAGCCTATATAGCAAAGGAATTGCTAATCCAAGGAGGTGGTGAAACTGGATTGAGATCTTATAGAGGGTGGGTTAGATCTGCGAATGCATTGCAGATTAAAGGTATGATTGAACAATTCTTTATTGATAGAGCAGATTAACAGCTCGACATCGCAGATAATTAAGTAACTGAGGTTGCTACTAATATGACTGTTATAAGAGATGTTGTAATATAAATTTATTACAATCATAATAATTCTTTCTTTTAATGTTTTCTCACCTTTTATTTTAACCTTAACTTTTCGTCTTTTTATAATAAAATACTTGTTTTTGGTTCTAAACTTTAACTATTTATTAATAATTCAAATAATGTTTTAATTTTTATTCACTTATTACAATTTTTATTTAGTTATAATTTAATATAAATAAATCATAATTATTTTAACTGATTTAGTTTTTTTTTTTAACATATAACTTTACTTTTTTTTATTGACTAAATTTTATTTAGTTTAAAATATAACTTTAGTTTCTTGATTCAGTTTTTTACAATTCTAAATTGATAAACTATTTGAGTACTAAAATAACCGAAATTTACAAAATATTCTTCACAATTTTCTATTTAATTCTTAAAACTTTTATTAATTGACCAATAATTTAAATTATTTCAATTATATTTACTTTAACCAATTTTAATTAAATAAAAGTTAAATATAAACCAACTGACTAAATTTGATTGAAAAATATAAATCTCATCAAGTTTAACTTTTTTTTAGAAAATCCACTTTTCCCGATTGACTGACTCTTTTTTCAAATTTGTTTTCCATTTTATTTTGTTGGAGAGCTTTTTTGGCTTTCCAAAATCTTTCCAATAAGATTTTGGAAAACCAATCAGCTTCTCCAACAAAATATTAAAAATCAATTTCAATTCAATTGGCTGATTGTTTTTACGCGTTGTCAGCACAGAGAAATTATTATTAATTAAATTAAATTATTTCTCTGTGCACGAGCAACGCGTAATTTGAAACTTTTGTTTTTTATTAATTATATAAAATAATTTTATTAATTTTAAATATTATTGATTTCCGTTGTGAATTGAAGCACAGGGTGCCTCAATTCACAACACCTTCCCTCTTAGAAAAAATATGTATATATTTTTTTTCTAAACATTTTTTTTTTTGTTATATTTTATATATTTTGTCTAAATATTTTATATTCTTGTAATTATATATATTTTTTTTATTTTACATTTACTATATATATTTTATTTTAAAAAGTAATTCTTTTGTTTCATTAAAAACTTTTATATATAAAAATCCTTTCGTTTTATTTTATTAATAAAAATTAAGTTAATAAAGTTTTATATAAAATTATACAATTATATTTATGCATATATATATTTTTATAATTATATTTATGCATATATATTTTATTATAAATTTCTTTTATTATTAGTAAAATTTATGACAAAAACAAATACATACATATATATTAAAATTTAAGATTTTAAGAAAATGAATATGGATTTAAACAAAAAATTGCATATATATATAAAAATTTAAGAAAAGGAATAGGAATTTAAGGATTAAGGATAAGATTTTTGTATATTATCCCGATTATTTGTTTTTTTAGCGTTCACGCTCCCCTTTCTATTTTATCACAAAAAAAAATTTTTCCAAAAAAAAAAATTTTTTTTTTTAAAAAACTTAATTACCCTGTTGTTTTTTATTTAATAATGCTTAGAAAAGAAAATTTTTAAATAAAGTTAAGAAAAGGTGAGATAATATATAAATTAATAAAGAAATTTCTGACTTGTACTATATATTATTTAAAGCTTTACTACCTGGGTAGTAAAGCATATAAAATCCCATTAACTTTGTTCCACATCTCACAATAATATTTATGTGTCATGTTGTAGTATTATTCAAAAGAAACCCATGATATATAAAGAATTTATTATTACTGATACATAATTACTATGTATTATGTATTAAATGTATTAAATAATACATAATTATTACTTATTCTAAAATCTAAATTAACTCTCTCTTTATTTATTTTACATTTCCATATAAATCCATCTTATTTCGCTCGCCGTAAAATTTGTCAAAAAAAATTCTTATAATAACATGTATGCGATAAACTTTAAGAATGCACACAAATATCTTATATATTTAATTGAAAATACAATCAACTAATGCACACAAATCTCTTATATACCTAATTGAAAATACAATCAATTTGTGTATTTGTTCATTAGGGGTTTTGTGTAAAAATTGTATTAAGATTAAAAAACGATAATTTTGTGCTATCCAATGCACTTTTTGGATGCATTATTAGTTTTTTTTTTTTAATGCATTATTAAAGATTTAATTTAGTATGAATAGTAGTGCAAAAAAATAAAATACAACAAAAAATGTCGTTTCTGTAAGTATATATTTTATTTTATTTTTTTTTTATTTAAAAACTTTTATTATTTTATAATTTATAATTTATTTTAACTACTTTCTCCATCCTCTGTTTTTTAGTATCAAAAATTGTATGGTCCTTCTCCATAGATTTAAAATAATTGGTTTGTATAAAAAATTATACTAAAAATTGTTAGAAAATAATCATAAAATTTTTTTATAGAAAGAGTAGAAGAAGAATTTAACATCTCCTTGGGTGAGGCTGATGATACTTTAACAACAGAAATCGTTACGATTGGCAACGAAATCAATCAAGAGTATTCTGTTGAAAAAACGTTTGGGGAGGTTGCGGTCGACCGGGCCGGTCAGGCTACTCTGCCCAGTACAGCCGACCGTTCCCGGTTGTGTGCCCTCTGTGGGTATGAAACGAGTCATAAGGGGCATTTCACCCGTCACCTTATGACTCATAACCCTCAGAAGGCATGGCAGTGCGTTGTATGTAAGCGGCCTTTTAGCCGCAAAGAACACCTTACATACCACTACTCCCACCCACATCCGGGGGTGTCACTGCCCCGCAATCTTTCCAAGCGACGAAAATATTATAAGTATTATAATGAAATACAATAAAGGTTAGTTGTTCTGTTAAATTATAAATAAAAAAAAATAATAAAAAATTCCCCTTTTTTTTTTTTTAGGAAATTTTAATAACAAACCAAAAAAAAATTAATATTAATATATAAAAAAAATTTTCAAAAAAAATTATACATGTAAATTAAAAAATATTGTATTAAAAATAAATATATTATAATTAAAAATTGAAGAAAAAAAAAAAATATATTTTTTTTTAAAAAATTAATATTATAAAAAAAATTGTCAAAAAAAATTATAAGTGTAAATTAAAAAATATTTTATTAAAAAAAATATATTATAATTAAAAATGGAAAAAAAAATATATTTTTTAAAAAATATTAATATTAATATATAAGAAAAATTGTAATTAAAAATTAATATTATAAAAAAATATGTCAAAAACAATTATTTGGAGAAGAAAAAAATTTTTTTTTAAAAAAAATTTATTAAAATGTGAAAAATAGAAAAAATTATTAAAAAAAATTTATTAAAATATGAATTAAAAATAAAATTTTTATTTTGTTATTCCCTGTTTTCTTTTCTCTTCGTTAGTCTCTGTTTTGCTATACTTATTGTTTATGAATCTAAGTGAGAAAAAAATTTTTAGGGGTTTTTTTTTTTTTTTTTTTTTTTGTTTTGTTTTGTTTTTTCTATATATACTTATTACTATATAGTGATCGTATTTATTAGTTAATCTTATTATATAGGGGTTTTATTTATTAGTTATCTCTATTATATAGGGGTTTTATTTATTAGTTAGTTCTATTATATACGGATTTTATTTATTAGTTAATTCTATTATATAGGGGTTTTATTTATTAATTAATAATTAGTTAATTATTCAACTTAAGAGTTGTGAAGTACCGGTAATTCCGGTGTAGGAAAAGATAACTGTGAAAAATTTAAAGTTTTCGAACTGTTGCCTATTGCGTTTACCGGACCTGGTCCCACCAGTTTCTTTTCAGATATAGTAGATAATGGGATTTCCCCATTAGATGGATCCGGTTTTTGAACTTTATTATTAGTTTTCTTACAACGATTAATAATAACATATATTATTATTAAAACCACTAAACTACCTAGCCCTCCTATTTTCCAACGATTTGTTAAGTGTTGGTAATTTGTCATTTCTTCCCTTTTGTGTTCCTCTTCCCATTCTAGTTCCAATTCACTCAATGTTTTCCCCTTTTTGTCAAATTCCTTTGTAAGTTCCCCTGCGTCCATTAATGTAATTTCCGTGGATTTTAATAATTTTGTATTATTTTTTAGAATTTTTAGATTTATTTCATTTTTTATTGGAATGGATGTAGAAAGCCAACTTGTTATCCCCGTTTCGTTTGTATTTGTTTTAAAAGTATGTCTATATGGTAAATCTAAATTGCCCACAGTGAAAACGCAATTGTCTAATAACTTTAAAATTCCTATGCCATATATTATAGTTTTGGTAGTTATTGGATTACAATAACTAGTGAGTTGTTGCTCATTTTTGAACAAATATAACCATGAGTTTTCTTCATTTAATGGTATAAGATGGTTAGTTATTACTGTTGTAATTTTATATTGACAAATTTTAAAAAAGGTAATGTTATTATTTTCCTGCTGCTTAAACAATTCCATTACGCAATTATCCTTTGGTGCTTGTAACAATTTAGGTTGTAATTGTTTACATATAGTAAAACCTAGATCAGCGTTTTTACCTGGTAATATACAATTTTGTTTAAATTCACTTGATGAAAAATGTAAGAAATGTCCCCAATTATTACTACAAATAAAATCCCATTCCAAAACTAAAATAGCATAATTGTGATCTGTTATTTCTACTGGAACCGGATATATTTTATGCAATTTATACAATTCTTTTTCCAACCATGGAATTGTAATTCGTATTCCTATTTGTCCCTCATGATGATTAACGTCTATTACCGTAATTCTGTTAAGTGTCCGAACTGAATGTAGTATGTCATGTCCTTGTCCATTCGTTATATTATTTACTATGTTTATTAGGACTGTAGAGTCCATAATATATGGATGCAGCTTATTTGTTTGTAAAGCGGTTATGATTTCCCCTTGTTCCTGTAATAATCCTTGTAACTGTCCAAATTTTGACATTGCCATATTTACTATTTGGTCCATTTCTAGTTGATAAGAATTTAATTCTACTTTTGCGCCCAAGGCGTTATTTTCCCTTATAATTTTTCCTTCTAACATCAGAACTCTTTTCTCTAAATGTTTTAACCCCTTAGTTGTGTTTAAAGTCACGTCCTTTAAAAATTCGAAATCTGTACGTATAACTGCTGCATGTTTATTTATTAATTCTAATCTTCGATTGTTATCTGTCTGTAATTTGTCTAATAGTCCGTAAATTTTCTCAGCGTCCTGTGCGTCCATAGTTCCGAATAAACTTTTTGCAATATTACCTTTTCCATCTATTAAACCTCGTTTTTTCCTAATGGTAAAAAAATGAATTGTTTTAGTTATTTCACTAGTCAACATTTTCCCATAATGATTTATATCATCTAACCACCAATTACAATTATTTTCCTTTAGTACTTTAGATAATAAGGAACAAGATTTATTTAACATTTTTTCTATATTATCTATGAACAAATTAACTTCTTCTATTGGTATTAATTTAAATTTTGAAAAAATTTCTATATTACTTTTATAAATTAATAGATTTCCTTGACTCTCGAATAAAGCGCCTATTGAATTTCATTTTGTAATTGATAATGCTGTTCCCTGCACTGCCTTGGTTAATATGCATAATACTCCCAATATAATTTTCAATAAATAAAACATGGTGCTAAAAATATACCAAAAGAAAACAAGAGATTTAGTCTTTAGTTATAGAAGTGGCTTATATAAAAAATTCCTTAATCCTTCCATCTTTTTAATCTATTATTATGTACATTTCTAACTTTTTTGTTAATTTTAATTAAGGAGTTTACTTGATCCGAACCTACCACCTCATATGGTCCTAACCAATTTTCGTTCAATTTGTGAATCTTTGCTGGATTCAATAATAATACCTTATCACCTATTTCGAGTTTTTCTACCTTTTCATTTTTGTCATAATAAATTTTCGATTTAACTTTGCTTAAATTTAGATTTGTTCTCGCTATTTCATGTACTCGTTGCATTCTTGCTTTCATTGATAAACAAAAATCATCAAAATTATATAAAGGTTCAGGTTGCCTTTTAAGACTACTAGGTAAAGGCTCCGAAAAACCATACAATGCAAATAAAGGTGAGAACTTTGTACCTATGTGTGGAGTGTGATTGTGTACGAAAGTTGCTTCAGCTACCCAATCATCCCAAGTTTGAGGATTTTCATTTACAAATATTTTTAAATATTCAACTAGTGGTCCATGTCGACGTTCTAGCGAACCATTAGTTTGTGGATGATATGCAGTAGTCTGAATCTTTTTTATTTTTAGTATTTTGCATAATTGTTGAAGTAGTTTACTAGTGAAATTGGTACCTTGATCCGTCAATAATTCTTTAGGAATTATTGCATATTTTAAAATTATTTTAGTATAAAATACTTCAGCCACCGTTTCTGCTTCTTGATTTGAAATAGGAATACCATCCAATATTTTCGTTAAATCATCCTGAAATGTTAATATATATTTGTTCCCTTTTAGAGTTATAGGAAAAGGTCCTACTATGTCCATATATACACGATCAAATGGTTTTAAAGCTGTCCTTGTCAGAATCATTGGCATCTTTGTGATCCGACCTCTTTTATTTTTCTGACATTTGGGGCATTTTTTAATGTAATTGTATATATCTGCTAACATTTTCTTCCAAAAATAAAATTGTTTTATCCTTAAATACGTTTTTGTGATTCCAGCATGACCTCCTAAAGGGGAGTCATGATATTCCTTTAAAACAGCTAGTATTTCTTCTCTGTTGTTTAACATTATTTTTTCGGTATTTTCTCGTATTAATTCTTGTTCCTCATTCAAAGTTTCATCCATTTTGTCAATTTCCATTGTTTTGTCCAACTTTATATTTTCTTCTTTTGTATTTAAAATTTCTATTTCTTTTTGTCGAGTTTTTGCCCTCGTTATAGCAAATGTTTTTGTTACTTCGTTATTCTCCTCTTCTGGAATTCTACTTAAAGCATCGGCGTTAGTATTTAATTTACCTGGTTTGTATAATATTTTAAAATTATATTCTGCTAATCTCGTTTTCCATCTATTTATTTTTCCTTCGGGGTCTTTTTTCTTGTATTCACTGATAAGTGGCTTATGATCAGTATAGATGTTAAACTCCTTTCCTAATAAATAGCATCTAAAGTTTTTTATTGCCCAATAAACCGCCAACATCTCCTTATTTATTGTAGCATAATTTCTTTCTGCTTTATTTAACACCCTGCTTGCATATGCTATTGGTAAATCCTTTCCTACCTCCCCTTGCGACAAAACTGCTCCTAGCGCATGGTTACTGGCGTCAGTAGTTAATAAAAACGGTTTTGTAAAATCAGAATAACTTAATATAGGTGGTGACGTTAACAACTTTTTTATTTCCTCAAACGCCTTCTGATGTATCTCTGTCCATTCGTATTTTTTATTTTTTGATGCCATTTGATACAATGGTTCACCCTTTTCCGCTAAAAATGGCATACTTGCACGATAATAGTTTACCAGCCCCAAAAACGATTGTAATTGTTTTGTTGTTTTAGGTACTGGGTGTTCAGCAACACACTTTGTTTTTTCTGGATTCGGTAATATTCCGTCCGTTGTAATTCTATAACCTAAATAAATAACTTCCTTTTTGAGAAATTTACATTTTCCTGGCTGAAGCTTCAAGTTATTTTCCCTTAATCTGTCAAATACTGCTCTAAGTTTTTCGTCATGATCCTTTAAAGTTCTTCCGTAGATAACAATGTCATCTAAATATACAAAACACTTAAAACCTTGTAAACCGGATAAAATGTGGTTCATTAATCGCTGAAATGTTGCTGGTGCACCTGATAAGCCAAAAGGCATTCGTTTAAATTCGTAATGTCCAAAAATAGTGCTGAAAGCCGTTTTTTCTCTGTCTTCGGGGTCTACTGCTACTTGATGGTATCCACTTGCTAGATCCAATGTTGAAAAATACACAGATCCTCCTAATTGATCTATTATGTCTGCTATCCTTGGTAGGGGGAAAGCGTCTCCCAATGTCACCTCATTAATTTTCCTAAAATCTACTACCACTCTGTATCTGTTTTCTCCCTCCGGACCAGCCTTTTTTGGAACTACTAGTAAAGGTGAATTCCAAGGACTTCGACTTGGTTGTATTATCTCTTCTTCTAATAAATTTTTTATTTCTTCATTAATCACCTTTTTGTGACATTCCGCTAATCTGTACTGCCTGCTATTGTTTGGTATTTGTTCCGGGGTCGTTCTTATTTTGTGTGTAATAACATCAGTATGAGTTAATCTATCTCCTGGTAAATGAAAAATGTCATTACATTCTTCACAAATTTTATCTATTGTATTTTGTTCTTCTGTTGTTAATATTGAATTATTTTTTAAAATTTTCTTCAGAGATTCAATTCTCTCTTTAACAGCTTTATTTTCTGTTTCGTCTTCCTGATAATTGATACAGCTGTCTTCTTCAAATAATCTAAATATATCCGCCAATGGTGTATCCTTGCGTCTCCCTCGGGGTTTTTTTTCTTTTTTGCTTTTAATTTCATGAGTCTTTAGTGGTCCATATTTTATATACTTAGAAGTTTCATTTTTTAGGGGTCTTATATGAAAATTTTCTATAGGAGTCAATTTAAGTTTTATATCTTCAATTTTTACTTCTTCATTACTTACGTTGGCTATACATACCTTTACCGTATTGTTTTTTGCTTTAACCAAACAATTTCCTAATAATACACCTGGTTTTAGTTGTTGTGCCTTACAAAAAAATTCTCCCACTTCTGTTGTAGGTAAACTTATTAATTTTTCCATACGCGCCGGAATCCATATTTCTCCATTTTTTCTCATTACATTTTTTACATTAACGTTATCCATTATAATCTTTTCTTCATTTAAAATATTTCCTGTGTTAATTTTTTCTTCATAAATTTCTCCAACATTTATTTTATTATTTAAATCACTATCACTAACTTCCACTGAATCATCTGTGATTTCAGCATTAACTAATATAATTTCATCATTTATTTCTTCCTTTATTTCAACAATTTTTTCAACATTTTCTTCAGTAATGTTAAAAAATTCCTTTTTCTTAATCACTTTCTCTTCTTCTTCTTTTACCTTGGATTTATCATCGTCTAATAAGATTTCATCCTTATTTTTATAAAACTTACTTTTTATGTTGTCGAAAATTCCCTGAATTTCTTTTATTTTAACTTGATCTAATTGTTTAAATGGATTCTCAATGTAATGCGAATTTATTATACCTATTTTGTTTTTCCTTATAAATGGAATACAGAATTCTGTTGTATTATTTTCCGTTTTTGGAAAATGAAGTTTTTGTTCTGGTCCTAAAATATTACAATTTGAAGTAAAAAAAATTATTTCCTAAAATACCATCAACAGGTAAATTTATGTCATTATCTGTGACTTGAAATTTGCAATCGAAATTATTTCCTAATAAAAATTTTCCTTCACAGGAACCTATAGTGGAGCTTACATCTTTTGTTATTGTACTTAAATTTGTTTTATCATTTGTTAGTATAGGTGTTCCTTCTTTTAAAGTTCTATTTTTAATCAAACTAACTTGTGCTCCCGTATCTACCAATAATTTAATTTTATCTTTTTTAGCTATATCTAATGATAATTGAACTATGGGCTCCTGTAAGGTGGTTTCTTCGCCCTTTTGGAGGAATGAGCTGGGCTTCTTTAGTTCACTCCATCCTCGTTTCCCGATTCCAACGCTTTTTTAGATTCATATGCTTGACGTGCTTCGCAATGCACGATTTTATGACCTTTTCGTGCACACCAGTCACATCGATTTTCAGCTATATTTTCATTGTCTAATGTAAGTATTCTCTGATTTGTTGTATTGACATTTCCTGATCGCAATTTGAAACAATGAGTGGAAGTATGTCCATTCATTCCGCAGTGTGTGCATCGTAGAACTGAAGGATTTGTATTTTGTGGTGCTTCCCAAGTACATTCTCTACTAATATGTCCCGGTTTACCACACTTGAAACATTTAATTGTCGTAGTTGCAGATGTTCCTTTAAATGGCACTTTGTTGTTACCATTATTATTATTACCATTATTATTGTTCTTATTGTTATTATTATTATTGTAATTATTATTATAATTACTTGTATTATTTATATTGTTGTTTGGAAAATTATTACCACTAACCATGTTGTAATTTCTGTGAGGGGTCTTATTGTTATTTTGAAAATTATTATTGCTATAATTATTGTTATAATTTGAGAATTGTTTATTATTATTATTATAATTATTATTATTTGTAAATTGCGCATTATTGTTGTTGTTGTTGTTGTATTTAAAATTCCCTGTTGTTCCCCGGAAATAATTATTATTACTATTATTTCTAAAATTGTTTCCATGATTTAACCGGTTATTATTTGGTTGTTGCCCATGTCCGCCATTTTCATTTAGTTTTTTCATCATAGTGGTTAATAAATTCATCATTTGGTCCCCTTGATTATTACTACTATTTTTATCCGAACTCCCTATATTTCCTAAGTTCCTTGTTTCATTCAAGTACTGTCGAGCCGCTCCTATGGACACTCAAGTTTTCGGGGTTTTTAAAGATTAAATATTGTTTCAATTCCGATGAACGCAGTCCTCCTAAAAATATTCTTTTTGCGGTTATTTCCATTTCGTTTATTAAGGCTCGTCCCTCGTTTTGATACCTTTCATTGACTCTATTTCTATATGCCGCCAATTTTTCTGCTATTCTTTCCCCAAATAATTCCACTGATTCGTTTTCGTATTGATACATTCCCATCATTTCTGATGCTAATGTAGCCATATCCTTGCTCTCTATAAAACGATTACGTAAAATATCTTTATATTGGTTAAAGTTTTCAACGTTGGCATATCTGAAAAGTGCGTTGGCTGCACCAGTCAGTTTACTTGTTATTAAAATTCTTAATAATATTCCCTTTTGTTCATCTCTGGTCAATTCGTATGCTTGATGAGCTAATTCGAGAAATTTGTTCAACTCATTCTCAATATCCAACCCTACACCCGAAAATGTTGGAACTTGTACTAAAAAAGTTTTGATTATTTTTTCCACTGGTAACAATGTTGGTTCCAAATGATATGAGTTGTCGTTTGTAAAATTCTCCGCAACGTACTCCTCTCGATGTTGTAGTGCAATTGGTGGGTGTGGTGGAATAGGGGTCGAGTTTAATCCTGATGGTCCCGGTTTATTTATTGTTCTATTAGTATTATTTGATTTTTGGAAATTAAAGTAATGGGGGTCGTTTATTGGATTCATTTTGTCACTTGTTTTTATATTCAAACTTTTTCTTTCCGTTTTGGCAATTATCACTTTATTTCTTCTAGTTTTCCTTGGTTTCCTTATTGGGCCAATTCTATTATACTTTACTCCTGACCTCAATGTTCTAAAACTTTTTCTATTTTCTGATATTCGTTCTCCTTGTACTTGATGTAAAAAATCAACAAAATTATTTCTATCCAATACTTCTAAATTTGGTTCCGCTTCTATATTTTCTACGTTTGTTTTAGTTTGTTCATCCGAATTTTCAAATTCCGGACTTGAATTTAAAAATGAAAATGTTGATATTCTCTTTGAAAATTTTAAAATTGATTGCGCCAACGTTGGTAGTTTTGAATTTTGCGACATTAGTTTATAAAAAAAAATTTTAAACAACAACAATAATTTATATATGCTTTTTTTTTTTATATTACGATTTAGGGGTCATTTTTTTTTATTGAATTTTAGTAATTTTTTTATTTTAGGGGTCATTTCTCATAAAAATTTCTGTGAAAAAATATTTTAGGGGTCGAAAAATTTATTTTCTTTTTTTTTTCTAAAAATTTTATGTAATTTCATTTATTTATATTATTTTATTTAACGAAAATCATTTTAAAATAATATTATTTTAAATAAGATACTCTTTTATTTTTTTTATTCATTTCCTAAAAGTATGCAACAATAAAAAATATTATTTGTTTGTTGATTAAAATGTTTGTCTCAAAAAATATAAGTTTCTTAACTCCTAAAATTAAATGGCACTTTGTTGTTACCATTATTATTATGCAAAAAATATTTTATTCATTTCCAAAAAAAAATTATGTTTTATAAATGTTCATAATATAATCCTTAAATGATTTTACAAAAAAAAAACGCGCTTTGCTCTAATGAAACTTACGTACGTCATTTAAAATATTAATATTAATATCAATTTAAGTTGACAATAATATTTTATATAAAAATGAACAAACGTAAATTGAAAATATATATATATATCATTTTATATATATGCATATATAATTTTCGTTATTACGAACAAAAAATAATGAATGAAATTTTAATATAAAATTAAAATATAGGGTAACGAAAAAAATTGTTGGTTAATAAAACCGAATTTAATTAAAAAAAATTTTAACACTTATGTAAAAAAAATTTTTATTATTATGTTCTTTATTTTTACACAGCCCTGTGTCAACTTAGTGCAAAATTTTATTCTGCACTTTCTTTACACAGTTTTGTGTTAAATTAAATAAACTTAAATTTTCACACCGTAATTAGTTTTGTTACCCTATTTTTATTCGAATTTAATTTGATAATAATACACTTCTATGTATATTATATTTCACGTAAACAAAACTTTATTATAAAATTTTTAAATTCAAATTGATCAAAAACGCACAATTTGCAATTTATACTTGGAGAATAAAAATTTTATGTATACAAATAAAAATTATAATGTATGATAATATAATTAATGTTTAATAATTTAATATTTTCCATTGTATATGTATGTGTACATGCGACTTTTCTTTAAAAAATTTTACTCATTATTTTTTTTTTTTTTTTTTTTACACCTATGTATGTGTACCCCAATTTTATTTATTTTATACCTATTTTATTTTAAGATTTTATTGAAGAGAGAAAAATTGAAATTAGGTTAACTATTAGGATAGGTTAAGGTTTTTGGTAGTATATAAGAAAAAATATCATTTTTTTTGTATATGTATATTTATACATATATTATTTTAGGGGGTTCTTTCATATGTATATGCATTTTATTTTATTTTGTATTAACTTTGTATATAAAGATTTTTTTTTTTTATTCACTAGGAATTTAAAAAAAAAAGGATTTTTTATATATATATTTTTATAATTTCGTTAAGGATTTTATATATTTATTATTTTATATAAAAAATTTTAATTTTATTTTTTGGCCAAATTTTTTTTAGATACTTTTTGTTTTAATACCTTTTCTACTTTAAATCAATAAAAGGTAAATCCAAATTTAACCATTTATACTTTAATAATTTTAATGAATCTAATACAAAAAATTAATTAAATCAATTTTAACATTATTTTTCTTTTATTTTTATTTATTCGAATAATTTGTTATTTCAACCAAAATTTTAACAAATTTAAATTTAATCAATTTTCTATAAATTTTACTTTAATAATTTAATTTCATATTTTAATTAATTTAATTTTTTATATTTGTCAATTTTAATTTAATAATTAGCCAAAAAATAAATTTTATTATTCTCCCATTATTAAAACAATTAGATTTGGAGTAATAATAATTATAAAAAATAATGAAGATCCGTATCTTCCTAAAGATTTTGTTTTATTCATTTTATATAAAAAAATTATTTATTGTTAACAAAAAAAATTATTACTTTTTTTTATATACATATATAATTTTATGATTGTATATATATTATAACTTTAAAATTTTATTAACAGCCCGTTTTATATATTTTGTATATGTATATAAAATTATTTGAAATTTCTATATTTTAATATAGTTAGAAAAAAAAATAACTTACTGCTTTGATATATAAAAATTTTTTTTTTTTTTTTAGTTTTTCTGCTTCTTCCGCTACCAGCTACTTCTTCTGCTACTTTTTTGCAATTTTTTTTTCAATTTTTACCACACCTATCACTGTTTCCACTGCTTGTTCTGTTACCACTGATGTTAAATTTTAAGAAAACAAATTTTCTATTAAATTTCTGCTACCATTTTTTTTTTTTTTTTTTTTTTAATTTTTTTTGTAATATTCTTAACTTTATTTTATTATTATTTTTTTTTTTTGTAAATTTTTTTTTTTATTTATGTCTACTTTGATTTTACAATTATTTTATATAAGTTTATTATTTTTTTTATAAGATCGTTTTACCGTCACACCAAATTCTTTTGGATAGGAAATGTAATTCCTATCCTGTCCGCAGCGCCAATGTTGTAATTTTCTTTTATTACAATCATAATAATTCTTTCTTTTAATGTTTTCTCACCTTTTATTTTAACCTTAACTTTTCGTCTTTTTATAATAAAATACTTGTTTTTGGTTCTAAACTTTAACTATTTATTAATAATTCAAATAATGTTTTAATTTTTATTCACTTATTACAATTTTTATTTAGTTATAATTTAATATAAATAAATCATAATTATTTTAACTGATTTAGTTTTTTTTTTTAACATATAACTTTACTTTTTTTTATTTTATTTAGTTTAAAATATAACTTTAGTTTCTTGATTCAGTTTTTTACAATTCTAAATTGATAAACTATTTGAGTACTAAAATAACCGAAATTTACAAAATATTCTTCACAATTTTCCAACTGACCAACTGACTAAATTTGATTGAAAAATATAAATCTCATCAAGTTTAACTTTTTTTTAGAAAATCCACTTTTCCCGATTGACTGACTCTTTTTTCAAATTTGTTTTCCATTTTATTTTGTTGGAGAGCTTTTTTGGCTTTCCAAAATCTTTCCAATAAGATTTTGGAAAACCAATCAGCTTCTCCAACAAAATATTAAAAATCAATTTCAATTCAATTGCCTGATTGTTTTTACGCGTTGTCAGCACAGAGAAATTATTATTAATTAAATTAAATTATTTCTCTGTGCACGTGCAACGCGTAATTTGAAACTTTTGTTTTTTATTAATTATATAAAATAATTTTATTAATTTTAAATATTATTGATTTCCGTTGTGAATTGAAGCACAGGGTGCCTCAATTCACAACAGAGAGAATAACCTATTTGATTGATTACAAGATAAGAGTGAAGATGCAACATATAAAATTCTATATATATAAATTCTATATATAAAAATAACACACTGGATGAGATGTAACTTAAAAATAACACACTGGATGAGATGAGTAAGACTAAATTTACTAAAAAAAATGTTAAAATTAATTCTTTAAATAAGCATAATAAGACTTTAAATAAACATAAAAAAATAGTACAGTAAGTAAAACTAATATTAATAATAATAAGAAGAAGAACGTTAATCCTAACTTTATTTTAAAGCTGTACCTAATTCTTTTTATAACCTGAAAAACAGAGTATCTTCTTCCATTCTCGCACCTCCTACTTCCACCTCTAGTCCGCAGGCTCTCCACATTCTAACAAATTCTACATTTTCTAACAAACCAAATGCATACTGTGCCTTTTCCTCCAGAGCCAACTATCTTACTCATACTGCAATATCTTACTCATACTACAAAAATTCCGTATCAACCCAACTCGCAACATTACGATCACGTTTACATTAATATACTAAAACCAAAACTTTAACTAATACAACACGTGTACTAAACATTAACTCTCACAAATCAAATCAACTCACAGCCGACCTTATTTCAACCTTGATATATGGATTTAAGGATTAAAGATAAGATTTTTGTATATCACCTTTTATTTTAACCTTAACTTTTCGTCTTTTTATAATAAAATACTTTATTTTTGTTTTTAAACTTTAACTATTTATTAATAATTCAAATAATCTTTTAATTTTTATTCACTTATTACAATTTTTATTTAGTTATAATTTAATATAAATAAATCATAATTATTTTAACTGATTTAGTTTTTTTTTTTAACATATAACTTTACTTTTTTTTATTGACTAAATTTTATTTAGTTTAAAATATAACTTTAGTTTCTTGATTCAGTTTTTTACAATTCTAAATTGATAAACTATTTGAGTACTAAAATAACCGAAATTTACAAAATATTCTTCACAATTTTCTATTCAACTTTAATTCTTAAAACTTTTATTAATTGGCCAATTATAAATAATTTAAATTATTTCAATTACACTTTACTTTAACCAATTTTAATTAAATTTAATTTTAATATAAGCAAACTGACTAATTTCGATTGAAAATTATAAATCCGTCTAGTTTGAAATCTCATCAAGTTTAACTTTTTTAGAAAATCCACTTTTCCCGATTGATTGAACTTTTTTCAAATTTGTTTTCTATTTTATTTTGTTGGAGAGCTTTTTTGGCTTTCCAAAATCTTTCCAATAAGATTTTAGAAAACCAATCAGCTTCTCCAACAAAATATTTAAAATAAATTCAAATTTAATTGGCTGATTGATTTTACGCGTTGTCAGCACAGAGAAATTATAATTTATTGAATTAAATTATTTCTCTGTGCACGAGCAACGCGTAATCTGAAACTTTTGTTTTTTATTTAATTAATTTTTAATAATTTTTTATTGGAATTTATTCATTTCCGTTGTGAATTGAAGCACAGGGTGCCTCAATTCACAACACCTTCCCTCTTTTAAAAAAATATAAGGGTCGAAGATTTTCTTCGATTCTTATATTTTAAAATTCTTTTATATATTTTTTTTTTATTTTTAACTTTATAAAAACATGTATATTTGTATATATTTACTAAAAATTTCTTTTATAAATTTGTAAATATATTTTTTTTTATTTACTTTTTTATATATGTATATTTTATTTCAAACATTCTGCTATATTTTGTAAATTTTGATAAATATGTTTTACTAAAAATTTTATATCTTTGTATACTAACTTTTCTTTTATACATTTCTTTTTTCTTTCTTTAATTTTAATTGTTAAATTTTTATATTTTTGTAATTATATTTTTCTTTACATTTATTTTTTCTTACATATTGTTTTTTTTTTTTTTTTGTTTTACAATTACAATCTTTTTGATTTCATATAATATTTTATTTTATCAAATTCTATAAAAAAATATTTTATATAAAAAAAAATAATCCTTTTGTTTTATTTTACATTATAAAAACTTTTATAAAAAAAAATCCTTTTTTGTTTTATTAATAAAAATTAATGGTTAATAGTTTTATATAAATTTATAAATTATTTTTAATTATAAATTTATTTTATTTATATAAACAAAAAAAATGCGTATATATATTAAAATTTTAAGAAAGGGAATAGGAATTTAAGGAATAAGGAAAAGATTTTATTTTTTTTTTGTATATTATCCCTATTATTTGTTTTTGAGCGTTCACGCTCCCCTTCCAATTTTATTCAAAAAAAAAAATTTTTCAAAAAAAAAATTAATTACCCTGTTGTTTTTTATTTAATAATGCTTACTAATACATAATTATAATATAAAAGCTAACAATTTAGTTTAATTAATTAATTATGTCTGATAACGGCAGTGCAATAAGTTTAGCTTCGACCGTGGTCTTCCCTAGAAATAAGGAAAATATAAAACCTCGGAAGGTATCTTCCTTGGTGGATAATGATGCCATATTTAGGGCTTATCGTCCTAAACATATAATTCATAAATTACCGTAAGTAAATAATTGTTTTATACATTTTGTTTACTTTTCAGAAGGTTATGAAGAGAGTCAACAAGAATGAGATTGTCGAAGGATGCTAATAATTAATAATAATTTTAAACATTAAAAGTAAAAATTAGAGCAGTGATTCTGCTGCGAAAAAATTTATAAAGTTTTATTTTAAAATTAAAAAACAAATTCTAATCGAATAAATTTGATAAAACAAAATATTAAAATAAAAATAAAATAATTAAGTTTAAGAAAAACATAATTAAATTTGTTAAAATTATAATTAAACTTAAGTAAGTCAATTAAATAGTTAAAAACAATAAAGAAA